>CM022299.1:330920001-331611410 GCA_011799875.1 Thinopyrum elongatum | reverse complement strand
GCACAGCGACAAAGCCTGACATTCTGGGTCCTTCTCTGGATGCGTGGCAACGCGCCAGTGGAGGAGAGCTTAAGCGGTGCTGATGGGATGGCCCCTTTTTCCATCCCCAAGAAAGTGAGGACACCTAAACGGACACCTCACAGTGCATTAAATGCGCTTGTCCTAATCCGTCAGGGGTTATGTATGATACCCTGTAGCTACTTTACACCTCAATGTATGTACATTTTGCCACTGTGGAGACCCCTTTGAGCATATAAAAGGAGGCCCAAGGCAACTGCTACAGGGGAGGAGAACTTCTGCCCCATCCTGCATGCGTAGCTGCTCTTTGAACGTACTGTTCACTGCAAGCGCTCCTGAAGGCTGGGCTCAAGAACATTAATAAGAACATAAAGCAGGAGTAGGGTTTTACGCTAATCAGCGGCCCGAACCTGGTTAAAAACTTCCCGCGTCGATCGTTGGTTCTGCTCTTTGCGTATACCTCTCCCCCCGCCGAATCGTAAAGGGGTCTCTCGGGATCCCATAGGTGTCGTACCCCGACACCGCCCTACATCAACTCGAGGAGCTCATTTTTAATGATGGGCATATGCGCTCGCTGCCACCATCCATGCTCCGCCTCGCGCCCACGCTGCACCTCGCCATGTTCATGAACTGCCATTTCCCTCTGATTAATGACGCGCTCGCTCTTCTTCTACCATGACTGAAGCACCTCGAGCTCATCGCCGTCTGCATCCCAAAGGATGACATGGAGTGCCTGCTCTGCGACTGTACTACATGCGAGTACCTTCATCTTCAGACTATCAATGGGTTGAGTAGCTTCCACATCATCTCCATGACTCTTTGAACTATTTATGTGTGTTTCTGGTGCCGCAACAAGAGATCGCACAAGGTGTATCACAATATGGTCATTGAGGACACACCTTCACTTGAGAGATTACCTGTAGTTGATCAGCAAGGTCCAACAAGAATCAATGTCATTTCCGCGCCGAAATTGACAGTGGTGGGATACTCGTCTGTCAAATACTTCAAACTTGTTATTGGATCCACACCCGTTCAAGTACAAGAGTCGCCTACTTCCTCTCCTTGAAATTAACATTATTTCTAATTTTGAAGATGTATGTTCGTCTATCATTCAGAAAATGATCCCGACAAGCTTGACCCTGAATCTGTGCACAATGAAGGTCTTGGCACTAGAATCTATCATCCCCAACCCGGACCAAGTTGTCAGCTTCCTGAGATGCTTTTCGTGCCTGGAGAAGCTATATATTGAGGTGATGCTCCTTTCCTGTTAAATGTTAACCATAAGGGAGTTCAATTTTTGGTACCTTTTCCCAAGTTTACAATGACAATGTACTACAATTTGTGAAGGAATTTTGGAGGATTTCAGTACATACATGTTTTTCCCCATATTGGTTGCTTGATTCATATGGTTACAATCCATAAGCATTTCTCCTTTGGATTCATCTCTAGTTTTCGAAGGGAAATTTCCATCCACTCCAACCACTTGTGAAGAAGCCTACATTTTTCTAGATTGTAATCAAATGCCCATGTTAATCATGTAGGATCGAAGATGGCATGTCACTCTATGTCTCTATTAGTGTATTTTAGAAATCTGGCAAACCAAATAGGCCTGTAGTAGTGTTCAAAACTGCATGTGGGCACTAATACATTCTTCTTTGCAGATAAGATTAGCCGATTGTGGATAATGTGATACAATATAACATTACAACGAATGCCTTGATCTGCATCTCTTGGAAATTACTTGAACCCCTATCGAGAACCCTTACAGAGATTATAATCGCCAGGTTTTGTTGTCAGGCAAGGGAGCTAAAGGTAATGAAGGTTTTCCCACATTTTTGCAAAATGGAATGGTTTGGTGATCACGTCGACGGCTGCGGCAGAATGGAAAAGGCTCTGAAGAAGCTGAATTCATTTGGAACTTCAGTTGACAGAGTAATCGGAAGTCATTATGTGAAGCCCATACATGATTGTCAGTGGCTGGTCCCTTTGCAGAAATGATGAGGTTTCGAAACAAAGCCATACAAGTGGTAATATCAGTTTGAAACTCCCTTATGTCCATGTTCAGCTGATACAACTGGGCGTCTGTGAGCTGCATGAGCTGAATTTCATTCTAATATCGGTTTGAACCTTGTAATCTTCAAATTTGAGCCATATAACTCTGGAATTTGAACCTTGTAATATTCGGGCTTTTTTGGTACATTCGTTGTTGAAATGGCATCATATATGAAGCTCGTATATTGGGTAGTGGTAGTACTATTTGATCTTAATATGCAATGGACTAGATTTTTTACAATTCTCGAATGTGTTTCCCTGGTCGATTCTATCGCAAACGATCTGTATAGGGACTCGACAGCGATCTTCGACATAATTGCACACAGTTGGTTGTTCTTCCAAGGTGCCCTTGTAGAGTGCATAATTAATTATCGCACTCGAGGTGTCCATCATTACCCTTCTATGTAACGGTTACCTCATCACCCATGGGTAAACTTATTGTCAAACGTGGGTGTAGCGATCCAACTCAGATGGTCAAATCTCTGTGTTCAAGCATTCCCTGGACCGGTAATGCTGACACACAAAGTACTCGAAGGATTATAACAGAGTGCAATCACACACTATACATCGAAGGTCTCAAAAGAGAACTTATTACAAAAAGTAAAAAATATGGCTTAAGGCCATCTATATAAGATAAAAGCGGAAGGCTTGGAAGATAAAGTGAGTCCATCAACTCCAACGGCATTGCTGAGGCATGACAACGACCTAGCGCACCTTACTCTTTTCATCTGAAAAGTCTGCAACATGATATGTTGTAGCCCGAAAATGGAGGCAGCAACATGGAATATGCTGGCAATATAACACGTAGAGCAAGGAAACAGATACTTGCTATCTCTAAATGCATATATGGCTGGTGGAAAGGCCTAGGGTTATATTGTTTGTGAAAAGCCAATTTTTCCCTACATCAAAGGAATATGTTTTATTTAACTATCATGGTGGTTGTTAAACATTGAGAAGTAAATCCCCTTCTCAATCCCAATTAAAAGTAATCATTAAACCCAACAAATTAATTTAGAGTGATGGGATCAAATCAATAATTCAAGTACCAGATACTCAATGTAGTCCATACCGGGACACGGCTAATCATGATTAGTTTATACATCTTGCCAGAGGTTTGAGTGCACTTTCCCACAAGACTCGATCTCCTCGTTGGATGCTAGCAGACATGGTGTTTGAAGACGGAATGACCGAGACACAGCTTGTAAGAAACATTACTCTTACTCTGGGTAGACGAGTACACCCTACTTTCCCCTACATCGCTAGCCTACCACTGAAAGAGGTCATGCATCATACTAACTATGCTAGAGCCCATAATAGCTTGGGCTGACACGGAAGTTTCTAGCCTGAATAATCTTATGATTCCTTTGACCTGGGTGGCGAACCAAAAAGACAACACTGGTATATCACCAGGTGCCTACAAACCAATCACACCCAGATGTGTATTTAAGTAGCCACCTTAAGTTAACCATTAATTAACCAATCCACATCTGTCATGGATACACTCAAAACCAATCAAGTCTACGAGACATAGCATGGCAAATTAAGCATAACGTAGAAGTAAACTCCAAGGGTTTGATAATAAAGGGCAATAGGTTCTACCTCATATCTAATTCCCAATACCCACAAGTTAATAAATCTAATCATGCAGTGTTTGAGGATTTGAAAACTAATGCATAAAAACTGGGTATGAAAAGAGGTATGATCAATGTGTTACTGCCTTGCTGACGATCTGCAAACCTAGAGACTCGTAGTAGCACGCTTCGCACTCCGGGAATTCTATCGCAAACAAACAATAGCATACAAAGCAATCAAGAATAGAGCAGGGTAAAACTCAAATAAGAAGATCAATCAGAAAGTTCAACTGAAGAGATTCGATCTGCAAAAAGATCAATCGAATCGGGGGCTACGGAACTGAAACTACGGTCAAAAGAACTTCAAAAATAAACTCTGCTTGAAACCAAATTTTTAATCTCAAAACTCATGTTCAAGTTGATTAAACAGAAAGAGGGGTTTGAGACGAAGATTTTGGCATTGTTTCACTGGATTTGGACGAATGGTATTAGAAACGGCCGAGGGTTTGAAGATCAGGGGCTAATCTGCGATAAAAAATAATAGCAGATAGGTCCTGGCAGGAAAAAGAAAAATCTATCGGCCGAACGTCCGGCTAACAGAGACGAACGGGCGAAAACGTTCGTTAAAACGAACGAACGTTTTCGCAAAGACTAAACCGAGAAAACCAAACGATATAATAAAATAAAAAAAAAGAACTAGGGTTTAAAAAAAAAATGAGACGGTTTTTACCTAAAAAGAAAAAAAAAAACCGGCGGCGAGAATCCGCGAAGATCCGGCGCGGCTCCGTCGGCTTTCGAGGGCGGGCGGCAGGCGAGGGCTGCGGCGGGGGGGAAGGCGGCGTGAGGGGCGAGCGGCGAGGCTCGAGGAGGATAGGAAGGGGCGGCAGGACGGATGACAGAAGGAGGAAGGATGGACGGGGGGGCGCAAGGGAGCAGAGGCGGTTTGGGGGCGAGTGGCGGCAGGGTAGGCGAGGTGGAGGGCGGAGTGGCGGTATAAGACGATGGGGGGGGGGGAGGCGCTTGGAGGAGGGGGGCAAGGTGGCGGCGGTGGCCAGTCTCGGCCACGGCGGGCGGCGTCGCGCGAGAGCGGGTCCTTCCCGCTCGGGAGGAAGGCGGCGGCGGCGCCGGCCGGCTGGGGCCTTCGGCCCTGTCGGGCGAAAGGTTTTTTTTTAATAAATTCCGCCGAAACAAAAATCTAAATAAAATATAAAAAATCATAAAAATGCCAAAACAGTTTTCACCATCTAAATAGAATATTTAAAACAAAGTGAACATTTTTGGCCTAAAAATGCATATTTTTTCTAATTCAAATAAAATAGCAATAAAACAAATAAAATATTTATTTGATTGTTAACATTTTTCCTCCATATTTCTTTTATTTTGAGAAGTCATTAGTTATGCCTCTGATATGTTTTTAATGTATGAAATTTTGGAGAGAAATAAATAAAACCAAAATGATCCTCTTTCAATATTTGAGAAAAATCAAATATGAAAATAATAAAATCCCCAACTCTCTCGTGGGTTCCGAGTTGCTTAGGATTTTTAGGGTCACGCAAAAATGCAAATAAAAAATTGATATGATATGATGACCTATGTATAACATTCCAAATGAAAATTGGGATGTTACAGTGGGCACTGCTCTAAGTCATTCCACACACTTTGTTTTTGCAAAGCTTTTTGCCAATAAACACCCACCCCAAATTTGCCCCTCTGCATGACTGCGCTAATGGGCCAAAAAAGCCTCAGACGTGAAGCTGCACAGTGTGCGCAGTAACCTGCACGGCTTGCGCGGGGAAACATGCTCACCAAACGAACATTTGACGCCTCTTCGAGCCCATGCGTGGTCACCAAAACGCGTGTGGGGTGCTCAAAGCGTGCACTGGAATTCCTCCGATAGGAACGCGGTGACAAGACATGACAATTATAGGCCGGCTGGACCCCTTATTACAGCGGCCATTTAAACCCATGTGTCTCTTCAAACCTTTCAATCGCGCCCCAAATATTGCAAGAAGAATCCATCGAGGACAATATTTAGAGGGTATCCTGCGCGGTCCATGGCTCTTCGAGTGGTTGCCGACGAAAAGCAGCAGTTCACCATGCATGCCAAAGTGGAGACCACACAGAAGGTTCATGAGCTCTTGTTGGTGTACACCAACAACCCGATCTGGGTGGAGAACTCCATCCACCACCATGGAGCATTTTGCTTGCCAGGAGAAGTACAAGGTGGTCATGTTTGACCTAGAGTACACCCGTGCTCGTGCTGGGTTTCGTCCAAAGGTCGCTGTTTCCCAGATGTGCGTGCGCAATCACGTCCTCGTCATACCAAACTGCCTGGCCACAAGGCCTTGCGAGCACTTTGGATAGGTTTGTCAACAGCCCCCACTACATGTTGATGTTGCTACGGTGGACACCACTAACTGATGTAAAGGTGGTACAAGAATTCGGGCATTGCCTACCAGAATCTTATCAAAATCCAGGGTCAATACAAGAACTGGGGCAGCAAGGACGCATGAGAAGGACTCACTGGTTCACCTCGTCGAGGCATCATCGACCCCTACTACAGAGACATGAAGGATTCCTGCAACAAGGAAAAGCGTGCCTGGCACTCGGCCTGGACCTGGATGAGAAGAAACTCGACAAAGTTTCACGTCGTGTACGCGGCCAAGGAGGCGTACATGAGTTACGAGATGTACAGGCGGATCGTTGACTGGGGAAGTGCCTCCTCCCCAAAAACGGCCAGGGATCCAGCCGGAAGAGAGCTATGGAAAGCATCAGTCCAACCAAGAAGTAGATATAGATGCTCGTTTCTCCTAGTTTAGTATGCATGCAATTGTTTACTTTGGTGTGTGCAAAGGTTATGTTGTAGTCACATATGTAGGTATGTTTAATTTGGTTTTGCAATCATGTCCTTATAAGTAATAGTTGATGTTCTATAGACAGAGGTAGATGTTGTGCGGACAGAGCAAAATCACATTGCACTAGCGAAACAAGGAAACCGTCGTGATGATTTCATCAATCGCTCAAAATTGTATACCAGCAAGCTTTGTCCACAACCACACGGCTTGTTAACAGGAATCAATCCACGTTTGTTACGGATCTTCCCACAACTTTATGATTAGACCGTTTGTGTGTTCACACACATGTTGTTAAGTTGAACCATTCTGTTTCTTGGCTCATTGCAAACAGTTCATCGAGTGAAACTGTATGCCATCTATCGCACACACGTTGATCTGGCGATCATTTCTGTTGTGTTGCCTAATCATAAATAGTTCATCTGAGTGAACTGTATGCCGATATCGCAGACACCTTCATCTGGCTGACCGTTTATGCTATTATGCTCATCGCAAACAGTCATTTGAGTGAACGTATGCCACGCACGCACAACACAACTATAATCTGAATCATGTTGTGATGTCTTCGCCATCGCAAATGTTTTGTATCTTTTTTGACGGTTTATTACATCATCGTTGCGATTAATGCATCGCACACAGTTTCTTCGAGGGTCTATGAATGTACTATCGTGTTTGCAGCAGCCTGCAGTAGTGTTAGCCTCGTATAAAACAGATTGTGAGTCTCATGACAGTAATAGTAGGTAATAGACTTCAAAGCTTCAGACACACTTTTCCAGAGTAATGATATGGTATGGCATTTAATTATGTCAAACTAATAGTTATACAAGCTACCCTACTCAGGCATCATTGTTTGGGCATCTCATTAACTGAGGGACAAATGAAGCAATTGAAAAGAGCAATTAACTATGCCTGAAGCAAACAAGCCAATTGAACGGTTATGTTGGCAGCATGGATTACATGCACGCCTTCAATAACATCTTGGCCTGACTACATTTGAATCAACCGATGTATCTTCATATATTGAACAAGTAATTATAACATTGTTGCCCCTATGAAGTATCTCGACTAGTAGGTAATCAAGATCCTAGTAATGATAGGGAGGCTAATGATGTGAACATGCGTTGGTATGACATTTAGACATCAAGAACTTACCATAGCAGGAAGGAGTTCTTCACTCTATACACTAATATAAGATGTTTTAGATATTTAAATGTAGAATACATCCATACTGAAATGGTGAACAGCCACATTAAAATGTGTTTACATACACCTGATTTAGAAAAGTTGAGAACATCTTATAGTAGTGAGGGAGGGAGTACTAACAATGGCCCAATGACTGGGTTAAGGGAAGAACCTACGCAAGCACAATGTCAGACAAATAGGATGTCCTAGTAATTGTAATAACAGTGACTAGCATAGCTGGTAGTACAGGCTCAGCGTGTCTTTCCTGTCTCTTGCAAGGGGCTACTTCTAACATCTTGTTACTTGGAAATCCGAATTTCTGCTTCATTGCACCCCTTGCAACTGTGACACAATCTAGTTACTAGTCTCCTTACATGGAAGATAAATAGCATTAATTTCCAGTCTCCAACAACACCAAAGCATGAGTTTATAACAAAACAAAAACATAATGAAACATGCCATATCTCTTGCACACACTCAAATGAGCGTTTATTATGTGGTGCCCTATTTAAAAACTAGGCGTACCTTCAAACTGGGCCTCCATGTACTCTGGGGAGCATAGTTTAGTGTAAGGCAAACTTTAGTCACATATGAGTTTTACAAGCCCCCACTACAGCAGCCCTTAGGTTTAAATCGTGACAAACTCTGTTAGGTGATACGTCACCAACGTATCTATAATTTTTATTGTCCATTGCTATTATAGCTATCAATCTCGGATGTTTTATATGCAATTATATATCATTTTGGGAATAACCTATTATCTAGTGCCTAGTCCGAGTTGCTATTCTTTGCTGTTTTTGGCTTTTCAGAAAGTCACTATCAAACAGAGTCCAAACGGAGAACGAACTTTGGATTAATTTTTTCGGGGCCAGAAGGGACCCTAGAAGGTTCGGGAGAAGACATGAAGAGTCAAGAGGGGAGCGAAAGCTTGGGAGGGCGCCCAGGCTTGTGGGCCCATCGTGGACACTCTTGACCTAATTCCACCTCTATAAATTCCCAAATATTCTCAAATACACAAAGAGCCACCCAAAATACTTTTGACTGCCCGCAGGTTTCTGTTCTTGCCGAGATACCATCTGGAAGCCTTTTTCGATACTCTGCCGGAGGGGGAATCGATCAGGGAGGGCTTACATCCAACCTTGCCACCCTTCGATGATGTGTGAGTATTTTACCAGATACCTAAGGGTCCATAGCTAGTAGCTATATGGCTTCTTTTCTCTCTTTGATCTTCATACAATGTTCTCCTTGAGGTTCTTGGAGATCTATTCGATGTAATCTTTCTTTGCGGTTCGTGGTTTGTTGGAAATCCGATGAATTGTGGGTTTATGATCATATTATTCATGAATATTATTTGAGCCTTCTCTGAACTCTTTTATGCATGATTGTTATAGGTTTGTATTGCTCTCCGATCTACCATTTGTTGGGCCAACTAGATTGATTTACTTTGCAATTGGAGAGGTGCTTGTAATGGGTTCAATCTGCGGTGATCTATATCACAGTGACAAAGTAGGGGAGAAGACACGATTTGTATTGTTCATTAAGGGGAAAATAGTGGGGTTATTCATATGGTGGGATTTACTTTGTCTACATCATGTCATCTTACTTAAGGCGTTACCCGTTCTTTATGAACGTAATACTCTAGATGCAGGCTGGGATGCGGTCGATGTGTGGAGTAATAGTAGTAGATGCACGGTTCTACTTGTCTAGACGTGATGCCTATATACATGATCGTTGGCTTGAATGTCATCATACTATGCGCTTTTCTATCAATTGCCCAACTGTAATTTTTACCTATTGTAGCTCTGTTTTTGAGAGAGAAGCCTCTAGCGAAAACTATGCCCCTGGGTTACCTTACCATATTAAAACCAAAAATACCTTGCTACAATTTATTTACCGTTCTTTTATTTGTGTTTGTGTTATCTATCACCATTATCAGATTCGATCCTTGCAATTAAACGCCAAGGGGATTGACAAACCTCTTGATCGATTTGGGTGCACTAATGTATTTTGTGTGTAGGTGTTGTTCATGAGGTTTCGTGTGGTTCTCCTACTGGATTGATAACCTTGGTTCTTAACAGAGGAAAATACTTATCTTATGTACTGCATCATCTCTCCTCTTCGAGGAAAAAATCCAACAGCGGCTCACAAGTAGCAGGAAGAATTCTATCGCCGTTGCCGGGAGACATCACCAAAAACAATGAAGTACCTCAGCATTAACTCTCTCTACTGCATTTACTTTCATTTCATTTCCTCTCATTTTCATCCTCCCCCACTTCTAAAATGTTTTCACAAAAAACACAAAAATATTTCGTTTCCTTTTTGCTTGTTTGCTTGCTTTGTCATTATGACTAGTATCACTATCCCTCTCTTGTCTCTGCATTTGATGTTCTTACTTCAAACAGAAACAAGGAGAAAATTTGAAATATGCTTGGTTTAGGATAATGGAATCGTATATCGTGTTTGCACTATAAATGGGACATAAAAATTTGCTTCGCAATTTTATGTAGGATTAACTATGTGCCCCATAGCAAATTCTGGATTTGCCGTATAAAGGGATTTTATTGAGAGTGATGCTAATATTGCCTATGAAATAATAGGGGTATATTAGGATTCCACCCCCGCAGAAAGCATTTAATTATACTCAAGGGGGATCCAAATTTTGGACAAACTGGGTGATATGCAGAAAAAATTGATTGAGTTGCAAAATTCAATGAAAAAACCCTTCAAAAATATTAGTGGAAACCTCGACCGTATGAATACATTGATTACCGTTGCAATAAGCAGCTAGAGCTTTAGATATCAAAATTGCTTCATTTTTATGAGAATAATGGGAAGCGTTAAAGAACCTCCTGGGTTAAGAAAAGTCCTACTAAGATGGGTGAAAATGAAGGATGACACACTGAAACTATGCATTACACTTAGCTCAGGGGCGTAAAACACTAGCGTTTTGGGAGGACCCAATAGTTATTTTTATTTTTCTTGTTCCTTTTCTCTTTTTGGTGTGCACACAATTATGCTATGTATGGTTGCGTTCTGTGTTAAATTAGTGATTGCTTGCCAATAAAGTCTTGGGATGACTTGGTGATAGTGCTTTGATTGTGAAAAAACCGAAACTTTGCACCAGTAGTAGAATTGATTTAAATTTGCTGGAATGTGAATAAAATTATAAAAATTCTACACGTGATTGATATGCAAATTTCCCACGTTTGTCCTAATGTTTCAGAATTTTTGGAGTTACAGAGTATGCGTTTGTCCAGATCATTACAGAACTGTTCTGTTTTTGACAGATTCTGTATTCGTTGCATGGTTTACTTGTTTTGTGATATATGGATGGGATCGAGGGGGGGGGGCTATAAGGATAAGTCATGGTGAAGTTAGAATACAATGGTAATATGCAACTAAAATATTAAGGGTTTTCAACAGTACCTAAATTTTATGATTGGTTGTGTTATACTAACGGATCTCACGAGTTTTCTGTGAGTTTTGTGTGCTGAAGTTTTCAAGTTTTGAGTGAGATCGCGAGGATGAAGGAAATAAGGAGTGGCAAGACCCTAAGACTTGGGGATGACCACAACACCCCAAGCTAATATTGAAGGACACCCAAACTCTCAGTTTTGGATGCCCGGACTGGCATCCCCTCTTTTTATACCACCATCGGTAAATTAGTGGAGTATATTTTTGTTCATCACATGATATGAGTTTTGTGGAGCATCGTGGTATTATAGGTACTTGGCCTTTGTTGGCTTTAGTTGCACACAATCATTTGATTGGAGACACAACCTTTATGATACGGACACACAGTATGTGATTGATGAATACTCTATATGCATTAACTTATATTTCGTTGAGCGATGCAATGCTCTAGAGTCCACTTAATTTTTAGGAGCCGACGGTGGAATATTTTAAGAATAAGGTTGCCTCTCATGCTTCATTATACCATTTTGAGAGTTCTTGATAAATAGTAACGGGCAATAGGCAGGTTATGAAAATGGTCCTAATTATGATGGTATCAAGAGGGACAAAATGTAAAAATCTTTCATGTAGATCACTAAATATGATAAGTTGATTCCTGGCAATGTGTTTTGCATATAAAGTGGTAATATTGGGGGAAGGTATAGTGAATATGATTGGGGTTTAGTAAGAATTATTGGTGTCTAATGGTTTTGTGATTCACGAAGCATGCACATTATTATTCCGTTATTGCTAAACCAGTTGGAGCCGATAATTATCTGAGTGTCTTCCTTTGCGGTAAAGATCGGGGGCATGCGATGGTATAATTCCTACACCAACCTCATCCTGGGAGCGTCTGTAAGAGTACACTTGACTCAGGGCATATAAGCTTTGCTAAAGAGTATATTATTTATATGACTAATGGGTCCATGGATTATAATACTCTCACCTGATGTGCCTGTTGCTAAGCCACTTCGGTACCACTGCATTGCCGTTTTCACCTCAAAATGTGGGGCCAAACTTCCCGGGCTCCCAACATCTCATGATATCGATACGCTCTACACACACAAGCCGTCCTATATGTTCACCAAAACAGCCACCATACTAACCTATTATGAATTCCAAGACGTTCCGAAGATATTGCGCATGAAACTTCCACCGTTCTGTTTTTATTATGACACACATCATCATGTGTCATATTGCTTTGCATGGATCATCTACTAACATAGTATTTGTGGATCAGCCAACGTTATCATTTTATTCTTGACTATGTATGCTAGATCATTACGCGACATCCAAACAACGGATACACACCGGAGGCATATATGGAAGCATCAATTTAGGTTCTAAATCGAGTATGTAATTTTATTTGCACCTGTAGTAAATAGAAGTGAATGATCATCATATTATTATTAGAGCATTGTCCCAAGGATGAGGAATAAAAAAGAGGCCAAAAGGAAGGCCACACAACAAAATAGGCAAAAAAAGGCCCAAAAAGAAGAGAAAAAGACACGAGAAGGGCGCAATGGTTATATCCTTTCCACATTGTGCTTCAAAGTAGCAGCAGGTGTAGTTCATATAGAGAGTCCCTATGCTATTCAATTTCAATAAACTAGGTGGGCGTTTTCATTAGAACTGGTTGATATATTCCAATGAATGGGCTGTCCTCAAATGCCGAGGCTTCTGGCAGCAAGTTGATGCCCACCCAGTTAGCTTTATTTTTGAGATTTCAAACTTATAGTTTAGTGCAATGTTGCATGGCAAGTCCCATACTCCTTCGCATTAAAATTGATATGGATCTCCATAGCCAGTTGATTTCGCCTGTCAATGCACCTTTCATCTTTTTTTGTCTGTCATCAATATATTCTCCATCCACACATCTGTCTATATCCATGGCTGCGCTCAAGTGTTAGCGTGAGAGTTTGAAAAGCGGAAGTGCAGTATGAAAGTATGACAACCAATTGTCGGCTTGTATATCGGAGGTGTCCATTGGATAAAAAGTACTTTGTGGTTGATAAGATGGAGCATGACAGGATATATGAGTTTTAGTAGTAGACCATAGCTTTACGAGTGTGTATTTGAAAAGACATGATTGTTTGTTGTATGCCTTATTATATGTAGTTTATTATGGTTAAACTATAGACTATTGCTTGAATCATTCAGTATTCTTTCAATTATTCTCCTGGCCCCACATAAACAATAGATATTACTATGATGAACCTTTAGGTAGATTCTCACATAAAAATTATGTTTTTCTTCATTTACCTAGAGGGACGAGTCAGGGAATTAAGCTTGGGGAGCTTTGATACGTCTCTACAGTATTATAATTTTTTATTTTATGGCGATTATAGTATCAATTTGGAAGTTTTATAGCAGTTGTATATGTCATAGTAATCATTTTTGGGGACTAACCATTATAGACTTAGTTGGCCAAAAGTGTCATTTAGTTGTTGTTTTTTTTGCCTGTTTTTGGTTATTCTAGAATATCAGTCACAAATGGCAAGTCCAAAGCCAGAAACCTATGACGATTTTTTTCTAGACATAAGCAGACCCTCGAAGTTTCAGGGAGAGGCCAGAGAGAATGACTGACATGGGAGTGGCCAAAAAGGGGCACCAGGGCGCGCTCCCCTGTGAACTTATGGGGGCCAATGATCCTTAACCTAATTCTGCTCTTAAATTCTCTAAAATCGGGAAAACCAATAGAGGGCCACCCAAAACATTTTTCTACAGCCGACAAGTTTCGTTGTCCGAGATCCCATTGAGAGGCCTTTTCGCACTCATAATTCTGAGGGGGTATCGGACAAAGGAGGTGGTCTCACATCAACCTGTGCTGACCCGTATCAATGATATGTGATTAGTTTACAAAGACCTAGGGTCCATAGCTAGTAGCTAGATGGCTTCTTGCATTCTCTTTGGTATCTTCATAACATTGTCTCACTTGAGTTTTGGAGTCTTTTCGATGTTAATTCCAATATTTGGCAGTGTGTTGCTGTTGGGACTCTGCCGAGTGAATCATATGTGAGTTTTATCGCACAGAGTTTATCTTTATAGAATATTTATTTAGTCTTTTTGAGCTTTTGCTCATGATTATTATCACTTGTATTCCTCCTAAAATATCTTTAATTTGGTTTGTGCCCAAAGAGTGATTTTCTTGTAGGGGAGAGGTGACTTGTGATGGAGATTATTCTTGTTGTGATCATAACTGGTGACAGAAAGGGCACAAGAAACATATTGTATTGTTGCATTAAGGGATAAAAAGATGGGGTTATCTCATGCATGAGTTTCACTATGTCCTATCTGTATAGCGCTTAAGGAGATTCACTGCCGTCTATCTATTAATTATTTAAAATATACTAGATGTCGACTGATGCTGGATAAGCATGGTCAGTTAAACAAAAATACACAAAACAAGTAATGCCTGTTGAGCGTATTGTCAGTAAGATGCAAAAAAACAGGGAAGGAAGTCGGTCTACTGTCTGGAGTATGCCTAATAACATCATCATTGACTTGGGATACTCGTATGATTATTCGCTTTTTATCAATGCCCGATAGTAATTGTGTTACCAACAGTATGCTATGTTAAATCGACGAAGAGAGAAGCCTCTAGTAAATATGGCCCCCGGGTTAATACTTTTATCATATATTAAAGCAACCAAAAACACCCTGGCACATTTTATTTACTTTTATTATTTGTATTTTTGTCTATCTATCTATACTCTACGAGGTTTGATCCTGAATTAACCGCCGAGGATTGACACCCTATTCGCGTTGGGTGCAAGTATTGTTATTTGGTGTGTAGGTTTACGTTAATGAGGTGTTCCGTGATCTCCTACTGCACTGATAACCTTGGTTCTTCAAACTGAAGGAACTATTTTCTCACTGACTGCATAATTCTCTCCTATTCGAGGGAATCCCAAAAGCTCAAGTAGAATCCCTGGTCCAGGACATCAGTTAGTTAGCCCCTTGAACTGGTTTTCGATGACGAGGACGATGCTCTGGGCTTTGTTCTCAGAGTCTTTGGCTCAATAGGCGAGTTCATATTCATGATCCTTCGCCGGCGTTCGGAAAGTATTCGGTAAACCTGGCAACAACCTGCCGGGCGTGCATGCCCAGGTTGCACATAGCGTCTAATCTCTGACCTTGGTAAACCATGTCTTTTATGGGAATCAGACTGCTTTATGGCTGAAACGGTAACGTTGGCCTTTGCTACTTTTATTTTGAGCAGGGCGTGCAGATTAGTCGATATCTCCATCCCATTCTTTTGACCAAAATGCACACGCTTTCACTGTGTCCCAAGGTCCAACCTGAGAGATTCCCATGGAGGGACCGACGCAGGCTCTTCGAGGCGCCCTCACGGCACCATTAGAGGGGATTGGTGGCAGTTCGCTATCGCACGCATCAAGTTGGAGCGCTTGACTACCCAAGGATCCTGCCAGATAAAGTCTGACAGTGGACCCAAGCCGATTAAACATCCATCAACGCGAAAGGAACATGCGGGAGTAGTCCTTCCCCTTGAGAGGACTGAAAGGGTATGCTCTTGTATATTTCTTAGCGTGGCCGTGTTTTCAATTCACGCCTTCCTCAGGGGCCTGTTCAGAGTTATACGGGCTACAACTTCCACCACCTCCCCAAACTCAATTTTACATAGCGCGGGGTACGTCAACCTTTGTGAGAGCCCTCTGGAGGCAAGGCGCACTTAGGTGTGGAGGAAGTATTTCTGCATAGTGCCTTACTCCTCCGCAGAAAGTTGCATGAAGTTGAGGCCGCCGAAGTTGCCAAATCGATGAGATCTGAATACCCATCAGGGCACCCCGGGAGGACGTGGCGTCGGGCCACGGATAGTTTTACATAGATGACGTCCCCCTCCGTTGAAAACTAGTTCGCGGCGGGAATTTCATCATTCCCTTGGAGCCCCCAAAGAGGGCTATATAGTGGATGGCCACAGGGCCCGACAAGAGGAAGGGCGTGGTAATCAAGTGGCCAGATGAAGTGAAGCAATTAACAAGGACTGCCTGACCATAATTGATGTAATGGCCCCGGGAAAACCGAGAGTCCAATCACTTCGGCAGCACCCTCATCTGTTGTGTGAGTACAATGGACGAGGAGTCCTGGCCGAACAAATCAACGGAGCTGCTTCGACCAAGCAGGCCCTTGGGACAGTGCTAGCGGAATCTATCGGGTGAGGCGGAGGACCTTCGCCCGGTGCCATTCAGAGATGTTTGTCCTACTATAATCCCGCCGACATAGTAAGTTCTCCTTGATCTTCTGTTAATCCGGAGTTGTTTAATATCTGATCGGCCCATTTACTGGCTCTGAACAGAGATGGAGGCTTGGGTTGAGGCCATAAACCGGACCGACACCTGAGTCAGAGCTGCACTGCCGAGCAGAGGACCCCCTTTGTAACAAGGATGAGGATTTGGCCCGTACTATAGAAAGGGAGGAAATTTTAGCTGGAGAAAGCCTTGATGGCTCAATGGGGGCCATTGCCCCCGATGTACGGGGATGAAGCAAAGCTTCATCGGTAAACGTCCCTTTCTCCAATGAAAGCGAAGATGCTCGCCCTACCCCCCGCTCATCCCCTAGTCGCATGACTTCTCTTTTTTTCAAAGGGACGATGTTCGAACCGTCTGTGCAGAGAAATGGATCTACAAGGGAGGCCCCGCGGGAGCACAAGAAGCGCATGCCGAGGTCATAGGGGCGGGCAAAAGTGCTCCCTCAGCCACTAGGGAATTACTGATGCTATATATAAAGGTGCCATTCCAGGCCCTGACCTTTGATCATTCGCAAGCAGCCTTGCCTTCCTCTATGGAGAGAGCATGAGGGCCGAGGGATGAAAGCTTCGTTACAGGGAAGCGGAAGCACCGTCCTACCGTCAGGAAGTTACTACGGAGGTTCCCCAGCTCGAGGACTCGACGACAAGCTTAGGCTACTACTTATGGATCCTGTTTGTTTTTTATGCCAGACAGGTTACCGGCGTGGAAGGACTTCCTAAGAAGTGCCTTCTCGCCATGGGAGTTCACTGCTCTTAATAGCACGGTAGGATGCATACCCTGGGGGCCGACCCGTGGTGGTTTTGACAGTCCATTGGAACATCTTGTCGCCAAAGTTTACGGTGGATGGCTTCAACCCAAAATTTATATTGCGTCGAGGTTCCGTGTATTTAATTATTTGTTTGATGCAAACAAAGACGCAATATCAGTCGTTAGCCCTAAGGCCTTGATATGGGAGAATGCCGACCTTAGCAAGGCTTGAATATCTAACAGCGCATTGCTGTTCATTGACGGAGCTCGGGCAAAGAATGGTGCCTGACCGAGGCGCTTGCCCAAAATGAAGGGAAGCTTAGAAGGCCGCCTTTGGCCAAGGGACCAGGTGAAAAAGTTCACCATCGGAGGCAAGCACGGTAAGTGCTTGTTTGACAATATAATCAGCGTTTGGAGGATTATGATTGGCATCACAATAATCAATGTAGCAGCGGAAGCCCTAGGTCATCCTTGAAAGGAGATCTCCAAGCGGCATACGAAGATTGTTGTGATGCGGAGTCGCAAGTGCCAAAGCAAACCACATGTGCGACCCAAGGGTGATGGATCAGAAAGTCTAAGAGGGCAAAAAACACCCGACGGGCCCAAACAAATTGAGATGCTAAAAACTCAACTGGCTGCTGCTGATTGTACGAAGCGTCGAACGCGATGATAGGATTTTTGGTGAGATTGCGATTTTCAAAAAAAGGTCGTCCTGAAGTGGGATTATGCCGCGGTGATAATAGGCTTACTCATTTTGTGGCAGCTTCCTTTCCCGGCCTAACACCTGGATGCCCGGGATCTGAGTGCTGAAGAACATCGGCGGCCTTCATCTGTCCGGGGTGCACGAGGAGTGCATGGAAACGATGAAGGACGTTTTTCATGGTTTTATGACCCGGAGTGGTGCAAGTGCCCGAAGACATGGCCGCCAGCCAAACAGCTGAAAAGAGCTCGGCGTGGTTATAGCACAGGCTTGGAGGTGTCTGCCTGTCGGGAGGGGCGGAGGCGAGGCTGGGCCATGGTTAAGACCCAGTAGACATGTCTTAATACGGACGGAGCTATGCCGAGGTAGGGACTATTGGGGCGGAAGGGAAAAATACCCACTAGTATTGCATACGAGTTGTTATGCCGCGGTTAATTTTTAGGCAGAAAGATGCGCTCGAGACACCTAATAGATGACTAGACCGGGTGCCGTGAAATCAATATGTGTCATGTATGACTTTTGTTATCAAATTACTTGTTTTGTCAATATTCAGACCGCGCGTTCCGAACTATGTCAACCAGCGCATCGGCTTCCACCTCTGGCTAATCGGCCGAGGATACGCGTGTGTCCCATACTATGGCTGAAGTAGATCAGACACAGAGGCTTCAGGGGATAAGGTCAGGATAATGGTTCGAAAGACCAAAGAGGGAGGCGGGGGAGTTATGTTATATTACTTTTTAAGTAAGAAACATTTCCAAAGAAAAATAGTCTTCCAACATCCTTCCTCGGGTGGTGTTAGTGTCGAGCCACATTGGTCCAAAGACGGGTTGACCTCCGGGGTAAAAGCCCTGGGTCGCAGGATTTCAGTACATACATGTTTTTCCCCATATTGGTTGCTTGATTCATATGGTTACAATCCATAAGCATTTCTCCTTTGGATTCATCTCTAGTTTTCGAAGGGAAATTTCCATCCACTCCAACCACTTGTGAAGAAGCCTACATTTTTCTAGATTGTAATCAAATGCCCATGTTAATCATGTAGGATCGAAGATGGCATGTCACTCTATGTCTCTATTAGTGTATTTTAGAAATCTGGCAAACCAAATAGGCCTGTAGTAGTGTTCAAAACTGCATGTGGGCACTAATACATTCTCTTCTTTTGCAGATAAGATTAGGCCCGATGGTGGATAATGTGATACAATATAACATTTACATCGAATGCCTTGATCTGCATCTCTTGGAAATTACTTTGAACCCCTATCGAGGAACCCTTACCAGAGATTATAATCGCCAGGTTCTTTGTTGTCAGAGCAAGGGAGCTAAAGGTAATGAAGTTTTCCCTACATTTTTTTTTGCAAAAATGAATGGTTTGTTGATCAGCGTCGACGGCTGCGGCAGAATGGAAAAGGCTCTGAAGAAGCTGAATTTCATTTTGGAACTTCAGTTGACAGAGTAATCGGAAGTCATTATGTGAAGCCCATACATGACTTGTCAGTGGCTGGTCCCTTTGCAGAAATGATGAGGTTTCGAAACAAGCCATACAAGTGGTAATATCAGTTTGAACCTCCCTTATGTCCATGTTCAGCTGATCAACGTGGGCGTCTGTAGCTGCATGAGCTGAATTTCATTTCTAATATCAGTTTGAACCTTGTAATCTTCAAATTTGAGCCATATAACTCTGGAATTTGAACCTTGTAATATTTCGGGCTTTTTTGGTACATTCGTTGAAATGGCATCATATGAGACTCGTATATTGGTAGTGGTAGTACTATTTTGATCTTAATATGCAATGGACTTAGATTTTATTTACAATTCTCGAATGTGTTTCCCTTGTCGATCTTATCGCAAACGATCTGTATAGCGGACTCGACAGCGATCTTCGACATAATTGCACACAGTTGGTTTCTTCAACTGTGTGCCCTGTAGAGTGCATAATTAATTATCGCACTCGAGTGTCCATCATTACCCTTCTATGTAACTTTGACCTCATCACCCATGGGTAAACTTATTGTCAAACGTGGGTGTAGCGATCCAACCTCAGATGGTCAAATCTCTGTGTTCAAGTGTCATCCCTGGATCGGTAATGCTGACACACACAGTACTCGAAGGATTTATAACAGAGTGCAATCACACACTTATTACATCGAATGTCTCAAAAGAGAACTTATTACAATAAATATGGCTTAAGGCCATCTATATAAGATAACAGCGGAAGGCTTGGAAGATAAAGTGAGTCCATCAACTCCAACGGCATTGCTGAGTGCATGACAACGACCTAGCGCACCTTACTCTTCGTCTGAAAAGTCTGCAACATGATATGTTGTAGCCCGAAATGGGGCAGCACATGGAATATGCTGGCAATATAACACAGTAGAGCAAGGAACAGATACTTGCTATCTCTACATGCATATATGGCTGGTGGAAAGGCTCTAGGGTTATATTGTTTTGTGAAAAGCCAATTTTTCCCTACATCAAAGGAATATGTTTTATTTAACTATCATGGTGGTTGTTAAACATTGAGAAGGTAAATCCCCTTCTCAATCCCAATTAAAAGTAATCATTAAACCCAACAAATTAATTTAGAGTGATGGGATCAAATCAATAATTCAAGTACCAGATACTCAAGATGTCCATAACCGGGGACACGGCTAATCATGATTAGTTTATACACTCTGCAGAGGTTTGTGCACTTTTCCCCACAAGACTCGATCTCCTCCGTTGGATTTCTCGCACTACATGGTGTTTGAGAAACGGATGACCGAGACACAGTCTTTCAGAAACATTTACTCTTTACTCTGGGTAGACAGTTACACCTACTTTCCCCTACATCTGCTAGCCTACCACTGAAAGAGGTCATGCATCATACTCAACTATGCTAGAGCCCATAATAGCTTGTGGCTGCACACGGAAGTTTCTAGCATGAATAATCTTATGATTCCTTTGAGCCTGGGTGGCGAACCAAAAAGACAACACTGGTATATCCCCAGGTGCCTACAACCAATCCACCCAGATGTGTATTTAAGTAGCCACCTTAAGTTAACCATTAATTAACAATCTCACATCTGTCATGGATACACTCAAAACCCAATCCACGTCTACGAGCATAGCATGGCAATATAAGCATAACGTAGAAGTAACTCCCAAGGGTTTGATAATAAAGGGCAATAGGTTCTACCTCATCATCTACTTCCCAATACCCACAAGTTAATCACATCCTAATCATGCAGTGTTTGAGGATTGAAACTAATGCATAAAAACTGGGTATGAAAAGAGTATGATCAATGTGTTACTTGCCTTGCTGACGATCTGCAAACCCTAGAGACTCGTAGTAGCACGCTTCGCACTGGGAAATTCATCGCAAACAAACACAATAGCATACATAAGCAATCAAGAATAGATGCAGGGTAAAACTCAAATAAGAAGATCAAATCAGAGTTCAACTGAAGAGATGCATCTGCAAAAAGATCAATCGAACGAGCTACGGAACTGAAACTACGGTCAAAAGAACTTCAAAAATAAATCTGCTTGAAACCAAATTTTTTATTCTCAAAATCATGTTCAAGTGATTAAACAGAAAGAGGGGTTTGAGACGAAGATTTTGGCATTGGTTTCACTGGATTTGGACGAATGGTTTAGAAACGGCGAGGTTTGAAGACAGGGGCTAATCTGCGATAAAATAATCCAGATAGGTCCCTGGCAGAAAAAAAAAAATCTATCGGACGAACGTCCGCTAACGAGACGAACGGGCGAAAACGTTCGTTAAAACGAACGAACGTTCGCAAAGACTAAACCGAGAAACCAAACCGATAATAAAATAAAAAAAAACCGAACTAGGGTTTAAAAAAAAACTGAGACGGTTTTTACCTAAACCGAAAAAACCGGCGGCGAGATCCGCGAAGTCCGGCGCGGCTCCGTCGGCTTTCGAGGCGGAGGGCTACTCAGCCAGAACGCACAGCGACTCCTGTAACGGAGAGAGCGAAGGAGGGGAGGGGGGGAAGGCGAAGGAGGAGGCAGGGAGAGAGAGGAGAGGGGAGAGAACACGGAGAAAGGACTGGCGATCGGGAGAAATGAGGAAGGGGAAGGAAAACGGCAATCCGGATGGCAGGAGGACAAACAAAGGGGAAGGAAGGACGAGGGAATCGTAAGGGAGAACAGGTTCGGAGGAGGTGGTGAGGGAGGGGGGTAAGGCGGATGGTGGAGGATTATGCGGTTGGCGGGTATAAGCGACGAGAGGCGGGGGCGGGACAGGCGTAGTGGAGGGCCGAGCTGGAGGAGGGGCAAGTCGGTGGCGGCGGTGGCCGTCCGGCCACGGCGCGGGTCGTCGTGCGCTGAGCGGGTCTATCCCGCTGGGAGGAAGGCGGCGGGGCGGATGGCCCGGCTGGCCTTCGGCCTGGCGGGCGAAAGGTTTTTTTTTAATAAATTCCGCCGAAACAAAAATCCTAAATAAAATATAAAAAAATCTAAAAATGCCAAAAACAGTTTTCACCATCTAAATAGAATATTTAAAACAAAGTGAACATTTTCTTGGCCTAAAAATGCATATTTTTTTCTAATTCAAATAAAATAGCAATAAAATCCAAATAAAATTATTTATTTGATTTTAACATTTTTCCTCCAATATTTCTTTTATTTTGGAGAAGTCATATTATGTCCTCTGATATGTTTTTAATATGAAATATTTTGGAGAGAAAAATAAATAAAACCAAAATGATCCTCTTTTCAATATTTGAGAAAATTCAAATATGAAAATAATAAAATCCCCAACTCTCTCCGTGGGTCCTTGAGTTGCTTAGGATTTTTAGGGTCACAATCAAAAATGCAAATAAAATATGATATGCATATGATGACCTATGTATAACATTCCAAATTGAAAATTTGGGATGTTACAGTGGGCACTGCTCTAAGTCATTCCACACACTTTGTTTTTGCAAAGCTTTTTGCCAATAAACACCCACAATTTGCCCCTCTTCTAGCTGACGCTTGGCCAAACTAGCCCAACGTGAAGCTTGCACAGTTGTGCGCAGTAACCTGCACGGTTGCGCGGGAACATGCTCACCAAACGATACATTTGACGCCTCTTCGAGCCCATGCGTGGTCAAACAAAACGCGTGTGGGGTGCTCAAGCGTGCACTGGAATCCTCCGATAGGAACGCGGTGACAAGACATGACAATTATAGGCCGGCTGACCCCATTTATTACAGCGGCCATTTAACCCATGTGTCTCTTCAACCTTTCAATCGCGCCCCAATATTGCAAGAAGCACATCCATGATGACAAATTCTTAGAGGGTATCCTGCGCGGATCCAATGGCTCTTCGAGTGGTTGCCGACGACAAGCAGCAGTTCACCATGCATGCCAAAGTGGAGACCCACAGAAGGTTCATGGAGCTCTTGTTGGTGTACACCAACAACCCGATCTGGGTGGAGAACTCCATCCACACCATGGAGCTTTTGCTTGCCATGGAGAAGTACAAGGTGGTCATGTTTGACCTCGAGTACACCCGTGCTCGTGCTGGGTTTCGTCACAAGGTCGCTGTTTCCCAGATGTGCGTGCGCAATCACGTCCTCGTCTACCACTACTGCCTGGCCACAAGGCCTTGCGAGCATTTTGATAGGTTTGTCAACAGCCCCCACTACATGTTTGCTACGGTGGACACCACTAATGATGTAAAGGTGGTCAAGAATTCGGGCATTGCCTACCAGAATCTTATCAAAATCCAGGGTCAATACAAGATCTGGGGCAGCAAGACGCATGAGAAGGACTCACTGGTTCACCTCGTCGAGGCCATCATCGACCCCTACTACAGAGACATGAAGGATTCCTGCAACAAGGACAAGCGTGCCTGGCACTCGGCCTGGATGGAGAAACTCGACAAAGTTCACGTCGTGTACGCGGCCAAGGAGGCGTACATGAGTTACGAGATGTACAGGCGGATCGTTGACTGGAGGAAGTGCCTCCTTCCCCAAAACGGCCAGGGATCCAGCCGGAAGCAGAGCTATGGAAAGCATCATCACAACAAGAAGTAGATGATTAGATGCTCGTTTCTCCTAGTTTAGTATGCATGCAATTGTTTACTTTGGTGTGTGCAAATGTTATGTGTGTAGTCACATATGTAGTTGTATGTTTAATTTGGTTTTGCAATCATGTCCTTATAAGTATATATATGTTGATGTTCTATAGACAGAGCGTAGATGTTGTGCGGACAGAGCAAATCACATTGCACATAGACTAAACAAGGGAACCCGTCGGTGATGATTTCATCAATCGCTCAAAATTGTATACCAGCAAGCTTTTGTCCACAACACACACGGCTTGTTAACAGGAATCATCCACGTTGTTATCGATCTTCCCACACATTTATGATTACTGACCTGTTTGCTGTGTATCACACACATGTTGTTAAGTTGAACCATTTCTGTTCTCTTGGCTCATTGCAAACAGTTCATCCGAGTGAACTGTATGCCATCTATCGCACACACGTTGATCTGGCCGATCATTTCTGTTGTGTTGCCTAATCATAAATAGTTCATCTGAGTGAACTGTATGCCGTATATCGCAGACACCTTCATCTGGCTGACCGTTTATGCTATTATGCTCATCGCAAACAGTTCATTTGAGTGAACTGTATGCCACGCATCGCACACACAACTATAATCTGAATCATGTTTGATGTCTTCGCCATCGCAAATGTTTTGTATCTTTTTTGACGGTTTTATTACATCATCGTTTGCGATTAATGCATCGCACACAGTTTCTTCGAAGGGTCTCTGAATGTACTATCGTGTTTGCAGCATCCTGCAGTAGTGTTAGCCTCGTATAAACTAGATTGTGAGTCTCATGCAGTAATAGTAGGTTAATAGACTTCAAAGCTTCAGACACACTTTTCCAGAGTAATGATATGGTATGGCATTTAATTATGTCAACTAATAGTTATACAAGTACCCTACATCAGGCATCATTGTTTGGGCATCTCATTAACTGAGGACAAATGAAGCAATTGAAAAGAGCAATTTAACTATGCCTGAAGCAAACAAGCAATTGAACGGTTATGTTGGCAGCATGTATACATGCACGCCTCAATAACATCCTTGGCCTGACTACATTTGAATCAACCGATGTATCTTCTATATATTGGAACAAGTAATGTAACATTGTTTGCCCCCTATGAAGTATCTCGACTAGTATGTAATCAAGATCCTAGTAATGATAGGGAGGCTAATGATGTGAACATGCGTTTGGTTATGACATTTATGACATCAAGAACTCTACCATAGCAGGAAGGAGTTTCTCACTCTATACACTAATATAAGATGTTTTAGATATTTAAATGTAGAATACATCCATACTGAAATGAGTGAACAGCCACATTAAAATGTGTTTACATACACCTGATTTAGAAAAAGTTAGAACATCTTATAGTAGTGAGCGGAGGGAGTACTAATCAATGGCCCAATGACTGGGTTACAGGTGAAGAACCCTACGCAAGCACAATGTCAGACAAATAGGATGTCCTAGTAATTGTAATACAGTGACTTAGCATAGCTGGTAGTACAGGCTCAGCGCTGCTCTTCCTTCTCTTGCAAGGCTCCTTCCTAACATCTTGTACTTGGAAATCCTGAATTTCTGCTTCATTGCACCCCCTTTGCAAGTTGACACAATCTAGTTACTAGTCTCCTTACATGGAAGATAAATATGCATAATTTCCAGTCTCTCAACAACACCAAAGCATGAGTTTATAACAAAACAAAAACATAATGAAACATGCCATATCTCTTGCACACACTCAAATGAGCGTTTATTATGTGTGCCCTATTTAAAAACTAGGCGTACCTTCAAACTGGACCTCCATGTACTCTTGGGGAGCCTAGTTTAGTGTACAGGCAAACCTTTATGTCACCTATGAGTTTTACAAGCCCCCACTACAGCAGCCCTTAGTGTTTAAATCGTGACAAACTCTGTTAGGTGATACGTCACCAACGTATCTATAATTTTTTATTGTTCCATGCTATTATAGTATCAATCTCGGATGTTTTATATGCAATTATATATCATTTTTGGGAATAACCTATTAATCTAGTGCCTAGTCCGAGTTGCTATTCTTTGCTTGTTTTTTGGCTTTTCAGAAAGTCACTATCAAACAGAGTCCAAACGGAGAACGAACTTTGGATTAATTTTTTCGGGGCCAGAAGGGACCCTAGAAGGTTCGGGAGAAGACATGAAGAGTCAAGAGGGAGCGACAAGCTTGGGAGGCGCGCCCCCAGGCTTGTGGGCCCATCGTGGCACCTCTTGACCTAATTCCACCTCTATAAATTCC
Source organism: Thinopyrum elongatum (assembly GCA_011799875.1). Lineage (NCBI taxonomy): Eukaryota > Viridiplantae > Streptophyta > Magnoliopsida > Poales > Poaceae > Thinopyrum > Thinopyrum elongatum. Next base: position 331,585,251 of record CM022299.1, on the reverse strand, counting down.
CAAATATTCTCAATACATCAAAGAGCCACCCAAAATACTTTTTTGACTGCCGCAGGTTTCTGTTCTTCCGCGATCCCATCTGGAAGCCTTTTTCGATACTCTGCCGGAGGGGGAATCGATCACGGAGGGCTTCTACATCAACCTTGCCACCCTTCCGATGATGTGTGAGTATTTTACCAGATACCTACGGGTCCATAGCTAGTAGCTATATGGCTTCTTTTCTCTCTTTGATCTTCAATACAATGTTCTCCTTGATGTTCTTGGAGATCTATTCGATGTAATCTTCTTTTGCGGTGTGTTTGTTGGAATCCGATGAATTGTGGGTTTATGATCATATTATTCATGAATATTATTTGAGCCTTCTCTGAACTCTTTTATGCATGATTGTTATAGGTTTGTATTTCTCTCCGATCTATCCATTTTGTTGGGCCAACTAGATTGATTTATCTTGCAATTGGAGAGGTGCTTTGTAATGGGTTCAATCTTGCGGTGATCTATATCACAGTGACAAAGTAGGGGAGAAGACACGTATTTGTATTGTTTCCATTAAGGGGAAAATAGTGGGGTTTATTCATATTGGTGGGATTTACTTTGTCTACATCATGTCATCTTACTTAAGGCGTTACTCCGTTCTTTATGAACTTAATACTCTAGATGCATGCTGGATAGCGGTCGATGTGTGGAGTAATAGTAGTAGATGCACGGTCTACTTGTCTCAGACGTGATGCCTATATACATGATCGTTGGCTTGAATGTCATCATAACTATGCGCTTTTCTATCAATTGCCCAACTGTAATTTGTTTACCTATTGTATGCTCTTTGTTTGAGAGAGAAGCCTCTAGCGAAAACTATGCCCCTGGGTCTACCTTTACCATATATTAAAATCCAAAAATACCTTGCTACAATTTATTTACCGTTCTTTTATTTTGTGTTTTTGTTTATCTATCTACCATTATCAGATTCGATCCTTGCAATTAAACGCCAAGGGGATTGACAACCCTCTTGATCGATTTGGGTGCAAGTAATTGTTATTTTGTGTGTAGGTGTTGTTCATGAGGTTTCGTGTGGTTCTCCTACTGGATTGATAACCTTGGTTCTTAACAGAGGAAAATACTTATCTCTACTGTACTGCATCATCCTCTCCTCTTCGAGGAAATCCCAACGCGGCTCACAAGTAGCAGGAAGAATTTCTATCGCCGTTGCCGGGGAGACATCACCAAAACCAATGAAGTACCTCCGCATTAACTCTCATCTACTTGCATTTACTTTCATTTTCCATTTTCCTCTCATTTTCATCTCCCCCACTTCTAAAATGTTTTCACAAAAAACACAAAAATATTTTCGTTTGCCTTTTTGCTTGTTTGCTTGCTTTGTCATTATGACTAGTATCACTATCCCTCTCTTGTCTCTGCATTTTGATGTTCTTTACTTCAAACAGAAACAAGGAGAAAATTTGAAATATGCTTGGTTTAGGATAATGGAATCTTATCGTGTTTGCACTATAAATGGGGACATAAAAATTTTGCTTCGCAATTTTTATGTAGGATTAACTATGCCCCATAGACAACTTCTGGATTTTGCCGCTAAAGGGAATTTTATTGAGAGTGATGCTAATATTGCCTATGAAATAATAGAGGGTATATTAGGAATTCCACCCCCGCAGAAAGCATTTAATTATACTCAAGAGGGGATCCAAATTTTGGACAAACTGGGTGATATGCAGAAAAAATTGATTGAGTTGCAAAATTCCAATGAACCTCTCAAAAATATTAGTGGAAACCTCGACCGAATGAATACATTGATTACCGTTTGCAATAAGCAGCTAGATGCTTTAGATATCAAAATTGCTTCATTTTCTGAGAATAATGGGAAGCGTAAAGAACCTCCTGGGTTAAGAAAAGTCCTACTAAGATGGTGAAAATGAAGGATGACAACACTTGAAACTATGCATTACACTTAGCTAGGGGCGTAAAACAATAGCGCTTCTTGGGAGGCAACCCAATAGTTATTTTTATTTTTCTTGTTCCTTTTCTCTTTTTGTGTGTGCACACAATTATGCTACTGTTATGGTTGCGTTTCTGTGTTTAAATTAGTGATTGTGCCAATTAAAGTCTTTGGGATGATTTGGTTGATAGTTGCTTTGATTCTGTGAAAAAACCGAAACTTTTGCACCCAGTAGTAGAATTGTTTAAATTTGCTGGAATGTGATAAAATTATAAAATTTCTACACGTGATTGATATGCAAATTTCCCACGTTGTCCTAATGTTTCAGAATTTTTGGAGTTACAGAAGTATCGCGTTTGTCCAGATCATTACAGACTGTTCTGTTTTTGACAGATTCTGTATTCGTTGCATTGTTTACTTGTTTTGTTGAATCTATGGATTGTATCGAGGGGGGGGGGTATAAGTCATGGTGAAGTTAGAATACAATGGTTAATATGCAATAATAAAATATTAATGGGTTTTCAACAGTACCTAAATTTTATGATTGGTTTGTTATACTAACGGATCTCACGAGTTTTCTGTTGAGTTTTGTGTGCTGAAGTTTTCAAGTTTTGAGTGAGATCGCGACGGATGAAGGAATAAGGAGTGGCAAGACCCTAAGCTTGGGGATGACCACAACACCCCAAGCTAATATTGAAGGACACCCAATACTCTCAGTTTTGGGATGCCCCGGATGGCATCCCCTCTTTCTTCTACCAACCATCGGTAAATTACTTGGAGTTATATTTTTGTTCATCACATGATATGAGTTTTGCTTGGAGCATCGTGTATTATATGAGTCTTTGCTTTGTTTGCTTTTTAGTTTGCCACAATCATGTTTGTTGGACACACCTTTTTGATACGGACACACATTATGCGTGACTTGTTAGAATACTCTATATGCTTCACTTATATCTTTTGAGCTATGCAATTGCTCTAGTGCTTCACTTATATCTTTTAGAGCACGACGGTGGATATATTTTAAAGAAATAGTTGCACTCTCATGCTTCACTTATACCATTTTGAGAGTTCTGATAAATAGTAATGGCAATATGCACAGGTTATGAAATTGGTCCTAATATGATAGGTATTCAAGAGGGATATAATAAAAACTTTCATGTAGATCACTAAATATGATAAGTTTGATTCCTTGCAATAGTTTTGCGATATAAAGATGGTAATATGTGGGAGGTACTAGTGAATGATTGTGGTTTAGTAAGAATATTGGTGTTAAGGTTTGTGATTCACGAAGCATGCACATATAGTCTCTCGTTATGCTAAGAAGTTGGAGCACGATTAATTATTGAGTGTCTTCCTTTGCGTAAAGATCGGGGGCATGCGATGGTTAATTCCTACCAACCTCTCCCTGGGGCATGCGTAGTAGTACTTTGCTTCGAGGGCTAATAAGCTTTCGCAATAAGTATATTAGTTATTTATGACTAATGTGAGTCCATGGATTATACATACTCTCACCTTTGTGCCATTTGCTAGCCACTTCGGTACCATGCATTGCCCTTTCTCACCTCAAAATGTGGGGCAAACTTTGCCGGTGCATCCAAATCTCATGATATGATACGCTCTATCACACACAAGCCTCCTTATATGTTCCTCAAAACAGCCACCATACCTACCTATTATGGAATTTCCATAGCCTTTCCGAGATATATTGCCATGCAACTTCCACCGTTCTGTTTTATTATGACACACATCATCATTGTCATATTGCTTTGCATGATCATATAGCTAACATAGTATTTGTGGCTCAGCCACCGTTCATCATTTTTATACATGTTATGCTAGATCATTGCACATCCCGGTACACCACCGGAGGCATTCATATAGAGTCATATTTTGTTCTAATATCGAGTTGTAATTTTTTTTGACTTGTAAGTAAATAGAAGTGTAATGATCATCATATTCATTATTAGAGCATTGTCCCAAGTGAGGAAATAAAAAAGAGGCCAAAAAGAGCACACACAAAATAGGCAAAAAAGAGCCCCAAAAAATGAGAGAAAAAGAGAGAAGGGGCAATGTTACTATCCTTTCCACACTTGTGCTTCAAAGTAGCACCATGTTTTTCATATAGAGAGTCTCCTATGCTTTCATTTGCATATAACTAGTGGGAGTTTTTCATTATAGAACTTGGTTGTATATTCCAATGATGGGCTTCCTCAAATGCCCGAGGTCTTCATGAGCAAGCAAGTTGGATGCACACCCAGTTAGTTTTATTTTTGAGATTTCATACACTTATAGCTCTTAGTGCATCTGTTGCATGGCAGTCCCTACTCCTTGCATTGACATAAATTGATATGGATCTCCATAGCCAGTTGATTAGCCTCGTCAATGTAAGACTTTCTCCTTTTTTGTCTTCTCAATATTATCTCCATCACCATTGTGCTATATCCATGGCTTGCGCTCACGTATTGCTTGAGAGTTGAAAAAGCTGAAGTGCGTTAGAAAGTATGAACCAATTGCTCGGCTTGTTATCGGGGTTGTCCATGAAAAATACTTTGTGTTATGAAGATGGAGCATGACAAGGCTATATGATTTTGTAGGGTTAACATTCTTTAGCATTGATATTTTGAAAGACATGATTGTTTGTTGGTATGCCTTATTATTATTGTTTTTATGTTAAACTATAGACTATTGCTTTGAATCATTCAGATCTTAATATTCCTGCCACAAAATAGATATTACATGATGAACATGTTAGGTAGCATTCCACATCAAAAATTATGTTTTTATCATTTACCTAGAGGACGAGCAGGAATTAAGCTTGGGGATGCTTGATACGTCTCTAACGTATCTATAATTTTTTATTGTTATGTGCTATTATAGTATCAATCTTGGAAGTTTTATATGCATTTATATGTCATTATATATCATTTTTTGGGACTAACCTATTAACTTAGTGCCAAGTGTCAGTTGTTGTTTTTTTGCCTGTTTTTGGTTTTCTAGAATATCAGTACCAAATGAAGTCCAAATGCCACGAAACCTATTGACGATTTTTTTCTAGACATAAGAGACCCTCGAAGTTTCGGGAGAGGGCCAGAAGATGAAGGAGTGGCCCAAAAGGCACCAGGGCGCGCCCTGGTGACTTATGGGGCCCACATGCATCCTTTAACCTAATTCTGCCTCTATAAATTCTCTAAAATCGGAAAACCAATAGAGGGCCACCCAAAATATTTTTTCTACCGCCGCAAGTTTCTGTTCTCACGAGATCCCATCTGGAGGCCTTTTCCGGCACTCTACTGGAGGGGGATCGACCACGGAGGGGCTCCACATCAACCTTGCTGCCCTTCCAATGATATGTGAGTAGTTTACCACAGACCTACGGGTCCATAGCTAGTAGCTAGATGGCTTCTTCTCTCTCTTTGATCTTCAATACAATGTTCTCCTTGATGTTTTTGGAGTTCTATTCGATGTAATCACTTTTGGCAGTGTGTTTGTTGGGATCCGATGAATTGTGAGTTTATGATCAGATTATCTATGAATATTATTTGAGTCTTCTCTGAGCTCTTTTATGCATGATTATTATACTTTGTATTTCCCTCAAATCTATTAATTTGGTTTGGCCAACTAGATTGATTTTTCTTGTAGTGGGAGAGGTGCTTTGTGATGGGTTCATTCTTGTGGTGATCTATAACCTAGTGACAGAAAGGGACAAGACACATATTTGTATTGTTGGCATTAAGGATAAAAAGATGGGGTTTATTCATGCATGAGTTTACTTTGTCTACATCATGTCATCTTGCTTAAGGCGTTACTCCGTTCTTTATTATCTTAATACTCTAGATGCATGCTGGATAGCGGTCGGTGTGTTGAGTAATTGTAGTAGATGCAGGCAGGAGTCGGTCTACTTGTCTCGGACGTGATGCCTATATACATGATCATTGCCTTGGATATCGTCATGATTATTCGCTTTTCTATCAATTGCCCGATAGTAATTTGTTTACCCACCGTATGCTATTTTCAAGAGAGAAGCCTCTAGTGAAAACTATGGCCCCCGGGTATACTTTTATCATATATTAAAAAACCAAAAACACCTTGGTGCAATTTTATTTACTTTATTTTATTTTGTATTTTTGTTCTATCTATCTATCTCTACGAGGTTTGATCCTTGCAATTAACCGCCGAGGGATTGACAACCCCTTATTCGCGTTGGGTGCAAGTATTTGTTATTTTGTGTGTAGGTACTGTTAATGAGGTGTTCCGTGATTCTCCTACTGCATTGATAACCTTGGTTCTTAACTGAAGGAAATATTTTTCTCTACTGTACTGCATCATCCTCTCCTATTCGAGGGAATCCCAACACAGCTCAAAGTAGCATCCCCTGGTCCAGGACATCGTTAGTAGCCCCTGAACTGGTTTTCGATGCCGAGGACGATGCTCTTGGGCTTTGTTCTCAGAGTCTTTGGCTCAATAGGCGAGTTCCTATGAATGATTCCTTCAGCTCGGCTTCGGAAAGTCTTCGGCTAAACTGGCAACCCTGCCGGGCGTGCCCTGCCCCGTTGCACATAGCGTCTAATCTCTGACCTTGGTAACCATGTCTTATGGGGAATCAGACTGCTTTATGGCGAAACGTCAAAGCGTTGGCCTTTGCTCCTTTTATTTATGAGCCGGGCGTGCAGATTAGTGATATCTCCTATCCCATTCTTTTGACCAAACTGCACAAGCTTTCCCCTTGTCCCAAGTCCAACCTTGAGAGATTCCCATGGCGACCGACGCAGGCTCTTCGAGGCGCCCTCACGGCACCATTAGAGGTGATTGGGGCAGTTGCGCTATCTCACGCATCAAGTTGGAGCGCTTGACTACCCAAGGATACCTGCCAGATACAGATCTGACAGTGACCCACGCACGATTAACATCCATCAACGGACAGGAACATGCGGAGAGTCATCCTTCCCCTTGAGAGGATGAAAGGGTATGCTCTGTATCTTTCTTATTGCGTGGCCTGTGTTTTTCAATTCACGCCTTCCTCCGGGGCCTGTTAGAGTTATACGGGCTACAACTTCACCACCTCACCCCAACTCAATTTTACATATCGCGGGGTACGTCACCCTTTGTGAGATGCACCTTGGAGGCAAGGCGCACTTCGGGCTGTGGAGGAAGTATTTCTGCATAGTGCCCTACTCCTCCGCCGAGAAGTTGCATGAAGTTGAGGCCGCCGAAGTCTGCCAAATCGATGGGACTGAATACCCATCAGGCACACCTCGGGAGGACGCTGGCGTCTGGCCATCTGAATAGTTTTACATAGATGACGTCCCCCTCCTTGAACCAGTTCGGCTCGGACTTTCATCATTTCCCTTGGAGCCCCCAAAGAGGCTATATAGTTGGAGGCCACAGGGCCCCGCCCAAGAGGAAGGGGACGTGGTAATCAAGCTGGCAGATCAAGTGAAGCAATTAACAAGGACTGGCCTGACCATAATTGATGTAATGGCCACGGTGATAAACCGAAGAGTCCAATCACTTCGGCAGCACCCTCATCTGTTGTGTGAGTACAATGGAACCGAGGAGTCCTGGCGAACAATTCAACGGAGCTTCTTCGACCAAGCAGCCCTTGGGACAGTGCTAGCCGACATCTATCTGGGTGCGGCGGAGGACTTCGCCCGGTGACCATTCAGAGATTGGTTGTCCTACTATAATCCCGCCGACATAGTAAGTTCTCCTTGAGCTTCTTGTTAATCCGAGTTGTTTAATATCTGATCGGCCATTTACTGGCTCTGAACAGAGATGGAGGCATTGGGTTGAGGCCATAAACAGCCCGACACCTGAGTCAGAGCTGCACTGCCGAGCAGAGGACCCCCTTTTTAACAAGGATGAGGATTTGGCCCGTATATATGAAGGGAGGAAATTTTATCTGGAGAGCCTTGATGGCTCAAGGGTGGCCATTGCCCCCGATGTACCGGGGATGAAGCAAGCTTCATCGGTAACGTCCCCTTTCTCCAATTGAAAGCGAGCTGCTCGCCCTTCATCCCCTAGTCGCCTGACTTCTCCTCCAAAGGGACGATGTTCGAAACGTCTGTGCAGAGAAATGGATCTACAAGGGAGGCCCCCGCGGGAGGCACAAGAAGCGCATGCCGAGGTCATAGGGGCGGGCAAAAGTGCTCCCTCAGCCACTAGGTAATTCCTTGATTGCTATATTATAAAGGTGCCATTCCAGGCCCTGACCCCTTTGATCATTCGCAAGCAGCCCTTGCCTTCCTCTATGGCAGAGAGCATGAGGGCCGAGGGGATGGAAGCTTCGTACAGGGAAGCGGAAGCCCGTCCTACCTCAGGAGTTACTCCGGAGGTTCCCCAGCTCGAGGACTCGACGACAAGCTAGGCTACTCCTTCTGAGATCCTGTGTGCCATGAATTACCGGCGGTGGAAGACTTCCCTAAGGAATGTGGCCTTCTCGGATTGGGAGTTCAATGCTCTTAGCACGGTGGATGCATACCTTGGGGCGACCCGTGGTGGTTTTGATCAGTCATTGGACATCTTGTCGCAAAGTTTACGGGTATGGCTTCACCCAAATTTATATTGCGTCGAGGTTCCGTGTATTTCATTATTTGTTTGATGGCAAACAAGACTACCAAATACAGTAGTAGCCCCTAAGGCTTGATATGGGAGAATGCGACCTTAGCAAGGCTTGAATATCTAACAGCGCATGCTGTCCTTGACAGGAAGCTCGGGCAAAGAATGGTCGCCTGACCGAGGCGCTTGCCCAAATGAAGGGGAAGTTAGAAGCCGCCTTGGCCAAGGTGGACCAGGTGAAAAAGTTCACCATGGAGGCGCACGGTAAGTGCTTGTTTGACAAGTATAATCAGCGTTATGGAGATTATGATATGGCCTCACAACATAATCCAATGTAGCAGCGGAAGCCCTAGGTCATCTTGAAAGAGATCTCAAGCAGGCCTACGAAGATTTGTTGTATGCGGAGTCGCAGTGCCAAGCAAACCAACATGTGCCGACCCAAAGGGTGGATGGCATCAATGTGCTAAGGGGCAAAAACACCCGACGGGCCAAACAAATTGAGAGCTTAAAAACTCAACTGGCTGCTGCTGACTTGAAGAATCGTCGAACGGATGATATGATTTTTGGTGAGTTGCGATTTTCAAAAATCGCTCCTGAGTGGGGATTATCCGCGGTGATTAATAGGCTTACTCATTTTGCTTGGCAGCTTCTCTTTCCGGCCTACCCCTTGATGCCCGGGGTCTGGTGCTTGAAGACATGGCGGCTCATCTGTCCGGGGTGCACGAGAGTGCATGGAAATCGATGAAGGACGTTTTCATGGTTTTATGACCCGGAGTGGTGCAAGTGCCCGAAGACATGGCCATCCTAGCCAAACAGCTGAAAAGAGCTCGGCGTGGTATCCAGGCTTGGAAGGTGTCTGCCTGTCGGGAAGGGGCGAGGGAGGCCTGGGCCATGGTTAAGACCCAGTATACATGTCTTAATACGACGGAGCTAGCCGAGGTAGGACCTATGGGGCCGGACGGGGAAGAAATACCCACTAGTCTTGCATACGAGTGTGTTATGCCCGCTGGTCAATTTTTGCAGAAGGATTGCGCTCTAGACACCTTAATAGATGGACTAGACCGGGTGTAATCAATTGTTCATGTATGACTTTATGTATCAAATTACTTTTTGTCAATATTCAGACCGCGCGTCCGAACTATGTCAACCAGCCATCGGCTTCCACCTCCTCGGCTAATGGCCGAGGATGTCCCATACTACTGGCTGAAGTAATCAGACCAGATGCTTCAGGTGATAAGGCAATCCGGCTACATGGTTCGAAAGACAAGAGGGAGGCGGGGAGTTATGTTATATTACTTTTTAACGTAAGAAACATCTTCCAAGAAAAATAGTTCTTCCAACATTTCCTTTCCTCGGGTGGTTGTGTCGAGCACATTGGTCCAAAGACGGTTGACCTCCGGGGTAAAGCCCCTGGTCGCAGTTTGAAAGACCCCTTCCACGTTATTCCTATGTCATGGCCGAGCGATTTGTATATTAAGAGTGCTAGCTTTCGGCTTTGTCCATCTGAGGTACTACATCGGTTGACCCGGGAGTAACAATCACAATGATGCTCCCTTTACCCCTTATTCGATTGATCGGGAATGTAAGGGGCAAACACAGGAGTCAGGCAACCCAGCTTGGCCAAATCTTAAGTCAAATCGATGTATATGTTGGCTTGAAAGTCAATAGTGTATAAGAGGTGAAATGACGCGTGTTTTGAAAGGAACATGCTACATTATCTCTCGAGGTCATTCAAAAGATTCTCCGAGGTGCAGAAAACATAAGAAGGGAAGTTATATACATGAGTAGTGTTTGGGGGATCAACCGTAGAAGCGATAGAGGAGCGTCGTGTTCCAGGGGTTGGGCTCTAGACGGCCGTCCTCTGGATCCCAAATTTGGTGAGCTCCTCCGATTAGTACCTGGTCAATAATGAATGGCCCATCCCATCTAGGGGAAAGTTTGTGCTTCTGCTTCTCTGGATGTAGCCTCATGACTAGGTCCCCGACGTTGCAGTCCTTTGCACAGACCTCCCTGTTGTGGTAGCGTCGGGCCTACTATTGATAGATAGCCGATCGTGCTCGAGCGATGTTGCATTCTTCTTCGAGAGCATCAGGGCATCTTGCCAATTGAGCTCGGCCTCCCGCTCTTCATGCATGTGTACCCGAGGTGCATCATGTATGATGTTGCATGGGAGTACTGCCTCGGCGCCGTACGCCATGAAAAATGTGGTCTATCTGGTGGATCTGTTTGGTGTGGTGTGCAAGCCCCATAGGACGGAATCGAGTTCCTCTACCCATTTGCAGTAGACTTTTTTAAGGGAATGTACTAGACTTGGCTTGATGCCACTAAGGATTAGTCCATTGGCCCGCTCCACTTGCCCGTTTGACAGAGGGTGGTATACAGATGCGTAATCGAGCTTGATGCCCATTTTCGCGCACCATGCTTTGACATCTTTGGCCGTGAAGTTTGTCTCGTTGTTTGTAATCAGACTGTGTGGGATACCATAACTGTGTACAACACCGGAGATGAAATCAATTACTTGGGTAGCTTTGGCCGAGGTGACTGGTTTTGCTTCGATACACTTAGTGAATTTGTCGACCATGACAAGTAAGTATTTATTTTTTCTTGATCCGCCCTTGAGTGGGTCGACCATATCTAGCCCCCATACCATGAAGGGCCAAGTGAAAGGGATCGTGCGGAGGACCGCAGGGGGGCATGTGGCTTTGTTTGGCGAATACTTGACAGCCTAGGAAATGCTGTACCAATACCGAGGCATCGGTGCCCGCGGTAGGCCAATAAAAACCAGCTCAGAAGGCCTTGCTGACCAAGGTCCGAGCAGCGGTATGATGTTCGCTCATGCCAGAGTGTATCTCTTGAAGTAGGATTCTTCCTTCCTCCTTGGATATGCATCGATGGAGGACGCCTGTAGTGCTCATCTAATAGAGTTCTCCTTCATGAACTTTATAGGCTTTAGATTTCCTTACTATCCAACGTGCATTGGTTTGGTCATTGGGGAGCTCTTTACGGAACAGGTATGTGAGGAGTGGCTCAGTCCATGGCGCGATCACTGCTATGACTTCATGTGCGGAAGTTGTTTCCTGAATAGCCGAGTCACCTATTATACCTTGTTCTTCGTCATCTTCGGGCGGGGCTTGTTGCCCAATGTAGCTTGACTCCGACGTTCCTTTGTCATCTTGCCAGACTACGGATGGCTTGAAGAGCTGTTCGAGGAAGGTATTATCCGATACTTTGTCCCATTTTGCGCCCATTCGGGCGATTATATCTGCGGCCTGGTTACTATCTCGGGGTATGTGGTGAAATTCCGGCCCCTCTAACCTGGCCGAGATTTTTAAGACGGCATTCCGGTAAGCTGTCATCTTTGGGTACTTTGCATCGAATTCGCCATTGACTTGTGAGATGGCGAGGTTGGAATCACCTCGAACCTCCAGGCGTTTGATGACCATGGAGACTGCTATCCAGAGTCCGTGTAAGAGGGCTTCGTATTTGGCCGTGTTGTTGGAGTCCATGTACATAATTTGTAGCACATATCGAGTATTGTCTCCCGTGGGTGACGTGAGCACGACGCCAGCCCGAAGGCCAGCAAGCATTTTGGAACCACCGAAGGACATGGTCCAATGCGAATAGGTGTTGTACTCTCGAGGGAGTTCGGCCTCCGTCCATTCGGCCACGAAGTCGGTCAGCACCTGCGATTTAATAGCTTGGCGTGGTCAATAGGTGATTTCAAAAGGTAAAAGCTCTGTGGCCCATTTGGCTATATGCCCTGTTGCATCACTATTGTTAATTATGTAACTTAATGGGACGTCAGATGCCACGGTCACCGAGCACTCTTGAAAGTAGTGCCGAAGTTTTCGTGATGCCATAAAGATGGCATAGGCTATCTTTTGATCGTGAGGGTAGCGTGTCTTGCACGGGGTTAAGACTTCAGAGACATAATAAACGGGCCTCTGGACCTGGAACTTGTGACCCTCCATGTCTTGTTCGACCACACGTACTGTGCTAACCAGCTGGTTTGTGGCCAAGATGTACAATATCATCGGCTCCAATACACCTGGCACTGCTAGGATGGGATTAGTAGCAAGGAGAGTTTTTATGTCTTTCAGGGCTGTCGCGGCCTCCTTGGTCCATTTGAATGTTATTGTTTGCTTTAACAACCTGTATAGGGGTAATGCTTTCACCCCAAGTCTTGATATGAAGCGGCTTAATGCCGCCATGCAACCTTCTAGCTTTTGTATGTGCTTGAGCTCTATTGGTACCTCTAAGCGGTCCAAAGCTCGTATTTTTGCCGGATTGGCCTCTATTGCCCGGTTGGATACTATGAAGCCGAGGAGTTTGCCTACTGGGAATGCGAAGACGCATTTCTCTAGATTGAGTTTAATTTGATACTCTCGTAGGCAGGCGAATGTGTCGCGGAGGTTGTCTACCAGCTGCCTGACGTGTTTAGTTTTGAAAACCACATCATCTATGTAGACCCCGAGGGTCTTCCCGATGTGTTTTTCCAGGCATGTGTTGAATCATGCATTGGTATGTGGTGCCGACGTTCTTTAGTCCGAAAGGCATCATGTTGAAACAGAATGGCTCGTAAGGTGTGATGAATGCTATTGCTGCCTGGTCAGATTCTATCATCTTTATTTGATGATATCTGATACGTCTCCAACATATCTATAATTTTTTATTGTTCCATGCTATTATATTTTCTGTTTTGGATGTTTTATATGCATTAATATGCTATTTTATATTATTTTTGGGACTAACCTATTAACCTAGAGCACAGTGCCAATTTCTATTTTTTCCTTGTTTTTGAGTTCTACAGAAAAGGAATATCAAACGGAATAAAACTTTCGCGATGATTTTTCTTGGACCAGAAGACACCTACGTAACTTGGAGAGAGGGCCAGAGGAGCCCCGAGGAGGAAACAAGCCTGCAGGCCGCGCCCCAGGGGGCGCCCCCAGGCTTGTGGGTCCCTCGAAGGTCCTTTAACCCTAGTTCCACCTCTATAAATTCCAAAATATTCCCCAAACATCATAAGCGTCCACCAAAATACTTTTCCATTGCCGCAAGGCTCTGTTCCCGTGAGATCCCATCTTGGGGCCTTTTCCAGCGATCTGTCGGAGGGGGATTTGATCACGGAGGGCCTGTACATCAACCTTGCTGCCCTTCCGATGATGCGTGAATAGTTTACCATAGACCTACGGGTCCATAGCTAGTAGCTAGATGGCTTCTTCTCTCTCTTTGATCTTCAATACAATGTTCTCCTCGATGTTGTTGGAGATCTATTCGATGTAATACTTTTTGCGGTGTTTTTGTTGAGATCCGATGAATTGTGGATTTATGATCAGATTATCTATGAATATTATTTGAGTCTTCTCTGAACTCTTTTATGCATGATTAAGATATCTTTGTATTTCTCTTTGAACTATCAGTTTGGTTTGGCCAACTAGATTGGTTTTTCTTGCAATGGGAGAGGTGCTTAGTTTTGGGCTCAATCTTGCGGTGTCCTCACCCAGTGATAGAAGGGGTAGCGAGGCACGTATTGTATTGTTGCCATCAAGGATAAAAATATGAGGTTTATATCATATTGCTTGAGTTTATCCCTCTACATCATGTCATCTTACTTAAGGCGTTACTCCATTCTTATGAACTTAATACTCTAGACGCATGCTGGATATCGGTCAATGTGTGGAGTAATAGTAGTAGATGCAGGCAGGAGTCGGTCTACTTGTCACGAACGTGATGCCTATATTCATGATCGTTGCCTTAGCTATCGTCATAACTTTGCGCTTTTCTATCAATTGCTCAACAGTAATTGTTTACCCACCGTATGCTATCTTTAAGAGAGAAGCCTCTAGTGAAACCTATGGCCCCGGGTCTATTTTCCATCATATATTTTCAGATCTATAAACCAAAAAACCCCAAAATACCTTGCTACACTTTATTTATATTTACTTTAGTTTGCTCTTTTATTTATCTTTTATACCTATCTCTATTAGATCTCACTCTTGTTCGTGACCGTGAAGGGATTGACAACCCCTTTTTTGCGTTGTGTGCAAGTGTTTGTTAGTTTGTGCAGGTGCATAGATTGGAGACTTGCTTGTGCCTGCTAAGGGATTGATACCTTGGTTCTTAACTGAGGGAAATACTTATTTCTACTTTGCTGCATCACCCTTTCCTCTTCAAGGAAAAAATCAACGCAAGCTCAAGAAGTAGCGGGAAGAATTTCTGGCGCCGTTGCCGGGGAGGTTCTACATCAAGCCTACCAAGTATCTATTCTAAACTCTCATCTCTTGCATTACATTATTTGCCATTTGCCTCTCGTTTTCCTCTCCCGCACTTCTAAAACCTTTAAAAAAAACACAAAAATATTTGCCTTTTTATTCGCCCTTCTTTCGTTCGTATTTTCTTTTGCTTGTGTGCTAGATTGCTTGCTTTGTCACAATGTCTCAAGAAAATACTAAATTGTGTAACTTTTCCAATAATAATAATAATAATTTTATTAGTACTCCGATTGCTCCCGCCACTAGTGCGGAATCTTATGAAATTAATGCCGCTTTGTTGAATCTTGTTACGAAAGAACAATTTTCCGGCCTTCCTACTGAAGATTCCGCATCCCATCTAAATACTTTCGTTGAGTTGTGTGATATGCAAAAGAAGAAAGTTGTGGATAATGATATTGTTAAATTGAAGCTATTTTCTTTCTCACTATGAGATCGTCTAAAACTTGGTTTTCATCTTTGCCTAAAAATAGTACTGATTCATGGAATAAGTGTAAAGATGCTTTTATTTCCAAGTATTTTCCTCCCGCTAAGATCATCTCCCTTAGGAATGATATAATGAATTTTTGGCAACTTCATCATGAACATGTTGCACAATCTTGGGAGAGGATGAAGTTGATGTTAAGAAATTGCCCTACTCAAGGTTTAAGTTTATGGATGATCATACAAATTTTTTATGGTGGATTGAATTTTGCATCTAGAAATCTTTTAGATTCCGCCGCGGGAGGTACTTCTATGGAAATTACATTAGGAGAAGCTACTAAACTCCTAGATAATATTATGGCAAATTAGTCTCAATGGCATACCGAAAGATCTTCCACTAGTAAAAAAGTGCATGCAATTGAAGAGATTAATACTTTGAGTGGAAAGATGGATGAACTTATGAAATTGTTTGCTAGTAAGAGTGCTCCTATTGATCCTAATGATATGCCTTTATCCACTTTGATTGAGAATAATAATAAATCTATGGATGTGAATTTTGTTGGTAGGAACAATTTTGGTAATAACGCGTATAGAGGTAATTTCAACCCTAGGCCGTTTCCTAGTAATTCCTCTAATAATTATGGTAATTCCTACAACAATTCTTATGGAAATTATAATAAGTTGTACTCTGATTTTGAGAATAATATTAAATATTTCATTAATTCTCAAAAGAATTTCAATGCTATGGTAGAAGAAAAATTGCTTAAGATTGATGATTTGGCTAGGAACGTTGATAGAATTTCTCTTGAGATTTATTCTTTGAAGATTAGATCTATCCACCCAAGCATGATATTAATGAATCTCTAAAATCTATTAAAATTTCTATGGATGGATGTAAAGAAAGAACCGCTAGGATGCGTGCTAAGCGAGATTGGTTTGTAAAAGCGTGTTCTTCTATTTCTTGCGATAATGATGATGAAGATCTTAAAGTGGTTGGTGTGACTCCTATTGAATATTTTTTTCTAATATAAATCTTGATAAAGATGGGACTGGAGATGAGTCAACTTTAGCTAGAAGGCATCCCAATAATTTGGAGTTCAAAGATCCTAATGAAAAAATGGATAAAAGTGGGATTGGAGAGATCAAAACTTTAAGTAGCGATGAACCCACTCTTTTGGATTTCAAGGACTTTAATTATGATAATTGTTCTTTGATAGATTGTATTTCCCTATTGCAATCCATGTTAAATTCACCTCATGCTTATAACCAAAATAAAGCTTTTACTAAACATATCATTGATGCTATGATGAAATCTTTTGAAGAAAAACTTGAGTTGGAAGTTTCTATCCCTAGAAAGCTTTATGATGAGTGGGAACCTACTATTAAGATTAAAATTAAAGATTATGAGTGCAATGCTTTGTGTGATTTGGGTGCTAGTGTTTCCACGATTCCAAAAACTATATGTGATGTGCTAGGTTTCCATAAATTTGATGATTGTTCTTTGAATTTGCATCTAGCGGATTCCACTATTAAGAAACCTATGAGAAGGATTAATTATTTTCTTTTTGTTGCAAATAGGAATTATGTGCCCGTAGATTTTATTGTGCTTGATATAGATTGCAATCCTATATGTCCTATTATTCTTGGTAGACCTTTCCTTAGAACTATTGGTGCAATTATTGATATGAAAGAAGGAAACATTAGATTTCAATTTCCGTTAAGGAAGGGCATGGAACACTTTCCAAGAAAGAAAATTAAGTTGCCATATGAATCTATTATAAGGGCTACTTATGGATTGCATACCAAAGATGACAATACCTAGATCTATGTTTTATGCCTAGCTAGGGGCGTTAAACAATAGCGCTTGTTGGGAGGCAACCCAATTTTATTTTTAAGTTTTTTGTTTTTGGTTCTGTTTTTCAATAAATAAACATTATTACCTCTGTAGTAATTGTGTTTTGGTGTTTTAATTAGTATTTGAGCCAAGTAAGACCTTTGGGATGGTCTACGGTGATAGTTCATTTGATCTTGCTGAAAAAAAAACTTTCGTGCTCATTGCCAGAAATTTAGAAAATCACAGAAATGTGCTCTTGATCTGAATTTTTTTACACAAGATTGATATACAAATTGCCTAAATTTTCCTAATTCTTCAAAAAAAATTGGAGTCACAGAAGTATACAAAATTTCCATATTACTACAGACTATTCGGTTTTTGATAAATTCTGTTTTCTATGTGTTGTTTGCTTATTTTGATGAATCTATGGGTAGTATCGGTGGTATGAACCATGGATAAGTTGGAATAAAGTTGATATAGCACCAATATAAATTAATAATGAGTTCATGACAGTACCTAAAGTGGTGATTTATTTTATTATACTAACGGATCTTACGAGTTTTCTGTTGAGTTTTGTGTTGTGAAGTTTTCAAGTTTTGGGTAAAGATTTGATGGACAACGAAATAAGGAGTGGCAAGAGCCTAAGCTTTGGGATGCCGAAGACACCACAAGGTAATATTCAAGGACAACAAAGCATCTAAGCTTGGGGATGCCCCGGATGGCATCCCCTCTTTTGTCTTCAATCCATTGGTAAATTTACTTGAGGCTATATTTTTATTCACCACATGATATGTGTTTTGCTTGGAGCGTCTTGTATGATATGAGTCTTTGCTTTTTAGTTTTCCACAATCATCCTTGCTGTACACACCTTTTGAGAGGGACACACATTAATTGTGAATTTATTAGAATACTCTATGTGCTTCACTTATATCTTTTGAGCTAGGCAGTTTGCTGTAGTGCTTCACTTATATCTTTTTAGAGCACGGTGGTGGATTTATTTTATAGAAATTGTTGAAATTGTGTGCTTCACTTATATTATTTTGAGAGTCTTAAACAGCGTGGTA
Organism: Thinopyrum elongatum; assembly: GCA_011799875.1. Taxonomy (NCBI): domain Eukaryota; kingdom Viridiplantae; phylum Streptophyta; class Magnoliopsida; order Poales; family Poaceae; genus Thinopyrum; species Thinopyrum elongatum. Next base: position 331,567,161 of record CM022299.1, on the reverse strand, counting down.
ATTTGCTTAGGTTATGAATTTAGTCCTAATATGATGGGCATCCAGGAGGGATATAATAAAAACTTTCATATAAAGAGCATTGAATAGACGAGAAGTTTGATTCCTTGCATTTGTTTTGAGATATAAAGATGGTGATATTAGAGTCATGCTAATGAGCAATTTTGGATTGGTAGAAATACTTGTGTTAAAGTTTGTGATTCCCGTAGCGTGCACGTATGGTGAACCGTTATGTGATGAAGTCGGAGCATGATTTATTTTTTGATTGTCTTCCTTATGAGTGGCGGTCGGGGACGAGCGATGGTCTTTTCCTACCAATCTATCCCCCTAGGAGCATGCGTGTAGTACTTTATTTCGATGGCTAATAAATTTTTTCAATAAGTATGTGAGTTATTTATGACTAATGTTGAGTCCATGGATTATACGCACTCTCACCCTTCCACCATTGCTAGCCTCTCTAGTACCGCACAACTTTCGCCGGTGCATTAAACCCACCATATACCCTTCCTCAAAACAGCCACCATACCTACCTATTATGGCATTTCCATAGCCATTCCGAGATATATTTCCATGCAACTTCCACCGTTCTGTTTATTATGACACGTACCATCATTGTCATATTGCTTTGCATGATCATGTAGTTGGCATAGTATTTGTGGCAAGGCCACCGTTCATATTTTTTATACATGTAACTCTTGATCATTGCACATCCCGGTACACCGTCGGAGGCATTCATATAGAGTCATATCTTGTTCTAGTATCGAGTTGTAATTCTTGAGTTGTAAGTAAATAAAAGTGTGATGATCATCATTATTAGAGCATTGTCCCATGTGAGGAAAGGATGATGGAAGCTATGATTCCCTCACAAGTTGGAATGAGTCTCCGGACTTTATAAAAAATAAAAGAGGCCAAAGAAGCCCAAACAAAAAAAAGAGAAGAAAAAAAATGAGAGAAATGAGAGAAGGGACAATGTTACTATCCTTTTTCCACACTTGTGCTTCAAAGTAACACCATGATCTTCATGATAGAGAGTCTCCTATTTTGTCACTTTCATATACTAGTGGGAATTTTTCATTATAGAACTTGGCTTGCATATTCCAATGATGGGCTTCCTCAAATTGCCCTAGGTCTTCGTGAGCAAGCAAGTTGGATGCACACCCACTTAGTTTCTTTTTGAGCTTTCATACAGTTATAGCTCTATTGCATCCGTTGCATGGCAATCCCTACTCACTTGCATCGATATCAATTGATGGGCATCTCCATAGCCCATTAATTTGCCTAGTTGATGTGAGACTTTCTCCTTCTTTCTGTCTTCTCCAAAACCACCATATTCTATTCCACATATAGTACTATATCCATGGCTCACGCTCATGTATTGCGTGAATGTTGAAAAAGTTTGAGAACATCAAAAGTATGAAACAATTGATTGGCTTGTCAACGGGGTTGTGCATGATGAAATACTTTGTGTGACCAAGATGGAGCATAGCCACACTATATGATTTTGTAGGGATAACATTCTTTGGCCATGTTATTTTGAGAAGACATGATTGCTTTATTAGTATGCTTGAAGTATTATTGTTTTTATGTCAATATTAAACTTTTGTTTTGAATCTTATGGATCTGAATATTCATGCCACAATAAAGAAGATTACATTAATAAATATGTTAGGTAGCATTCCACATCAAAAATTCTGTTTTTATCATTTACCTACTCGAGGACGAGTAGGAATTAAGCTTGGGGATGCTTGAAACGTCTCCAACGTATATATAATTTTTTATTGTTCCATGCTATTATATTATCTGTTTTGGATGTTTTATATGCATTGATATGCTATTTTATATTATTTTTGGGACTAACCTATTAACCTAGAGCCCAGTGCCAGTTTTTGTTTTTTCCTTGTTTTTGAGTTTTACAGAAAAGGAATATCAAACGGAGTCCAAACGGAATAAAACTTTCGCGATGATTTATCTTGTACCAAAAGATACCTACGTAACTTGGAGAGAGGGCAAGAGGAGTCCCGAGGAGGCCACAGCCTGCAGGGCGTGCCCCAGGGGGGGCGCCCCTGGCTTGTGGGCCCCTCGGAGGTCCTCTAACCCTAGTTCCACCTATATAAATTCCAAAATATTCCCCAAACATCAGAAGCGTCAACCAAATTACTTTTTCGCCGCCGCAAGCCTCTGCTCCTGTGAGATCCCATCTTGGGGCCTTTTCCGGCGATCTACCGGAGGGGGATTCGATCACGGAGGGCCTCTACATCAACCTTGCTGCCCTTCCGATGATGCGTGAGTAGTTTACCATAGACCTACGGGTCAATAGCTAGTAGCTTGATGGCTTCTTCTCTCTCTCTTTGATCTTCAATACAATGTTCTCGTCGATGTTCTTGGAGATCTATTCGGCGTAATACTTTTTTGCGGTGTGTTTGTTGATATCCGATGAATTGTGGATTTATGATCAGATTATCTATGAATATTATTTGAGTCTTCTCTCAACTCTTTTATGCATGATTAAGATATCTTTGTATTACTCATCGAACTATCGGTTTGGTTTGGCCAACTAGATTGGTTTTTCTTGCAATGGGAGAGCTGCTTAGTTTTGGGTTCAATCTTGCGGTGTCTTCACCCTGTCAAAGAAGGGGTAGCGAGGCATGTATTGTATTATTGTCATCAAGGATAAAAAGATGGGGTTTATATCATATTGCTTGAGTTTATCCCTCTACATCATGTCATCTTACTTAAGGCGTTACTCCGTTCTTATGAACTTAATACTCTAGATGCATGCTGGATAGCAGTCGATGTGTGGAGTAATAGTAGTAGATGCAGGCAGGAGTCGGTCTACTTGTCACGGACGTGATGCCTATATTCATTATCATTTCCTTAGATATCGTCATAACTTTGCGCTTTTCTATCAATTGCTCAACAGTAATTTGTTTACCCACCGTATGCTATCTTCATGAGAGAAGCCTCTAGTGAAACCTATGGCCCATGGGTCTATTTTCCATCATATATTTTCAGATCTATAAACCAAAAAACCCAAAAATACCTTGTTGCACTTTATTTATATTTACTTTAGTTTGCTCTTTTATTTATCTTTTATACCTATCTCTATTAGATCTCACTCTTGTTCGTGACCGTGAAGGGATTGACAACCCCTTTTTCGCGTTGTGTGCAAGTGTTTGTTAGTTTGTGCGGGTGCATATATTGGAGACTTGCTTGTGCCTCCTAATGGATTGATACCTTGGTTCTTAACTAAGGGAAATACTTATTTCTACTTTGCTGCATCACCCTTTCCTCTTCAAGGGAGAAATCAACGCAAGCTCAAGAAGTTGCAGGAAGAATTTCTGGCGCCGTTGCCTGGGAGGTTCTACATCAAGCCTACCAAGTACCTATCATAAACTCTCATCTCTTGCATTACATTATTTTCCATTTGCCTCTCGTTTTCCTCTCCCCCACTTCTAAAACGTTTTCAGAAAAACACAAAAATATTTGCCTTTTTATTTGCCCTTCTTTCGTTCGTCTTTTCGTTTGCTTGTGTGCTAGATTGCTTGCTTTATCACGATGTCTCAAGAAAATACTAAATTGTGTGACTTTTCCAATAATAATAATAATGATTTTATTAGTACTCCGATTGCTCCCGCCACTAGTGCGGAATCTTATGAAATTAATGCCGCTTTGTTGAATCTTGTTATGAAAGAACAATTTTTTGGCCTTCGTACTAAAGATGCCGCATCCCATCTAAATACTTTCGTTGAGCTGTGTGATATGCAAAAGAAGAAAGTTGTGGATAATGATATTGTTAAATTGAAGCTATTTCTGTTCTCACTACGAGATCGTCTAAAACTTGGTTTTCATCTTTGCCTAAAAATAGTATTGATTCATGGAATAAGTGTAAAGATGCTTTTATTTCCAAGTATTTTCCTCCCGCTAAGATCATCTCGCTTAGGAATGATATAATGAATTTTAAGCAACTTGATCATGAACATGTTGCACAATCCTGGGAGAGGATGAAATTGATGACAAGAAATTGCCCTACTCATGGTTTAAGTTTATGGATGATCATACAAAATTTTTATGCCGGATTCAATCTTGCATCTAGAAATCTTTTAGATTCCGCCGCGGGAGGTACTTTTATGGAAATTACATTAGGAGAAGCTACTAAACTCCTAGATAATATTATGGCAAATTACTCTCAATGGCATACCGAAAGATCTTCCACTAGTAAAAAAGTGCATGCAATTGAAGAGATTAATACTTTGAGTGGAAAGATGGATGAACTTATGAAATTGTTTGCTAGTAAGAATGTTCCTATTGATCCTAATGATATGCCTTTGTCCACTTTGATTAAGAATAATATTGAATCTATGGATGTGAATCCCATTGCTTGACACTTGGGTTCAGAGAAACGCCAAAGTGTTTGTTTGACGGGCTTATAGCCCTTTAATATGTTGAGACTATGTTCAGCGAGTCGACGGGGTGTAACACCCCCAGTGGTTAACTACAGTAATCACCCTTTTGATTATGCCATGTCATCATGATTATCAGTGCCTAATCATCATCTGCATCCATTTTTCATTCAGCTCCTAACTAAAATTTCAAATTAAAATTGAAGTGGGAATAAAAGTTGTCCAAACCTGAAAACTAAAATGTGCCTCATGTTGAAAATATTCCCATAGCATTTATAAAAATGATTACAACATTTATTGGAATTGTAAAAGGACTCAAACAGCAAGAAACAGTAGGGAGATAGCATTATTTAATCCTTTTTAAATTAAATAAAATCCAAACAAAAAGATATGGACACCAAACCAATTTCTAGCAGTGACTAATGTTGCACTGTGATTTATGGACCAGTTCTTATATTTTACAAAAGTCCATAAGTAGCCTAAACATTTTTGCAAAACAGAAAATAAATGAATAAAGAAAAAAAAGAAAAAGAAAAGAAAACAAAAAGGAAAACCCCCCTCCCCACTGGGCCTCGGCCAAGCCGAGCAGCCCAGTCGGCCCACCTAACCCCCGGCCTATTTAACCCTGCCGGCGCCCGAACCCTAAACCGAAACCCCCACTCCCCTCGCCCCCTCTCTTCCCCGGGGCGCCGCCCGCCCGACGCCCCGCCGTCGCCGCACGTCGCCGCCTCGTCCTTGTCGCCGTTCGCCGTCGCCAACTGCCTCCCCGACGAGCTCCACCGAGCCTCACCGCCCCCTCTCCCCACGCCGCCCGTGAGCTCGCTCCCCTCTTTCCCCTTCTCTCTGTCGCCGCCGCCTCTCGCTGCCGTCGCCCGCTCGCGCCTCGCCTTGCTTGCCTGCGCCTGCGCCCGCGCCCGCGCCGCGCTCCGCCGTCCGTGCGCTGCCGCTGCCCGTGCCTCGCCTCACTCCCGCTCGCGCGCGCCTCGTCTCGCTCTGCGCCGCGCGCCCGCCTCCCGCTGCAGCCTGGCTCTGCGCTGGCGCCGCCCGACACCGCGCCGCCGCCACCCCGCGCCAGCCTCGGCCTCCCCTGGCCTCGCCTCGCCCGTTCGCCGCCTCGCCCGCCGCCTCGCCGGCTTCTGCCGCGCGCGCGCGTTGTCGCACACGCCCGGCCCTTTGGACACCGGACATGTCCGGTGCCCGAATGGGCGCGCCGCGGACGTGTCCGGCCTGGCCCACTGACGCCTGGGCCCAGCCCCTGTTAAAACGAGAAAAAAAATAAATAAATAGAAAATAAAATAAATAAATAATTAAAGTTAATAATTAATTAACTAAATAATTAATTAACTGAATTAATTCTGATTAATTAAACTAATTAAGTTTAATTAACCTAATGGCCTAATTAACCTAATTAATCTATAATTAAGTGAATTAATCAAACCCTAATTAACCCTAACAGTCTGCTGACCTCATGCTATTATTCCAGAAAATCAATAAAAACTTTTAAAAACCATATAAAACAATTCGTAGCTCAGATCGAAAAACTTTGTACATGAAAGTTGCTCAGAATTTCGAGACGAATCCGAATACGCGGTCCTTTCGTCCGTCACACGTCCCTAACTACCCGAACATGGAACCGTTCCCCTCCGGTCATTTGTCTGACTAATGTCCGGAACCAGGAATACTTTCCCGGATGAATTCCTCCTTCGCCAGTATCACCCGGCACTGCATTAGATCACCTCTATCACCGCATATTGCCATGATTATGCATTGTGCTACACTTGTTTACTCTGTATTTATTGTTTCCTTCCCCTCTTCTCTCTCGTTAGACCCCGACGCAGTTCCCGGTACCGACGCAGCTCCGGAGCCCGACGCCACCGTTGACGACCTTGCCCTTGCCGCCGAGCAACCAGGCAAGCACCCCCCTTTTGAGCATATCGATATCGCCTATTCTTTCTCTCTCATGCTTGCATTAGAAATGCTGCTGCTACTGCTTTACCTATTCTGATGCATAACCTGTTTATTGTAACCTGCTATTGAAACCTTACCTGCTTAACCTAAACTATATAGTATAGGCTGGGTAGAGACCTATCAGTGACCCCACTTGTCCCGACTGCCCCGCTGGATTATCAGAAGACCCGATCAACGGGATTGAAGACCAAGCCCCGGCACCGCACATCACCCCCTTAGTTGTAACGACACTGCAGCGTTACTATCGAGTGCCGAGGGTGAAACCTCTTGTAGCACTTCTGATGTTAACTCTGTAGAGTAGCTATTCGATCATGGTCATCGAGGGTGATTCCTCCTTCACCGCTTCTGATAACGACGCTGTCGTGCACCACCTCAAGTGTGAACCCACCGAGGGTGATCCCTCCGAGTTCACCTTGACGGATACATCGAGTAGGAATCCAACGAGGGTGATACCTCGGATTCCCCCTGATGTTATGGACACACGGATACTTGGACTGTACTACTGTTACATGGAAAGGCGGGTCGACCCTGAGGGGTACCCGCGTGTGATGTGAAGACGGGTTTCCTGTATGGTGCTCGAGTGATGAATACGATGCGTGGCCAGGCATTCTTGGCCCTTGCCGCAAGTCCTCGAGATGGGGCGACGAGGTCACATCGATCGTGAGTCTCTACTCGTTACCACACCCCCAAGGTACTAACGTTTTGGATATGTGATCTGAGTGGGCCTCTGGCCCGATAGCACTAACCACCACGCGGGCATAGTATGGGCGTTCTACATCATAGGATCAGGCGAAAGCTCTGACAGACGTCCAGTTCAGCATTGCGGCACGGTCGGATCGTGTCGGCCACCCGAGGCGACGCTGGTATCCACCCTGTGCGCAATGACCCGGAGGGTGAGGGGCGATGGCCAAGACCCCCTTGCGCTTAGGATGTAGATCGGCGGGGACCTCTCTGCTGAGCTGTAGGTAGGGTTGCGGTGTGTCGTTTGGCCGAGGCCGGGCATGACCCGTAAAAGTGTGTCCGGCTGGAGTTAAGCGAGCGTGGTGGGTAAGTTGGTGCACCCCTGCAGGGAAGAACTAATATATGTATAGCCGGATCCTCGGTAACGGACACTCGGAGTTGTATCCCGATTGATACAACTAGAATTGGATAGTATGGCTCTGGGATTGCTTCTCGCAGGGAGTCGAGAAGGGATCTCCGGACGAGGTTAATGAATGTATGGCTCTGGGATTGTTTTCTCGCAGGGAGTCGAGAAAGGATCTCTGGGTGAGGTTGAGACTTACCGATACTATTGCTTTATACGGTGCTAATCTACACTCTTCTAATGCTGCAAGACCGCTGAAGATGCTAGTCTTCGATAGGACTAGGCCTTCTCTCTATTCTGGCATTTCTGCAGCCCAGTCCACATATACAGCCTTTCTCCATTGATAATGATGCATATGTAGTATAGATCCTTGCTTGCTGAGTACTTCGGATGAGTACTCACGGTTGCTTTGCTTTCTTTTCCCCCATATCCTTTTGATGCAACCAGATGACGGAGCCCCGGATACAGCTGCCCCCGACGACGATCGCTACTACTACCCCGAGGGTGGATATTTGCTACGAGCTTGCCGTCGACCAGGAGTAGGATCGGAGGGTCCCAGGCAGGAGGCCTACGCCTTTCGATCGAAGTGTTTTTCTTTTGCCCCGCCCTCTAAGAGCCTTTCTGTGTTTCCTTTTATATATGTACTCATATATCTGATGCTTCCGCTGACGCTTGTACGCAAGCTTATGTATTCGAGCCCTCGAGGCCCCTGGCTTGTAATATAAAGCTTGTATGACTTTATTTTTGTTTTAGAGTTGGGTTGTGATATCTTCCCGTGAGTCCTTAGGCTTGATCGTGTGCATTTGCGTGTATGATTAGTGCACGATTAAGCCGGGGGCATCACACGGGGTATCCCCGGCATGTCCGAAGGGTGCCAGGCAAATATATCCCTGTTTTCCCTAAGGAAATTGCGTAGAGCCTCGTCGATCTCCAGATCTAGTTTTGCCCCTATGGACGCCGTTTTAGCTGGGTCCGTGGGGTGTACTTGGAACTTGACTATTTTGTCCCTCAGCTTGAATGAAGTAGACTTCGGCTGTTTGTCAAGAATGACATCATCTCGATCAACTTCTGCATGTAGCGCGGTTAGTTCCTCGGCCGCGAGGGCTTCGGACAAGGATTCAAGGGTGAGCAACGCCGTTTTATTCTCGACTTTGAGTGCTCTGTCGGGGTCACTTGAGACAGTAATGATCCCGGTTGGGCCCGACATTTTGAGCTTCATGTAGCCATAACGTGGTATTGAATGGAACTTGAAGAAGGCGTCCCGTCCCAGAAGGGTGTGGTATCCGCTCTTAAAATGAGCGATATGGGACGTAATTTCTTTGGATCGGTAATTGTCCGGCATTCCGAAGATCACATCCAAGGTTACATTTCCGCTCCAGCGTGCCTCTCGCCCGGGCATTTTACCTTTAAAGGTGGCATCGCTCTGTTCTATGCGCAATTTATTGATGTGCATTTTGTCCAGAGTGTCTCTGTATATCAGATTTAGGCTGCTGCCTCCGTCCATGAGTACTTTGCGAAGTCAGCAGCTGCCCACAATTGGGTCGAGGACCAGCGCATCGGGGCACCTATTCGGGGTCAACCTCGGATGATCTTTATGATGGAAGGTGATTGGCATGTCTATCCAGGCACCCTGATTTGGCACCTATCGGATGGAATTGATTTCCCGCAGGGCTCGTTTGCGCTGGTTGTTGGATGTGAAGGTCTCGTAAATCATCATGACTTCTTCTTCGTCCAAGGACTGTTCTACGTGGCTGGGGGTGCCTGCCAAGAGGGCGGGCCCTCCTTTAGCCACCTGCCTCACCACCCAACTATCGCGAAGGCTGTGAGTCGGGCAGGAATTAAGCAGAATAGCATGTATCAGGCATGGTTTATCCAGTAGGCCATCAAAGGTGGTCCCAGGGTGGCCAGAGGTTTTCTTCTTCTTCCGAGGTCGCTCAGCTGGTATGTTCCGCTTACGAGACTCGCACTGGGGTGCGGGTATATCGCATTTTGAATTGTGTTCACAGATCGAATCTGTGCTTTCCCCGGCCAGTCAAGCATCTTCAATGGTACAAAATCTGGACACCAGATCGGACAATTCCGGGAATGTTTGAACATAGGACTAGCGAGGGCATTCGAAATGCCTTTATCCTTGCATCCATGCTGGAAGGCTGTTATTATATCTGAGTCCTCGTAATTTGGTATCTTGTTTTTAACAGAGGAGAACCTAGCCCAGAACTGTCTAATTGATTCGTTGAGGAGTTGTTGCACGTAGGCCAGATCCCAGACGTTTGGTGGGCCTAAGTTATCAGGGCGATACTCGACGTGGGAGGTGGGTGGGTGAGTTTCGATCTCTAAGGACCGTGGGTCCGAAGCCCTAGTATCCTCATCCCGTGTCAGGTATGTGGCCGTCGGATCGGTCGGACTGATTTGAATATGAGTTTCATCGTCTGCCTCTAGTCGGCCGCTGTCTGAGTCACTTTCCAAAAAGTAACTCAACCCTTCGTCCTTAAAGGAGGGTTTGGCAAGGGCCGGAGAGGAGTCATGGGTCATCTCAAGATCGCGAAGGAGGGGAAGCATTTTCATGACAGAAGTTTCGGGCATGGGAATCATACCCGCGAGTTTGGAGTCGTTAAATGACGATCCCATCGATCCTTCTGTCTATCTCACAGCGGAACTCTCAATGAAAGCACCAGTGTCGGTGTGAAAACCGGCAGACCTCGGGGTAGGGGATCGCGAGCTGTGGATCTTGGACAGACGGTAACAGGAGGAGACGATGTTTACCCAGGTTCGGGCCCTCTTTATGGACGTAAAACCCTTCGTCCTGCTCTTGTTTATATTGATATATATGTATCGAATACAGAGTTGATCTACCTCGAGATCGTGAGATGTGTTCTAAATCTAGGGCTAGGTGAGTGAGATTGCGTTGATGTCCCCTCTTCGGGCTAAACCCTATGGCTTATATACACGCCAGGTAGGGTATCTAGGGTTACAAGGTCGGTATCTGGGTTTGGAGGTGGTAGGAGAAGTCTTGGAGTCCTGATCATGCCTCCAGCATACAGCTTCTGGAGGCCACCTTGGGAAGAATGAGGGCCCATCAACCCAACCCGAGGAGCATGGGCCGACTAGGTTTGTACCCCCGGTCCAGGACACCGTCAATCCTCATTATTCATTATAAGAGCATTGTCTCAAGTGAGGAAATAAAAAAAAGAGGCCAAAAAGAGCCCACCAAAAAAATGAGAGAAGGGGCAATGTTACTATCTTTTTCCACACTCGTGCTTCAAAGTAGCACCATGTTTTTCAAATAGAGAGTCTCCTATGTAGTCACTTTCATATAACTAGTGGGAATTTTTCATTATAGAACTTCGCTTGTATATTCCAATGATGGGCTACCTCAAATGCCCGAGGTCTTCTAGAGCAAGCAAGTTGGGTGCACACCCACTTAGTTTTCATTTTTGAGCTTTCACACACTTATGGCTCGTAGTGCATCTGTTGCATGGCAATCCCTACTCCTTGCATTGACATCAATTGATGGGAATCTCCATAGCCCGTTGATTAGCCCCATTGATGTGAGGCTTACTCCTTTTTTGTCTTCTCCATATCAATCTCTACCACCATACTCTATTCCACCCATAGTGCTATACTCATGGCTTGCGCTCATGTATTGCGTGAGGGTTGAAAAAGCTAAAGCGCATTAAAAAGTATGAACCAATTGCTTGGCTGACACCGGGGTAGTGCATGATTTATACTAAGTGTTAAGAAGATGGAGCATGACAAGGCTATATGATTTTGTAGGGATGGCATTCTTTAGCATTGATATTTTGAAAGGTATGATTGTTGTTGGTATGCCTGAGTATTGATGTCTTTATGTCAAATTATAGACTATTGCTTTGAATCATTCGGATACAAAAGAAAGATTACATGATGAACATGTTAGGTAGTATTCCACATCAAAATTTTGGTTTTTATCATTTACCTACTTAAGGACAAGCATGAATTAAGCTTGGGGATGCTTGATACGTCTCCAATGTATCTATAATTTTTGATTGTTCCATGCTATTATAGCATCAATCTTGGATGTTTTCTATGCAATTATATATCATTTTTTGGGACTAACCTATTAACCTAGTGCCCAGTGCCAGTTGCTGTTTTTTGTATGTTTTTGCCTTTTCAGAAAATCAGTACCAAACGGAGTCCAAATGCTACAAAACTTTTTGATGGTTTTTTCTGGACCAGAAGGGACCCAAGAAGATTCGGGAGAAGACCTGAAGAGTCACGAGGGAGTGACAAGCTAGGGAGGCGCGCCCTAGGGGTTAGCTGCGCCCCCAGCTTGTGGGCCCCTCGGGGCACCTCTTGACCTAATTCCACCTATATAAATTCTCAAATATTCCCAATACGCCAGAGAGTCACCCGAAATACTTTTCCGCCGCCGCAAGTTTCTGTTCTTCCGAGATTCCATTTGCAGGCCTTCTCCGGTACTCTGCCGGAGGGGCAACCGATCACGGAGGGCCTCTACATCAACCTTGCTGCCCTTCTGATGACGTGTTAGTAGTTTACCACAGATCTACGGGTCCATAGCTAGTAGCTCGATGCCTTCTTCTCTCTCTTTGATATTCAATACAACGTTCTCCTCGATGTTCTTCCAGATCCATTCAATCTAATCTTACTTTACGGTGTGGTTGTTGCAGATCCATCAGATTATCCATGAATATTATTTGAGTCTTTTCTGAATTCTTATATGCATGATCATTATAGCTTTGTATTTCTCTCCGATCTATCCGTTTAGTTTGGCCAACTAGATTGATTTATCTTGATATGGGAGAGGTGCTCTGTAATGGGTTCAATCTTGTGGTGCTCAAACCTAGTGACAGAAGGGGACCTGACACGTATTTGTATTGCTGCCATTAAGGGGAAAATGATGGAGTTTATTCATATTGGTTGCATTTAGTTTGTCTACATCATGTCATCTTGCTTAAGGCGTTACTCCATTCTTTATGAATGTAATACTCTAGATGCATGCTGGATAGCGGTCAATATGTGGAGTAATAGTAGTAGATGCAGGCAGGAGTCGGTCAGCTTGTCTCGGACGTGATGCATATATACATGATCATTGCCTTCGATATCGTCATAACTATGCGCTTTTCTATCAATTGCCCAACAATAATTTGTTTACCCACGGTATCCTTTTTGTTCCAGAGGGAAGCCTCTAGTGAAAGCTATGGCCCCCGGGTCTATCTTTATCATATATTAAAATCCAAAAATACCTTGCCGCAATTTATTTACCGTTCTTTTTTGTGTGTTTTTGTTTATCTATCTACCATTATCTGACTTTATCCTTGTAATTAACCGCTGAGGGGATTGACAACCCCCTTAATCGCGTAGGGTGCAAGTATTTGTTCTTTTGTTTGTAGGTGTTGTTCACGAGGTCTTGCGTGGATCTCCTACTGGATTGATAACCTTGGTTCTTAACTGAGGGAAATACTTATCTCTACTGTCCTGCATAATCCTCTTCTCTTGAGGAAATCCCAATGCAGCTCATAAGTAGCACATCCAAACCCCGTGATATGATACGCTCTATCACACATAGGCCTCCTTATATCTTCCTCAAAATAGCCACCATACCTACCAATCATTGCATTTCCATAGCCATTCTGAGATATATTGCCATGCAACTTCCACCGTTTCGTTATTATGACACACATTATCATTGTCATATTGCTTTGCCTGGTCATATAGCTGACACAGTATTTGTGGCTCAGCCACTGTTCATCATTTTTATACATGTTACGCTAGATCATTGCACATCCTGGTACACTACCAGAGGCATTCATATAGAGTCATATTTTGTTCTAGTATTAAGTTGTAATTTTGACTTGTAAGAAAATAGAAGTGTGATGATCATCATTTTTCATTATTAGAGCATTGTCCAAAGTGAGGAAATAAAAAAAGAGGACAAAAAGAGCCCAGAAAAAGTGGCCAAAAAGAGCCCAACAAAACAAATGAGTGAAAAAGAGAGAAGGGGCAATGTCATTATATTTCACTTGTGCTTCAAAGTAGCACTATGTTTTTCATATAGAGAGTCTCCTATGTAGTCACTTTCATATAACTAGTGGGAACTTTTCATTATAGAACTTGGCTTGTATATTCCAATGATGGGCTTTCTCAAATGCCCGAGGTCTTCTAGAGCAAGCAAGTTGGATGCCCACCCACTTAGTTTTCATTTTGAGATTCCATACACTTATAGCTCATAGAGCATCCGTTGCATGGCAATCCCCACTCCTTGCATTGACATCAATTGATAGGAATCTCCATAGCCCATTGATTAGCCTCATCAATGTGAGACTTTCTCCTTTTTTGTCTTCTCCATACCAATTTCTACCACCATACTCTATTCCACCCTTAGTGCTATATCCATGGCTTGCGCTCATGTATTGCGTGGGGGTTGAAAAAGTTGAAGCGCGTTAAAAAGTATGAACCAATTGCTTGGCTGACACTGGGGTAGTGCATGATTTATACTTTGTGTTAAGAATATGGAGCATCAAAAGGCTATATGATTTTATAGGGATGGCGTTCTTTAGCATTTATATTTGGAAAGGCATGATTATTTGTAGGTATGCCTGAGTATTAATGTTTTTATGTCAAATTATAGACTATTGCTTCGAATCTTTCAGATCTGAATATTCATACCATAAAAGAAACATTACATGATGAACATGTTAGGTAGCATTCCACATAATTTTTTTTGTTTTTATCATTTACCTACTCGAGGACGAGCAGGAATTAAGCTTGGGGATGCTTGATACATCTCCAACGTATCTATAATTTTTTATTGTTCCATGCTATTATAGTATCAAACTTGGATGTTTTATATGCAATTATATATCATTTTCTGGGACTAGCCTATTAACCTAGTGCCCAGTGTCAATTGCTGTTTTTTTGCTTGTTTTTGCATTTTTAGAAAATCAACATCAAACAGAGTCCAAACGGAGAAAAAACTTTGGATTAATTTTTTCTGGACCAGAAGGGACCCTAGAAGATTTGGGAGAAGACCTGAAGAGTCATGAGGGAGCGAGAAGCTCGAGAGGCGCGCCCCCAGGCTTGTGGGCCCCTCATTGCACCTCTTGACCTAATTCCACCTCTATAAATTTCCAAATATTCCCAATACATCAGAGAGCCACCTGAAATACTTTTTCCGCTGCCGCCAGTTTCTGTTCTTTCGAGATCCAATCTGGAGGCCTTCTCCGGTACTCTGCCGGAGGGGGAATCGATCATGGAGGGCCTCTAGATCAGCCTTGCTGCCCTTCTGATGATGTGTGAGTAGTTTACCACAGACCTACAGGTCCATAGCTAGTAGCTAGATGGCTTCTTCTCTCTCTCTTTGATCTTCAATACAATGTTCTCCTCAATGTTCTTGGAGATCCATTAGATGTAATATTCTTTTGCAGTGTGTTTGTTGGGCTCTGATGAATTGTGGGTTTATGATCAAATTATCCATGAATATTATTTGAGTCTTTTCTGAATTCTTATATACATGATTATTATTGCTTTATATTTGTCTCTGATCTATCCGTTTAGTTTGGCGAACTAGATTGGTTTATCTTGCAATGGGTTCAATCTTGCGGTGCTCAAACCCAGTGATAGAAGGGGACCTGACACGTATTTGTATTGTTGCCATTAAAGGGAATACGACAGGGTTTATTCATATTGGTTGGATTTACTTTGTCTACATCATGTCATCTTGCTTAAGGCGTTACTCTATTCTTTATGAACTTAATACGCTAGATGCATGCTAGATAGCTGTCGTTGTGTGGAGTAATAGTATTATATACATGATAGTTGCGTTGGATATCATCATAACTATGCGCTTTTCTATCAGTGGCCCAACAGTAATTTGTTTACCCACCGTATGCTTTTTGTTCGAGAGAGAAGCCTCTAGTGAAAATTATGCCCCCCGGGTCTATCTTTATCATATATGAAAATCCAAAAATACCTAGCTGCAATTTATTTACCATTCTTTTATTTTGTGTTTTTGTTTATCTATCTATCATTATTAGACTTGATCCTTGCAATTAACCCCGAGGGGATTGACAACCCCTTGATCGCGTTGGGTGCAAATATTTGTTCTTTTGTCTGTAGGTGCTGTTCACGAGGTCTTGCATGGATCTCCTACTAGATTGATAACCTTGGTTCTTAACTGAGGGAAATACTTATCTCTACTATACTGCATCATCCTCTCCTCTTCGAGGAAATCCCAATGCAGCTCACAAGTAGCACATCCAAACCCCATGATATGATACGCTCTGTCACACATAAGCCTCCTTATATCTTCCTCAAAACAGCCACCAAACCTTCCTATCATGGCATTTCCATAGCCATTCCGAGATATATTGCCATGCAACTTCCACCGTTTTGTTATTATGACACACATCATCATTGTCATATTGCTTTGTATGATCATATAGCTGACATAGTATTTGTGGCTCGGCCACCGTTCATCATTTTTTATACATGTTACGCTAGATCATTGCACATCCTGGTACTCCGCGAGAGGCATTCATATAGAGTCATATTTTTTTTAGTATTGAGTTGTAAGTAAATAGAAGTGTGATGATCATCATTATCCATTATTAGAGCATTTTCCCAAATGAGGAAATAAAAAAAGGCCAAAAAGAGCCTAGAAAAAAGAGGCCAAAGAGAGCCAAACAAAAAAATGTGAGAAAAAGAGAGAAGGGGAAATGTTACTATATTTTTCCACACTTGTGCTTCAAAGTAGCACTATGTTTTTGATATAGAGAGTCTCCTATGTAGTCACTTTCATATAACTAGTGGGAATTTTTCATTATAGAACTTGGCCTGTATATTCGAATGATGGGCTTCCTCAAATGCCTGAGGTTTTCTAGAGCAAGCAAGTTGGATGCACACCCACTTAGATTTCATTTTGAGCTTGCATACACTTATAGCTCTTAGCGCATCTGTTGCATCGCAATCCCTACTCCTTGCATTGACATCAATTGATGGGCATCTCCGTAGCCTGTTGAATAGCCTCGTCAATGTGAGACTTTCTCCTTTTTGTCTTCTTCATATCAATCTCTACCACCATACTCTATTCCACCCATAGTGCTATATCCATGCCTTACACTCATGTATTGCGTGGGGGTTGAAAAAGCTGAAGCTTGTTAAAAAGCATTAACCAATTGCTTGGCTGACACCGGGGTAGAGCATGATTTATACTTTGTGTTAAGAAGATGGAGCATGAAAAGGCTATATGATTTTGTAGGGATAGCGTTCTTTAGCATTTATATTTTGAAAGGCATGATTGCTTGTAGGTATGCCTGAGTATTAATGGTTTTATGTCAAATTATAGACTATTGCTTTGAATCATTCGGATCTAAATATTCATACCATAAAAGAAAGATTAAATGATGAACATGTTAGGTAGCATTCCACATGAAAAATTCTGTTTTTATCATTTACCTACTCGAGGATGAGCAGGGATTAAGCTTGGGGATGCTTGATACGTCTCCAATGTATCTATAATTTTTTATTGTTCCATGCTATTATAGTATCAATCTTGGATGTTTTATATGCAATTATATATCATTTTTTGGGACTAACCTATTAACCTAGTGCCTAGTGCTAGTTGCTGTTTTTTTGCTTGTTTTTGGCTTTTCAGAAAATCAATATCAAATAGAGTCAAAACGGAGGAAAAACTTTCGATTGATTTTTTCTGGACCAGAAGGGACCCTAGAAGGTTCGGGTGAAGCCCTGAAGAGTCATGAGGGAGCGCTAAGCTTGGGAGGCACGCCCCAAGGCTTGAGGGCCTCTCGTGGCCGTCTTGACCTAATTCCACCGCTGTAAAATCCCAAATATTCCCAATACATCAGAGAGCCACCCAAAATACATTTTCTGCCACCGCAAGTTTTTGTTCTTCCGCGGTCCCATCTGGAGGCCTTTTTCGGTACTTTGTCGAAGCGGGAATCGATCATGGAGGGCTCCTATATCAACCTTGCTGCCCTTTCAATGATGTGCGAGTAGTTTACCACAGATCTGCGGGTCCATAGCTCATAGCTTGGTGGCTTCTTCTCTCTTTTTGATCATCAATATAATGTTCTCCTTGATGTTCTTGGAGATCTATTCGATGTAATCTTCTTTTGCGGTGTGTTTGTTGGGATCCGATGAATTGTGGGTTTATGATCAGATGATTCATGAATATTATTTGAGTCTTCTTTGAACTATTTTATGCATGATTGATATAGCTTTGTATTTCTCTCTGATCTATCCGTTTGGTTTGGCCAACTAGATTGATTTACCTTGCAATGGGAGATGTGCTTTGTAATGGGTTCAATCTTGCGGTGATCTATGTCCAAGTGACAAAGTAGGGGACAAGACATGTATTTGTATTATTGCCATTAAGGGGAAAACGGCGGGGTTTATTCATATTGGTTGGATTTACTTTGTCTACATCATGTCATCTGGATTAAGGCGTTACTCCATTCTTTATGAACTTAATACTCTAGATGCATGCTGGATAGCGTTTGATGTGTGGATTAATTGTAGTAGATTCTGGCAGGAGTCGGTCTACTTGTCTCAGAGGTGATGCATATATACATGATCATTGCCTTGAATATCATCATAACTATACACTTTTCTATCAATTGCCCAACAGTAATTTGTTTACCCACCGTATGCTTTTTCTTCGAGAGAGAAGCCTCTAGTGAAAACTATGGCCCCCGGGTCTACCTTTACCATATATTAAAATCCAAAAATACCTTGCAGAAATTATTTACCGTTCTTTTATTTTGTGTTTTTGTTTATCTATCTATAATTATCAGATTTGATCCTTGCAATTAACTGCCAAGGGGATTGACAACCCTCTTGATTGCATTGGGTGCAAGTATTTGTTCTTTTGTGTGTAGGTGCTGTTCACGAGGTGCCACGTGGTTCTCCTACTGGATTGTTAACCTTGGTTGTTAACTTAGGGAAATACTTATATCTACTATACTACGTCAGCCTTTCCTCTTTGAGGAAATCCCAACGCAGCCTACAAGTAGCATTAAGTCAAGAACAAGTAATCAAAGCAAACAATTCTAGTATGGTTGGCTGATAGAAACAAGCAATTGAACACATGTGTGAGCAAATCTTGCATAACACTAAATTACATATCAAGAAAACAAGCATAGAAGGAGGCTTAAAGACCATCACTTGACCAACCAGATTTAGGAGGCAGTTAAACATCATGTGCAAC
Source organism: Thinopyrum elongatum (assembly GCA_011799875.1). Taxonomy (NCBI): domain Eukaryota; kingdom Viridiplantae; phylum Streptophyta; class Magnoliopsida; order Poales; family Poaceae; genus Thinopyrum; species Thinopyrum elongatum. Next base: position 331,548,488 of record CM022299.1, on the reverse strand, counting down.
GTATGAACTAGCATAAACATTGCATATTTCAGATTCTATAATGAAATACACATGTATTAGGTTATGCCATGTATGATCCCTAAATCTACACTATAGCAGGCAGGAGTGGTTCATCATTGCACACACAATTGAATTGCAGGTTAAGTGCCAGTTCTATTCCACCTTTTGACAACTTATTCTCAAAATAAGCCATAAATGTTGTAAAGAACCCATTTTTGAGTTATGGGTTTGGGCTTAATTTATTTCCACCACCCATTCCTTCACAATGATAAAAAGCTTGCGGAGGGGGGGGGGTGCTTCCCGTGGAATCTCACTTAAAATTGATGGGAAGGGGTATAGCGAAATGACTTTGTTGTTTGCCTATAATACACTGAAAATGCCTCTACTCAGGCCCGCGTCGTACCCAATCATACCACAGATAAGCTGAAAATGAAAAAATATAATGCAATATAGACTTTTCACTGATCATACCACAGATAAGCAGGAAAAGCAGGCAATGAAAAGAACTTGTTGGCTTATTATCTGGAGCTTATATTCAAAGGAGCTTATTTTCTTAGGATAACTCGAAATAACTGTCCCTAAGAACCCTGGCCAACAACACTGACATAGAAATAACATGTCACGATGATTGCAATGGAGTGACTTACCATACCACGCTGTACAGGCTCACCGCTACCCCTCCTTTTTGCGATGTTCCATGAAAATACCACATACATCTTGTACTAAGAAATCTTGTACTTTTTCATTGTGGCACCCCATCTGCAAGTTCAGACGGCAAATTTGAGATATCTCTACATGATAATACATTGCATATCCCTTGCACATATTTAAACCACCAATTAATGATTGTGTGCATCGCATAAACTAGCCATGACTCTGTGTACTAGACTTGCAGGCACTCTAAGGGATCCTAATTTAGAGCACTGGAATTCCTTCATGCCACCTATGATTTTGTGTAATGTATGACATCTACATCTCTATTTTAGCAGCCAGTAGTGGAAATCATTGGCTGCACAAAGGGATTACTGGTGGAAAATCCTAGCAAAGCACGCTGGCAGGCACACAATAGTACAAGAGAGAGACACACTTGCAAGATCATAGCAATGCTTCAGTCCAAGATTTTGGTTGGCCACGGTGTTAACTCCAGAAGAAACATCATCCTTGTAGCTCTTGCCAGCTCCATAACATGTAACAGTGACCTGTTAGTATATTTGAAGTACATATGGTAGGTGATGCTGGATGGGTTTAAAGGTGACAAGTACCTAGGCCGTTGCGGGTGCTTGGCATCATGCCAGATGATGGGGTCAAGGGTGATGATGCTGCGCTGGCTGTCGGGGTTTGATAAGGAGATCTAGGACCGTGTAGGATGCTATTTGTGAAGCGGCTCCGATAGGGTGGACTACTATGTGGACGAAGCAGATCTGAGGCCGTGGATGAGGGCATCAGTGAAGCTGCTCCGGTGGTTGGGTTGAGGATGGTGTTGACAATGTGGATCTGCAGCCATGGATGAGTGCGTCGAGAAGATACTTCTGTAGGGTGGACGAGGGTGTCGATGAAGCTGATCTGAGGCCGTGGGCTTGGGCGTCGGCGAAGCAGCTCCGGTAGGGTTGAGAATGGTATCAGCGAAGCTGCTCTGGTAGGGTTGAGGATGGTGTCGGCTAAGTGGCTCCGATAGGGTTGAGGACGATGTGGACGAAGCGGATTTGAGGCCGTCCACGGCGGCATCGGTGAGGCGGCTCCGGGGGTGTGGATGAAGCAGCTTCAGTGTGGTGTATGAAGGAGCCGTTAGAGATGCGCTGTGGCTGACGAGAGCAATGGCGAAGCAGATCTGGCGTGGTGGATAAGGCCGACACTGAATGGGCTGTAGTACAGTGATGGATGAGCAGTCTACAGTTTCTAGGGGAGGTGGGAGGGGTAGATGCGGCCGCAGAAGCAGATCCGGTTAGGTGGATGCGCCAGTAGTGAATAGGCTCTGGTATGCCGATGGATGAGCATTCTAGGGTTTCTAGAGGGAAGGGGTAGAATCACCGATGAAGTATGGACGATATGATGTAAGATGCTCTGGTACTGTGGAGTAGTCATTTTTGCAGGAGGGAAGAGGAAATGGCGTGCCGTGTGTGGGGGGGGGGAACCGAAAGTTACCAAAGCAACCCTGGCCCATTATGTAATTGACGGTCGTGTTGTTCTTTGTGCACCAAGGACAAAAGGGGAATTTCGCATGCTCCAGACTAGGTCGTGGAAATTTTAGAAGGACGGGCGAGATTTTGCCGCCCGTGGGATCGTTCATATCCAATTTCAACTAATTTTGGACAGTGCTATCGGGAAGCCGGTGGTGCACGACTGTGTACACGGAGCACACGTAAGCAATAACTCGTACCAAGTCGACCCTAGGAAAAAAATAGTAACTTCGGATGATGCACCGATAACTTGTTATGATCACACGGGCGCGGCCGATCTTACAAGTGTAACTGAGACGCATTCATAAAAAATGGAGCAAACACTCAGCCAATGTATTTATCATGTAAATATATAATGTTGTGCCATTGGTTATTTATTTTAAGAAAAATGCAATCACGTGTTAATTTCAAATAAATTGTACAGTAACAAATGGATAATATAGATGCAGAAAAAATTGGGTATTAAACTCCACTACTTAAAAGTGTTACCTCATATGATTACATGGCCTCCATTTCATAAATTGCAGTACATGTTGAATTCATGTATGAATATTATATATATTACCTCATAATAGAACCTTAAATCATCCAAACCTAATGAATTTGATGCAACACCAACAATGGCACATGTACATGATGACTATAGTGGTTGTTTTAAGAAATATCACTATACCTTTGGCATGCACGATTGAAAAAGGCTATTTTAAAAAATTATAAGTTATGCGATATGTGTGTGTCCAATCTTTATAGCGTTGAGTCGATAGTGTATCTTCGGCCACGAGACTAAGTAGATATTGAATATGTTCAAGCAAGGCATGCCCTCGACCGTTAGATAATGATACTTGAATGAATTGTGCAATCTCTCTCACACACATAAAAATCTCCCTTCTTCGTGGGCATCTCAATCACACACAGATGCTCCGTCTATTTCTCTCCCTCCGTTAAGGTTAGAATTCATCTTTCTACCACATCCTACAAGTCTCTAACACAAAAACACACACACTCTCTCTATCGAACACGCCCACCCATCACCACTCATGTCTCAAAGTATAACTACGTTTCGCACACATATCCCTAAGGTTAACTCGATTCCCTGGAACAATATGAATCCATACAATGGGATTGCGGCTATCTAACTATCCCTAATATAGAAATGTAACACATAAACTCTCCCTCTCTCTTTCTCTCTCTAATTGTCTCAGGCACCCCCCAACACAGATAGGAGCAGGGTGACACCTCGATCTTGATCTTAATCTATCTACCGACTTCTCTGTCAAACTCTCTCTCTCTCTCTCTCTCTCTCTCGATACGTCTTTCTCTCCCTGCTCCCCGCACCCCCAACAAGGACAGGAGTAGGGTGACACCTCAATCTTGATCATAATCTATCTATCATCTTCTCTCTCAAACACACACACTCGCTAGTTGTGTGTGTGTGTGCCTCGCACATACACACACTCTCGATACATCTTTATCTCCCTGCTACCCCCGTCCCCTCAACAAAGATAGTTGCCGGGTGACACCTCGATCTTGATCTTAATCTATATATTGGCTTCTCTCTCAAACACACACACAAACACACACATTGATGTCTACTACACAACTTGTTCTTGTAGACACGTGTTGGGCCTCCAAGCGCAGAGTTTTGTAGGACAATAGCAAATTTCCCTCAAGTGGATGACCTAAGGTTTATCAATTCATGGGAGGCGCAGGATGAAGATGGTCTCTCTCAAACAACCCTGCAACCAAATAACAAAGAGTCTCTTGTGTCCCCAACACACCAAATACAATGCTAAATTGTATAGGTGCACTAGTTCGACGAAGAGATGTTGATACAAGTGTGAAAGGATCGATATGGTTGACTAGAGGGGGTGGCGAATAGGCAACTACCATTCTTTAGCTTTTCTTAACAAATTAGGTTTAGCAACAAGTAGGTTGTCTAGATGTGCAACCAGGTGAGCAACCTATATGATGCAAACAACAATAACAACAAGTGAAGCAAAGGATACAACACAATAGTAGCTTTGCACAAAGTAAAGGTAAGAGATAACCAAAAGTGGAGCCGATGGAGAGGAGGATGTGTTACCCAAGTTCCATCCCTTTGAGGGGAAGTACGTCACTGTTGGAGCGGTGTGGAGGCACAATGCTCCCCAAGAAGCCACTAGGGTCACCATATTCTCCTCACGCCCTCACACAATGCGAGATGCATGATTCCACTAGTGGTGCCCTTGAAGGCGGTGACTGAACCTTTACAGACAAGGTTGGGGAAATCTCCACAACTTAATTGGAGGCTCCCAACAACACCACGAAGCTTCACCACAATGGAATGTGGATCCAAGGTGACCTCAACCGTCTAGGGTGCTCAAACACCCGAGAGTAACAAGATCCGCAAGCGATTAGAGGGGGGAATCAAATTTCTCTTGGTGGAAGTGTAGATCGGGGCCTTCTCAACCAATCCCTAGAAAATCAACAAGTTTGATTGGCTAGGGAGAGAGATCGGGCGAAAGTGAGCTTCGAGCAACAACGGAGTTTTGGGGGAGGAAGAGGTCAGTCTTCTTGAGGAAAAAGACCCCCTTTTATAGTGGGGAACAAATCCAACCGTTATGCTCTTTTCAGCCCGCACACAAGCGGTAGTACCGCTCTAGGAGCGGTACTACCGCTTCCTACAGTATGCCAAGGAGAAATAGGAAACAGGGGAGAACTGAGCGCCGAGCGATAGTAGCAGCGGTGGTAGGGGCGGTACTACCGCTTACAGGCGGTACTACCGCCTCTACTGCCGCTCCCACTTCCGCTCGTCCTGCAGGGTCTAACGAGGTTGCACGGTAGAGACCCAGCGGTACTACCGTAGAACCCGACACAAAAAGTTGAGACCATATCAGTGAGCGGTACTACAAGCGGAACTAGCAGCAGTACTTTCGCTTATAAGCGGTACTACCGCTTGCAGCTCTTCACCACTTCTTCAGCAAAACATACGGACTACTCCAAAGAAGCTGAAAGATGAGATGGGTGCAATATGAGTGTGTACGTGATGATTCCACCCAAACCTTTCCGAAGTGGACCCCTTGTTGGTAGTACGGTTTTTCCTACGACTCAAGTCCACCGAAAAAGAAACGCAGGAAAGAAAATCGTCTTCACTCAGAAACTCTGAGGTGCTCGAATTGTCTTGTGCCATATGTTTGATAATCTGAAATGCTCAATGCACACGATTAGTCTGCGGACACATTGTCATCAATCACCAAAACCACTTAGGGAGAAATATGCCCTAACAATCTCCCCCTTTTTGGTGGATTGATGACAACATGGGATTTGCATTAAAGATATAGCAACAAGGTGTGCAAACCCACAATCTACAAAATATAGACGGGCTCCCCGTAGATGTGTGCACTATTTAAGATATGCTTTTGGAATGAAAAGTGCACACATTTAGGATCAACACTCCCCTTATATTTTATAGACCAAGCAATATTTGCAAAAACATAATAAGCAAGATAACAGGCAAGTAATAACATGTGAGCATACGGATTAGGGCATAACCATGAGATACATCTCACATGCAATGGAAAATTATAACAAGAAGTACTTGACATAATAGATAGTGTCGGTGTTCTGGGAACCAGGGTACCCAGACTTGCCTGCCTGCGGCCCATGGCGTGGCTCCTTCGACGGCCTGGTACGGCCCACCTGCAATACCGCCAAGACAAGACCCTCGCGAAGGCCCCCAGGCCTCGCGAGGCGGACGACACCAAGACCTCCGGAGGGAGCGGCCTCCGCAGGCTGCCTCCCGAGAAGCGGAGTTCTCTTTGCAGGTACCCAGCCTCACGAGGCTGCCATGACGCAAGCCATGACGACCAAGGCCAGGCGGGCACCGACGGGCACAGAGGAGGTAGTTTCCTCTTTGGTGCTAAGGAGGCAAGGACAGGCGTGGGTTCCTGAGGAATCTACCAAAGGTTTCCATTCCGGTGCTACAAGACCAAGACCACCAGCACGGCAGGACGGATGTCTTCACCGAGCCCACCGCTGCGTCACGACTAGAAGCTTTGCAGGCGAAGACCACCTTTCGTTAGTATAAGATGTACTACTTGTCCCCTTTCAAATTGGCCGTTGTGGGATCCCTTCCTGCCTACGTTTTGGGGGAAGACGACCAAGGCCACTATAAATATAGGTTAGCCACCACCGCAGAAGGGGTTGACTCATTCTCACCCTCGAGCCCTCGCGAGGTTGTTCATCCTCAACCCCTCGTGAGGCCAATCCACCACAAATCAGGAGTAGGGTATTACACTGCAAGGTGGCCCGAACCTAGGTAAACTGTCGTGTTCATCTTCTTCCTTGCTTAGGCGAGTTCGGCTAGGCTAGGCTGTGGGGCGATGAGTTGGCAGGCTTGAGAGGTTGAGTTTTTCACACACGCCCCAGAGTTTGAACCTTCTTGGGTCAGCAGAGCCCTGAATCTGACATTTGGCGCGCCAGGTAGGGGCATGTCGAAGCTCTGCCTCTTCACCAGCCGCGCTCCACCTGTGTTTCGTGGTTCCTATGGCGGGCGCCGTCCCACCCGCCGGGCTGCCAGGCGCCTACAGAAGTGCTACGGGCCACCGGGCCTTTACCCCCAGCCTGCGGTGGGTGCAGTGGCCGCAGAAGTTCAGGCCGGCGTTGCCCCCGTGATACGATGGCGTGGCTGACCCTGAGAAGTTCCTCCGGTTGTATGCGCAGGCCATCTGGGTGGAGGGCAGTGATGACAAGGTCATGGCGAACTGGCTCCCTATGGCCCTCATAGGCGTGCCGCGCTCCTGGATGCTCAGCCTACCGGAGTCTTCAGTGGCCTCCTGGGAGGAGCTGCGCGGCCTATTCATCGCGCGCTTTGCGGCACCGGTGCCCCATGCTGTTGCGTCAATTCTCGGCGGGTCGCAGGCACCAGCCTCGGGCCGCCATGTCAAGCAGCTCCTCCATCGGGTGGTAGCTGCTCGGCCGCGGTAGGGGGCTCCTCCAGGCCGCGCAGCGCCTGAGACCGACATCACCTTTGACTCCAGGGATCACCCCAGGACCACGGTCGGCGCCGGCGCGCTCCCCATGCTGTGCACACCCACCATCAGCAATGTCGCGGTCACCAGGACCCTCGTCGACGGAAGAGCTGGTCTCAACGTCCTCTCCATGGAAGCCTTCGACCCGCTTCAAGTGCCCTACAACCACCTCGCGCCCACCAAGCCCTTCTCGGGGGTGGTCGACGGCTCCACCACCCCCTTGGGGCAGATACGCCTCCCAGTCACCTTTGGCATGCGCTACAACTACCGCACCGAGCTCATTGACTTCGACGTTGCCCACATCGGCCTCCCGTACAATGCCATCCTCGGGTATCCAGCCCTTGCCAAGTTCATGGCGGCGACACACCCCGGCTACAACGTCGTCAAGATGCTGGGAGCAGCGGCATCATCATCGTGGTGGGGGACACCAAAGATGCACTCCTGGCCCTCAAGCTCGCTTTCAAGGCCGCGGCAGCCACGCGGCCAGGCGCTGGGGATGCTCCAAAGATCCCGGAGGCTGCGCCCGCAAAGAAGAAACAATTGTTCTCTCAAGACCGGGCCGAGACAAAGCAGGTGCCCGTCGACGACGGGGGTTCAGGCCCCACCTTCACCATAGGCGCAGGCGTCCCCCTGGATCAAGAAGAGGTGCTGGCCGGCTTCCTCTATGCGAACAAGGATGTGTTTGCATGGGAGGCGACGAACTTGGTCGGCGTCCCTTGGGATGTGATCGAACACCATTTGATGGTGTGCCCTAGTGCGCGCCCGGTGAAGCAGAAGGCGTGGCGGCAAGCCCAAGAGAAGCAATCATTCATCGTCCAGGAGGTCCGCAAGCTGCAAGAAGCCGGCATCATTCCGGAAGTGCGGCACCAGGATTGGCTGGCCAACCCAGTCATCGTCCCCTAAAAGGGCGGGAAGGAGCGCATGTGCGTCGACTTCACCAGCCTCAACAAGGCGTGCCCTGAGGACCCGTTCCCTCTTCCGCACATCGATCAGATCATTGACTCCACCACCGAGTGTAACCTGCTGTGCTTACTGGACGCCTTCTCGGGCTGCCACCAGATCAAGATGGCTGTGCAGGATGTCGAGAAGACAACCTTCCTTTCCCCGTGCGGGGTGTACTTCTACACCTGCATGCCCTTTGGGCCGCGGAATGCCGGCGCGACCTTCCAGCGATTGATGCACATCGCTCTGGGCCGGCAGCTCGGGAGGAACGCTGAGGCATACGTCGACGACATAGTGGTCAAGTCACGGGAGGCAAGGACCCTTGTCGAAGACCTGGAAGAAATGTTCGCCAAACTGCGCAAGGTAAACCTGCGGCTCAACCCGGAGAAGTGCGTGTTCGGTGTCCCGTCCGGCAAGTTGCTGGGTTTCCTGGTAGCACAGAGGGATCGAGGCTAACCCCAAGAAGGTCAAGCCAATAGAAAGGATGAGCCTACCACAGACCCTCAAGGAGATGCAGAAGCTCGCGGGCTGCGTAACCTCACTGGGGCGCTTCATCTCCAAGCTTGGCGAGCGTGCCCTCCCATTTTTCAAGCTGATGAGAAAGAAGGGCCCCTTCGAGTGGACTCCGGAGGCTGAGGTGGATTTCCAAGACCTCAAGAGGTACCTCACGAGCCCGCTGGTGATGGTGGCGCCTCGCCCTTTTGAGCCCTTGGTGCTTTACCTGGCCGCCATGCCCCACTCGGCTAGCGCGGCGCTCGTGGCGGTCAGGGAGGAGCGCGTAGGTGTGGGTGCGCGGCGTAGCGCCCTGCGTACAGTCGTGCCATCGCCACCTCAGGATGGCACTCCTGAGGCCTCAACTACTCCATCGGACGGCAAGGCTCCCGAGGCCCCCTCATCCCAAGCGGAGCGGGACATCATCGACACCTCTTCCCTCGTCGAGCACCGGGTGTACTTCGTCAGCACGGTGTTGCGTGACGCGTGCGCTACCCCATGCCACAGAAGCTCCTGCTCACGCTCCTCGTCGCCTCCAGGAAACTGCGCCACTATTTCCAAGGCCACCCCATCAAGGTCGTCTCCGCGTACCCTCTGGAGAAGGTGCTCCGTAGCCCTAATGCCGCGGGGAGGATTGCCGAGTGGAACATCGAGCTGCAAGCGTTCCAGCTGGAGTTCAGCACCACCAGGGTCATAAAGGGCGCGGCCCTCACTGACTTCGTGGAGGAATGGAAGGATGCCCCTGACCGGGGGACGGTTGAAGACCGGTCCCTTGTGCCCGGAGACGAGGCGCCCGATGGCTGGGTCATGTACTTCGACGGTGCATTTGCGCGCGCGGGCGCGGGGGCTGGAGCCGTACTCATCTCGCCAACCCAGGATAAGCTATGCTACGCTGTGTAGCTCTGCTTTCAGCATGGCGAGAAGGTCTCCAAAAACATCATGGAATACGAGGGCCTGATCGCTGGCCTCAGGGCCACAGCGGCCTTGGGGGTCAAGCGTCTCACTATCAAGGGCGACTCTCAGCTCCTCGTCAACTTCTCCAACAAGGAATACAAGCCTAGGGATGAGCACATGGAGGCATACCTAGAGGAGGTACACAAAATTGAAAAATGCTTCTTGGGCTTGGAATTGTAGCACGTCCCGTGTGGCACGAATAAGGAGGCAGACGACATCGCCAAGAGGGCGTACCAATGCGAGCCCCAGAGGCCTGGTGTCTTTGAAGAAAGGGTTTTCAAACCGTCGGCAGCCCCCCCCCCCACTGCAGGCTCGACGCAGTTTCGGGAGGAGCCGCCCCAGGCCCCCTCCTCGGGTGCCCCGGCCTGCGGCCTGACCTCAGGAGCCCTCCTGCTCCTGGCACTGGAACCTCAGGAGGGTTGCTGGACCAAAGAGTTCAAGGCGTACCTGCTCCGCGGCACCCTGTCTGAGAAGGAGGAAGACGCAAAATGCGTGGCCTGTCAGGCCACCGCTTCTTGCTTGCAGACGGCGAGCTTCACCGAAGGCGCCCCAACGACATCTCGCTGCGATGCATATCCAAGGAGAAAGGGCGTGAATTGCTGGCTGACATCCACGATGGGGATTGCGGGCACCATTCTTCATCACGCACCCTTGTGGGCAAGGTGTTCCGTAGCGGGTTCTACTGGCCCACGACGCTCAACGATGCCACCGAGCTGGTGCGATCCTGTGAGGCCTGCCAGTTCCACGCCAAACAGATCCACCAGCCCGCTCAGGGCCTCCATACCATCCCGCTCTCGTGGCCATTCACGGTCTAGGGGCTGGACATCTTGGGCCCGTTCCCCCGAGCAGCCGGGGGCTATCGCTACCTCTACGTCGCCATCGACAATTTCACCAAGTGGGCGGAGGTGGAGCCCGTGCGCACCATTCCTGCTGGTTCGGCCGTCAAGTTCATCAAGGGCCTCATGAGCTGTTTCAGGGTCCCCAACCATATCATCACTGACAATGGCTCTCAGTTCACAAGCAATCTCTTCAGGACATATTGTGCTAACCTTGGAACGCAGATATGCTACACTTCAGTGGCACACCCGCAGAGTAACGGCCAGGCCGAACGCGCCAACGCGGAGGTCCTGAGGGGCCTCAAGACAAGGAGCTTCAAGAAGAAGCTTGAGGCATGCGGTAGGGGTTGGCTCAGTGAGCTTCAGTCTGTGTTGTGGTCCATCCGCACCTTTGTGACTAAGCCCACAGGCAAGACCCCGTTCTTCCTCGTCTACGGGGCTGAGGTGGTCCTCCCACACGAGGTCAAACATCGCTCCACGTGGGTCTTGGCATTTGACGAGGCACGCTAGGACGCCTCGCGGGGGACAGATCTCGTGCTCGGGGAGGAGGGCCGCCGCCAAGCCTCGCTCCATACCACGAGGTACCAGCAGGCGCTGCGGCGGTATCACTGCCGTAGCGTCCGCTCCAGGACCCTCGAGGTGGGTGACCTCGTCCTGAGGCGGGTGCTCTCTAGGGAGGGGCTTCACAAGCTCTCGCCTATGTGGGTGGGCCTGTTCAGGATCGCCTGTGTCTCCAGGCCTGGTGCTGCGCGCCTGGAGACGCAGGACGGGGTCCCCATCCAGAATGCTTGGAACATCCAGCACCTCCGGAAGTTCTACCCGTGACACTCTCATGTAATAATGAGTGGGGCTGTACATGCCCTGGAGTCTCCTGAGCGCCGCCCTGGGGCCTCACGGGGGCTCCCACGCACGTCCAAGTGGAAGCCCCATGCTCCGCGCTGGCGGACGACACGGTCTTCCAACGACTATGCCCACCCCTAGTGGAAGCCCCATGCTCCGCGCTGGCGGGAAGACTAGAAGACTAGTGTAGGCGCCGGACGCGGCTATTCTGTTGCTTGCTTTTGTAGCTGATTTGCCACTTCTTGGAATGAAATTTGAAGTTCTCACGTCTTTATTTGAAAGGGATGGGAATTTTTCTCCTTGCAGCGTTTTGCTCTTTTGAGACTTGAAGTTGCCCGTCACTCCTTTCCGCGCGTCTCACGAGCGAGGGCTGGGCACAGTGTGTACGCCTGGGTCCGCCCATGAACACACCTCGCCAAAGCATTGGCATCCTACTTTGGCGTCCTAATCCTCGCACGACGCTCTTAAATGAGCCAACGGGCATGTATACCCTCCCGAGTCCTCATCTCCTGGCCTCGTCGGGCATCGCGACCCGGTGTACCAGTGACAATTGGTCCTTGCTCGGGGGCTCACATGGGGCGCGACACTCTGTGAACTCTGAAGGCCGCATATCCTCATGGCCCGCTAGAGACCTCGCGGCCACTGGGCGCCTCCTGAGGCCTGAGAACCTTCGAATCCTTGAGAAGGAAATCCCCGGCAAGATCTCTCTAGAAAGAGATCCACGCTGGGGATCCAAGCTCTAGAGGAGCACGCCCTCGCGGCGCAGGAGTCTACCACAAGCACACCAAGCTAAGTTATCTTAATCACGATCAACAAGAACCTGTCGATTGGTAGCAACACGAATGCTAAGATATGAAATAAATATGTTAACATAACGGCGCAGGTGCCATGGTCCATTACATGGCCCTGCAGGGCCTTCAGAATTTCTTGATGCAGGGAAAAAGAAAAAAAAAAGCAAAAGCTGCCTCGCGACCACCGCGACTCCTGAGGCCTGGCTCCAGCGACATCTGCGCTCAGTCGGAGTCCTCCTCCTGCTTCACCAGAGCACGATGGTGAGGCAGCTCATCGTCCTCCTGAGTGGGAGCGCGGTGACGGGTTGGATCGCCGCCCTCCCCGGTCCGGGATCGGCGACATGGCAGCTCGTCGTAGTCATCGTCGCTCGTGCTCTCCCCAGAGGAAGAGCTGTTGCTGCTGGAGGCACCACGGCCGTCGCCAAGGGCGAGTTCACCAGCGAGGATGCCACCGCCCCTCCGGCCGTCGTTGTCCGAGGGGTGGACATCGTTGTCGTCGCCCTCCGGACAGCACCCTAGATGCCTGCCGTCCTCCCCAAAGATCCGGACGTAGAGGGTCGCCGCTCCGTCATGCCTGAAGTGGAGGGTACACCTCCCCTCCAGGCGACGCACGCGGGCGAACGACTACCACCCATAGTTCAGGAACACGTTGCCGGCGGGGGTGACCTCGACCTCCACCCACGAGGCCTTGCTGCAGCAACCGTCGGCCTGCCGCCAGAGGCCGTCAGGCCCTCCGACCGGCAGCGCGCCCATGAAGAAGCGTGGGAGGAGGAACCAGGTGCCTGCCGGCATCTCCGTCCACACCACGAACTCAGAGGACGTGTCGGCCGAATGGGATCGCGGGCGCGGTGACCGGACGGCCGCCGCATGCTTCCCCCCTTGGCCATGGCTGCCCATGCCGCGGCAGCTTCCGGCGCGGGAGGGAGCCTTCCAATGAATGCCAGAGGTGTCGCTGACCTTCGATGGGGCGCGCCCATGACCTCGGGGAGCCATAGCCGGCGTCGCGACATACTTGCGAGGACGGCCGCGGCCCCTCTTGGACGGTGGCTGATACGTCTCCAACGTATCTATAATTTTTGATTGTTCCATGCTGTTATATTATCATTCTTGGATGTTTTAAAATCATTTTATAGACATTTTATATCATTTTTTGGCACTAACCTATTGACATGGTGCCAAGTGCCAGTTGCTATTTTTTTGCATGTTTTTTACATAGCAGGAAATCAATACCAAACGGAGTCCACAATCAGCGAAACTTTTTATGGATTTTTTTTGGACCAGAAGACATCCAGTGGGCCGGAGAAGCGCCCTGGTGGGTTGTGCCCACCTCGGGTGCCCCCCGAACCGCCTCTTTGCTCTATAAATTCCCCAATATTCCAGAAACCCTTGGGGAGTCGACGAAAATCAATTCCAGCCGCCGCAGAGACCAGAACCACCAGATCCAATCTAGACACCATCATGGAGGGGTTCACCACTTCCATTGGTGCCTCTCCGATGATGCGTGAGTAGTTCTTTGTAGACCTGCGTGTCCATAGTTAGTAGCTAGATGGCTTCCTCTCTCTCTCTCTCTTGATCTTCAATACAATGGTGTCTTGGAGATCCATATGATGTAACTCTTTTTGCGGTGTGTTTGTTGGGATCCGATGAACTTTGAGTTTATGATCAGATCTATCTTTTTATCCATGAAAGTTATTTGAGTTTTCATTGATCTCTTATATGCATGATTGCTTATAGCCTCGTATTTCTTCTCCGATATTTGGGTTTTGTTTGGCCAACTTGATCTATTTATCTTGCAATGGGAAGAGGTGCTTTGTAGTGGGTTCGATCTTACGGTGCTTGATCCCAGTGACAGAAGGGGAACCGACACGTATGCATCGTTGCTACTAAGGATAAAACGATGGGGTCTATTTCTACATAAATAGATCTTGTCTACATCATGTCATCGTTCTTATTGCATTACTCCGTTTCTCCATGAACTTAATACACTAGATGCATGCTTGATAGCGGTCGATGTGTGGAGTAATAGTAGTAGATGCAGACAGGAGTCGGTCTACTAATCTTGGATATGATGCCTATATAATGATCATTGCCTGGATATCGTCATGATTATTTGAAGTTTTATCAATTGCCCAACAGTAATTTTTCACCCACCGTTTGCTATTTTTCTCGGAGAAGCCACTAGTGAAACCTATAGCCCCCAGGTCTCTTCTTTAATATATTTGCCTTTGCAATCTAATTTTCTTTATTTGCAACTTTTATTTTCAGCTCTATTAAATCAAAAATACAAAAATACCTTGCTGCACTTTATTTTATTTGGCGTTCGATCTATCAATATTTAGTACTCTCTCATGTCCGTTTGCCAATTTTTGGCGCCGTTGCCCGAAAGGGATTGACAACCCCTTTTACACGTCGGGTTGCGAGTATTTGTTATTTGTGTGCAGGTGCTGTTTACGAAGTGTTGCTTGGTTCTCCTACTGGTTCGATAACCTTGGTTTCATCATTGAGGGAAATACCTACCGTCGCTGTGCTGCATCATCCCTTCCTCTTTGGGGAAATACCGACGTAGCTTCAAGCCGCATTAGTGGCGAGCCTAGTCCCTCCTTGGGGGTCTTTCCTTTCTCGGCGGCGGAAAACCTCCTCACCGGCGCCATGGATGCTTCGTCAAGATGGCAGGACGACGGAGACGAAGGAGGGGCGAGCAGCAAGAAGATGAAGATGGGCTGGGGGCTCCGCCCCCTTTCCCATTTATAGGCGGAGGAAGGCTAACCGGCGGCCTCTCACGTTCCAAGCAATGTGGCCCCGCTGCATGCACCAGGCAGTTGTCAAGTCGGGCAGTTGCCGAGGCGACGTGGGGAAGCGAAGACGCCCATGTCCCGTCAAGAGCCATGCGCTGGTCTGGCCCGCAGGCGATTGGGGCCCGCGGCGTTTTGACCTTCACCTTTGGCTTCGCCTCGAAGCCAAGCCCGAGCGCGCCTTGGGCCCGGGGGCTACTGTCGGCGTTCTGGGAACCAGGGTACCCAGACTTGCCTGCCTGCGGCCCACGGCGTGGCTCCTTCGACGGTCTGGTAGGGCCCACCTGGAAGACCACCAAGACAAGACCCTCACAAAGGCCCCCAGGCCTCGTGAGGCGGACGACACCAAGACCTCCGGAGGGAGCGGCCTTCCCAGGCTGCCTCCCGAGGAGAGGAGTTTTCTATGCAGGTACCCAGCCTCACGAGGCTGCCATGACGCAAGCCATGATGACCAAGGCCAGGCGGGTACCAGCGGGCGTAGAGGAGGTAGTTTCCTCTTTGGTGCTAAGGAGGCAAGGATAGGCGTGGGTTCCCGAGGAATCTACCAAAGGTTTCCATTCTGGTGCTACAAGACCAAGACCACCAGCACGGCAGGACGGATGTCATCACCGAGCCCACCGATGTGTCACGACCAGAAGCTTTGCAGGCGAAGACCACCTTTCGTCAGGATAAGATGTACTACTTGTCCCTTTTCAAATTGGTCATTGTGGGATCCCTTCCCGCCTACGTTTTGGGGGAAGAGGACCGAGGCCACTATAAATATAGGTTAGCCACCATCGCAGAAGGGGTCGACTCATTCTCACCCCCGAGCCCTTGCGAGGTTGTTCATCCTCTGTACTTGTTCATCCTCAGCCCCTCGTGAGGCCAATCCACCACAAAGCAGGAGTAGGGTATTACACCGCAAGGTGGCCCGAACCAGGGTAAGCTGCCATGTTCATCTTCTTCCTTGCTCACACTAGTTCGGTTAGGCTAAGCTGAGGGGCGACGAGTTGGCAGGCTTGAGAAGTTGAGTTCTTCACACACGCCCCAGAGTTCGAACCTTCTTGGGTTAGCGAAGCCCTGAATCCGATAGATAGGGATAAGGTAGCACATATGTCTCACACTATATGGTCTCAAACTCGTAGACACAAACCAAAGCAAATGAAACAGTTCGAGCAAGGAAAGCAACGACAAATAAGAGGACACACACTCGACACAAGACACATCAAATCGCTAAACTCTCTCCCCCTTTGGCATCGAGACACCAAAAGGGCAGAGAGTACACCTAAGAATGAAGGTGGTAGCAGTACTCCACAACATCACCATTCGTGCTCCTCCTCCTCAGACTACTCTGCAGCAGGTGGTGGGCCTCCAGTTCCATCATCAGAATCAGTCCACGGACAGTGTTGTCTGATCCAAGCATCCTCATCAGTGATCCTATCCTCAGAGCCACTAGCAACATCGAGGCTAACATGCCTCATGATGGCCTTGTCACGGCTGCGAGCCTTCTTTGCTTCCATGTGAGCCTTGTACTGTCCCTTCGCCTGGAAGCAGAACAACTTCTTCATCTTCTCCTTAAGCTTCTTAGCCCAAGAGGGCTCCTCTGATGGTGGCTCATAGTCTGGCTCATCATCATCATTAGACCTGACAGTGTCACACTCTAGGGGAGCAGGAGTAGAAGTTCCCCACTTCTCCTTCTGTCTCAGCTGAATAATATCATGAGAAACTAAGTCCCAAGTGATAAGCTCCTCATCTGGAAATGAAGAATCGCATGTCTCCTCAATGAGCTGCATCAAGTAAGGTCCATAGATGATGCACTTACGCTCCATGGCTGCAGAGGAAGTTCTGACCACATAACATGGGAAACGTCCAACACCTCCTGAGTGCCCTGCTGCTTCTGGCAGAAAAGAAGTAATTCCACTAGATAGGAGTGCACCATATCCTGGTTGCCAACGCGAGGAAACAAAGTGTTCCTGAAGATCTGATGCATGATATCAAGAAAGGGCCAGAGCTCATAGGAGAAGTGCCCAGTTTCAGACGCCTTTTTGGTAGAGAAAGGCCAAAGAGCCTCCTTGTGAGTAGAAGTAGCCTTCCGGTGAGGGCGAAACCCAATTGGGGTTTGGGCGCCCTGATCATCGTAAGAGAGGCTTTCCATGAAGCTCTTCCAAGTAGCTGACAGACGCCGACCATTTGTCATTCAAGTAAGAATCATGTCCTCATCATGTCCAAAGTGCACTGTGGCGAAGAACTGAGCCACAAGCTCCGCATCAAAGTCCTTGTTGAAAGAGATGATCCTCTTGATATCTAGCTCCTCGCACCTCTGCAAAGTGGCTCCAAAGTAAGCCAAGTCCTTCTCCATGTGAGTGAGATCAACAGACTTGACTTTCATATACAGATTCTTCTTCCCCTTCAAGACATCATGATAGATAGATTGCTGCATCTTGTTCCAAAACGGGCAATTGACAAGCGAAGGATCCTGAGGCACCCAGTACGGATTGCGCTTACGCACCAAACAGAACTCCTGGGCAGGCATTTGATGAGCACCCTTGGTCCCCTTGCCCTTGGAAGCAATCACTTTCACCCTCTGTCTTGGCTGCTCACTGGAGCCACTCTCTGGCATAGAGCCACTCACTGGCACATCAGCAGAACGGTAACGCTTGGAGCCACTGGCACGAGCGGGATTCTTACGATGAGCCTGATACCTGGAGCTACTACCACCTGGAACACACACGCAAAACCATGAAGGAAGATAGGAGTAAACAAATTGCATAAGCCAAAGAAAATGGAGAGACTCAAGAGTGAAGGTTGAACGGTAAAAACTGGAAATTGGCAGCTCGAGGCGGTAGTGCCGCACCTCCCAGCGGAAGTACCGCTCACAAGCGGTAGTACCGCTCCAGAGGAGTGGTAGTATCACTCGAGGCGGAAGTCGGCAGGGCTGACAATTACCATGGAGGGATCCGGTACTACCAGAGGTGCCAAATTCAAATTTTCGCGGTTAAACCTTCAATCTACGTACTCTAGCAGTCTCCCAATTCCTACTCATGCCTCGATTTGACCAAAAATCGATGAAAGCAATGCATAGAGCCCTAGACCTAGATTCAAGAAATAGAATCATAGTAGAGAGGAACGGGGGCAATACCGGCATCCATGGCACGAGGAGAAGGTGGGGATCGATCCCATCGGTCAGAATCGTGGGAGACGGCACGGAACTGGCGGCCCGACAGCGGCCCTCCGGTGCTTGCTTGTCACCTGAGAGAGGAAAGGGAGAGGAGGAGAGAGGCGAATGGGCATGTGAGAGTGGAAACTCCCCCTGCCCGACTCATAACCCCCGCGCCCGGCCACAGAGCGGTGGTACCGCCCTGCTACGAACCCACGACATAAGGCCTGGTAGTACCGCTCGGGCGGTAGTACCGGGGAGCAAGGCGGTAGTACCGCTTAGAAGGGGTAGTACCACCCGAACTCCACGGTAGTACTAGCAGACGACAGCAAGTAGGAACAAGGTAGGAAGGGGTGACTTATGCAATGGAGGAGACAAGAAGCAACAACAAAAGAGAAGAGTCACTCCAAAATCAATCAAAAAAAATGAGAGTAACCTAAGAGTGACTCAAAACACACAAAAAGTCCTAAAGACAAGATACAAAAAATTAGCCAATTTGAGTACTACCCTCTCAAAGAGAGGGCGGTGGTCGAAGCCACCTATGTTAGAGTGAAGTGGTATGACATCGTGAAGATTTTAACCTTGGGCTCACGACCAAAACTCATCTTTGAAGCACAAGTACCATCGAAAATGGCTAATGTGAAAGACTTGATCGATTTATGCATAATGGGGGAGGGAGAGTTCATTGAGAGAACAACACTCCCCCTATGTCCATGCCTACATCTAGAACAAGATATAATTATGAATGCAGTGGGGTGTGCCTAGATTCAAGCCACATTGCTCGAATCAATGATATTTAGCTCATGCCTTAACTCGCGAAATCTTGCTTCATCTAGAGGCTTCGTGAAGATATCCGCTAGTTGCTCTGGAGTTTTGATGTAGATGATCTCAATATCTCCATGCTAGTTGTGGTCCCGGATGAAATGATGACGAATCTCAATGTGCTTCGTCTTGCTATGTTGCACCGGATTGTATGAGATCTTGATAGCACTTTCATTGTCACATAGAAGAGGCACTTTATCATAAGTGACACTGTAATCCTTTAAAGTTTGCCTCATCCATAGCAATTTTGCACAACAACTTGCGGCGGCTACATACTCAGCCTCGGTGGAGGAGAGGGACACACAATTTTGCTTCTTTGAAGACAAACTCACCAAAGAGCGACCAAGGAATTGGCACCCTCCGGAAGTTGACTTCCTCTCCACACAGTCTCCCGCCCAATCCGAGTCCGAATATCCCATGAGATCAAACTTGCTCCTTTGGGGTACCATAAGCCAAAGTTTGGGGTATGAGCCAAATATCGAAAGATTCGCTTGACCACCACAAAGTGGCTTTCCTTAGGTGCGGCTTGAAACCATGCACAAATTCCCACACTCAACATGATATTCGGTCAAGATGCACAAAGGTAAAGCAAGGATCCAATCATGGAGCGATATACCTTTTGATCCACCGCTTTACCATTGGGATCACTGTCAAGCTTGCACTTATTGGGCATGGAAACTTGACCGGCTTGACATCATCTAACTTGAATCTCTTGAGCATGTCTTGGGTATACCTGGCTTGGTTGATGAACGTTCCTTCTCTCTTTTGCTTGACTTCGAACCCAAGAAAGAACTTCAACTCTCCCATCATAGACATCTCAAACTTCTCGGTCATTAGTGCAGCAAACTCATCATTGAAAGATTTTTTAGGAGAACCAAATATAATATCATCAACATATAGTTGGCATATGAACAAATCCCCTTTGACCCTCTTAGTAAAAAGAGTGGGATCAATTTTCCCAATTTCAAACCCACAATCTTGCAACAACTTGGTAAGATGCTCATACCATGCACGTGGGGCTTGTTTAAGGCCATAGAGCTCCTTCTTGAGTTTGTATACATGATTGGGGAGCTTGGGATCCTCGAATCCCGAAGGTTGTTTGACATATACCAACTCATTCAAAGCACCATTAAGAAATGCAATCTTCACATCCATTTGTTGCAACTTAAAATCATGATGAGATGCATATGCAAGTAACATGTGAATAGATTCAAGACGAGCAACGGGGGCAAAGGTTTTACCGTATTCGATACCCTCGACTTGTGAGTATCCTTGTGCCACCAATCTTTCCTTGTTTCGAACAACCACACCGTTCGCATCTTGCTTGTCCTTGAAGATCCATTTGGTCCCAAGGACATTGTGTTCCTCCATTTGCCTTGGCACTAATTCCCAAACATGGTTGCACTCTAAGTTGTTGAGTTCATCATGCATGGCTTCGAGACAATCCACATTGTCGAGTGCCTCATGTACCTTTTGAGGTTCAACACACGAAACAAACGCGTGATGCTCACAAAATTTTTGCAATTGTCTACAAGTAGTTACCCCTTTTATCAAGCTTCCAAGCACATTCTCCATGACATGTTGTTGATACTTAAGCTTGGAAGCCACCTTGGCGGCATGGCGCTCCAAAAGTTCCTCAATTGGCATTTGAGGATCATCATCTTGATCATTTTGAGCACCGTCTTGAGCTTGCTCTTGATCATGAGCTTGTGCTTGATCTTGAACTTGCTCGGAGTCATGAACTTGATCTTGGGCATCATTTGCTGCACCACCATCTACGTGATTTTTATCTTGCCCTTAATCTTGTTCATTTGGTTGAGGGCCTTCACTTTGTTCTTCGGAAGCGAGTGGGTCTAGTGATGGTGATGGCTCCACTTGAGTAGAGCATTGTGCTTCTCCTTTGGCCACAAGGGGTTCCTCAATGGGGAATATTTGACCAATCCCCATTCTTCTTATGGCTTGGGGAGGAATTTCATCACCTACGTCAGAAAGACCACTTTGCTCCACTTGGGAGCCATTATTTTCATCAAACTCCACGTTACACGTCTCGTCAATGAGTCCATTGGACTTGTTGTGGACATGGTAATATAAGCATGAGAGTTTGTGGCATAACCAACAAATATGCCCTCTTGAGCTCTAGGTTCAAATTTAGAGAAACGGACACCTTTCTTGAGAATGAAACACTTACAACCGAACACCCGGAAGTACTTGAGGTTGGGCTTGTTACCGGTAAGTATCTCATATGGAGTCTTGTTCAAGCCTTTGCGGAGGTAGAGCCGATTGGATGCATGACATGCAGTGTTGATGGCTTCGGCCCAAAAGTTATACGTAGATTTGAATTCCGCCATCATGGTCCTTGCTGCATCCATCAACGTCCGATTCTTCCTCTCCGCCACATTATTTTGTTGAGGGGTATAGGGTGCAACATATTGGTGCTTGATCCCCTCATCACTAAGAAACTCATCCAAGGTGTAGTTCCTGAACTCAGCGCCGCTATCACCTCTAATCATCAATATCTTTGCTTCATGTTGACGTTGAGCTTGATTAGAAAAGTCAATGATGGTTTGTTGAGTCTCACTCTTCCTCTTGAAAAAGTATACCCATGTGTATCTTGAATAATCATCCACAATCACCAAGCAATACTTTCTTCCCCAAAGACTATCAAAGGATGGAGGACCAAAGAGATCCATGTGAAGGAGCTCCAAGGGCCTATTCGAGTAGATGACAGTCGTGGGTCGGTGAGCCGTTTCATGAAGCTTTCCTTCGATACAAGCACTGCAAGCACGATCTTTGGCAAAACTCACATTTTTAGTCCACGAACGTGCCCCCTTGAGGAGACATTGCAAAGATCTCATATTGACATGGGCTAGTTGGCGATGCCAAAGCCATCCCACATCAACTTTAGCCATTAGGCAAGTCGCGGTCTTAGTGGGTCGCTCCGAAAAGTTCACCACATAGAGTCCATTCTCGACATGCCCAACAAAGGCTACTTTAAGAGTCTTGCTCCACAAAAGGGCCACGGTATCAAGATCAAAGAATGTTGCAAAGCCCATAAGTGCAAGTTGACGAACGGAAAGCAAATTGTATGCAAGGGACTTAACAAGCATGACCTTCTCAATAGATAAATCTTGAGAGATGACCACCTTGCCAACTCCCAATACCTTAGATGTTGAAGTATCACCGAATTGGACATGGGTGGGCATAGATGGAATTGGATGCACATCCACCACCAAGTCCTTGCTCCCAGTAATATGATTTGTTGCTCCTCTATCGAGCAACCATGACACCCCACCGGAAGCAAACTCCTATAAGAGATCAATGCTTGGATTTAGGTATCCATTTTTGAATCAGTCCTTTGAGGTTAGCAACAAGGGTCTTAGGAACCCAAATAGACTATTCAATGTACTCATAAGAAGAACCAAAAAATATGGCATAAACATGCCCATCACTAGCATGACATAGAGCGTATGAAGGATTAAAGTCGCTAAATTGGTTAGATGGGGTGGCCTTGCCCTTCTTGGCATTACCACCCATACCCAAGTTCTTCTTCTTCTTCTCATGAGCACCCTCTCCCGCTTTTACGAAGACTTCTTTGATTGGGATAGGTTGCTTGGTCTTGTTCTTCTTCTTATTCTTCTTCTTTGACTTGGGTACATACCCAAGTCCTTCCTTTGCCACAACTTCCTTTTGATTGCTCAAAAGGTCATTGAGATTCTTCTCGCATTGTATACAAGTCACAAGGCCTTTCTCTAGTTTATCTTTCAACTTGGCATTCTCCTCCACAAGGTGCGCATGCTCACAACAAGGGTTAGTAGCATTTGCATTATCAATTAGAATGAAAGGAGGACATGTAGCTATCTCCTTGGTTAGCTTCACTTGGAGTTGATCATGAGACTCCTTGAGGGAAGTGTGAACACCCTTCAAGAATTTGTGAGCCTTGTCGAGTATACTAAACTCCTATTTGAGTTTCTCATGATCAATCCCAAGTGCAACTTCCTCATATTTAAGCACACGAGAAAAAACATTAGCATGATCAAGATCTTTTTGCAATTTAGCAATAACAACGTTGTGTGACCCCTCAAGAGTCAAAAGAAGTCCTCACTCTTCCTCAAGAGCAATGGAAAGATCCGCAATCTCATCGGCATAATCACGACTATGCCCCTCCAACTTGGAGATGGTGTCCTCATGAGACATAATGATATCATTGGCCTCACCAAGTTGTTCCAAGAGAGCAACAAAGTGCTTATTGGTATCATCCTTGAGCTTGCTTAAGAATTTGTCAAACTCATTCTCATCAACTTTCACCACCTCACTATCATCTACATAATTTAACAAGGAGGGAGTAGTAGTGATGGTGGTTTTGATGTTGGGGGTTACCTTATTGATACCTTTCTCCATAAGGCACTTGGCGATGAGGTTCTCGTTGGGGGCACCAAACAGGGACAACTCGGTTGGGGAAGAGGTGGTAATGGCCACTGTTACCGTTGCCATTCCTTCATCGCTTGTTTCTTCATCATCATCATCATCAGAGATGTACTCTTCTTGTGCCACCAAGCCCTTTTGAGGTATCTTCTTGGTGAAGTTGTTCTTGTTTGGGAAGGACTTGGCTTTGTCTTTGCGAATGAGCTTGCCACCGTTGTCCTCCCTCTTCTCATAAGGACAGTCCACCACAAAGTGACTCACATTGCCGCAATTGTAGCAAGTCCTCACACGTTGATTGTTCTTTGGGCCACTTGTGTTGTTCTTGGAGAAGTTGGACCTTGAGTTTCTCTTGTTGCCCCAAAATTTCTCTTTGGGCCACTTGTGGTAAGCATATTTGGTATCTTCGGGACCACTCTCATCTTCTTCCTCCTCTTCTTCTTCTAGAATAGCCTTGACCTTCAAAGCAAGGTTGGGAGAGGCTTTCTTTGACCGGACCCAAGCTAGGGCGTTGTCCGCGGTCTTGTTCATGATGTCCATGGCAATAAACTCATCCAACACTTCGCTTGAAGACAAGGTGTGGAAGTCCGGCCTTTGACGAATCACGGATGACATGGCCTTGTTGAATGGCATGATGGCCTTGAGAAACTTACGCTTGATCCAATTGTCATCCATATCTTTGCTCCCATGATCTTGGAGAGCGACTGCAAGCATTGTCAACCTCTGGTAGAGATCGCGAGGATCCTCATCCTCAATCATCACAAACTCATCGGCCTCATCAAGGACCACCTCAAAGTTGGATCATTGTATGCTTGAGCTCCCCTTGTACAAAGATATGATGTGCTCCCAACAATCCTTTTCATGGGTGAAGGGACGCAAGTGAGATAGATCTTTGGGAGGCACCGCAGCTTGTAGGATGAACAATGGGGAGTGATTATATTGATTGTCCGCTTCTTCTCTTGGAGTGAAATTGTTTGGATCATGCGGGTAGAAGCCTTGCTCAATGATTCTCCAAAGGTTCATTGAGCTGTGATTCAAATGATACTTGATGCGAAAAACCCAATTAGCAAAATCACCCTTTACAAGCTTCCCGTCCCATTCTTGTTATGAGGGGATGAAGTTTGAGGTGGTTAATATGTGGTGTAGGGACTGGTCCTCCATAGACCGGGGGAGGAGGAACCGAGGCAAAGGTTCCCGTCCCATTCTTGTTATAAGGGGATGAAGTTTGAGTACCTTTAGCCGCTTCCTTGCCGGAATTGGCATCCGACTCCGATGCGGTGGGATTAACCACATGCAATGGATTGGGAGTTGATTTCAACCCCCTCAAGCAATTCTTTAAGAATGGACTTGACTTCGGTCATCATAGACGTCTTAAGTGATGCCATAGCTTCATTTAAGTCATCTCGTGTGATTGAAGTCAACTCCCACTACTAGAATTAGGGAATTTTCCGTATGTCAGTTCTTTGCCGTCTACTAGCTGACGGCAAAGAAGGTCTTTGCCGTCTGCTTACAGAAAACAGACGGCAAAGAACTAGCTGATGGCAAAGATAATATTTGCCATCAGCCATTTCTTTGCAGTCTGCTAGCGGACAGCAAAGAATCTTTTCCGTCCGCTAGCAGACGGCAAAGAGGTGGGGTGGGGTCCAGTGGAGGCCAGTACACTATAACGGTCCACCCCACCTCTTTGCCGTCTTCTAGCAGACGACAAATATTCTTTGCCGTCCGCTAGCAGACGGCAAAGCAGACGGTACCTAACGGCTACGGCCCACCACCCCACACCCAACCTCCCACTCCATCTCTTTGTCTCTCTCACTCCACAGCCGCCCCCGACCCCCACCGCCCTCGCCGCCCCTGACCCCCCCGCCGCGTCGGCCCACCACCAGCCCCCCGCGGTCTGCTGTATGGGAGAAATGGGAAAGAGGGATGATGGGTCAGCATAAGTAGACCGGGATGGTGGTGGTTTAAGATGTAAGGCGAAGACAAATTGAAGTTTAGGAGGGCCCTGGACCTTCTGTTCTGTCCCCCTTCCTTAATTCCCTTCTACCCCCAGTCTTCCCCCGACAACAGGCGCCCGGCCCCTGGCGCCCCGCCGCCCTCCGCCCCTGCCGCCCCGCTTCGGTGAGCCTCTCCCCCTGTTTTTCTTTTCCTTTTTGTTTCTACTGTTAGTTAGGTTAGTTACTACTATTAGTTAGGTTAGTTAGATTAGTTCTAGGTTTGTTAGGTTTGTTAGGTTAGTTCTAGGTTATTTAGGTTAGTTCGAGAAAAAAATTATTAGGAGAAGAAAAGAGAAGAATAAGAAGAAGAGGAGGAGAGACAATTGGGAGGAAAGAAAAGACAGAAGAAGAAGAAGCAGAAGAAGAAGAGGAGAGGAGGAGGAGGAGAGGAGGGGCGAAGAAGAAACATATCTAATAATAAAATAATAATAGAAGAAGAAGAAAGAATAAGAAGAAGAAGAAGAAGAAGAAGAAGAAAGAAGAAGAAGAAGAAGAAGAAGAAAAAGAAGAAGAAGAAAGAAGAAGAAGAAGAAAGAAGAAAAGAAGAAGACAGAAGAAGACGAAAGAGAAGAAGAAAGAAGAAAAGAAAAAGAAAAATAGGAGAAGAGGAAAGAAGGGAGGAGAAGAAAGAAGAAGAAGAAGAGAAGAACGAAGATGGAGGCAGTGAGGAGAAGAAGAAAAATAATAATATAATAATAATAATAATAATAATAATAATAATAATAATAATAATACTATAATAATAATAATAATAAGAATAAGAAGAAGAAGAAGAAGAAGAAGAAGAAGAAGAAGAAGAAGAAGAAGAAGAAGAAGAAGAAGAAAAAGAAAAATAGGAGAAGAGGAAGAAGCGGGTTAGGGGCTTTCTCGGGGCGCCCGGGGACGAGCGGGTTAGGGGTTCCTCAGCGTTGATGGAACCCTAACTTACAGCTATTTAGGTTAGGGGGTGCCTCGGCATCGATGGAAGAATAAATGACAGCTGTTTAGGTTAGCGGGTGCCTCGGTGTCGACGAAACCCTAAATGATAAATCTTTAGGTTAGGTGTTGTTGCGGGGAACGAGCCATGCAAATCGTTTTTTAGAACTTGGCGGTGGCATCCTACTGTAAATATTTAGTTAGGTTGACGGGAAAAACAATAATGCTATGTTACTCATCTTTGGATTTAAATGTGCAGTTGTTTCGTCACTGCGAGGGTCTGGTGTTCGACGAGCTCCACCCCTGCGTTCGTGGGTGAGCACAAATGGCATCTCCTCCTCCCCCTTCATTATTTGCTCTGTTCTAGTCTACGTGCTGATGAAACTGGCTAGCTATAGGTGTCTTCAATCATAAGTATGCATGACCAGTATGCGTCTCCCGTTAGAAAGGGTTACAGTTATAAATATGCATGCATTTGCATATTTATAACCGTGATTCTTTCAAATTGTCCAACCTTATCCATGGGCAGCCCGAGTATGTGTAGATTGGGTTCGTTTTCCCATATGCTCTACTACGGATCCGACGCATAAATTTCGTCAGTGCCTCCCTGTTGTTCTCCGGGTACACATCCTTTCTGTTTATTGCAGAGACGTGTATCAGGAGAACAACGGGGAGGTGCTGCCAAAATTTTGCGTTGGATCTAGAGCAAAGCATGGGAAAACGAACCCAATCTACACATACTCGGGTGGGATTAGGACTTATCTTTACCTATTAGAGTGTAGGTTGCATGGACGTAATAAAATTGACAAACTAGATTAACTGATGAATATATACATGCTGAATTATATATATATATTTCTTGTGTGTCCAGTAGCTAGGCAAGATGAGTGATCATGTGTGGATGTACACCAGTCACACTAGTCAGAAAGACATGACCAATGAATGGTTAACAAAAACCAAGGGGTTTGTGAGAGCCGCATTTGCAAATGGCCAGAGGAAAACCTGGTGCCCCTGTGTCCGGTGCGACAATTGGCACAAGAGGACAGAGGATGAAATGGGCAAACACCTGCAGAAGAGCGGTTTTATGCCCGGTTATACGGTGTGGACATTTCATGGTGAGTCCGCCCAACGTGCCAGAGCTGAGGTGGTTCATCGTCGCACCGACGAGCATGGTACCGGGATGGAAGACATGGTGGAAGAATTTGATGATGCTCAGGATTCGGACGATGAGATGGAGGAATCTACAAAGGCCTTCAATGAAATGTTGGAGCCTTCAAAACGTCCTCTCCACGAGCACACTGAGCTTTGTCAGCTGGATGCCATCTCACAAGTAATGGCTCTGAAGGCTCAATTCAACTTGGGCAGAGAATGCTACGACGCGATGATGACAGTATTTGGACGCTTTCTACCCAAAGGCCATGTAATGCCTGCAAACCTGTACCAGTCGGACAAAATCCTCCGTGCACTTAAGATGCCCTATGAGAAGATACATGCCTATGAGAAAGGATGTGCCTTAGTTAGGCTTGAGTATGCGGACTGGAACTATTGTCCCATTTGCAAGTCTTCCAGGTATGTTGTGGTAGACAACAGTATGGGTGAGAAGACGCAGACCAAAATCCCCGTTAATGTTCTTCAGTATATGCCAATCATACCAAGACTTCAATGTCTTTTCATGGTCGAAGAGACGGCCAGACAGATGACATGGCACAAAATGGGCAAAAGAACCAAACTAGATGCAGATGGAAATCTGATGATGGTACACACATCGGATGGTTCTCTGTGGAAGCACTTCGATGCATTAAGCAAAAAGCAGTAGATCCAAGGCATCCTCGAGTCGCCATCAACACGCATGGGTTCAATGTGTTTGGTCTGATGGCAACCCAATACAGTTGTTGGCCCGTATTTGTCATTCCACCCAATCTCCCCCCGGACAGATTATGCAAAGAAATAACATTTTCCTGACGTTGATAATTCCAGGGCCCAACTATCCGGGGAAGAATATGAATGTGTACATGCAGCCGCTTAAGGATGAATTGCAAGAAGCTTGGGATAATGGGTTCAAGACATATGACGCTGCTAGCAAACAGAACTGCATAATGCGTGTCTGGTACATGTACTCGATGCATGACTTATGCGTTATTCGTTGGCTGGTGTGTGCACGGAAGGTTCCCGTGCCCCACATGCAAGGTAGATCTTCGGTTTCGTTGGCTACAGGCGGGTCGCAAGTTTTCTTGCTTCGACTTGCATAGACAGTTCCTGGATCCTCGCCATAAGTTTAGGAAAGACAAGAATAACTTCATCAAAGGTAGAGTTGTCAAAAACTCTGCTCCGCCTGTGTTGACAGGCCAAGAGACCCTGGATCAGTTAAACGCTCTCGAGCTAGATCCAGAGCGTCCAGGGTATTTCAAGGGGTATAATTCGGAACACGCCTGGACTCACAAGACATGCTTGTGGGATCTGCCTTACTTCAAAGACCTCCTTTGCCCACACAACATTGACGTGATGCACACTGAAAAGAATATCATCGAGGCCCTTTTTGGTACATTGTTCGGGATAGAGGGGAAGTCAAAGGATAATACTAAGGCTAGAGTCGATCAGGAGGTGCTATGTGATAGACCGTTACAAAACATGCAAGAACCGAAAGGAAAGCAGAACTGGACGAAGCCAAAGGCATGGTTCAATCTTGGAAGGCCAGCTATGAGGGAAATTATCTTTTGGGTGAAAATGCAGTTGATGTTCCCCGATGGGTGTAACGCCCGGATAATCAACCTACAGTAATCCCGTGTTAGTAGTGCCATGTCACCACTGTTATTTTTGCTAAATCCCATATTGATTCAAACCAGTTCAAATTCTAACATAAAAGAAAGTCAAAATTTAAAGTTTTCAAAATGTCAAAGCTAAAAAGTACAAACTGTGGCAAATAATTCATAAATATTACTGGTGAAGAATCCACATTTTTATAAAAGGTTTATTTGCACTAAAATAAATAAAACAATGCCAAAATAACAATATTTATCCCATTTTTAATTAATATAAAATTCAAATGAAATCGTCTTTCCTCCAAACCTTTTTCTGGCAGTGATAAATATTGCCTGTAATTTATTGGGCCAAGTCTCATATTTTACATGTGCAAATGGGTGGCCTAACAATTTAGGAATAAAAGAAACAGAAAAGAAAAATAAGAAAAGACCTAAACTACTGGTGGACTGGGCTATAGGTCAACAGTGGGAGCCCAGCCCACCTCGCCACCTCCTCCTTCCTACTGCTCACCAGGAGCGCCGTGGACGCGCGCGCCCCGTCCATGGCCGTGGATGGCCACACGGCGACCATCCAGCGGTGCCCCTGAGAGGATAAAGCCCCCCCCTCCGAGCCCCTCCTCTCTCCCGCTATCGAACCCTAGCCCCCACCTTCTCCCTCTCGCGCCGCCTCCCTCTCTGTCTCGTTCGCCCGAGTGGGCTCGTCACTGCCACATCGCCGTTGTCGCGGACACTGGCTCCCCCTCGCCGTTCCAAGCCGTCCAGGAGCACCACGACCGTCGGCTTCGTCCGTCCCGGGCATCAGCTCAAGCCGGGGCGGCTCGTACGCTCGCCGTTGCCGTCTTCTTCATCATGTACATCACCGGCGTCCATCGTCGATTACCACCATTCCGGTCCACCTCCGGCCTCCCCGAGCTCGTCATCCGCACCACGGTGAGCTCCTCCTCCATTCCCCCTCCTTGTACACTCGATTCGTTGCCGTAGCCGTCGTCCCCGAGCTCGTTCGAGTTCCCGCGTACGCGTACGTGCAGTAGCTGCTCCTGTTGCTGCGATGCCGCTGCTGCCCGCTCTTATGCCCCGCTGCTCGCCTCTGGCCGCCCGACTACGCCCAGCTGCGCTCATCCGCGCGGGCTATGTCACGCCCGCGCGTCCGTACCCACCTTGGCCGCGCCCCGTCCGCGTGGCCGCGTGCCCCGCCCTCGGCCAAGCCGCATTGCAGCTGCCGCCCCGGGGCACTCCTCGGCTGCGCCTTGACCCTGAACCTGCTAACTACCACTGCTGCTCTGCTGCGCGGCTACCGATGCTGCCTTGCTACCAATGCTGCTCAAGGCCGCAGCCATCGACGCGCCCGGCGCTCCCCGTGGCCTCTACTGCTGCCGCCGTGCTCCGCCCGCGTATCCCCGAGCCTGCCGTTGCCTTCTGCTCACACGACCTTCCCCACGCTGCGCCTCGCACGCCTTCAACGCCCGAGCCACAGCTCTTTCCATCGTTGCTCTGCCTATACTACTAGTTACTGTAGCGGCTACTAGCAAGCTTTGCTAAATCTACAATGACTAACCCCCTAGACAGCCTCTAAACTGCGGATACACAACTGTTAACAAGACTAAAAAAAATGGGAAGGTAGTACACTTGACAAGGCTTAAATGTTTCCATTGGACCAAATTTGTTAGATGCATAGATTAAATCCTATGAAAATCACAAAGTTCTATGTTCTGTTAACAGAAAAACCGAAAAACAACTTTATTTTCATAGCTAATTTAGAGCTGTTGATGATCAAGCAAATGAACTCTAATATGGATGAAAGTGATACTAACATGTAGTTCACATAAAATGCTCAAAATTGATATAAGGCACAAAATCATAGGATGTACAGAACAATAGCTATAGCCTCTGGAAAACAGCTAAGTGATGTTTTAAACTGTTGAATTCTCAGACTTAGCAAAATTTTAGGGATTTTCAGACTTAGCTAAAACTTTGATAAATCATATAAAATAATCTATAACTTGGATGAAAATACTTTGTACATGATAGTTCCTCAGAACGGCGAGACGAATCCGGATACGCCCTCTGTTCGTCTGTCACATGTACCTAGCATTGCGAACATGCAACTGTCCCCCTCCGTTTTATCTGTCCGAAAATGCCAAACTTCGGGAAAACTTTCCCGGATGTTATCCCCCTTCGCCGGTATCGTGTAGCACTGCGTTAGAACACCCCTAGCTTTGCCTGTTGTCATGCTATGCACCTGTTTGCTTTGTATTTACTGTTTCTTCCCCCTCTTCTCTCCGGTAGACCCCGAGACCGCTGCTGATGCTGCTGTGATTGACTACGTCATCGACGACCTTTCTTCTCTTTCAGCAAAGCTTCCAGGCAAGCCCCCCCTTTGATCATCCCGATATCGGCCATTCTATTCTCTCATGCTTGCATTAGATTTTGCTACTATAATTGATTGCTTCTATTCTGTTGCATAGCCTGTTTTTCTAACTACTGTTGATACCTGCCTATATCCAAACTGCTTAGTATAGGATGGTTAGTGACCCATCAGAGCCCCCCACTTTGACCCAACTGCCCCGCTGGATTATCAGAAGACCCGATCAACGAGATCGAAGACCAGACCCCGGCACCGCACATCACCCCCTTAGTTGTACGACACTGCAGCATTACTATAGAGTGCCGAGGGTGATACCTCGTATAGCATTTATGATGTTAACTCTATAGAGTAGCTATTCGGTTGTGGTCTTCAAGGGTGATTCCTCTTTCACCACTCCCGATAATGACGATGTCGTGCAACACCTCAAGTGTGAACCCATCGAGGGTGATTCCTTCGAGTTCACCTTAACGGATACATCAAGTAGGAATCCAACGAGGGTGATACCTCGGATTCTTCAGATGTTATGGACACACGGATACTTGGACTTTACAACTGATACTTGGAAAGGCGGGTCAACCCTGAGGGGTACCCGCGAATGATGGGATGTCGGGTTGACCTGGAGGTTACCCGTGAGATAAATACGAGGCGCGGCCGGGCATTCTTAGCCCTTGCAGCAAGTCCTCGAGACGGGGCGACGGGGTCACATCGATCGTGAGTCTCTGCTCGTTACCACAAGCCCCTAATCCACTAACGATTTGGATATTTGATCTGAGCAGGCCTCTGGCCTGATAGCACTAACCATCACATGGGAAAAGTTATGGGCACCCTGCATCGTGGCATTAGCCGAAAGCTCTGTCAGACGTCTAGTTCAGCCTGGCGGCCGGGCTGGGCCGGCACCATCCACGCAATGACCCAGAGGGCGAGGGGCGATGGCCCAAGACACCCTTGTGCTTAGGATGTAGACCGACAGGGACCTCTCTGCTGAGCTGTAGGTAGGGTTGTGGTGTATCGTTTGACCGAGGCCGGGAATGACCCAGGAAAGTGTGTCCGGCCAGAGTTAAGCGAGCGTGGTGGGTAAGTTGGTGCACCCCTGCAGGGAAGAAAACATCTATCGATAGCCGGTCCCATTGTAAAGGACACTCGGAGTTGTATCCCGATCGATACAACTAGAACATGAGATGATACCTGGATATGTGGCTTCGGGATTGCTTTCTCGCAGTGAGTCGAGAAAGGATCTCTGGCCGAGGTTTATACTTGGATACTAGGGCTCTAGGATTGCTTTCTCGTAGGGAGTCAAGAAAGGATCTCTGGCTGAGGTTGATACTTGGATACTAGGGCTCTGGGATTACTTTCTCATAGGGAGTCGAGGGAGAATGTCTGGCCGAGGTTGATGACAGTACTATTACTACTTTACATTATGCTATTCTGTACTCATCTAATGCTGCAAGACCGCTGAAGATGATTCTGCAAGACCGCTGAAGATGCTAGTCTTCCATAGGACTAGGCTTTCTCTCTACTCTGGCATTTCTGCAGCCCAGTCCACATATACATCCTTCCTTTGATAATGTTGCATATGTAGTGTAGATCCTTGCTTGCTGAGTTCTTTGGATGAGTACTCATGGTTGCTTTGCTTTCTTTTTCCCCCATATCCATTTGATGCAACCAGATGATGGAGCCCCTGAGACAGCTGCCCCACCGACGACTACTACTACCACCTTGAGGGTGGTTGCTTCTACAAGCTGGCCGACGTCCAGGAGTAGGATCGGAGGGTCCCAGGCAGGAGGCCTGTGCCTTTCGATCGTAGCTTTTATTTTGCCCCGCCTTTCTTAAGGCTCCTCTATTAACTTATGTTTGTATTCAGATATCTAACGTTTCCGCTAATGCTTGTTTGTCATCAAGCTTATGTATTCGAGCCCTCAAGGCCCTGGCTTGTATTATACAGCTTGTATGACTTTATTTATGTTTTAGAGTTGTGTTGTGATATCTTCAAGTGAGTCCTTAGGCTTGATTGTGTGCATTTGCGTGTATGATTAGTGCACGATTAAGCCGGGGGTGTCACAATGGGTATGCAGCAAATCTAAAGAGGGGAGCGAGTCTTGGAAAATTGAAAATATTTGGTCTCAAGAGTCATGATTGGCACATATGGCTTGAGCGGGTAATGCCGGTGATGTTGCGTGGCTTTATCCCTGAGGATGAATGGCTAGTACTGGAAGAGCTGAGCTATTTCTTCCGTGTTCTTTGTGCGAAAGAACTATCACCTGGCGTGCTAGAAGAAATGGAAGAGTTGGCGTCAGAGTTGATCTGCAAGTTAGAGAAGACCTTTCCACAGGGCTTCTTTAATCCAATGCAACATTTGATTTTGCATCTCCCAACCGAGGCAAGATTGGGGTGGGGGCCCGTGCAAAATCGTTGTTCTACGCAACTGAGAGGGTGCAGAAGATGCTTCGAGCAAAATGTAAAAATAAACGTAGAATTGAAGCATCGAAGGCCGAGGAATTCATTACTGAGGAGGCGGCAAACTTCGTGACAGCACACTACGAAGCCAAAAATCGTCATTTGCATAATCCGAAGCCTCGGTACAATGCTGGCGACCCTAAAAAAGGTGGATCCAACCTCAGCCTATTCAAAGGGAATCTCGCACGAGGTGCTTCGAAACTAATATCGTTGGATGTCGAAGAATGGCGGACCATTTCGTTGTATATCTTCAACAACCTAACAGAAGTGCGGCCGTACATCGAGTAAGTGCTCGGTACATTGTTTAGCAACTTCTAATTCCTTTGAACTGCTCTTATTCCCGGATATTTGATACAGTCGATACGTCGCCAAATTCTCAGATGGAGCGGTGATCCAAAAGGAATCCATCGAAGAGTATGAGCTTCTGGCAAAGCATGGAGGCGGCTTTCCCATTTTCATCTCTTGGTTCAAACAAATGTAATTTCCATTAGACCATTCTCATTTCTTCGTCTAATTTGCGGCTAATGTAACAATCCTTTCGTATTAAACTTCTAGGCTAATTCAGAGTCTATGGATGCCAAATTGAGACAGGTCGCTAATGGTTTTGACTATAAGGTCCGTTCATTTGACAAATACGACATCAACGGGTATTATGCGAGAGCTATCTATGGCAAAGAGCTATCTATGGCTGACCGAAAGTCTACAAATTGTTGTGTCTCTGCTATCGGCGAAGGAGGTACCGAGTATTATGCGAGAGTTGAACCAATTTATGAATTTCTATTCTATGGTGAAAACCCACCGAATGTTGTAGTCTTCAAATGTTATTGGTTCCAGCCGAAGGAGACTAGAAGGACTCATGAACATATAGGGCTAATCGAAATCAAACAAAGCACCCATTTAGATGTTCCCGATGTCTATATTACGGCTCAACAGGCGACCCAAGTTTTCTATCTACCATGGGCCTGCCAAACTGATCCAAATCTGAATGGTTGGGATGTCGTTTATGAAGTGCCGCCACGTGTTAGACCACCTCCCCCCAATGAAGAGGATTATGAACCTCACATTAACCCAGACACATATGAAGGAGAATTCTTCCAAGAAACACGTCTTTCCAAAAAACGTTTCAAGAACCGCTCTACTTCACCCCAGAACATTGAAGTAGACAGCGACAGTGAATCCGACTTCGCCCCTGAACCGGAACAAGAAGAGGTTACTGCTGCGGATGACTTGTCAATGCTTGACCGA
Organism: Thinopyrum elongatum; assembly: GCA_011799875.1. NCBI lineage: Eukaryota > Viridiplantae > Streptophyta > Magnoliopsida > Poales > Poaceae > Thinopyrum > Thinopyrum elongatum. The sequence continues at coordinate 331,513,546 of CM022299.1, read as the reverse complement.
TTACATAAAGGTGGCCTTCCACATGTTGATGCCGCTAAACTCGATGAGCACGTCATTCATGATAGTGATGATGATGATGCATTTATTGATCCTGGAGCATATATAGACCATCATGATTATTATTAGTTCATGTCAGGTATTCAATTTGTATTATATACATATATATTGTTAGTTCATGTTAGGTATTCAATTTTTTATGTTGTACTTGATGATGATACACTTAAGTTATATACATATTATTATTCATATCGGTATTAATTTTTTTGTGTTGTACTAATTTCGTTTACTCTTTGTCATGGCAGGTGTTGAAAGATGGTGAGCGTGGGTCCAGACCGCTCCGAGGCTCCTTCTTTGTCAGCGCGTGGTGGAAGGGCTACTTCCATTCCACCCCAGTCTCTCCGGAGAGCGTTGCTCGACGGTATGCAGACACCGGTGGGCGCTTCTTCGTCGGCGTCGTTGCCCACTGGGAGATGAGGTAGGGGAGGGAAGAAGAGAGGAGGTCGGGGAGGATGTGGCCGTGGGAGAGGTAGGCAGGCTCCTACGCCTTCCTCGCCGCCACCCCCAACTGATTCACCCGAGCACAGGACTGCTAGGGTGGACACGTCTGAGGAGGAGGCTACGCGGACTCCGGTTCACGAGCCTTGGGTCGACGGTCAAAGAGCGGGGGTTTTGCCGTCTGTGTCTGACGGCAAAGAGCGGAGGTTTGCCGTCTGTGGCAGACGGCAAAGAGAGGGGAGGAGTGACGCGTGTGCTGACGTCAGATGGCAGACGACAAAGGGAAGGGCATGTTTGCCATCAGCTAGTAGATGGCAAAGCCTCCCATTAGCCACCTAACATGGCTAACGTCTGTTCTTTTCCGTCCACCTTCTTTGCCGTCTACTGGCTGACAGCAAACGCCTTTGCCATCCGCTGCGCGAAAACGGACGGCAAATCAGCTGTTTACCGTAACTTACAGTGCCGGACATATTTGTCGTCCACGGCTGACGGCAAAGACCTTTGCCGTCAGCTTTCTTGTCCTTTGCCATCTGCCATGGCAGACGGCAAATCAACTGATTCCTGTAGTGTCCACGGCCTCAGGCACATCCTCCTCAGTGTCAACCATACTCTTCGGGTGGTGAAACCCTTAAAGAAGAGACGAGGCTCTGTTATCGATTGATAGGATCGATATGGTTGACTAGAGGGGGGGTGAATAGGCAACTACCAATTTTTAGCTTTTCTTAACAAATTAGGTTTAGCAACAAGTAGCTTGTCTAGATGTCCAACTAGGTGAGCAACCTATATGATGCTAACAACAATAACAACAAGTGCAAGCAAAGGATACAACACAATAGTAGCTTTGCACAAAGTAAAGGTAAGAGATAACCACAAGTGGAGCCGATGGAGAAGAGGATGTGTTACCGAAGTTCCTTCCCTTTGAGGGGAAGTATGTCTCCGTTGGAGTGGTGTGGAGGCACAATCATCCCCAAGAAGCCACTAGGGCCACCGTATTCTCCTCACGCCCTCACACAATGCGAGATGCCGTGATTCCACTAGTGGTGCCCTTGAAGACGACGACCGACCCTTTACAAACAAGGTTGGGGTAATCTCCACAACTTAATTGGAGGCTCCCAACAACACCATGAAGCTTCAACACAATGGAATGTGGCTCCGAGGTGACCTCAGTCGTCTAGGGTGCTCAAACACCCAAGAGTAACAAGATCCACAAGGGATTAGAGGGGGGGAATCAAATTTCTCTTGGTGGAAGTGTAGATCGGGGCCTTCTCAACCAATCCCTAGAAAATCAACAAGTTTGATTGGCTAGGGAGAGAGATCGGGCGAAAGTGAGCTTTGGGGCAACAATGGAGTTTTGGGGGATGAAGAGATCAGTCTCCTTGAGGAAGAAGAATGTATAGTGGGGAACAAATCCAACTGTTATGCTCTTCTTAGCCCGCACACAAGCGGTACTACCGCTCTGGGAGCGGAACTACCGCTTCCTATAGTATGCCAAGGAGAAAGAGGAAATAGGGGAGAACAGAGCACCGAGCGGTAGTAGTAGCGGTGGTAGGGGCGGTACTACCGCCTCTACTGCCGCTTCCACTTCCGCTCATCCTACAGGGTCTAACAAGGTTGCACGGTAGAGACCCAGAGGTACTACCGTAGAACCCGACACGAAAAGTCGAGACCACAACAGTGAGCGGTACTACGAGCGGAACTAGCAGCAGTACTACCGCTTATTAGCGGTACTATCGCTTCCGCCTTCGGTACTACCGCTTGCAGCTCTCCACCACTTCTTCAGCAAAACAGACGGACTACTCCAAAGAAGCGGAAAGATGAGATCGGTGCAATATGAGTGTGTACATGATGATTCCACCCAAACCTTTCCGAAGTGGACCCCCTCTTGATAGTATGGTTTTTCCTACGACTCACGTCCACCAAAAAAGAAACGCTGGAAAGAAAACCGTCTTCACTCAGAAACTCCGAGGGGCTCGAATCGTCTTGTTCCATATGTTTGATAATCTGAAATGCTCAATGCACATGATTAGTCCGCGAACACATTGTCATCAATCACCAAAACAACCTAGGGATAAATATGCCCTAACAAAGTGTAGAAATGATAGTAGATATTGATTTTTGTAACAGGACCAATAAGAAACAACAACGTAGCAAGTATCAAAAGTTAGCACAAACAGTATCGCAATGCTTGAAAATGAGGCCTAGGGTTCCTACTTTTGCTAGTGCAATCTCTCAACAATGCTAATATAATTGGATCATATAACAATCCCTCAAAGTGCGTTGAAGAATCACTCCAAAGTTCTTATCTAGCGGAGAACATAAGAATAAATTGTTTGTAGAGTACGAAACCAACTCAAAGTTATCCTTTCTGATCGATCTATAGAGCTATCCCTATAAGTGTCACAAACAACCCAAGAGTTCGTACTAAAATAACACCATATGATACACATCAACCAACTCTAATGTCACCTAGATACTCCAATGTCACCACGAGTATCCGTGAGTTGATTATACGATATGCATCAAACAATTTCAGATTCATAATACTCAATCCAACACAAAGAACTTCAAAGATTACCCCAAGATTTCTACCGGAGAAACAAGGACGAAAACAAGCATCAACTCCTATGCATAGATTACCACAATGTCACCTCGGGAATCCGTGAGTTGAGTGCAAAAACATATATCAAGTGAACCAATATGATACCCCGTTGTCACCACGGGTATTCATAGCAAGACATACATCAAGTGCTCTCAAATCCATAAAAGTATTCAATCCGATAATAATGAAATCTCAAACGGAAAACTCAATTCATCACAACAAGATAGAGAGGGAGAAACACCATATGATCCAACTATATTAACAAAGCTCGCGATACATCATGATCGTACCAAATCAAGAACACGAGAGAGAGAGAGAGAGAGAGAGAGATCAAACACATAGCTACTAGTACAAACCCTCGGCCCCGAGGGTGGACTACTCCCTCCTCATCATGGTGGCCGCCGGGATGATGAAGATGGCCTCCGGTGATGATTTCCCCCTCCGACAGGGTGCCGAAACAGGGTCTAGATTGGTTTTTCGTGGCTACAGTGTCTTGCGGCGGGGGAACTTCTGATCTAGGGTTATTTCTAAGGGTTTCTGTATTGATAGGATTTTTTGGCGTCGGTCTCACGTCCAGATGGGCCATGAGGTGCCCACTACCCACCAGCCCAAGGGCAAGGCCCCTGGCGCACCCTGGTGGGTAGTGACCACCTCCTTCACCTTCTAGTCCTCCCACAAAGCTTCTAGTGCCTCTTTTGTTCCAAAAAAATCGTCAAAAAAGTTTCATTGCATTTGGAGAACTTTTAGTTCTGCACAAAAAACAACACGACGGTAGTTCTGCTGAAAACAATGTTAGTCCGGGTTAGTTCCATTCAAATCATACCAAAACCACATAAATTGTTGTAAACATGCCATTAATAATTTATAAAATATAGATACATTGGAGATATATCAGCATCCCCAAGCTTAATTCGTACTTATCCTCGAGCAGGTAAATGATAAAATAAAATAATTTATGAAGTGTGAATGCTAGCATAGTGTATAAGTTTGGTCAATGATAATTTCAATCACTTTTTCCAGCATCATAACAACAACTCTTTCTCATAAAACTCATCATGATAAAGTAGCAACTGAAAATAGAATTTTTGATGTGGAATGCTACCTATCATATTCCTCATATACTCTTTTCTTTTATAGCATGGACATTTGGACTTGAGTGATTCAAAGCAATAGTCTATAATTTGACTTGAGGACATCAATACTCAAGCATATAAACAAGCAACCATGTCTTTCAAAATATCAACACTAAATAAAGCTATCCCTAGCCCATTATGCTCAATCATTGATCCATCCATGTAACACACTCGAATATTAACTATGCCCAATGGACGAGTATGACAATAGTGTTCCCTAGTTGGCGCTTTATAACAGAAGATGGAGACTCAATAAAAAAATTGCATAAAGTAAATAGATAGGCCCTTCGTAGAAAGAAGCAGCGATTTGTAGAGGCGCCAGAGATAAAAGCTTAAATTAAGGGATAAAATTATTTTGAGTGGCATGCTTTTCCTGTCAACGAAAACGACCGAGAATTCCCAATACTTTCCATGCTAGATACATCATAGGCGGTTCCCAAACATAAAATAAAGTTTATTCCTTTTTGACCATTCTTTCACAATCCATGTCTAGCCGTATCCACGGGTGCCTTCCATACCAACACTTTCCAAGGAATTTATTATCGACAACATAAATAAAATTTCTTTTCATTTCGGGTCCGGGCATCCCTATTACCTGCCACACTCTCGTGCAATGACAAGTGAATAAACAGTCATCTTGAGAATAACACATCTAGCATGGAAAATATTAGCCACCGCCTGCCGCATCATGAGCGGTACAGACACACAAAAAGGAAATTCATTTTGAAAATTAGATGGCACATACAAATTTCATTGGAACGGCATGGAAACACCGCATATAGGTAGGTATGGTGGACTCATTTGGCACAACTTTGTTTAAGGAGTTCGGATGCACAAGTAGTATTCCTGCTTAGTACAAATGAAGGCTAGCAAAAAAATTGGGAAGCGACCAACCAAGAAACAAAAACGATCATAAACGAGCATTAAACATAACCAACACCGAATAATGCACCACAAGTAGGATATAACTTCATTGCATAACTATTGACTTTCCTGCTTGCATAGGGAATCACAAACCTTAACACCAATATTCCTACTAAAGCGAAATTACTCACCAACATGACTCACATATTATGATCACCATATTGCAAAACTATTGCAAGGAATCAAACTTATCATATCCAATGATCTATATGAAAGTTTTTATTATATCCTTCTTGGATATTCATCATATTAGGACGAATTTCATAGCTTGTGCAAATTTTAATCACTATTATAAACTCTCAAAATAATATAAGTGAAGCATGAGAGTGCTCGACGAACTACTCCAGAAAGATATAAGTGAAGATCAAGCGAGTAGTTGCTACTTCTTGAGCTTGCGTTGGTTTTTCCCTTGAAGAGGAAAGGGTGATGCAGCACAGTAGAGGTAAGTATTTCCCTCAGTTAAGAACCAAGGCATCAATCCAGTAGGAGAAGAACGCACAAATCACCAACACCAGGACAAACAATCAAACACTTGCACCCAACACGATAAAGGGGTTGTCAATCCCTTCACGGTCAATTGCAAAAGTGAGATCTGATAGAGATAGATAAACAAATGATAAAATATTTTTGGGTTTTTTGGGTATATAGATCTGAAAATAAAAGATTGCAAAATAGTAGATCGGAAAGTAATATGATGGAAAATAGTAGATCGGAAAGTAATATGATGGAAAATAGACCCGGGGCCATAGGTTTCACTAGAGGCTTCTCTCATGAAGGCAAATAATACGGTGGATAAACAAATTACTGTCGAGCAATTGATAGAAAAGCGCAAAGTTATGACGATATCCAAGGCAATGATTATGCATATAGGCATCACGTCTGTGTCAAGTAGATTGACTCCTGCCTGCATCTACTACTATTACTCCACACATCGACCGCTATCCATCATGCATCTAGAGTATTAAGTTCATAAAGAACGGAGTAACGCCTTAAGTAAGATGACATGATGTAGAGGAATTAACTCAAGCAATATGATGAAAACCCCATCTTTTTATCCTCAATGGCAACAATACAATGCGTGCCTCACTACCCCTACTGTCACTGGGTGAGGACACCGCAAGATTGAACCCAAAGCTAAGCACCTCTCCCATTGCAAGAAAAAACCAATCTAGTTGGCTAAACCAAACCGATAATTCCAAGAGAAATACAAAGATATTAAATCATGCATAAAATAATTCAGAGAAGATTCAAATAATATTCATAGGTAAGCTGATCATAAATCCACAATTCATCGGATCTCGACAAACACACCGCAAAACAAGATTGCATCGGATAGATCTCCAAGAACATCAAGGAGAACATTGTATTGAGAATCAAAGAGAGAGAAGAAGCCATCTAGCTACTAGCTATGGACCCGTAGGTCTGAGGTAAACTAATCACGCATCATCGAAAGGGCAATGGAGTTGATGTAGAAGCCCTTCGTAATTGATTCCCCCTCCAGCGGGATGCCGGAAAAGGCCCCAAGATGGGATCTCACGGGAACAGAAGGTTGCAGCAGTGGAAAAGTGTTTTCGTGGATTGCTCTGGTGGTTCTGGAATATATGTGAATATATAGGAGGACGGGCTAGGTCAGAGCAGTCCCGAGGGGCCCACAAGGCAGGGGTGCCCCCCCTTGGGCACGCCCTCCACCCTTGTCGCTGCCTCGCGGCTCTTCTGACTTGGACTCCAAGTCCCCTGGGTGTCTTCTGGTCCAACAAAAATCATCGTGAAGTTTTATTCTGTTCGGACTCCGTTTGGTATTCCTTTTCTGCGAAGCTCAAAAACAAGGAAAAAACAAAAACTGGCACTGGGCACTGGGCTCTAGGTTAATAGGTTAGTCCCAAAAATAATATAAAATAGCATATTAATGCATATAAAACATCCAAAACAGATAATATAATAGCATGGAACAATAAAAAAAATTATAGATATGTTGGAGACGTATCAAGCATCCCCAAGCTTAATTCCTGCTCGTCCTCGAGTAGGTAAATGATAAAAATAGAATTTTTGATGTGGAATGCTACCTAACATACTTATCCATGTAATTTTCTTTATTGTGGCATGAATGTTCAGATCCATAAGATTCAAAACAAAAGTTTAATATTCACATAAAAACAATAATACTTCAAGCATACTAATAAAGCAATCATGTCTTCTCAAAATAACATGGCCAAAGAAAGTTATCCCTACAAAATCATATAGTCTGGCTATGCTCCATCTTCACCACACAAAATATTCAAATCATGCACAACCCCAATGACAAGCCAAGCAATTGTTTCATACTTTTGATGTTCTCAAACCTTTTCTACTTTCACGCAATACATGAGCATGAGCCATGAACATAGCACTATAGGTGGAATAGAATATGGTGGTTGTGGAGAAGACAAAAAGAAGGAGATAGTCTCACATCAACTAGGCGTATCAACGGGCTATGGAGATGCCCATCAATAGATATCAATGTGAGTGAGTAGGGATTGCCATGCAACGGATGCACTAGAGCTATAAGTTTATGAAAGCTCAAAAAGAAACTAAGTGGGTTCGCATCCAATTTGCTTGCTCACGAAGACCTAGGGCAATTTGAGGAAGCCCATCATTGGAATATACAAGCCAAGTTCTATAATGAAAAATTCCCACTAGTATATGAAAGTGACAACATAGGAGACTCTCTGTCATGAAGATCATGGTGCTACTTTGAAGCACAAGTGTGGAAAAAGGATAGTAACATTGCCCCTTCTCTCTTTTCTCTCATTTTTTTGGTGGGCTTCTTTGGCCTCTTTTATTTTATTTGTGGGCTTCGTTGGCCTATTTTATTTTTTTTCCTCACATGGGACAATGCTCTAATAATGAAGATCATCACACTTTTATTTACTTACAACTCACAAATTACAACTCGGTACTTAGAACAAAATATGACTCTATGTAAATGCCTCCGGCGGTGTACCGGGATGTGCAAGGACTCAAGAGTGACATGTATAAAAATTATGAACGGTGGCTTTGCCACAAATACTATGTCAACTACATGATCATGCAAAGCAATATGACAATGATAGAACGTGTCATAATAAAACGGAACGGTGGAAAGTTGCATGGCAATATGTCTCGGAATGGCTATGGAAATGCCATAATAGGTAGTTATGGTGGCTGTTTTGAGGAAGGTTAAAAGGTAGGTGTATGGTACCGGCGAAAGTTGCGTGGTACTAGAGAGGCTAGCAAAGGTGGAAGGGTGAGAGTGCGTATAATCCATGACTCAACATTAGTCATAAAGAACTCACATACTTATTGCAAAAATCTATTAGTTATCGAAATGGAGTACTACCCGCATGCTCCTAGGGGGATAGATCTCATGAGAACAGAAGGTTGTGGTGGTGGAAAAGTGTTTTCGTGGATTGCTCTGGTGGTTCTGGAATATATGTGAATATATAGGAGGAAGGGCTAGGTCAGAGGAGTCCCGAGGGGCCCACAAGGCAGGGGCGCCCCCTCCTAGGGAGCACCCTCCACCCTTGTCGCCGCCTCGCGGCTCTTCTGACTTGGACTCCAAGTTCCCTGGGTGTCTTCTGGTCCAAGAAAAATCATCGTGAAGTTTTATTCCGTTTGGACTCCGTTTGGTATTCCTTTTCTGCGAAGCTCAAAAACAAGAAAAAACAGAAACTGGCACTGGGCTCTAGGTTAATAGGTTAGTCCCAAAAATAATATAAAATAGCATATTAATGCATATAAAACATTCAAAAACAGATAATATAATAGCATGGAACAATAAAAAATTATAGATACATTGGAGACGTATCAGTAGTTATTGCATTGAATGTGTTGCTGGGCCAAGATGGGCTGAAAGCAACTTCGGCTAAGTTGGGCTCCAAAGAAACTTGGTATTTGGCCCAGTTGGAAGACCCCAGTTGACTTTATTGAACGTGAACTCTACATGAGCGTGCGACAGCTAGGGTTCCTCGCATCGCTAAACCAGGGTTTCCATCATTTGGGGCTGGCCGCGTTGTGAGGATCAAGCCCGCGCCTTCCTCGGAGGCCATGGCAGGTCGAGGGGGCCAGCCGTCGCTGCTGAAGGTTGGACCACCATAGCCTAAAGGTGCGCCGCCGCCTAGAGGAGCGCCGCCGCGGCCCAGAAGGGTGCCGCCGCCGCCTCGGGCTGAGAACGGACCGCATCCGACGTGCATCGACGGTGGCCCACGACCCATGCCCCCTGCCAGGGACAGTCTGGCTTCGAACTTGGGCACCAACGCACATGGTGCGGGGCGCGGCCGTGATCAGGGACCTGGCCAGGCAGGATATGGAGTCTCCGACAACAGCCGAAACCCTCCACGGGGTCAATGGGGTGATGACGGGTATGAAGTATACGGTGAGGGGCAGCATCACAGTTCATCCTCCTCGGGCGGTGGTCGCGGTTATGCTTGGCAGGGAGACGTCGGGGCTTGTCATGGATTCTACGGCCCCCCTGGTAACTTTGTCGAGGGTGCATCCGGTCCCAACTATCATCATCATGGGACGTTTCAACCTAATCGCAGAGGTAGGGGAGGTGGTAGGAGGCCACCTCGCTGCGTCCTCCCCAGCTTCCCGCTGCTGTGGTCGCAACTCTGTTTGAGACGGAGAGCACCACGGCGGAGATCACTGCTGCAGTGACCAGCATCGGCCACTGCAGACGTGGTCGTAGTCCCGGCACAGATGCCTACTGTGGGTAAGGGTGCACCGCCTGCGGTGGACAAGGCGACGGACAAGTCCGAGGGCGAAAGGGCCTCAAAGTGGGCACGAAAGAAAGAGAAGATGACTTGTTACCGATGTGGTGTGACCAGTCACTTCTTGGCAGATTGTACGACGGAGCTGTGTGACCTATGTCTCAAACCTGTGCAAGAATCCGGAGAGTGTCCCCTTATGCTGGGCCCGAAGCTAGGGGTGACTATTTATGGGGTTTGCTGCCAAGAGTTGATGCTCTTTGAGTCACCTGGCACCACAACTACCACTCACATGACTGAGAGTTCAACTACAGGGGTGGTCAAAGTGAGTAATGGCTCCTTGACGGAGGCGCAAATTGTGCAGCGCCTTAGCGAGCTAGCTCTAGGGAACTTTCAGTGGGCTCCTATCAGGGTTGAGGATAACATATATAAGGTTGATTACCCTTCGAGGGAGGATTTGAACCGGTTGCTTAAGTTTGGTATGTGCGGGGTGCTTGGAGGAGCCTAAGTTTGGGAGGATTATTTTTGAGTTAGATGAGTGGAAGCAGTAGGAGCCTAAGGGTTTGGCGCCTCCCAAGATTTGGGTTCATTTTTCAGGGGCTCCTCCTAAGCCTCTTAATGATTTTCGAGTAACCTAGAGTCTTGGTTCTCTCATTGGTAAGATGGAACATGTGGATATGCCTTTCACACGAGCACATGGCGTTGCGAGACGGCTCGTTAGTGTGGTAGATACTGAGATGATCCCAGATGTAGTCAGATGGACGCATGCGGGCTTGATGTATAATTTGGACATTGAGTTGGAGGATACTCCTATGTTTCAGGAGGTTAATGGCGATGTTGATATGGATACGACTGAGGGTAATGATGGCTCGGGGAGCAGAGAGAAGGGAGAGGAGCGCACTTTGCATGATGCCTCTCACAGATCTTGAGGGAAGTCTATGCCAGCAGCTGATCAGGCAAAGGGAGGGCCGCATCCTTCCACTCCCATGAATTCTCTGAGATTTGGTTCGTTTGGTGCTTCATTAGCTCCCAGTCGCCTTTGGGGGGACAGGGTCGAGCTTGATGATCCTTCGAAGCGGGTGTTACCGCCACTCTTGACAGCTGGTGTTAGTCCGGGACAGGTGGTGTTCGGACAGCACCCTGCTTTGCCCTCGCTTAGGGCGGCTACCATGCCCGCGGTGGTGGGCGAGGGGCGGCGTGGGTAGGAGGCCCATCGCTCTCTCCCTCCATCGTAGGTCTCTACTCTGTTGAGTCGATCGCCATCTCCACGGGTGGTGTCTTCACCGGAGGCAGTGGGGGAGGGGCATCGAGGGCAGGAGACCCGGTAGTCCTCTTCCCCAGCTTTGGCTGGGCACCTCGAGGGGGGTTCGACCGAGACTGGGTTGAAGGGGAGAGGTGGGCAGGAGGCCCTCACCTCTCTTTCTCCCGTGGCGACCATCCGGCAACCGGCCGGTGTTGGGGGGATGGGGACTTGCAGGTAGGAGGCCCTCCACTCCCCTCCCTTGGGTCTTCGTCAGCTTGAGCTAGCACAGTCAGGCCCTACGTCTACCGTTGGAACGGACGAGGGCATGGCCAAGGACCTGGCTCCGGTGGTTAGGACTATGGACAACGTGATTGCGTTTGGTGGGATCATGAACCTGGTTTCAGCTGACAGGCGTGTCAGTAACCATGTTTAGGCCCAGCCGAACACTGATGATCTGCAGTTAGGGCGTGCTATGAGGGCCGCCAAGCTTCGAGATCTCGAGGCGACTACAGGTTTGTCTGTCAATACCAGTTGTTCTATTTTGCATTTTTGTGAGCATGAGATTCTTAGTAATGCAACCAACTTACGAGTTTCACTTGGGTCAAATGGGAAAGCAATTGCAAAATCTATTAATGATTTATTAGACTTGGAGGCTGAGGGAGCATCTGAGATTATTCGCAATATTGCGGCCGTGAAACCTATGAATGAGAGTGAGATTAATAGTTTGGGACTTTCATGCCTAGAGGGCTTGTGTGCAGACCTAGCCCCTTCTTCGGAGGCTGAACTATTAGAAGGAGTAAAGCCCAAGGGAGATACAGTGCATGTCGCACTACAGAGTATAATGCAAGCTGCTACCATTCTCGCGGACGCGAACGGGATGGCAGATAAACCAAAACATTCCTGGAAGAGGAAAGTTTATCCGACATCGGCAGTATGGAGAAGCACGAGGGTCAAGCATACAGAAAAATTTCATGATGACCTATGAAAGGAATTTTTTGGAATAGTAGAGGTCTTGCTGACTTGGCTAAAAAAAGGTTCCTTGCAGATGCGTCAGTTGAGCACAAATTAGATTTTATTGCCCTCACCGAAACTAGTAGAGATAACTTCACCTCACAGTTCCTAGGGACCTTATCGGGTAGAGTTGATTTCAATTGGCACTGTTTGCCTCCTAGAGGACAATCTGGTGGGATCTTATTCAGGGTGAAGTGTGAAACTCTAGAGGTGATCAATGTGGTGCGAGGATATTACGCTGTTAAATTTCGGGTGAGATCCAAATTGGATTGTTTTAGGTGGAATCTAGTGGCCGTGTATGGCGCAGCCCAACCTGAATTCAAACCTGACTTCATAGCTGATCTAGTTAGGATCTGTGCGGAGGAAAGGTTGCCAATTTTAGTTGGAGGTGATTTTAACATCATCACAAGGAGAGAAGAGAAGAACAATGATAATTACGATGGCCGGTGGTCATTTATGTTCAATGTGATTATTGAAATTCCCAACCTGCGAGAGATCGAGCTTACGGGTAGACAATTCACGTGGGCAAACTCTTTACCTATTCCGACTTATGAGAAGTTGGACAGAGTGCTGACTAGTGTGGAATAGGAAAAAAATACCCTTTGGTATTGATGCATGCTATGCAGCGTGCAATCTCTGACCACACACCCTTGTAGCTGGACTCGAGTGACGCGACTCACATAGGTAACAAGAATCTCTTCTCTTTTGAACTAAGTTGGTTCGAAAAGGAGGGGTTCTTGGATGTCATTACAAGGGAATGGGCTAAGCCTGTAAGTGGTAAGTCCCCTATTGAACGGTGGCAAAATAAGATCCGACATCTTCGACAATTTTTAAGGGGTTGGGCCAGAAATGAAAGTGGGATTTATAAGCAAGAAAAAGACAGACTAATCCAACTGATCGACACTTTAGATCTCAAAGCGGAATCTAACCTTCTCAATAGGTTTGAGCAAGCCACCAAGGCTGAGGCAGAGCAGAAACTCCGTGTTCTTCTTAGAGAAGAAGAAATGAACAGGGCTTTGCGTGCGAAGATTCTCAAAGTCGTCCAAGGGGATGACAATACTCAATTTTTCCACATGATTGCAAATGGCAAGCATATGAAAAAGAAAATCATCCAGCTAGAGCAAGATTAACGGACGATCGTGGGGCATGAGAACCTTAAGCTTTATATCTCGAACTATTATAAACAACTCTTTGGGCTTCCTGTGGACAACAATGTGTCCCTCGACGAGCTCATGGTTGAGGACATTCCTCAGCTTCGCTCAGATGAAATTGAGATCTTGTCTGCACCATTTTCAGACAAAGAGGTGTTTGAGGCGATTTCGCAAATGAAACCGAATAAGGCACCAGGGCTAGATGGGTTCCATGCCGAATTCTATAAGAAATTTTGGCATATTATAAAAGGAGACCTATTACCCATGTTCCAGGACTTGTTCAATGGTCACTTGCGATTATTCCATCTTAACTTTGGAACGATAACTTTGTTGCCAAACAAGGACGGAGCAGTACATATTGAACAGTTTAGACCGATATGTCTTCTCAATGTGAGTTTCAAAATATTCACGAAAGTTGCAACTAATAGATTAACTCAGATTGCCCACTTGGTGGTGCAACCGAGTCAGACGGCTTTCAAGCCTGGGAGACACATCCTAGAAGGGGTTGTTGTCTTACATGAAATTCTTCATGAAATCCACTCGAAGAAACTAGATGGGGTAATCTTCAAGGTGGATTTTGAGAAGGCATATGACAAGGTCAAATGGCCTTTCTTACGCACGAAATGGTTTGATGAAAAATGGAGGAGGCAGGTGGACTCCTTCATCCAAAAGGGTAGTGTCGGGATTAAGGTGAACGACGACGTGGGTAATTATTTCTAAACTCACGAAGGCTTAAGACAAGGGGATCCTATTTCTCTTATTCTGTTCAATATTGTGGCTGATATGTTGGCAGTGCTCATAGGTAGGGCCAAGGAGAATGGCCTTGTAGGTGGACTAGTACCACATCTGGTTGATGGTGGGGTGTCCATCTTACAATATGCTGATGACACTATCATTTTTATGGAACATGATATTGCAAAGACTAGTAATATGAAACTAGTACTTTGTCTTTTCAAACAAATGTCGGGGCTTAAGATTAATTTTAACAAGAGCGAACTGTTCTACTTTGGTAGGGCCTAAGAGGAGCAAGATGCGTATAGGCATTTGTTTGTGTGTGAAATGGGATCACTACCGTTTAGCTATCTAGGGATCCCGATTCACCACCGCAGACTTACTAATAAAGAATGGAAATGCATCGAAGATCGATTTGAGAAAAAACTAAGCTGCTGGAAGGGTAAGCTTATGTCCTATGGAGGTCGGCTGGTGCTGATTAAGTCAGTACTTACCAGTATGCCGATGTTTCTATTATCTTTCTTTGAAGTACCCAAAGGGGTACGGAAAAGGTTAGATTTTTATCGGTCTCGATTCTTCTGGCAGTCTGATGATGTTAAATCAAAGTACCGCTTGGCACGATGGGATATCATTTGTAGACCCAAGGACTAGGGAGACTTGGGATCGAAAACCTGGAGGTTAAAAACAAATGCCTACTGAGCAAATGGCTGTATAGGTTATCAGTAGAGACTGACGGAATGTGGGCATAGATTTTGCAAAACAAATATTTACACTCTAAATCTCTGGCCCAGGTTACCGTGAAACCAAATGACTTGCCATTCTGGAAGGGGCTAATGAAGATAAAAGATATCTTATTTCATAGGGCAAAATTTGTTGTTGGTGCTGGTACCACAACAAGATTTTGGGAGGACACATGGTTAGGGGAGACGCCGCTAGCCTTACAATATCCAATGTTGTATAATATTGCGCAACGTAGAGGTGACTATGTGGCTAAAGTATTACAAGCGGTTCCGTTAAATATCCAGTTCAGGAGGTCCTTAGTTGGGGAGCGTTAGAACTCCTCGCTGCACCTTGTGAGGAGATTGATGGATGTTCAACCCTTCGACCAGGCCGACTCTTTCCAGTGGAAGTTAACTGCAAACGGGGTGTTTACGGTAAAATCTTTATATTTGGATCTAATCACCTCTGGCCCAATCCCAAGATCGATTCATATTTGGAAGATCAAGGTTCCCTTGCGAATTAAAACTTTTATGTGGTTTGTCCACAAGCAAGTGATCCTCACCAAAGACAATTTGATTAGACGAAGATGGGTAGGAAGTGCACATTGCTGCTTCTGTGATCGAGATGAATCAATACAACACCTTTTCATTGACTACCCTCTCGCTAAGTTGCTTTGGCGTACCATTCATATAGCCTTCAATATTACTCCTCCAGACATCATTGAAACATTATTTGGGACGTGGTTAACTGTAGTAGACTCAGCTATTGCGGCACATATTCGGATAGGAATATGTGCTTTATTGTGGGCTATATGGAACTGCAGGAATGGTATGATCTTTAACAGACAAAATATTTTAAATTTCTTGCAGGTCATCGTTAGAGCTACGGCATGGATCCGTACATGGTCGTTACTCACTCCTACGGCCAACAGGGAGCCTTTGGTTACTGGGTGCAACCGTTAGGAGATGGTAGCGCGGGGTATCTTCAACCGTTTTGGATGGCGGCCCATTAATAAGATAGGTTCCTAGTCATCTTATCCTGTTTTTTATGCTGGTTGTGGCTTTTTTAATTCAGACTTTTGTTTTATTTCACTCCATTTGCGAGCTGGACTTTTTTCAGACTTTGTGCTCCGTTGGAACGTTTTAATAATATGGCCGTATGCATCTATCGAATGCACAGGCCGGGGGTGATCCTCCTTCTCAAAAAAAAATCAATGCAATAACCTTATCATTATCTACTGTAGAAAGTCACTAAAATTATTATTTAACATTGCATACTAAATTCCTCTGCATATTTAATACTCTTATCCTCAAATAGAATCATTAAACAAGCAAACATATGCAAACATAACATCAATCTGTCTAAACAGGACAGTCTGTAAAGAGTGCAATTATACTCATACTTCCCTAACTCCAAAACTTCTGAAAATTTACCACACTGTAAAAAAATTGTTATAGCTCACTGTATAAAAATGTCAAGATTTTATCATGTTCTTACTATTCACAAATATTCAAAACATAACAACAAACTTTCTGTTTTCAAACAACAACATATAGACTTGCAAAATAAGCATGGTAAAGGCTATTCTTGACAATACCATGGAAATAAAAGATATAAAAATATATTCTAAATAACAGCAAGAAAATCCTAGTAAAAGAAAATGACGCTCTAAGCAAAACACATATCATGTGACGAATAAAAATATAGCTCCAAGCGAGGTTACCGATAACGTTGGAGACGAAAGAGGGGATGCCTTCCGGGGCATCCCCAATCTTAGTTGCTTGGATATTCCTTAAATATTACCTTGGGGTGCCTTTGGCATCCCCAAGCTTATGTCTTGTCACTCCTTATTCTCCTCATATCGATATCTCACCCAAAACTTGAAAACTTCAATCACACAAAACTTAACGGAACTTCATGAGATGGGTTAGCATAGTAAAACAAACCATTCAGTTGGGTACTGTCAAAGACAAGATTCATAATTGTTTCCACATAATGCCTACTGTACTCTATAATTTCCAAAATTTATATTAAGCAATATAAGCCATAGAAACCATAAAACAAGCAAACTATGTAAACAGAATCTGTCAAAAACAGAACAGTCTGTAATGATCTGAATAATGACTATACTTCTGTCACTCCAAAAATTCTGAAAAATTTGTACAAAGTAGGAGATTTGTAGATCAGTCATCTATAAAAAATGCAGAATGTTTAGACGCTGCAGTGATTTTTAACAATTTTGTTACTAGACGCAGAAGTTTATGTTTTTGCACAGAATCAAATCAACTATCATCCACACTATCCCAAAGGCTTTACTTGGCACTTTATTGAAACAAAAGCTATAAAACATGATTACTACAGTAGCATAATCATGTGAACACACAAAAATAGTAGGTATAAATGTTGGGTTGTCTTCCAAGAAGCGGTTTTCTTTAATGCCTTTTTAGCTAGGCATGATGGTTTCAATGATCGATGCTCACATAAAAGATAAGAATTGAAACGCAAAAAGAGCATCTTGAAGCATATGACTAGCACATTTAAGCCTAACCCACTTCCTATACATAGGTATTTTGTGAGCAAATAATTTATGGGAACAAGAATCAACTAGCATAGGAAGACAAACCAAGCATGACTTCAAAACTTTCAACACATAGAGAGGAAATTTGATATTATTGAGATTAGTAAAAGCATATGTTCCTCTCTCATAATAATTTTCAGTAGCATCATGAATGAATTCAACAATATATCTATCACATAAAGCATTTTTTCATGATCCACAAGCATCAAAATTTTATTACTCTCCACATAAGCAAATTTATTCTCATCAATAGTAGTGGGAGCAAACTCAACAAAATAACTATCATGTGATACTTGATTGGCATAATCATATTAGGCATTAAAATCATGATGACAAGTTTCATGGATATCATTACTCTTTATAGCATACATATCATCACAATAATCATCATAAATAGCAACATTTTAATCATAGTCAATTGAAACCTCTTCCAAAATAGTGGATTCATCATTAAATAAAGTCACGACCTCTCCAAATCCACTTTCATAATTATTACAATAAGATTCAACACCCTCCAAAATAGTGGGATCATTACTTACTAGAGTTGACACTCTTCCAAACCCACTTTCATCAATATAATCATCATAAATAGGAGGCACGCTATCACCATAATAATTTTTCTCATCAAAACTTGGGGGATAAAAAATATCATCTTCATCAAACATAGCATCCCCAAGCTTATGGCTTTGCATATCATTAACATCACGGATATTCAAAGAATTCATACTAGCAACATTGCAATCATGCTCATCATTCAAGGATTTTATGCCAAACATTTTATTAAATTCTTCTTCTATCAATTGAGCAAAATTTTCCTTTCCATCATTTTCAAGAAAGACATGATAAAGACGAATAATATGAGGCAACATCAATTCCATTTTTTTTAGTTTTCTTTCTATAAACAAAACTAGTGATAAAACAATAAACTAAAAGATTCAGTTGCAAGATCTAAAGATATACCTTCAAGCACTCACCTCCCCGGCAACGGCGCCAGAAAAGAGCTTGATGTCTACTACACAACTTGTTCTTGTAGACTCGTGTTGGGCCTCCAGGTGTGGAGTTTTGTGGGACAGTAGCAAATTTCCCGCAAGTGGATGACCTCAGGTTTATCAATCCGTGGGAGGTGTAGGATGAAGATGGTCTCTCTCAAACAACCCTGCAACCAAATAACAAAGAGTCTCTTGTGTCCCCAAGACACCAAATACAGTGGTAAATTGTATAGGTGCACTAGTTTAGCGAAGAGATGGTGATACAAGTGTAGTAATGATAGTAGATATTGATTTTTGTAATAGGAACAATAAAAAATAGCAAGGCAGCAAGTAACAAATGTGAGCACAAACGGTATTGCAATGCTTGAAAATGAGGTCTAGGATTCATACTTTTGCTAGTGCAATCTCTCAACAATGCTAATATAATTGGATCATATAACAATCCCTCAACGGGCAAAGAAGAATGATATGTCTCCAATGTATCTATAATTTATGAAGTATTCATGCCATGTTTACAACAATTCTATATGATTTTGGTATGATTTGATTAGAACTAACCCGGACTAACGCTGTTTTCAGCAGAACTACCGTGGTGTCGTTTTTTGTGCAGAAATAAATGTTCTCGGAATGGGCTGAAAATTTACGGAGAATATTTTTGGAAAATATAAAAAATACTAGAACGAAAAGATATCGGAGAGGAGTCCCGAGGCAACCACAAGGGTGGAGGGCGCGCCCCCCCTAGGGCATGCCCCCCTGCCTTGTCGTCGTCTCGTGGGCCCTCTTGACTTGTCCCCGACGCCAACTGAGGGAGTCCTGGATTAAGGGGTCCTCGGGTGGCCAGGCTACGTAATGTGGGCCGGACTGATGGGCCATGAAGATACAAGACAGAAGACTCTCTCCCGTGTCCAGATGGGACTCTCCTTGGCGTGGACGGCAAGCTTGGTGTTCGGATATGAAGATTCCTTTCTCTGTAACCGACTTTGTAGAACCCTAGTCCCCTCCGGTGTCTATATAAACCGGAGGTTTAGTCCGTAGAGGCAATCACAATCATAATCAGACAGGCTAGACTTCTAGGGTTTTAGCCATTATGATCTCGTGGTAGATCAACTCTTGTAATACTCATATTCATCAAGATCAATCAAGCAGGACGTAGGGTATTACCTCCATAGAGAGGGCCCGAACCTGGGTAAACATCGTGTCCCCTGTCTCCTGTTACCAACGACCTTAGACGCACAGTTCGGGACCCCCTACCCGAGATCCGCCGGTTTTGACACCGACATTGGTGCTTTCATTGAGAGTTCCGCTGTGTCGTCGCTAGAAGACTCGATGGCTCCATCAATCATCCACAACGATGCTGCCTTGAGGGAGGTCTTTCTCCCCGGCCAGATCTTCGTATTCGGCGGCTTCGTACTGCGGGCCAACTCACTTGGCCATCTAGAGCAGATCGACAGCTACGCCCCTGGCCATCAGGTCAGGTTTGGAAGCTTGAACTACGTTGCTGATATCCGCGGAGACTTGATCTTCGACGGATTTGATCCCATGGCAGCCGCTCCCTTCCACCACGATGAACATGACCTAAATCTGTCGTCGGAGCATACCCGGGAGATAGCTCCTGTAATTGCTCTGGCCCTAGATCCGGAGCAGAATGCGCCATCCGAGGACTGGAAGCTCAACCCCGCCACGGAAGCCGCAGACTCAGCGGCGTTGGAGCCGCACACAGACTCAGCGGCGTTGGAGCCGCACACAGACCCAACTTCAAACAGGATCTATGTCACCGGAACCTCGGACTCGTCTCCGGCCACAGGTTCCGAACCACGTGCGTCCGCGCCCATCAAGCTCGATCGGGCGCCGATCGTCGAGTTCAGCTCCGCGGACATCTTCCGGCACTCACCTTTGGGTGATGTGCTAAACTCATTAAAAACCCTCTCCTTAGCGGGGGAACTCACTGCCGAACTATATCCGGTTTGAACTGGAGGCTGATGATCGAGAATTTCGCTTCCCACCCACCGCCCACTTCATTGCCACTGTCGAAGACTTAACCGACATGCTCGATTACGACTCCGAAGACATCGACAGTATGGACGACGATGCCGGAGAGGAGCAGGCCCAAAACCCGCAGTTTACTGGGCGCTGGACAACCACCTCCTCGTATGACGTGTACATGGTGGATACCCCCAAAGAGAATAACGGCGATAACAAAAAAGATCCAGTCGAGGATGAACCTCCTGAGACACGGCTAAAGTGCCGACGTCAGCGGCGCCGCTCTAAATCACGCCGTGGAAAAAAACAGCAATACCGGCACGAGAGAAAACAATACTCCGGATGCGGCCAAAGACAAAGAAGATCCCATCGAGCCGACCTTCGAACAGGACGATAGGGAAGATGGGCAAGCCAGCCCTAACGAACAGGCCATAAACGAAGACTCGGAGGACAGCAACTATCTTCCACCCTCCGAAGATGAGGTGAGCCTCTACGACGAAGACTTTATCGTGCCCGAGGAACCCGTCGAGCAGGAGCGCTTTAAGCGCCGGCTAATAGCCACTGCGAGGAGCCTGAAAAAGAAACAGCAGCAGCTTCAAGCTGATCAAGATCTACTCAACGACAGATGGACTGATGTCCAGACAGCCGAGGAATACGGACTCGAGCGCCCCATTAAAAGTTATCCGAGGCGTAAGCTGCTACCCCAATTCAACGACGAGGCACTTAAGCCCATGCCATCAACACATAATGCGGCTGACCGACCACCACGTGGCCAGGACAAAGCGGCAACTCAAGCCGAACACCAGCCCATACTACCTCGCCACAAAAGCAGAGACATAACAGCCCGGGGTCATACATATGACCTGCGGCAGGACCTAGACAATAGAGCAGGTCAGTCCAGATCAATCTACGGATCGCGGGGGCATGCCCTGGCGCACGATGACGACTATCAAGCCAGACGTGACAAACATAACCACGCCCTGGCCGAAGACTGCCGACGAACTCAATCCGAGCTACGTTGCGACGTGGCCCGATATAGACGCGCCGCACACCCCCTTTGTTTCACTGATGAAGTAATGAAACACGAATTCCCGGAGGGGTTTAAACCCATGAATATCGAATCATATGATGGAACAACAGATCCCATAGTATGGATTGAAGATTTCCTTCTCCATATCCAGATGGCCCGCGGTGATGACCTCCACGCCATCAAATACCTCCCACTAAAATTAACGGGACCAGCGCGGCACTGGCTGAACAGCCTCCCAGAGAACTCCATTGGCAGCTGGGAAGACTTGGAGGACGCCTTCCGCGATAACTTTCAAAGTACATATGTCCGGCCTCCGGATGCCGACGACCTAAGTCACATCATCCAGCAGCCCGGGGAGTCAGCCAGGAAGCTCTGGACTAGGTTCCTAATTAAAAAGAACCAAATTGTCGATTGTCCGGACGCCGAAGCCCTCGCGGCCTTTAAACATAGCGTCCGAGATGAATGGCTTGCCCGCCAGCTCGGTTAAGAAAAACCAAAATCCATGGCAGCCCTTACCGCTCTGATGACCCGCTTTTGCGCGGGAGAAGATAGCTGGCTCGCTCGTAGAAAAAACAGCACCAGTGATCCGGGCACTTCCGAAGTTCGAGACGGCAACGGCAAGCCACGACGCCATAAACACAAGCGTCGAAATAATAATGAAGGAACGCAAGACCCGGCGGTAAACGCCGGATTCAGCGGTTCCAAAACCGGTCAATGGAAAAAGCCATTCAAGGCAAACAGAGATGGACCATCCAATTTAGACAAGATACTGGATCGGCCCTGCCAAATTCATGGCACCCCCAATAAACCAGCCAATCACACCAACAGAAGCTGTTGGGTCTTGAAACAAGCCGGCAAGCTTAACGCCGAACACAACGGGAAGGGGCCGCCCAGTGACAGCGATGACGAAGAGACTTGCCAGCCGAACACCGGGGGTCAGAAGCAATTTCCCCCTGAAGCAAAAACAGTCAACATGGTATACGTGACGCACATCCCTACAGAGGAGCGCAAGCGCGCACTACAGGACGCCAATGCCATAGAGCCAGGCACCCCAAAATTAAGCCAATGGGCGGCCTGTCCGATCACTTTTGATCGCAAGGACCACCCAGCCAGTATCCGTCGCGAAAGTTCGGCAGCTCTGATCCTCGATCCAATTATTGATGGGTTCCATCTCACGAAAGTCCTTATGGACAGCGGCAGTAGTCTTAATCTGCTCTACCAAGACACTGTCCGCAAAATGGGCATTGACCCTTCACGAATCAAGCCCACCACAGCTACCTTCAAGGGAGCAGTGTCCGGCGTAGAAGCTCGCTGCACGGGCTCAATTACATTGGAAGTCGTTTTTGGCTCGCCGAACAACTTTAGAAGCGAAGGCTTGACCTTCGATATTGTCCCGTGCCGCAGCAGCTACCATGCACTACTCGGGCGTACCGCTTTTACTCGTTTTAATGCGGTCCCACGTTATGCCTATTTCAATCTTAAGATGCCCGATCCACGCGGCGTCATCACGATAAATGGAAATACGGAACGCTCCCTCCGTACAGAGGAGCGTACCACGGCTACTACAGCCGAAGTACAAAGCGGCCTTATCAAGCCGCATATCTCATCGGCCGTCAAGCCGCTGGTCTCTACTAAACAGGACCGATCAATCTCAGAGTTGGATTAGCAGTTCGGCCTCCGCCGCCCGCCCCATATTGCCGCGAAGTTTATACCGCGCATACATAATTATGCACTTAAAATACCATGGTCATTGGTGGGGGCACAGTACGGACAGGCCTACAATGCGGCCCGCACCCTCATAGTCTTTTTACTTTTTCTAACTATTTTTTATCTTTTACAACAGGTGATTCAAAGCCTGGTCATCTTACGGACTCTTTCTAAAGTTCGGCTTCGTATAAATAACCAAAGGCTATTCCTACTAAGGTGTCCTTTAACCGAGGTAAGGCAGCGCAGACGTGCGACAGGAGGTCCTAATGATTTTAGTAAGACCGCACCCATTATTTTGCCTTTTTCCTCAGCCTTCGGCCCCCGGCATGTTAAATAATCCGGGTAGGGGCGTTATAATCTGTAAAATTGCGTTTGACGTGTCAATCAGATTCCAGCGAACATAACCCGTATTCAGTATTCGCTTTTTCTACATACTGAATTTTGCTTCTTCGGTTGTTTCACGAACGCACCTCGGCACAAATTTCCAGGGGCTCGATACGGCAACACATGAGTTGCCGAAGAGACCGAACAGCTTTTCAACACACTTCGGCGTCACGAGTTTGGCCTTATATGCATCAGCTCCGAATCATGTCTTTGGTCAATAGTTGGGTTACCCGGCTTCTGTGCTTACTACCTTACATTCCGCTATATCGGCTAGGGTAGTAAAGGGAGAACTACTGCGATTGTGTCCTGGTTCATCCAGATGAGCACCTCAGTAGAGAAAGCCGAAAACTGACTGTCATGATGCGGCGAGAGCTGGTCAGCCACTCGATGACTCATTAGAATCTTTCGCGATTCTTTCCGTATTACACGAAGGACCGTTTTTCTGGTCACCTATGTAATGCACCGTATTCGGGTAAACGCGTACATACCAGGGGCTGTATCGTAGACCCACCGTAAAACTCCTATGGCTAAGTGAAAGTGTTAAAGCCCTATAGTCTGATTGCCTAGTTCGCCGCATTGACACCTCCTTCATGGACCAAGACGTTGGGTCAAGAGTGATCAAGTGCCTTTCCAAACACCCCCGTAAAAGCCGACGACTGGCAAACTTTCAGATTATACAAAGAACGGCCGCACAAGAGGAACCAAAACTTTTACGCAAAAGTATAAAAATATGGCCTTAATATATCATAATGTTGTTTTTACAAATTTGGTATACTCACTCGAACATCATATCTTTCGAGCACTGACCCTCTATCAAGCGGGCACCCTCTAGGACATCCTCAAAATAATGCTCTGGCGTGTGATGGTCCTTGCCCTCGGGTGGACTCTTCGCTGCAATATCGGTGGCCTTCATCTTCGCCCAGTACGTCTTGACGCGGGCAAAGGCCATCCGTGCACCCTCAATGCAAGTTGACCGCTTAACAGCGTCGATACGCAGCACCGCATCAACAAGTCACTGCACCAAACCGAAATAACTATTTGGAATTGGCTCAGTCGGCCACAGCCGGACCACGACGTCTTTCATGGCCGATCCAGATATCTTGTGGAGCTCGGCCCACTGGGCCATCTGTTCGTTTAGCAACAGCGGACGCTTTGGCATGCTGAATTGCGACCAGAAAAGCTTCTCCGTTGCACGTCCTTCTTGCGCTTGGAAAAACTGTGCCGCATCAAAGACACTCTTCGGCAAGTCCAAGAATGCGTCTGGAGAACTCCACATTCGATTAAGGGGGGCATACTTCGGATCGCCGAATTTAGTCTGTAATAAGAAAGGCATACCAGTCGCTATCTCCCCAGCTTGCCGGATCTCTTCCCGAGCCGCTCTAGACTCGGACCATGCTTCTCTTGCCTCTTGTAAGGCCTTGCCGAGATTGATCGTTCTGGCTTTGTTATCCTTCTCGAGGAATTCGCATCGAACATTGGCATCCTTTAGCTCGCGCGTCATGGTAGATATTCTCTCCTCACACTGGCGCCGAGCAGCCTATTCGGCCTTTAACTCAGCAACTGCCTTCTTGGCAGCCGCCTCACTCATCCTGGCTTGCTCCTTGGCCGGGCAAGTTCAGCCCGTAGGGCCTCAACTGCGGCAGCATTATCTGCAGTTATGCACATCTCAGTATACAATTTTCAGCGTCATGCTCACATTATCATACTTACATATACTGACTGCCCCAAAAACATACCTTGCGCCTCGTTGAGCCGCCTGTTAATAAGTGTGAGGTCGTCATCCGCCACATCAAGTTTCTGCTTCAGCCTTGCAACTTCTGTAGCTTGGGTAGTCGTCATGGATGAAACAGCTGTGTGCCAATTCATAATATTATTTCCTGGGAATATCTTTTTTGATCCTCTGATCGCCTCCCTCCGGACACCAATCAGAGTCTCAGGGGCTACTATCTATACACAGGTGCATTTTGCACGTAGAAGTGCAATTCAAGATATTACATTGCATACCTCGAATCCTCCTAGCAGGTTCATGAAGGATTCATTCAATCCGCTTTTCGCGGACAGAATCCTCTCAACTACCGTACCCATTAAGGTACGATGTTCCTCTCAAACGGACGCATGTTGCAGCATGCCCGTCAATGTATCCGGCGCCCCCGGATCCCTGGGAGCGGCCGCGGGAGTACGGGCTTCCTTCCGAAGAATATGTTTACCTGACTCTAGAGTCGTCCTCTGCTGTAAACCGGATAGCCCGGGCACTTTATTGTTGGTCCCCATTGGGTCCGCATGCCCCGGACTCTGGACGACCGAAGTATCTCCTTCGGGCATAGTTTTCATTATCCCTCGCACCGCTTGTTGATCGGGAGAGATCCTCCGGGACGACACCTCGGTGTCGTCCGCCCTGTCGGGCGAGAAGGTCTGTGGAGGCGTCTCGCTTTCCATCATCTCCGGAAGAAGATCCCCCGAGGAGGAGGACTGTTGAGGAAGACTGCGTGCCGGACTGCAAAGACATATATTTTAAATGTTACCCTGGTAACTGGAAAGCAATGGGATATGTTTCAGACACCCCTGTTCACTTACGATTCGGCTAAGGGCTTGTCCTTACGGAGGAACTGCGCGACAACGTCGTCTTCGGAACCTGAGCCACCTGACAGGGACATCTTCCCTCGCTTAAGAGCCTTTGCTTCCAAATCTTCGGAGGCGGCCCTCTTCTTCCCATCGGGAGAGGGGATGTCAGTTTCTTCTTCTCTTTTGTCTTCGGAAGAGGGAGTTTCAATCTCCCCGGACATAGCACCTCTGGAATAGAGGCCACCTTTGGCCTTCTTGCTCTCCTCTTTGTCCCCCTTCACTGACACTTGGTATGGTGCCGAAGCCAGCATCCTTGTTAAAATAGGATCTGCTGAGTCTTCAGGAAGAGGGGCCGAACACCTAATTCTTTCCGCCTTCTTGATCCAGCCCTGGTCGAAGATGGTTTTCTTAGTATATTGTTACAAGATATTTAACTAAGCTGTGTTCAGAGAGTCGAGGGCCTACCGAGGTATCCGGATGGTTGCAGTCGATGCCGATGTCCTCGGTAGTATCCGGCCACTGTTTTCGTGTCCCGAAGAATAACTTCCACATTCCTTTGTGCGTCGTGCCAAAGAAGTGCTGAAGAGTCCGTGGTCCTTCCGGATTGAACTCCCACATGTGGAGGGGCCATCGCTGGCACGGCAGGACTTGGCGAACTAGCATTACCTGGATTACGTTGATGAGGCTGGTGTCCTTCTCGAGGAGGCTCCGGATGCGGCTTTGTAGCGTCTACACTTCGTCCGTTGATCCCCAGTCCAGCCCCTTATTAATCCATGGTGCGAGCCATAATGGAGGGCCCGACCAGAATGCAGGTTTAGCTGCCCACTTGGTACCACGGGGTTCATTGATGTAAAACCACTCCCACTGCCATAGGTTGGAGGTTTCCGTGAAAGAGCCTATTGGCCAAGGTGTATGGATGAGTTTGCTCACCGTAGCACCGCCGCACTCCACTTGCTTCCCATTGACTACCTTCCGCGTCATATTAAAGGTCTTGAGCCATAAGCCGAAGTGTGGGGGAATCCGGAGAAAGGCCTCGCACATGACGATGAACACCGAGATGTGAAGAAAGGATTCCGGAGCCAGATCATGAAAATCTAGCCCGTAATAGAACATGAGTCCGCGAACGAAGGGATGGAGAGCGAACCCTAGCCCTCGGAGGAAGTGAGAGATGAATACGACCCTCTCGCTGGATCTGGGAGTAGGAATGACCTGCCCTTGAGCAGGGAGCCTGTGGGGGATTTTCGCGGTCAGGTATCTTGCCGCCCGGAGCTTCGCGATATCCTCCTCCGTGACAGAGGAGGCCACCCACCGGCCTTGAAGGTTGGGTCCGGACATGGCTGGGACGCTCGGAATAAATAAATTGAACCTTGGGTGCTAGAACTCGAGGTTGGAAAAGATGAGGAAGGGGAAAGCATGGAGGAGAAAGATGGGTCTGTGCCCCTTTATAAAGGCGATGAATATCAAAAACGCCTCCCCACTCGCCTTAAAACTCGCCTATTCCCAAGGGCCGTGCAGACGGCACGGTTGGATTACCCACGCCCGTATTGATGAGAATCCCGTAATAAAGGGACACGATCTCTGCTGTGACAAGGCGTGCCACTGGAAACCGCATCTTAAAGCGTGGAGCGGGAGGCTAAAAAAATGGTTCGAAATAATGACCGTGCAAGAACGTGGTGTCGCGTTACAAAAAGTTGTCAGCGGATTGGACTCGTGCAATATTATACTCTCTGCGGTTGTGTGTGGAACTTGCTTTGCAGAGCCGGACACATTTTCTGTGCCCGAAGTCTATTTTGGAGTATTTGGAGGAGGAACCCGCCTTGCAATGCCGAAGACAATCTGCGCGCCGGACACATCGTCATTGAAGCCTGGTTCAGGGGCTACTGAGGGAGTCCTGGATTAAGGGGTCCTTGGGTGGCCGGGCTACGTAATGTGGGCCGGACTGATGGGCCATGAAGATACAAGACAGAAGACTCTCTCCCGCGTCCGGATGGGACTCTCCTTTGCGTGGACGGCAAGCTTGGCGTTCGGATATGAAGATTCCTTTCTCTGTAACCGACTTTGTACAACCCTAGTCCCCTCCGGTGTCTATATAAACCGGAGGGTTTAGTCTGTAGAGGCAATCACAATCATAATCAGACAGGCTAGACTTCTAGGGTTTTAGCCATTACGATCTCGTGGTAGATCAACTCTTGTAATACTCATATTCATCAAGATCAATCAAGCAGGACGTAGGGTATTATCTCCATAGAGAGGGCCCGAACCTGGGTAAACATCGTGTCCCCCGTCTCCTGTTACCATCGACCTTAGACGCACAGTTCGGGACCCCCTACCCGAGATCCGCCGGTTTTGACACCGACACCAACACCTCCTATAAATACCAAAACCTCCAGAAATAAACCTAGATCGAGAGTTCCGCTGCCGCATGCCTCTATAGCCACGAAAAACCAATCGGGAGCCCGTTCGGCACCCTGCCGGAGGGGGAAACCATCACCGGTGGCCATCTTCATCATCCCGGCGGTCTCCATGATGAGGAGGGAGTAGTTCACCCTCGAGGCTGAGGGTATGTACCAGTAGCTATGTGTTTGATCTCTCTCTCTCTCTCTCTCTCTCGTGTTCTTGATTTGGCACGATCTTGGTGTACCGCGAGCTTTGTTATTATACTCAATCCAACACAAATAACTTCAAAGAGTGCCCCAACATTTCTACCGAAGAAACAAGGATGAAAACATGCATCAACCCACTACTGCAGGTTGGTCCAAATGCGACAGTCCAATCAGAGACCCTTCGACGAAACTGTGTGCGATGCATTAATCACAAACGGTGCTGTAATAAAACCGTCAAAAAATATGCATAACGTTTGCGATGGCGGTGCCATCAAACACAGTTCAGATTAGAGTTGCATGTGCGATGCGTGGCAAACAGTTAATCCAGAAGAACTGTTTGCGATGAGGCAGAACAATAGAAACGGGCAGCCAGATGATGGTGTGTGCGATATACGGCATACCATTCACTAGGATGAACTATGTGTGATTAGGCAACACAATAGAAATGGTCAGCTAGATCAAGGTGTGTACGATGGAGGGCATATAGTTCACTCGGATGAACTGTTTGCAATGAGCCAAGACAATAAAAACAGTTCAACTGAACAAGATGTGTGTGATACTTGGCAAACAGGTCCGTAATCAGAAATGTGTGCGAAGACCAATAATAACACAGATGATTGCTGCTAATAACCCGTGTGATTTGCTCTGTTTACAGAAGAATAACATATATATATATAACTGAAATAAACATCCAATTACATAATGGACTATACAGATCATTCGCACACACCTCAATAAACAATTGCATGCATTCTAAACTAGGAGAAACGACCGTCTAGTTATTTACTTCTTGTGACGCTCCCGCCACTACTCTGTGGCTCAATCCCTCGTCTGGGACAGGAAGAAGACACTCCCTCGTGTCAACGATCCACATGTACATCTCGTAGCTTGTGTACGCGTCCTTGGCCGCGTCCTTGACGTGTTGTTCATCCAGTCTCTGATGCGAGACACTGTGCCAGGCGTTCTTGTCCTTCTTGCTCTCATCCTTCATCTTCATGTAGTAGGAGTCGATGATGGCCAAGGCGAGGTGAACCAGGGAGTTCTGTTTGTTCTTGTCGCTGCCCCAGACCTTGTAGCGGTCCTGGATGTTGACAAGATTCTAGCATTTCAAGCCCAAAACCTTGAGCGCTTTTAGATCGTTGGTGGTGTCCACCGTAGCGAAACTATAGTCGGAGCTGTTGATAAACCTAGAGAAACGCTCGCAAGGCCTTGTGGCCCGGTGGTAGTGGTATGCGAGGACGTCATGTTGCATGCACAACTAGGCGACGGCAACCTTCTGATCATGCCCGGCACGACCGCTGGTGTACTCGAGGTCGAAGCCGACCACTTGGTACTTGTCCTCAGCAAGCAACTACTCCTTGGTTTGGATGGAGCTCTCCACCGAGACCAGCTCGTTCGTGTACACCACTGAGAGGGCCTTCCCCCTCACGTGGGTGTCCACTACGTGATGCGTGGTGAACTGCCCCCCGTTGTCACTGTTGGCTGCTCGGAGCGCCATTGGAGCCACGGGGAGCGCCATTGGAACCGCTGGATGTCCTCTATGTATGTGTCGTCGTGGGTGTGCTTATTGTGTCGTGTGGCGTGAGAGATGAAGGTAAATGGCCGCAGGAATAAATGGGGCCGGGCGGCCTGTATTCTCGGCGCATCCGCATGGCAGTTTTTGCAGCGGGTAACTGCATCGTGGCGCCGCGCCCGGCGCAACCGCATGCATAATGGCAGCACGAACGTATGTGATCATGCACCTGCCCCAAACACTGGCAGCGCGCGTGAAGGGATGAGGGCAGAGCACCTGGAGGGACGCGAGCAGAGCACACCGCAGATGCCTCAACTGCGAGCAACCACACGCATAGAGTAGTTGAATAAGTAGGGAATGGTCGTCTACAAGTCGGATGGCAGTTGCGTCGCTCCGTAGGGAGCGGCCATGTGCTACTACCTCCGTCTTGGTCTATTATTAGTCCCTTTATATTTTGTGCCATATTTTGACCTTAAATTTAACCAACAAAATTATATAATTGGAACTATGTTCAAATACGAATCCAATGATATAATCTTTGGCGACATGCATTCGTATTTTATTAGTTAAATCTCTAGTCAAAATTTGGCACAAAAATACATCGACGACTTATAAACCAGGCCGGGGGTAGTAGGTAATTTAATCGCAAATGTTTTTTTATTAATCGTATGTGTACGTGTCCTTTCATCTTCCTCTCGCACGTCTTGTCACCCCGCTGCCGCAGACGGCTTAGAGCGCAAGCTTGAGCAGCGCGCGGGGGCGTTCTTTTGGCCAAACGGTGGTGAGCCCGTTCCCACGCAACCGCGCAGGTTCCCGCGCAAGCTTCCCGCCCGACTCGGTTAAATCCCCCAGAATCCCAGGGCTTACCGGCCTGCTATATAAACCCTCACGGCCGACGAGTCCTGCGTCGTATTTTCCCCTCCCTCCCTATAGCTTATCTCGTCTGCTTCTCCAACAATTGCCAATGGCACCGGTCCATTGTCATCCCTCAGCCACTCCGCCATCATTAGAGGATAGCTCCACCTGGGAGGTTACACCGTGGCGGCAGCGCAGTCCCCAGCGTAGTGTAGTGCACATGGCGTCCCTGTTGGGTGTGCGCCGAACACCCACCACACGCTCCGCCGCCACTGCCCGTTGGTAGCTGTTGCTGGTCGCCGTTGCCACCACCCCACTGTCTGCCGCCGTGGCCGCCACACCACCGTCGAAAGCCAGGGCCATCGCCTGCTCCGCCACCACGGCCCGAAGGCGGGAGGTGGCCGTCGTGGCCGCCACCCCACTGCCGGCCACCGTGGCCATCACCCGCTCCGCCACCGCGGCCCGAAGGCGGGAGGTGGTGGTCATGGCCGCCACCCCATCATCGGTCGCCATGGCTACCGGCCCACCGTCGACCGCTGGGGTCATCACCCGCTCCGCCCCCGCCGCCCAAAGGAGGGAGGAGGAGGTGGAGGTGAAAGTGCGTTATATCGACTAGAGGGGGGGTGAATAGGCGATTTTTACAAATTCGTCACTGAGGAATTTCAAGGTGAGGAAATTCCTAAGCGATGAACTACTTAGCAGTGGAATGAGTACTCAGATGCAAGCATAACAGAGCAGTAGCACAGTCATCATGATGAAATGAAAACAAGCACAGAGTACGAGTAGCGTAAACACAGGATAAGCAGGCTGAAGACAAACTGACTGAAGAAATTGAACTGAGGAAATTGAGAAAGTCTTCAGTCAAAGTCTTCAAACAGTAATGATCAAATACATAGCGAGTATGCGAGGAAATGAAAGGGTTGAGGAAATAGAACCAGTAGCTCGGTGAAGACAATGATTTGGTAGACCAGTTCCAACTGCTGTGACAGTTGTACGTCTGGTTGGAGCGGCTAGGTATTTAAACCTGAGGACACACAGTCCCGGACACCCAGTCCTGAACACACAGTCCAGGACACCTAGTCCTCACCATATTCTCCTTGAGCTAAGGTCACACAGACCTCGCCCAACCACTCGTGGTAAGTCTTCAGGTGACTTCCAAACCTTCACATACTCGGTCACTCGGCAATCCACAATTTCCTCTTGGATGCTCTAGACCATGACGCCTAACCGTCTGGAGGATGCACAGTCCTCAAAGGTAACAAGCGTCGGTTCCACACAGGAACAATCTCTTTAGTGATGCTCAATCACTTTGGGTTTGTAGGTGTTTGGGTTTTTGGGTTTTTCCTCACTTGATGATTTTCGCTCGAAGTCCTCGGAGGATGGGATGCTCTAAATGACAAGTGTCAATCTATCTCTCGGAGCAGCCAACCAGCTAGTGGTTGAAGGGGGCGGCTATTTATAGCCTAGGGAGCAGCCCGACATGATAAGACATAAATGCCCTTCAATGATATGACCGTTAGGTGGGTAGATATTTTGGGACAGCTGGCACGTAGCACAGCAACGGTCGGAAATTTGAGTATCAAATTCCTCAGGGCTATCATGTTCCTCACTTGTAGGCAATTCGCACTGGCGAATTCCTAACTCCTCAGTCAGAACAAATTCCTCAGAGAACAGAAGAACTTCGTCTCTGTCACTGAAGAACTTGACTAAACTGTATGAGATTTCCAATTGCTTCACTCGAAAGGATTGGGTAGGTGTAGGATTTTGAGTTGAGCATCACTTGGAAACTTTTCCTTAGTTTTACCTCGACCCCCTTTAACAGTACGGTGTTTCCTATGACTCAAGAAGAAGAAAATGAAACTACAAAAACAAAAGTCTTCACGCTTCATAATCCTCGCATGAATATCAAGTCTTCAGGGTCACACCAATTTCTTCACTTTCAAAGTCTTCAAGAAAACCAAAGTCTTCAGTTGAAGACATTCATTTTTAGGGGTCGACATTCATCGTAAATAACAAACTCCACATAGACTTATAGACCTGTGTACACTCACAAACTCATTAGTCCCTTAACCTATAAGTCTTCAATACACCAAAATCACTAAGGGGAACTAGATGCACTTACAATCTCCCCCTTTTTGGTGATTGATGACAATATAGGTTAAGTTTTCAACGGGGATAAACATACGAAGTGTAAATACTAATATTGAGGAATTTGACTGCAATATATAGAAGAACTCCCCCTGAAGATGTGCATATTTGAAGAATTTGCTTTGAAATAGCAAATGCACATTGTTGAATAATATCATGGAGATCTCCTCCTATATCTTGAAATTCATACACGCATTTATCATATGATATGAAGAATTTGAAATGCATGATGAAATATGGTGTCTGACAAAATTCAGCATGCGTGCATTATGGTATTGAGGAAATAGCATGCAGAAAAACAGAGCAAAAGTATCAGACCACCATAGGACTTAAGTTTACAACTCATCAGAGCAAACACCTCAGAAAAGCAAGAGTCGAAACTTAACTGAAATATAACCCATATATAAGACCCGCTTGAAGACTAAACTCAAATTTCTCCCCCTTTGTCATCGAATGACCAAAAGGGACGAAAAATGAGGACTAACGCCCCTGAAGAATATCATCATGATGTCGATGGAGGAGCGCCAGCATTCTTGGGGTCGTCTGTTGAGGTAGGGCCTGCCGCAGTGTCGTTCAAGTCTTCAGCTTCATCAGTCTCGCGCGATGAAGAATATGAACTGGCAACAAGCTGAGGAACTTTGACTTTCTTGAATTTCTTCGAAGGTGGCTGAGACCAGTCAAAGTCCTGTTGGAAGCCCATCTCCTTGAGTTCTTCAGCACTATGAAGATTAGACAGAATCGCCCAAGTGCGGTCAAAGACTTCATGCAAGTAGTAGTGATTCTTCTTCACAGTATTTTGAGTGACTGTCATGTTCTGAAGAATTGCACCAAACTGACGCTTGACCCACTTGTGATTTCGATCAACTTTCTGATGAAGACTAAGGAGAAGTTCATGATCAGTCATCACACGCGGAGCTGTGGCTTGAGGATGATGTTCTGAAGCTTTGGCGGCAGAATCTTGAGTTGCAGAGTCATCATTGGTGGAATAGGAAGTAGCTTTGCGAAACTGTCCATCCAATGGACGAGTACCTTCATCAATAACAGCAGCTTTGCCCTTCTCGTCAGCTGAGGAAATAGTCCGTTTGAGGACTTCAATAGGGGGCAAATAGCTGAGATGATTTTGAAAGTCAGCCTTATAATGAATTGAAGACCTTGATCTGATGAATCTCATGATCCAGGGAGCATAAGGCTTCAACTCAAAAGGCGACAGAGCAGCATTGGCCAAAGTCCTCATGAAGAAATCATGGTAGTTGATAGGAATACCGTGAATGATATTGAACAGCAGATTCTTCATAATGCCAACAACTTCTTCATCATCAGAGTTGTGGCCCTTGATTGGACTAAGGGTTTTGGTCAATATGCGATAGACTGTCCTTCTCACATAGAACAATTCCTTGACGAGGAATTTGGTCCTTGGAGCTTGGCCTGGCTTCAAAGGCTTCATCAGCACTTGCATCAGATGATCAGACAGTTCAGGTTCAACATAGAGAAGCCTAGCACCTTCAGTGGGAGGACTGACTGGGATGGCATGAAGCAATTCAGAGGCCGGTGCTTTGAAATGAGTATTATCGGTCATCCAGTCCAATACCCATGAATTGACATCATCAACATTTCCAGTAATGTGCAGCGTGGCGAAGAATTGAAGAATGAGTTCTTCATTCCAATCGCAGATGTAGGTGCAGAAATGGAGTAACCCAGCGTCATGAAGAACACTGAGGACTGGTGTGAAGCAGGGCAGCGATTCCATATCTACATGAGGAATTTGCTCATGTTCAAAGATCTTATCCTTATCAACCAACAATGAGGAGTAGAAGTTCATCTGGCTTGCAGTTCAGAAACGCTTGCGACTAAGACGAGCAGAGTCATAGGGATTGTAGTCAGTGAAGAATATGTGCTCGTTGAAGAAATCCTCAGCATTAAACTTCTGCTTCTTGGAGTGAGGGTTCTGTGGCTTGGGCTGAAGATTAACAGTTGAAGAATTTACAGCCTCTTGAGGTGTAGCCACTGGAGCCACTGGCTGAGGAATTTCAGCAGCAGCCTTGGCCTTCATTTCTTCAGACATATGTACAGCAGCGCTAGTGACTGGAACTTCTTCAGGTATAGAGTGAAGTGAAGCTTGACGTTCATCAGAGCCCGTATGAATTTCTTCAGTTTGCACAGGAGACTGAGGAACATGATGTAGAGGGGTTGTCATAGGTGAATTGGGGTGATGACTTTCCCAAAAGTCATCATTCAGAATAGGTGTTGTAGACCCAATATCCACATCCTCATCTTCTTCAGTTCCTTCAACGCCTGCCTCTTCAGCTGTGAACTGAGGCATGGGCGATGATACCAGTGGGGTTGAAGAGAAAGTATCTACTTCAATTTCTTCATCCATCTGCTCTGTCGAAGCAGCAGAAGGAACTTCTTCATCAGATTTACTTGGAATTTCATATTCCTCACCAAAGGGAATGATCTCCTTTGATGGCATGCTTGATATTGGAATAGCATCAATTGGGTTTTCAGATGAACTCGTCAAAGTCTTCAATTTCTTGGGAGTTGAAGACTCTGAAGATGCAGATGCTTTCCTTTTCTTCACAGCTGCTCGCTCCACAGCCTTGGTTTTCTTCGCTTCTGATGCAGAAGGAAGGTTGATGCTTGTCATCGGTGCAGGAGGAGCAGAGGAAATTGGTTGAATTTCTTCAGGCACAACTGATGCAGTTGCCCTGGCTTGTTCAGATTCCTCAGGCACAGTAGCAGATGCTTCAACTGGCCTGGATTGCTCTTCAGGCGCAATATTGGAGGTTGCCCTGGCATTTTCTTCATAGACTGGAATTTCTTCATCAGCTCTGGCGCTTTCATTTTCTTCAGCAGACTGAACAGATGTTCCAGTCTGAGGAAATTTGGGTTGCGATGAAGCTGCAACACTTGGAGTAAATCCTTTTGCCATTCTGACGAATCTGACTTTGGCACCTAGCCAATCTGCATGGAATGCATGAAATTCATCACTGAGTGCTTTGATCTCAGCCTGCATAGTCACAAGTTCTTCAGGAGACATTTTCACAACATTATTCTTCAGAAAACGCTCCTTCTTGTACTGAGCCTTCTTCACCTGCCTGGCCTTTTCAAATTTCCATTTTTCTTCATTTATGAAGGCCGTCAACATGTGACTTTGACCAGGAGTGAGGTTTAATTCAGGCAAAGGTGTGTTAGGGTTCTTGTGCCATAGATCAATAAAATCAAGGATCTTCCTTGGATCCAGCATGAGGGGCACAGCACTGCCTTTGGCTCTAGTGGCCCTTTGTTGTCGATCTCTGATGAGCTCAGCTAATTCTTCATCATCAGCTTCGTCTTCGCTTGACGGAACCTGAAAGGCGACTTGCTTCTTGTGAGGACTTGGCCTTGTGCCTCGTCCAGCAGTGGCCTTTTTCTTCAGCAAGGTCGGAGTTGTTGAAGACTGAGGTGGAGCTGAAGAACTTGCAGAGACTCCTGAAGCAATTGAGATTCCAGTAGTCCTTTGGCATGTGGCAAGATGCACAGGTGCTGAGGACTTTGCAGGAGCAGCTGAGGATTTTGCAACCGAGGGAGTTGGAGCTGCTTTTGAGGAATTTGCTTGAGGAACAGGCCGTGAGGGCATTGCAGCTGAGGAACTTGTCTTAACAGCTGATTTCTTCAGCATAGCCTTCTTAGGCTTGATAGCAGAGGCCTCAGCGGCGGCAGTAACAGAATCTTCATTGAATTTCTTTACTGCCTCTTTAGCCACTTTGGCCAGCTTGGCTTGACGCTTAGCCCACTCCTGAGGAAATTCCTCACCTCTTCTGATGCTAGTGGGATCAGCTTCTTGGC
This sequence comes from Thinopyrum elongatum, assembly GCA_011799875.1. Lineage (NCBI taxonomy): Eukaryota > Viridiplantae > Streptophyta > Magnoliopsida > Poales > Poaceae > Thinopyrum > Thinopyrum elongatum. The sequence continues at coordinate 331,476,643 of CM022299.1, read as the reverse complement.
CAGGAGCCAATGGAGGTCTTGGACATGGAGGGTTAACAGCAAATTTCTTCATGTACTTGGGAGTGACATAGCGATATTCCCTCCATTCTCTTGCCCATCTCCTCTCAATCTTCTGAATGCGCACTTTGCGCTGATTTTTGTTCTCCTTGCCATGAGTTGCTTCATCAGGAGTACAATATTCATCATAGATGTCATCAGGGATCTCAAAAGCAGTATTTGTTTCTGGCCTCTTTCCTCCCTTCTGAGGTCTTTTACCATCAGCCATTTTCTTCACTTGAGGGTTTTGAACAATCGAATTTTCTGATGAGGTGTGCAATTTTTCTTCAAGGAATGCTGCAAATGAGTTAAGTTGATGAGAACCTAGAGATTCAGCAGCGGACACGTGTACCTGTGAACAGAATATAGGTGCGAAGAGTTTTGGAGAGGTCATATGCGTTCTCAGAAGATTTTCAAAAGTATCAAGTTTGAGGAAGATGACCAGGGGTGTCTTGAGGAATTTCACTAAGCATTTTTGACTTAGGTTCCAGAGTTGTGTAGATTGAAAATCCACACAATTGAGGAATCTTGAAGAAAAACGTTGCTTAGAGAAACTGATCAAGGACAGAAGCAAGTTGGTGTTTAAGAACATGAAAGTTGAAGAATAAACACCTTTTGAAGATTTTGTGGAAATCATCAGAATCAACAAGGGCAGTAAAAATAAATTTTATTTACCCTTGACGAAGAACACGACGAACTGAGAGTGGCAGTGGAGATGTTCGTCCGTTCAGATCTTCCACGCCCTAACTTGGCGATGGAAAACAGCTACGGTGGCGGCAGAGTGAGGATTTCCGCGGCTGGCATGAGTACGACGGCGACGAGGTCGAGGCAGTGAGGCTCTTCCTCACCGGCGACGATGGAGTGTAGCGGCAGCGCTAGGTCTGAGAGCTCGAGCGAGGGAGTAAGATCGAGCGGGGTAAATGAGCTCTGAGGAGGGTGAGGGGTATTTATAGCAGAGGTGAAAAACCGCTCGTCCGGAGAAAATGGACAAACGTGCCCCTGACCCTTCTTATCCTAGCGACATGTGTCACCCACGAACTGTGAAGTGGAGATCGTGTTAGATCGAGGGTGAATAGATAAATCTTATCGAGGGATAAGGAACGGTTTGAATGGCAAAAGCCGAAAATTCAGATAAGAATATTTTAATGTTTCGTTCGCAAATCCTTCAGCTGTCAAGGACACAATGAAGACTTTGAACGTGTTTCAAATAGAACGCACATGAAGAATTTGTGAACGGACTGGATTGAGTTTAGCATTGAGGGGGAACGGGTCTGATCACATTCACTTAGAAGAAAGACAACTTGAAGAATTAGCAATAAGTGAATGCTATAGAGGACAGAAAACTCAAATATATATATATATATATAGTCAATGAAGAACATAGACGGAAAGAGTGAAGATTTTGCAAAGTTGAAGAATTTGAAAATTTGAAGAATTTGCACAATGATGAAAAACTCAAATTTTGAAGATTTTCAACTTTTTGTGGTGGCGTGACCCACCGTGTAAGAATGATGATTTCAGACACCGCGTACAATTGTCGTAGGGCTCTGGGAATCAAATTCTTCATTAATTTCTTCACACTTAGAGGGTTAGTCTTCATTGAGTGAAGAAAAACGTTTCTTCGTGTGTTGCACATCTAAGTCATCAATTTGCATAAGTGTTAGGATGTGTGTCCTTTTCAAAGGACATTCGAAGATTCTAAGATATTTAGCTCACACCACAACTTGCTAAATCTCTTCTCATCCAAGGGCTTTGTGAAGATATCCGCTAGCTGTTCTTCAGACTTCACGGGATCAATAGAGATGTCACCCTTCAACACATGATCTCGAAGAAAATGATGACGAATCTCGATGTGCTTTGTCTTCGAGTGCTGAACTGGGTTATGAGCAATTTTGATGGCACTCTCGTTGTCGCAGTAGAGTGGCACATTCTTCACATTGATGCCATAGTCCTTGAGGGTTTGCTTCATCCATAGCAATTGAGCACAGCAAGAACCAGCAGCAATATACTCAGCTTCAGCAGTAGAGAGTGATACGCAGTTCTGCTTCTTCGAGGACCAACATACTAAGGATCGTCCGAGGAAATGGCATGTGCCTGAAGTTGACTTGCGGTCCACACGATCACCGGCATAGTCAGAGTCAGAATATCCAATGAGATCAAAAACCGAGCCCTTGGGATACCATAATCCAAGTGTTGGAGTGTGAGCTAGATATCGAAGAATATGTTTCACAGCCTTATGGTGTGATTCCTTCGGTGTAGCTTGAAAACGGGCACACAAGCAAACACTAAGCATAATATCCGGCCTAGATGCACATAGGTACAATAAAGAACCAATCATGGAGCGTATACCTTTTGATCGAAGTCTATTCCATTTTCATCAGTGCATAGATGGCCATTTGTGGGCATAGGGATTTTGACGCCTCTGCATTCTTGCATACCGAATTTTCTCAGAACGTCCTTGAGGTATTTCTCTTGAGAAATGAAAATGCCATTATGTTGTTGATGAATTTGAAGACCTAAGAAGAATTTCAATTCTCCCATCATGGACATTTGATATTCCTCACTCATCATGTAAGCAAATTCGTCACTGTAATGTTGGTTAGTACAGCCAAAGATAATATCATCAACATATATTTGGCACACGAATAATTCATCATCATAGGTTTTGGTGAAAAGAGTTTGGTCGAGTGAACCGGGTTTGAAGCCTTTCTTCATGAGGAATTCCTTCAGAGTATCATACCACGCCCGAGGGGCCTGCTTGAGGCCATAGAGGGCCTTATTGAGTCTGAAGACTTTGTCGGGATGTTTAGGATCTTCAAAACCTAGGGGTTGAGCAACATATACTTCTTCCTCAAGCTTACCATTGAGGAATGCACTTTTCACATCCATTTGATATAAGATGATATTATGATGGGTAGCATAAGCAAGCAATATGCGAATAGCCTCAAGTCTAGCAACAGGTGCAAAAGTCTCATCGAAATCAATTCCTTCAACCTGTGTGTAGCCTTGAGCTACAAGACGAGCCTTGTTCCTCACCACTAGGCCATTTTCATCTTGCTTGTTGCGGTAGATCCATTTGGTACCGATGATATTGTGCTTGCATGGGTCCGGTCGCTTGACAAGCTCCCACACATTGTTCAGCTTGAATTGATGTAATTCCTCTTGCATTGCTTGAATCCATTCAGGCTCCAGAAATGCCTCATCAACTTTGGTGGGCTCTATGATAGAGACGAAAGCAAAATGCCCACAAAAGTTAGATAAATGTGAAGCTCTTGAGCGAGTCTGAGGACCTGGTGCGTTGATGTCGTTGATGATTCTCTCAATCTGTACTTCATTTGCAACGCGGGGATGAGCAGGTTGACGACTTTGATTTGGCTCAGCATTTTCTTCAGAGCCATTTTCTTCAGATGCGCCAGCATGCTGTTCTTCATGTTCTGGAATGATTTCTTTAGCAGATTCTTCAGTAGGAATGACATCCTCAGTAGCTTTGAACTTGATGGTTTCCTCAGGCGTCTTTTCATCTAGCACAGGAGGTAGGTGCTCTCTTTGCGAGCCGTTAGTTTCATCGAACCGCACATCTACAGTTTCAACAACCTTGTTGTGATAGGTATTGAAGACCCTGTAGGTGTGCGAGTCCTTTCCTTAACCAAGCATAAAACCTTCATGTGCTTTCGGTGCAAATTTAGAATTGTGATGTGGATCTCTAATCCAGCATTTAGCACCGAAGACTTTGAAATAACTCACATTGGGTTTCTTGTCAGTGAGGAGTTCATATGAGGTCTTCTTGAAGAATTTGTGAAGATATACCCTGTTGATGATGTGGCATGCAGTATCAATTGCCTCAGGCTAGAAGTGACGAGGTGTCTTGTATTCATCAAGCATGGTGCGAGCCATCTCAACAAGAGTCCTGTTCTTGCGCTCCACAACGCCATTCTGCTGAGGAGTGTATGGGGCAGATAGCTCATGAGTAATACCAAGTTCATCAAGATAGTCATCAAGACCAGTATTCTTGAACTCAGTCCCATTGTCACTACGTATATGCTTGATCTTCACACCGAAATTCGTCGAAGCCCTTGAGGAAAATCATCTGAAGACTTCCTGCACTTCAGTCTTGTAAGTAATGACATGCACCCATGTGTAACGAGAATAGTCATCAACAATGACAAAGCCATATAGAGATGCTGCATTTGTTAGTGTGGCATAATGAGTAGGGCCAAAGAGATCCATATGAAGCAATTCAAAAGGATGAGAAGTAGTCATGATAGTCTTCGAGGGGTGCTTGGCTCTGGTCATCTTTCCAGCCTCACAAGCCCCACAAAGATGATCTTTGAGGAATTTGACACCCTCGATGCCAATGACGTGCTTTTTCTTCATGAGCGTGTGTAAGTTCCTCATGCCAGCATGACCCAGTCGTCGATGCCATAGCCAGCCTTCTGAAGCTTTAGCAAGTAGACAAGTGGCAGGCTGTGGTCCTGCAGAGAAATCAACAATATACAAGTCTCCTCTCCTAAAGCCTTCGAAGACTTTGGAATTGTCAGATTCCATGAGCACTAAGCAACGATATTTGCCAAAGACAACAACCATATCAAGATCACAAAGCATTGAGACAGACATGAGGTTGAATCCGAGGGACTCGACAAGCATGACTTTATCCATGTGTCGATCCTTTGAGATTGCAACCCTACCTAGACCCAATACCTTGCTTTTGCCTTTGTCAGCGTAGGTGATATGCTTCAAGTGTGATGGAGATAAAGGAGTGTTCATCAGTAAGCTCTTGTCACCGGTCATGTGATTTGTACATCCACTATCGAGGACCCACTCAGTAGCTTTGGGTAAATCATCCTGCAGAAGAATTAGTGCATCTTACGAACTCATATACTTCAGAGTGAAGAATATGACATCAAATTCATCAGACATATTTCATCAATTAAAGCAACATATGTATATATAGCAATGTGAGGACGTGAGAAATGAATAAATAATTTCTTCATGATTAGCTTGCGTCCTTTCAAGCATTTCAGGTCTCCAGCAAATTCTTCAGACGATTTAGTTCGTCTGGAGACCTGACCCTGCATAAGAGATTAGTTCCTTTTCTTCACCACCCACATCTGGAGGGGTGGCAAAGAGTTCATCATTCTGCGAGCTCCATAAGAGAAAGGTGGCATAGACGCCAGACCACTTCGTTTCACATAAGAGGGGTTAGGGTAAGCATATGAATAAGCAGAGAAATTCTTCGAGGACTTATGAACATAATGATTTGAAGAATAATGCATATATTCATAGCCCTTAGGCTTTCCCTGCGAAACAGAAGTGTTAGCACGATGATGTTCATGTGAGGACTTTGATCCATGTGAGTAATTTGATCCATATGAAGACTTTGGTTCATATGAAGAATTTGATCTGGGGTTCTTATTCTTCACAGGTGGTGTCATGAGGACATTCACCTGAAGACTTTCAAGGCACTTTTTGGGAACCCAGATTTTCTTCATAGGGGGACCATTCCTGCAGTTAGATCCAACATATCTAGCAAATACCTCACCATTCTGATTTTTGAACAGTTTATAGTTGGAGTCAAATGACTCATCAGATGAATATGAGGATTCACAAGTAAAGCCAGATAAAGTGGATGGATCTACGGGAGGTCCCTTCGCAGCAACCCATGAGGTTTTGGGATACTGCTCCGGTTTCCAGTAGGTTCCATCAGCACTGAGTTTCCTCTCAAAGGCAATACCCTCTTTCCTAGGGTTCCTGTTCAAGATCTGCTTTTTGAGCACATCACAAAGAGTCTGATGCCCTTTGAGGCTTTTGTACATGCCTGTCACATACAATTCCTTCAACCCTGCATTTTCGTCAGTGATACTAGTGGTATCCTCAGATGAGGAATTTGTGACCACAGAGACAGTTGAAGAATTTGCAGCAATGGAAGCATTTGAACATTCAGGTGAAGAATTAGCAGTTTCACGTTCAATGCATTTCAAGCATGGTGGAATGAATTCTTCCTGAGCGGAACTGATCTGTTGAGCAAGCAAAGAATCATTTTCCTTCTGAAGATCTTCATGACTCACCCTTAGCTTCTCAAGATCTTGCTTTCTTTGAAGAAATTCATAAGAAAGCTTCTCATGATCGGCTAGGAGAGTTTCATGACGACCTTGAAGGTTGTCAAACTTAGACTGTAGTTAGTGAAGATTATCAGTCAGTGTTTGAGTTCGATCCATTTCCTCACCTAACAGATCATCGCTTTTGTCTAGCATATTTTGAACCTTTTCCAAAGCCTTTTGTTGTTTAACAGCAATATTAGCAAGTTTGGAATAGCTGGGTTTGAGGTTATCATCAGATTCATCCTCACTTGACTCAGAGGAGGGATATTTGAATACCTTGGCACCTTTTGCCATGAAGCAGTAGGTGGGAGCATAGTCATCGTTGCCGTCATCAGCAGTGTTGGGGAAGCCATTTTCCTCAGTGTTGAAGATGGACTTGCTAACGTAAGCAGTAGCGAGGGCTAGGCTCGCCACACCAGAGTTTGACTCCTCAGATGCCTCCTCTTCCTCATGTTCCTCAGATTCAGCTTCAGAGTCCATTTCCTTGCCAATGAATGCCCGAGCTTTCTTGGAGCTGCTCTTCTTGTGAGATGAAGACTTTGAAGATCTTGACGATGAGGACTTTGAAGATTTCTTCTTCTTCTTAGAGTCATCTGAACTATCATCCTTGTATTTCTTTTTATTTGATTCCTTCTCCCACTGAGGACAATCAGTAATGTAGTGACCAGGTTTCTTGCATTTATGGCAAGTTCTCTTCTTGTAATCACGGGATGAGGAATCTGATTTCATGTCATCACCTCTTGAGGATTTTCCAAATCGGCCACGTCTAGAGAACTTCTGGAATTTCCTCACGAGCATTGCTAGCTCCTGACTCAGTTCTTCAGGATCACCAAGGCTGCTACCAGAATCTTCATCTTCAGATTCAGTGACTGCCTTGGCTTTCAGTGCACGAGATCTACCATAGCTAGGTCCGTAGAGATCTCTCTTCTCAGCTAGTTGGAATTCATGAGTATTTAGCCTCTCGAGGATATCAGCAGGATCAAGTGACTTGTAGTCTCCACGTTCTTGAATCATCAGTGCCAGTGTATCGAATGAAGAATCGAGTGACCTCAGCAATTTCTTCACCACCTCATGGTCGGTGATGTCAGTGGCACCCAGTGCTTGAAGCTCGTTTGAAATGTCAGTGAGGCGATCAAAGGTTTGCTGAACATTTTCGTTGTCGAGTCTTTTGAAGCGGTTGAAGAGATTGCGAAGAACGTCAACTCGAGAGTCACGTTGAGTTGAGACTCCTTCGTTGACCTTGGACAGCCTATCCCAGATAACCTTAGCTGTCTCCAAAGCACTCACTCTGCCATATTGCCCTTTGCTCAGATGGCCACATATGATATTCTTCGCTTGAGAGTCGAGTTGCTTGAATCTCTTCACATCAGCAGTGTTTACGAAAGGAGTGACAGAGGGAACACCCTTTTCCACAACATACCAGAGATCGTTGTCAATTGCCTCAAGATGCATGCGCATCTTGTTCTTCCAGTAGGGGTAGTCCGTCCCATCGAAGGTAGGACACCGAGCTGAGACCTTGATCATGCCTGCAGTCGACATAACTAAAACTCCAGGTGGTTAAACCAAAATCACACAGAACAAGGGAATACCTTGCTCTGATACCAATTGAAAGTGCGTTATATCGACTAGAGGGGGGGTGAATAGGCGATTTTTACAAATTCGTCACTGAGGAATTTCAAGGTGAGGAAATTCCTAAGCGATGAACTACTTAGCAGCGGAATGAGTACTCAGATGCAAGCATAACAGAGCAGTAGCACAGTCATCATGATGAAATGAAAACAAGCACAGAGTACGAGTAGCGTAAACACAGGATAAGCAGGCTGAAGACAAACTGACTGAAGAAATTGAACTGAGGAAATTGAGAAAGTCTTCAGTCAAAGTCTTCAAACAGTAATGATCAAATACATAGCGAGTATGCGAGGAAATGAAAGGGTTGAGGAAATAGAACCAGTAGCTCGGTGAAGACAATGATTTGGTAGACCAGTTCCAACTGCTGTGACAGTTGTACGTCTGGTTGGAGCGGCTAGGTATTTAAACCTGAGGACACACAGTCCCGGACACCCAGTCCTGAACACACAGTCCAGGACACCTAGTCCTCACCGTATTCTCCTTGAGCTAAGGTCACACAGACCTCGCCCAACCACTCGTGGTAAGTCTTCAGGTGACTTCCAAACCTTCACATACTCGGTCACTCGGCAATCCACAATTTCCTCTTGGATGCTCTAGACCATGACGCCTAACCGTCTGGAGGATGCACAGTCCTCAAAGTTAACAAGCGTCGGTTCCACACAGGAACAATCTCTTCAGTGATGCTCAATCACTTTGGGTTTGTAGGTGTTTGGGTTTTTGGGTTTTTCCTCACTTGATGATTTTCGCTCAAAGTCCTCGGAGGATGGGATGCTCTAAATGACAAGTGTGAATCTATCTCTCGGAGCAGCCAACCAGCTAGTGGTTGAAGGGGGCGGCTATTTATAGCCTAGGGAGCAGCCCGACATGATAAGACATAAATGCCCTTCAATGATATGACCGTTAGGTGGGTAGATATTTTGGGACAGCTGGCACGTAGCACAGCAACGGTCGGAAATTTGAGTATCAAATTCCTCAGGGCTATCATGTTCCTCACTTGTAGGCAATTCGCACTGGCGAATTCCTAACTCCTCAGTCAGAACAAATTCCTCAGAGAACAGAAGAACTTCGTCTCTGTCACTGAAGAACTTGACTAAACTGTATGAGATTTCCAATGGCTTCACTCGAAAGGATTGGGTAGGTGTAGGATTTTGAGTTGAGCATCACTTGGAAACTTTTCCTTAGTTTTACCTCGACCCCCTTTAACAGTACGGTGTTTCCTATGACTCAAGAAGAAGAAAATGAAACTACGAAAACAAAAGTCTTCACGCTTCATAATCCTCGCATGAATATCAAGTCTTCAGGGTCACACCAATTTCTTCACTTTCAAAGTCTTCAAGAAAACCAAAGTCTTCAGTTGAAGATATTCATTTTTAGGGGTCGACATTCATCATAAATAACAAACTCCTCATAGACTTATAGACCTGTGTACACTCACAAACTCATTAGTCCCTTAACCTATAAGTCTTCAATACACCAAAATCACTAAGGGGCACTAGATGCACTTACAGGAGGCCGCACGTGCGTCAGCGACCTTGCACGCTACATCGAGTTCCTGCGGGAGCTGGAGGAGCGCCTCGTCGAGCATGCAAAGAGCCTTACCGCCGCAGAGGCGAGTAATCAGGAAATCTATGAGGAGTCCCGCCGCTTCGAGAGGGGTCGTCTGGAGCGGCAGAGGCCGTTCGAGGTGAGCATCTCTGAAGGTGCAGCAGCGGCAGGCACTGTATTGCAGTTGTCCAGCTCGTCGGTAGGCTCCTCCTCCTCTGCCTCTTACTGGGTGCGCTCGGCAGAGGAGAGGCTGCCGGAAGTAGTACAAAGCCGCTCCGTAGTAGTAGTATTTAGGGGCTATTTTGTTCAGTTCATCTGACTATAGATGTGGTGGGACTGTACAACGTACTTAAAATTAACTAGTATATATAGTTGAACTAGCTATTTCAGTACATGGTTGGCAACAATTGGGGAAAAGTTTGGTCGGTTCAGCTGTCAAGTTGAACTGTTTGTATAAAGAATGACTGCTTAATCTATGAATAAAATCTATGCTTAATTACTGAATTTTAGTTGCAAAAATTAGATAGTGCTAGTGATTTTTAGCTGCATATTTTGACAAATGGCAGTGTTACAAGGTTGACAAATTGCAATGTTACTAGATCAACAAATGTCAATCTTTCCAGTTTGAAAAATGGCAATATACCCAATATGACAGATGCAAATCTTACCAAATTATCTGTACGTGGTTGCACACAGGTCATCCAAAACAACCGTTTGCATTGAAGGGATGTACAAATCATGCGTGCCAGATTTTCTCTTGGCTTAGCGCCGAAATCTCGCTTTACATACCGTATTCAATCTGAATCATTTGCGTTGAAGAGATGCACAAATCTTGCGCGGCAAATTTTCTCTTGGGTTACTGGGGAAGACCATAGCTCTCACTTTTCATACGGGGTCTCTATCTAAAACATTTGTGATGAAGAGCTGCACAAATCCTGCTCGGCACATTATCCCTTGGCTTACTGGGGAAGCTGTCGGTGTACTAAGTGTTGGGACTTTAGTACCCCATACTTGTGCACGGGCAGTTGTAGCCAAACCCGCAGCAAGGCTTGCCGGGGGAATAATTGGAGATTAGTGCTAGATTGTAAAGGGGATGCTCAGACCAAGAATCAAAGGATCAGGAGTTAATAGGAGCTGAAAGACCGAAGTCCAGGCCCCTGGCAAGATCTTGCCGGGGTGACTCGCGAAACCCGGAAAGACTTGAGCCCGACAAGATTTGCGCCCCGGCAAGATTCTACCACTGTTCCACCGCTTCAGCACAGCAATCAGCCTGGCATCCTGGGCCCATTCCTGGATGCATGGCAAGGTACCAGTGGAGGAGAGCTTAAGCGGTGCTGATGGGATGGCCCCTTTTTCCATTCCCAAGAAATGAGGACACCTAAACGGACACCTCACGGTGCATTAATGGCATTTGTCCTAAACCGTCAGTGGTTAGGTATGATTACCCTGTAGCTACTTTACACCTCAATGTATGTACATTTTGCCACTGTGGTGACCCCTTTGGATGTATAAAAGGAGGCCCAAGGCGACTGCTACTGGAGGGAGGATCTTCTGGCCCATTCTGCATGCGTAGCTGCTCTTTGGACATACTGTTCATCGCTAGCGCTCCTGGAGTTTGAGCTCAAGAACACCCTTAATAAAACAAAGCAGGAGTAGGGTTTTACGCTGATTAGCGGCCCAAACCTGGGTAAAACCACACTGCGTCGATCGTTGGTTCTGCTCTTTGTGCATACCTTTTTCCCTACCGAATCGTAGAAGGGATCCCCATGGTCCCATAGGTGTCGTACGCCGACAGTTTACATACGGGTGTTCTGTCGAAAACGTTTGCGATCAAGAGCTGCACAAATCCTGATCGGCACATTTTCCTTTGGCTTCCTGGGAAAGCTGTCGGTTTGCATAAGGGTGTTCTAACTCAAACATTTGCGATGAGTGTTTTATATTTAAAAACCATTGACTTTTTTAAAGAAAATCATTTGATAAGTCTGTACATTCAGAGAAAAAATGCAAGTTCATTCAAACCATATATTTCATTCAGTCACACTGCGAATTTATATTCATATGATCGAGATACAGTATTAAACCCCAAAAAAAACTAATTCCGGCGGCGGCGGAGGCGGCATGCCGCGTCGATGTTGTCGTTGTTGTCCTTTGGGACGCCATTGTTGAAGTCTTCAAGGCAGCACAAAATGTTCTTCAGTTGGAAATCAAACATCATGTCGTCGCGCGATCGACGGGCGGGGCGCGGGAGGATGGCAAGTCACGGCGCTACGAGGTAGCGGTCGACGGCAGCGTCCCATGCCACTGAGTGGGGCGCACACATGTGCACGGGCGCGGCGGGTGCAGGCAAATGCACGGGGACCGGCGCCGCGGTGGGTGCAGGGGCGCGCATGGGCACGATCACGGGCGCTGGCACTGACATGCACACGAGCTCGCGCAGGTCCGCGGAGACCTCGCTAACGCCCGCAGCTTCCAGTTCTATGATAGTGCTTGGTGACCAGCCCGTCAATGCTACGGGGATGGTCGCTGGCGCGGGCGCGGGGATGGGAGCTGGGACGGGCGCAGGGGCAGCAACTGCTGCGGCCAGCTCGTTCAGGGCCATGTCCATGAGGCCCCATTCCTCCTTATTTTCTATCTCCTCCGGCTCAGAGTTGACTTCACCAAACTGTAAGACTAGTGGCGGATGATCCTTCTGCGCCTTGGTGTTGGTGGAGGTCTGCGGGAGGGAGGGGAATGGGAGGCGAACAGTAAGGCCACCCGTATTAAACAGCGGCTCGGGCGCCATTAATGGAGAGGATGCGAGCAAGGCGGGCGGTCATGGAAGTCAAAGGGCTCGCTTCCCGGTGAGCCTATGCAGCGTACAGCTCACACGCTTCCCGATGAGCCTGCGCATTGGAGGGCAGCTTGCACGCCTGTCGGTCAGCCTGCGCAGCAGACTGCGCTCGCACGCCTCCCGTTCAGTCAAGCAGCTGTGCGCACGTCATCTCCTAGCCATTAAAAGAGAGACATGTGGCGTCACGTGAATGGTTAATAGAACACACACGATTTAAATTATACAAACATTTGAAATGTTAAAGTGGCAGCTATTTGTTTCAAAATGCCTTTGTTGGCTGTTATTCGAGTGCGCCTTCTCTCAAAATGGACACGAAAAATACCACAACATGTCGGGTGCCATTCCATGATAGCATGCCAAGTTTCATGAATTTCAGACGAGTTTTGGATTTACTAGAATTTAAAAACAAAGTATCTCAACATTTTTCGGCAATCAACAGTGCCCTGGTGTTTGAAATTCATTCCCATTTCTTGCATGGGGCCTAAGCATGCACCCAGGGATACACATTTGATATGTCAACTCATTTTTCTGCACTAGAGCATGTGCATGCAGTTCAAATTTGAATTATGCACATAAAATGCCTAGAAAACCCAGTGAATGTATAAAAATGTCCAAGCGAACCCTGAAAAATGCCAAAAATTGACACAACACTCCTGTTGTTCTATGTTGACACTAGAAAAATTTTGAAAGTAAGAAGAGGCAATGGATATTGTTTCGTCCCCAAAGGTGGCACGTTCCCTACCGAAACCATCAGGCTTGTTGTGAGAAGCGCTGGTTTGCGAGAAGCTTATACCCAAACCTACCCCAAATGGGACAAATTTTTTACCATAGCATGTTGATTCTGCTCCATGATAGCATGTCAAGTTTCGTGAATTTCAGACGAGTTTTGGATTTACTAGAATTTAAAAACCATGTATCTCAATGTTTGCGGCCGAGCGACGGTGGCAAGGTGTTTGACATTCATTCCCATTTCTTGCATGGGACCTAAGCATGCAACCAAGGACAGAGATTTGATTTTTCAACCAATTTACATGTACTGGAGCATGTGCCTGTAGTTCAAATTTGAATTATGCACATAAATGCATAGAAAACTCAGTTAATGTATAAAAATGTCCAAACAAACCCTGAAAAATTCCTAAATTTAACACAACACTCCTGTTGTTCTATGTTGACACTAGAAAAAATTGAAATCAAGAAGAGGCAACGGATATTGTTTCGTCCAGAAAGGTGAAACGTTCCCTACTGTAACCATGAGGCTTGTTGTGAGAAGCTCTGGTTTGTGAGAAGCTTATACCCCAACCTGCCCCAAATGGGACAATATTTTTACCACGGCATGTTGATGCTGTTCCATGCTAGCATGTAAAGTTTCATAAATTTCAGACGCGTTTTCGATTGACTAGAATTTAAAAACCATGTATCTCAATGTTAGTGGCCGAGCGACGGTGGCAAGGTATTTGACATACATTCCCATTTCTTGCATGGGACTTAAGCATGCAACCAAGGACACACATTTCAATTTTGAACCCATTTATATGCACTGGAGCATGTGCATGTAGTTCAAATTTGAATTATGCACATAAATGCGTAGAAAACTCAGTTAATGTATAAAAATGTCCAAGCGAACCCCAAAAATCCTAAAAATTGACACAACACACAGTTAATGTATAAAAATGCCCAAGCAAGAAGAGGCGACGAATATCGTTTTGTCCACAAAGGTGACACGTTTCCCTACCGGAACCATGAGGCTTCTTGTGAGAAGCTTTGGTTTGTGAGAAGCTTATACCATAACCTGCCCCAAATGGGACAATATTTTTTACCCCAGCATGTTGATGCCATTCCATGATAGCATGCCAAGGTTCATGAATTTCAGATGGGTTTTGGATTTACTAGAATTACAAAAGCAAGTACCTCAATGTTTGCCGGAGAGCCACGGTGCCGTGGTGTTCGAAATTCATCCCCATTTGTTGCATGGGACATAAGCATAAACCCATGGACACATATATGATTTTACAACCCATTTTGGTGCACCGGAGCATGTGCATTTAGTTTAATTTTGAATTGTGCACCTGAAATAGCTAGAAAACCAAGTTAATGTATAAAAATGTCCAAACGAACCCTGAATAATTCCAATTTTTTGATGACACACCTATAGTTGCATGTTCACTACAGATAAAAGTTCTAGCAATTCAAATACCCTCCTTTGCCGTTGTGACCCCATTATGTAATTCAAATCAAGATGAAAAATCAAGTAGATCGCACACAGTTTATCATCACCAACTGTGTGAGATGCAGTACAAAATATCTTGGAGCACCGTCGGAGTATAGTACGCATATGGCTTACGCGAGAAGGTGCGTCGGCTACAGTCCACAGCCGGTATGTCAAGCACACTAGCTCCCTCCCCAAATATCATTTAACTGTTCAATCGTCGCCGGTGAAAGATGGGGACATGGACCCGCATCGTGAGGGCAACTTCGGTGGCCCACTCCAGCGAGAGCGCGGCCCTAGCCGCCATCCGCGTGCTAACAAGCTGCATGAGCATGGTCGCAATCTGCGACCGGGCGGCCAAGGCAGCCCAAACGGCCGCTGTTGCTTCTCAAGTGGCGGCAGCAACATTTGCCGCGGGGATAGCAACTGGCGAGAGCGGCACAGCAGCTTTCCATTCCGCAGCGGCGGCCTTAGCCCTGATGAAGGCCGCCCATGACCATGTCGAGGCTGCCCATGCCCAGCTCGTGACGGTCACCGCACAAATCGAATGAAGCTTCTCCGACAACGGTTGGCAACCCACGGCCGAAGAGTTGGCAATCACCGAGAGTGTTCGAGCAGCCGTCCATAACTCCGCGGCATACCTTGCCACGATGGTGCCTGTCCAAGCCCAGATCGTGGCCGCCCACACCCAGCTCATGGCGGTCTTTTCCAAAGAGATGGCGGACGCGGATGGTGAGATGCTTGCCGAGTATGGTGCGATGGATGCCATGGAGCCCCTTCCCCAGGAGATCGTCGGGCGCGAAATGGACATGGAGGAGGCGGCGGAGATCGATGAGCACCAGCCATAGTAGTACTCTTTGTTTTTTTAATTAAGAGCCCCGGTATTTAATTTTTTAGAGTAATGTTTATGTCAGCTAGCTCTGTTTAATTGCTGAACTTGGTCGATTAAGAAGTGTGGGTGTGTTGTAGTCTCCTTTGTGTACCCAAATTATGCAATGACGTGGATGACCACTGTAAGCAGGGAAATTCGAACCAAAATTTTTCACGTTCAAACTCGTCACACACAGGTTAAGCTATGTGAATCGTTTGTGATGTTTACATATCGTACACAGTGCTGAATAAGGGACTGTGCCTGATGACACTTTGCGCGCCAGTTTTTTCGATGCACCGATCCAAAATTTTCGGCTTCCGTGGAAATATCTACCTCCCCGCCCCCTCCCCCTTACCAAAAGCCACATTTCCCCTGTTTCCGTCTTCCTCTCCAAGTTGAAACCTTCAAACCTTGCTTGCAGCGCAGCCTCCTCGTCGGCGACCCTCCTTCACGCGGCTCGGCCTCGTCGATCCAGCCAGGTAATCCACACCCGATCCCCATCCTCCTCCTTCCACATCCCACATGCCCCGACCGCCGGCGTGACACCTTCCACCCAAATCACCGACCCCTCCCCCAAATAAGCGCCACCCTAAGCCATGGTGCACACAGTATAGCCAGGAGCTCAAGGAGCATTTGGCAGTGGAGAAGCAAATCGCGGCCGCACTCGCGGATGAGGTCGCGATAGCTGCCATTCGTGCCGACCCCCAGATCTTGGAGGAGCACCTCGTTGTCCAGGCCACCATCGACGCCTCGCACGCCGACGCCGCGACGCGTTTGGCTGCTTTTAACTATAGTTCATGGCATTTTCTTGAGGCCACCGTCGGTGCCTTCGATGAAGACTACGAGGTGTTTTCTCAGCGTGCCCGTGCTTACCTCAACTCGAGAGCCGGTAGGTTGGTGCCCGGAGCAGCTCAGGTAACTCACCACTACGACAAGGGCACCCACGATGTGGAGGCCTTGCCCTCTTCCATGTCGAAGGAGCCAATCATCATCGATATCTCCAACAATGAGGAGTAGCTTGTCTTATTAGCTCACTATAAGGACGTATGTTCAGATTGCTAGCTACGCCGGTTAAGCATGCTCGGTTTACCCGTTGCATGTGCTGCTGCTGCCTTTCCTTAACAAATTCTAGTGAATTATCCTATCTACTTTTACCATGCATTCTGTTGCTCTAGTGTATATGTTCTATATGTCATGCGATGTGGTGCTCACTTATTGACTGTTTGGTTAATTAGTTGTCGTGTTCAGTTAACTGTTTGGTTCAATTCTACAAATGTGATGTTCAATTCTTCAGGGTGCAATTTTGTATTGTCTTCCATGTGAGAAATAAATTGAATTTATCTTTATAAAATACATGAGAAAAAAATACAATTGCTATATTTCCAAGTTGTCAAGCATGCTTGGTTTGGTTAACTGTTTGATCTTCTAGTGTGTTATACGTTGTGCAATGTGGTGCTCAGTTAACGTTTGGTTCATTTGTTGTGGTGTTTAGTTAACAGTTTGGTTCAATTCTGCAATGCGATGTTCAATTGTTGTGGGTGCATTCTGTTATTGAATACCATGTGAGAAATAAATCGAATTTGGCTGTACTAAATACATGAGAAACAAATACAATTGCTATATTTTCAAGTTGTTAAGCATGCTTGGTTTGGTTAACTGTCTGATCTTCTATTAGGAGTATGTTATATTGTGCAATGTGGTGCTCAGTTAATTTTTGGTTCATTTGTTGTGGTGTTTAGTTAACTGTTTGGTTCAATTCTGCAATGTGATGTCCAATTGTCGTGGGTAGAATTTTTTATTGTTGTGCATATGAGGAATAAATCAAATTTGGCTGCATTTAATACATGAGAAACATATACAATTGCTATATTTCCTAGTTCTTAATCATGCTTGGTTTGGATAAATGGGTTTTCCATGTGGCTTGAATTAATCTGATGAATCTGCAATGTGCTTATTTTTCATCAGCATATTTTACTGATAGCATGCGAACCCTCACTTAACCTGATCACTAACTACATTATATGTGTTGCAGGGAAACAATGGGAAGCACTGAGGTTTACAATCGAGGTTTGCACATGCATGGTCCTTTGTCTAATAGCACAATATTGTGCACTTGCAGGAACCATTCTAATATTTAGGTTTTTAACAATTTGGTCTTGCACATGTAGGCCTTGCTGTCAGAGGTTTTGACCCACTGTTCGACCCTTTTTGCATATGGGGAAATGAGTTATCCATGAATATCAGTCAAGTCAAGAAACTCAAAAAGATTGTTAGGATAAAGAAATTAGCAACAAAAAGCAACAAGAGCTTTGTCTGCACAATGAAGAAGACATCAGTTCACTACATGATGATACTAACTATTATACCTTGCCTTTTTTATTCCTTTGCCCCATTTCCAATATAGAGGAGATATTTATGCACATCCTTGTTTTGAGGCCTTTCCAAAGCAGTTCACTGATGATTACCTCTCAAACCACCTGTATGGTCAGGAGGCGAGGAAGGTATTCATACAACACCCACGGTTCAATATTGAAGTGTTCCTGAAGAGGACGAAGGATGGACGGTCAATCATCCACAGGCACTGGCCTAAAGTTGCAAAGACCTTCAACATCAATGAAGGCTCAATATGCGCCTTCCGATTTAGCAGTTTTCCAGATGAGATTCATCTGTCTATGTACCGTCTATGATGCTAATTTCGAAAGGTTATAGATGTTGCATGTGAAACTTGGTGCTGGTGCAGTTGTGTAATGGGGTAGCTGAGTGCTGAAGCTATATGATGTTGTACTATGATGTATTTCAATTATGAAATCCTGCTTGCTTAATATGAAAATGAAATATATTGTGTGCTTAACATGAAATGTCAATTAGATTAATAAATGGATTATTAATAATAGGACAATTAGCCTGCTAATTGGGTTTTATATTGCAAATGGTTATTGAGAAAATACCGTGGGCGATGACCTCAGGCAACGCACACAGTTTCTAGGAATAAACCGTGTTGGATCAATGAACAATCACACATGACATCCTCTTGAAAACTGTTTGTGTTAGGCCACCTTGCGCAAATGTTTACCACATAAAAAGTGTGTGTGATGGACAACCTTTGCCACACAGTTTCTTCTACGCACCATGTGTGATGCTTTCAATAACGCAAACGATAAAATTGTTAATACCGTCTGCAATGGAAACACTATCACAAACGAGTTAATGGGGAAAATTGTGTGTGATGTACCTGCGAATGGAAACGTTTTCCTTGGAGTGACTGTGTGGGATGTATATACGAACGGAAACGTACTTCTTGGATTAACTGTGTGGGATGTACATACTAACAGAAATGTATTCCTTGGATTGACTGTGTGGAATGTACATACGAACGGAAACATTTAGCTGGGACTGACTATGTGGGATGTACTTATGACCGGAAACAATTTGGCCTGTATAATTTTTTTTAGCACAACTATACGTATAACCGTATTTGATCGCTCGCCCATCACGCACGACCTCATTTTGCCGAGCGTGTGTGCCAGGAGGGCCTATCCCCGACGGTTTCTGGGTCGTGTGGGAAGGACCCCCATATCGCAGTCACTCACTTGGCAACGGTTCAGAACACCGTCGCGGAAAGGGGTGAAAAACCGTTTGTACATCACCTCGCAGTACCAGTGACCCCTATGCATAGATTATCCCAATGTCACCTCAGGAAACCGCGAGTTGAGTGCCAAAACAAATATCAAGTGAATCAATATGATACCCCATTGTCACCACGGGTATTCATAGCAAGACATACCTCAAGTGCTCTAAAATCCATAAAAGTATTCAATCCGATAATAACAAAATCTCAAAGGGAAAACTCAATTCATCACAACAAGATAGAGAGGGAGAAACACCATATGATCCAACTATATTAACAAAGCTCGTGATACATCAAGATCGTGCCAAATCAAAAACACGAGAGAAAGAGAGAGAGAGAGAGAGCAAACACATAGCTACTAATACAAACCCTCAGCCCCGAGGGTGGACTACTCCCTCCTCATCATAGTGGCCGCCGGGATGATGAAGATGGCCTTCGGTGATGATTTCCCACTCCGGCAGGGTGCCGGAACAGGGTCTAGATTGTTTTTTCCTGGCTACAGAGGCTTGCGGCAGCGGAACTTCTGATCTAGGGTTATTTCTGGGGGTTTATGTATTTATAGGATTTTTTGCGTCGGTCTCATGTCCAGATGGGCCACGAGGTGCCCACTACCCACCAGCCCAAGGGCAAGGCCCCTGGCGCGCCCTGGTGGGTAGTGGCGACCTCCTTCACCTTCTGGTCCTCCCATGAAGCTTCTAGTGCCTCTTCTATTCCAAAACGAATTGTCAAAAAGTTTCGTTGCATTTGGAGAACTTTTATTTCTGCACAAAAAACAATACCACGGTAGTTCTGGTAAAAACAGCGTCAGTCCGGGTTAGTTCCATTCAAATCATACCAAAACCATATAAAATTGTTGTAAACATGGCATGAATACTTTATAAATTATAGATACATTGGAAACGTATCACACACACACTCGCTAGTCATGTCTCTGTGCCTCGCACTCTCTCTCTCTCTTGATACGTCTTTCTCTCCTTGCTCCCCCCATCCCCTAGCAAAGACAGGAGCAGGGTGACACCTCGATCTTGATCTTAATCTATCTATTGGCTTCTCTCTCAATCACACACACACACACTAGTCATGTATCTGTGCCTCGCACACACACTCTCGATACGTCTTTCTCTCCGTAGCCCCCCTCAATATGTAGATTTCTCGGTGGTCATTGATGGTGAGGTCGGAGTCGCGCGCAGAGGTGTAATGACAATGACACAGAATTGCAACCTCGGTGACGCCTTTCTATTCGAGAACATGTGTGCGTTTTTGTGTGTGTAGCCAGCTCGCCCAGTGTGCCTTGTTTTACATGACTAATGTGATGGTTTTTGCCCGGTTTTCTATTAATTAACCAGGCAATTCTTTTCTCTAATACCAATGAATTCGAGATCCTTCGAGGCAGACATATAAAAATGACTTTCAAACTAAATATCACAGTGACTATATAAAAGTAAAGATATCTCTAGCTTGTTCGAGAAAGAACGTCTGGTGGACTGGTTAGTGTCAGATGCCCGCAACAAGTTGTCCTGAGTTTGAATCCTGTCGGAAACTTTAGTTTTTATATGTTTTTATATATACTTCTTTATCTACCCTACTGATAGTGGAACCCACAGATAAAACAAGAGCGGGCACCATGCTATGTAGGTGGATTTAACAAAGACTACTTCGAATACAAGTTTAAGGATTAATTTGTTTGATTTTTAACTTTTTGTACGAATCTGTACCCATCGTGCAAGTTCATGTACTCTACATGCAATTAACTCTTTATTTTAAAAGTCATACATGCAATTAACTCAAATGGATTTGATGTGACTCTATTATTTCCAACATACCCACCAAGGAACAAAAGGAGATGGGCCTACTCAGCTGTGTACACCCAAGGATTGCGCGACAAATCGGTGGCTGACACGACGCACCACTCCCTACTAGTAATACTACTAGTACTTCACAGCTAGTAAACGAGGACGGTAATTTTTCTATGTGTGAAATGGACGATAAACTAGTATAGTTCCTGATATGGCTTGAATCCAGAGGAGGGAGAGGGTAGCGGTTCCCGAAATGTTGAACGGCCAATGATGCATCCTCCTTTAATTAGCATGCTGGGGGAAGATGGGAGAAGCGGAAAGGAGGCAGCACGATGTGAATGCAACGCAGTTTGCACACATAGGAAGGCGCCCATCCACTCCATGCATCTACAAGATCATACACACCTACGCACCTACACTAAGCGCAACAGTGCTCACTCCAATTCCCAAACCAAGCGACCAGAAGCCAGACCATCATGGCGATGCGCACGAGCGGCCTGCGGCCATGCCAGATGGTCCAAGATGGCGGCCTGCGGTACGGCACCACGGATTGTCTCGAGCTGGTGTTATGGACCACCTGGTTAATGGTTCGCATTGATGCCAGCTAGGACTCTCAGACGGACAAGATGATCGTCGACACAATCAACAAGTTCATCATCGTCAAGAAGCTCGTGGACGACATCGCCGTACTCCTCCTGCCCACGCGCCCAAGCTACTCGTTGCATGCTACCCTAATCGGCCTCTATGGTGAGAACCTCTTTTAAGCACTAGTGGCCCTGCGACTGCCCGCCGACGCGACGAAGAATGTCCACCTTGAGGTCGCGCTCGCTGCAATGCGCCTCACCCTACAAGCATTCATCAACCTACACATCCACGTCTATGAGGCAGTCGTGTACATAGGCGCGTAGAAGGCCAGTGAGGACGCTATGACATTGGCCTTCATCAGCCAGCTGGAAGCCTCGGACGCCTTTGTTCAGAAGCATCTTGAACTCGCCACAAAAGTCATTGCTCCTTAGCCGCCGGTCGGTGGCTCGGCACACTGAGTCGAGGAGGAGTAGGTCATTGATGGATGCATCTTTCTTCTTGCCTCCTGTAACCACCACTGCGATCGCGTCGTTGTGGCCTTAATTCTTATTTTATCGCATTCTCATTCCGGTCGATAAAGACATGTGTGATCCCTTTGCTCACATTTGCCATCAATTATATGCACCACCGTAACTAGTAGTACCTCCGTCCTGGTTTATTAGTCCCCTTCGTGTGTATTTGCCAAATTTTGACTTTAGGCTTAACTAACGATATTTTAATGCATGTCACAAAAAATAATATCTTTGGAAACTATGTTCAAGTACGAATCCAACGATATACTTTTTTGGTGACATGCATTAATTTTTGTTAGTTAAATTTATGGTTAAACTATGGCACAAATGGGACCAACAAAACAGGACGGACGTTGTGCTTACCTTTTGCACCAACTTCATAATTTACGTACAATGCTTGACCCAACCTACCGAACTACTCGTAAATTCAAAACTATGACCGAACTTATAAATTCAAAACTACTCGTGCAGCACGCCTGTCACGTTCGCAAGTTCAAAACGAGAAATTGGAACAGGTACATCAAGCACGCCCCATTCGCGTGGCGTCCCACATTGTCATTCTGGCCCACCGGTCAACGTGCATTGGCTAGGATTTATATCACTACAGCAGGTGGGACCGTGATATGTCCATTTTGCATCATGTTTTCCTACTGTTATTTATAATTGTTTTATGCATAATAATGCTTTATGGAGTAATTCTAATGCCCTTTCTCTCATAATATGCAAGGTTTACATAAAGAGGGAGAATGCCGGCAGCTAGAATTCTGGGCCTGAAAAAGCTATGTCAGAGTTACCTATTCTGCACATCTCCAAATGGGCTGAAAATTTACGGAGAATTATTTTGGAATATATAAAAAATACCAGAGCAAATAACTACCGGAGGGGGGCCACCTAGTGAGCACAAGACAACAGGGCGCGCCAGGCCCCCCAGGCACGCCCTGGTGGGTTGTGCTTAGCCCAGCCCACATCCGGTGCCCATCTTCTGGTATATAGATCATTTTGACCTAGAAAAAATTAGGAGGGGAATTTTGGGACGAAGCGCCGCCGTCTCGAGGCGGAACTTGGGCAGGAGCACTTTTGCCCTCCGATGGAGCGATTCCACCGGGGGAACTTCCCTCCCGGAGGGGGAAATCGATGATGGGTTGCTAGAGTGGCAGAAGCTTAAAGCCTAGTTTATGCGCTACTTCGTAAGGGACCGATTTAGATCCAGAAGTTTAATGCAATGCTTAGAGTTTATCTTAATACTTTTCTCGTAGTTGCGGATGCTTGCGAGGGGGTTAATCATAAGTAGGAGGTTTGTTCAAGTAAGAGCAACACCTAAGCACCGGTCCACCCACATATCAAATTATCAAAGTAGCGAACATGAATCAATCCAACATGATGAAAGTAACATGGTGAAATTCCCGTGTACCCTCAAGAATGCTTTTCTTATCATAAGAGACTGTTTTGGCCTGTCCTTTGCCACAAAAGGATTGGGCTACCTTGCTGCACTTTATTTACCATTACCGTTACTTATCCGTTACAAATTATCTTGCTATCAAACTACTTGTTACCGACTATTTCAGTGCTTGCAGAAAATACCTTGCTGAAAACCACTTGTCATTTCCTTCTGCTCCTCGTTGGGTTCGACACTCTTACTTATCGAAAGGACTACGATTGATCCCCTATACTTGTGGGTCATTAAGACTCTTTTCTGGCACCATTGCCGGGGAGTGAAGCGCTCTTGTTAATTGGAAATTGGTAAGGAAAAAATTATTACTATGTGCTGAAATTTATTGTCACTTGTTACTATGGAGAACCATCCTTTGAGGGGTTTGTTCGGGGTATCTTCACCTCGACCGGAAGCACAGTTAGTTGCCCCTCAACCTACTGCACCTACTGAAAATATTGGTTATGAAATTCCTTCGGGTAAGATAGAACAACTGCTATCTAATCCTTACGCAGGAGATGGAACTGAACATCCTTATATGCACTTGATATATGTGGATGAAATTTGTGGATTATTTAAGCTTGCAGGTTTATCCGAAGATGAAGCTAAGAAGAAGGTTTTCCCTTTATCTTTGAAGGGAAAAGCATTGGCATGGTATAGGCTATGCGATGATATTGGATCTTGGAACTGGAATAGATTGAAATTGGAATTTCATAAAAAAAATCTTATGCATCTAGTTCATCGTGATCAGAATTATATATATAATTTTTGGCCTCATGAAGGAGAAAGTGTCGCTCTAGCTTGGGGGAGGCTTAAGTCAATGTTATATTCATGCCCCAATCATGAGCTCTCTAGAGAAATTATTATTCATAATTTTTATGCTTGGCTTTCTCATGATAATCGATCCATGCTCGATACTTATTGTACTGGTTCTTTTATGAAGAAGACTATTGAATTTAGGTGGCTTCTTTTAGAAAGAATGAAACTCAACTCCTAAGATTGGGAACTCGATGAAGGTAAAGAGTCAGGTATTAAGCTTGAGTTTGATTGTGTTAAATCTTTATGAATACCGATGCTTTTCACAAGTTTAGCACTAAATATGGCCTTGACTCTGAGATAGTAGCCTCTTTCTGTGAATCATTTGCTACTCATGTTGATCTCCCTAAGGAGAAGTGGTTTAAATATCATCCCCCTATTAAAGAAGAAATTTAAGAACCGTTCACAGTTAAAGATGAAACTATTTTTTGCAATGTTGATCCAGTTGTTCCTACTGCTTATATTGAAAAACCACCTTTCCCTGTTAGGATAAAGGAACATGCTAAGGTTTCAACTGTGGTTCGCAAAAGTAATATCAAAGCACCTAAACGTGCTGAACAAATTAAAGTAGAACCTAGTGTTGCTATGGTTAAAGATCTCCTAGTAGAAAATATTGATGGGCATGTTATTTACTTCTGTGATGAAGCTGCAAGAATTGCCAAACCCGATGAAAAAGTTAAACATAGACCTGTTGTTGGCATGCCTATTGTCTCAGTTAAAATAGGAGATCATTGTTATCATGGTTTATGTGATTTAGGTGCTAGCGTGAGTGCTGTTCCTTTTACCTTATACCAAGAAATTATGAATGACATAGCACCCGCTGAAATAGAAGACATAGATGTTACTATTAAATTTGCTAATAGAGACACCATCACACCACTTGGGATTGTTAGAGATGTTGAAGTCTTGTGTGGCAAAATAAAATACCCTACTGATTTTCTAGTTCTTGGTTCCCCACAAGACGATTTTTGTCCCATTATCTTTGGTAGACCTTTCTTGAACACCGTTAATGCTAAAATAGATTGTGAAAAACAAACTGTCGGTGTTAGCTTTGGTGATGAGTCACAAGAGTTTAATTTCTCCAAGTTTAGTAGACAACCTCATAAGAAAGAATTATCTAGTAAGGATGAAATAATTGGTTTTGCTTCTATTGCTGTGCCTCCTACTGATCCAGTGGAACAATATTTGCTAGACCATGAAAATGATATGCATATGCATGAAAGAAATGAAATAGATAAAATTTTCTTTGAACAACGACCTCTGCTCAAACACAATTTTCCTATTGAAACTCTAGGAGGTCCTCCTCCACCTAAAGGTGATCATGAGTTTGAATTAAAACAATTGCCTCACACTTTGAAATATGGTTATGTCGGTGAGAAAAAGGTATATCCTATTATTATTAGTGCCAACCTTTCAGAACATGAAGAAGAAAGATTATTGAAAATTCTGAAGAAGCACCATGCAGCCATTGGATATACTCTTGATGATCTTAAGGGCAATAGTCCCACTCTTTGCCAGCACAAGACTAATATGGAACCTGATGCTAAACCCGTTGTTGATCATCAACGATGCTTGAATCCTAAGATGAAAGTTGTGGTAAGAACTAAAATATTAGAGCTTCAAGAAGAAGGTATAATCTATCCCATAGCTGATAGTAGATGGGTAAGTCCCATTCATTGTGTCCCTAAGAAGGGACATATTACTGTTGTTCCTAATGATAAAAATGAACTTATTCCACAAAGAATTGTTACTGGCTATAGAATGGTAATTGACTTTAGAAAACTAAATAAAGCAACCAGAAAAGATCATTACCCTCTGCTTTTTATTGATCAAATGTTGGAAAGATTCTCTAAGCACACACATTTTTGTTTTCTGGATGGATATTCTGGTTTTCTCAAATACATGTTTCACAACCAGATCAAGAGAAAACCACCTTTACTTGCCCATTTGGAACCTATGCTTATAGACGTATGCCTTTTGGTTTATGCAATGCACTTTCTACCTTTCAAAGAAGTATGATTGCTATATTCTCTGATTTTTGTGAAAAGATTGTTGAGCTTTTCGTGGATGATTTTTCTATTTATGGAACTTCTTTTGATGATTGCTTGAGCAACCTTTATCGAGTTTGCAGAGATGTGAGCAAACTAATCTTGTCTTGAATTGGGAGAAGTGCCACTTTATTGTTAATGAAGGTATTGTCTTGGGGCATATAATTTCTGAACGAGGTATTGAGGTGGATCAAGCTAAAGTTGATGCAATTGAGAAAATGCCATGTCCTAAAGATATTAAAGGTATTCGTAGTTTCCTTGGTCATGTTGGTTTCTATAGGAGGTTTATTAAAGACTTCTCTAAAATTTCTAGGCCTCTTACAAATCTTTTACAAAAGGATGTTCCATTTGTTTTTGATGATGATTGTGTAGAAGCCTTTGAAACACTTAAGAAAGCCTTAACTTCTGCACCTATTGTTCAACCACCTGATTGGAACTTGCCTTTTGAAAGTATGTGTGATGCTAGTGATTATGATGTTGGTGCTGTTCTAGGACAAAGAGTTGATAAGAAATTGAATGTTATTCATTATGCTAGCAAAACTCTAGACAGTGCCCAGAGAAATTATGCTACTACTGAAAAAGAATTTTTAGCAGTTGTGTTTGCTTGTGACAAATTCAGATCTTATATTGTTGATTCCAAAGTAATTGTTCACACAGATCATGCTGCTATGAAATATCTTATGGAAAAGAAAGATGCTAAACCTAGACTCATTAGGTGGGTTGTTTTGCTACAAGAATTTGATTTACATATTACTGATAGAAAAGGAGCTGAGAACCTTGTAGCTGATAACTTGTCTAGGTTAGAAAATATTCTTGATGACCCACTACCTATTGATGATAGTATCCTGATGAACAACTAGCTGCAATAAATGTCTCTCATAATACTCCTTGGTATGCTGACTATGCTAATTATATTGTTGCTAAATACATACCACCTAGTTTCACATACCAACAAAAGAAAAAAATTCTTCCATGATTTAAGACATTACTTTTGGGATGACCCACATCTTTATAAAGAAGGAGTAGATGGTATTATTAGACATTGTGTACCTGAGCATAAACAGGAACAAGTCATACGGAAATGTCACTCCGAAGCTTATGGAGGGCATCATGCGGGGGATAGAACTGCTCACAAGGTACTGCAATCTGCTTTTTATTGGCCTACTCTCTTCAAGGATGCCCGTAAGTTTGTTTTATCTTATGATGAATGTCAAAGAATTGGTAATATCGGGAAACGTCAAGAAATGCCTATGAATTATTCACTTGCTGTTGAACCATTTGATGTTTGGGGTTTTGATTATATGGGACCTTTTCCTTCCTCTAATGGGTATACACATCTTTTCGTTGCTGTTGATTATGTTACTAAGTGGGTAGAAGCTATTCCAACTAGTAGTGCTGATCATAACACCTCCATTAAAATGCTTAAAGAAGTTATTTTGCCAAGGTTTGGATTCCCTAGATATTTAATGACCGATGGTGGTTCACACTTCATTCATGGTGCTTTCCATAAAATGCTTGCTAAATATAATGTTAACCATAGAATTGCATCACCCTATCATCCTCAATCTAGTGGTCAAGTTGAACTTAGCAATACAGAAATAAAACTAATATTACAAAAAACTGTTAATAGGTCACGAAAGAATTGGTCTAAGAAATTAGATGATGCACTTTGGGCCTACAGAATAGCATATGAATACCCTATGGGTATGTCTCCCTATAAAATGGTTTATGGAAAAGCTTGTCATTTGCCTCTAGAGTTAGAACATAAAGCTTATTGGGCAATTAAAGAACTCAAGTGTGATTTCAAACTTGCTGGTGAAAAGAGGTTATTTGATATTAGCTCATTAGATGAATGGAGAACCCAAGCTTATGAAAATGCTAAATTATTTAAAGAAAAAGTTAAAAGATGGCATGGCAAAAGAATCCAAAAGCGGGAATTCAAAGTTCGAGAATATGTTCTTTTGTACAACTCTTGTTTTAGATTCTTTGCAGGAAAACTTCTCTCTAAATGGGAAGGACCATATATTATCGAGGAGGTTTATCGCACTGGAGCTATTAAGATTAAGAATGCCGAAGGTACTAACCCGAAGGTGGTCAATGGGCAAAGAATTAAACACTATCTCAGGTACGCCAATTAATGTTGAAAGCAATATTATTCAAACCATGACACCGGAGGAACACATAAAAGAAACCTTTCGGACCACTCTAGAATCCTGAAAAGGAGGAGGTACGTGATACGGTAAGTAAACAGACTCTGAAAAATCCGCAAAAATTTTTTTTGTCAATTTTGAAATATTACAAAAATTAGGAAAATAAGAAACAACCAGGAAGGCAACCAAGGAGGACACAAGACACCAGGGCGTGCCTGCCTTGCCTGGCGCGCCCAGGTGGGTTGTGCCCACCTTGGGAACCTTCCCGACTCCGTTTTTCTCTTGTTTGCTTGTTTCCCAAGATAAAAAAATCTTTTTATACCCCCCGAACGTATTGACCATTGTATCGCGGAGAAATCTTCTATTCTTCTTTCTTGCTGTTTTCTATTAGATTTGTCAAGCCAGGCATCAAGTCTTCTCCCTCCTCCAACAAAGTAGAAGAGGATGCTTGGTTGATGAAGATAAAACTAAAGAGGGAGGAACCAGAGGAAACCATCAAGGGTGATAAGGTCAAGAAATCCGCGGGAGATCAAGCTCCAGCAGTAGAGTAGGCCGTTCCAGCAGCAGAGGAAGAAGACATCCTTCAACCATACTACGATCATCTTACCCCTACTGAAATTGAAGCTTTTAGGATCATTGAAACGGTTCATGTGCAAAACAAATATCTCACTCGTGAAAATATTTTGTTACAAGAGCATGTCATCGCCCTCCGTAGCATCATTCGTATATTGGAGTACCTCCTGAGCCTGAAGTGTGACGCTACCTCATCACCACCACCATCATCATCTTCCCCACCAAAGGAGACTTGAGTTCATGGTATGGGCACTCCCCTTGGCTTGTGCCAAGCTTGGGGGAGGTGCCCTGGTATCGTATCACCACCACTATCTTTGCCTTTATCTATTTTAGTTTGGTCTTTAGTTATCCTTTGATTTAGTTGAATAAAAGTTTAGTTTGATCCTTTCTTTTTGAGTGCTTGCTTAGTGATCTATCTATCTATGTAATCATGTGCGAAATATATAATAAAGAGTAGTTTGAGTTTTGTTTCTTTACTCTTTTTGTTTCAATAAAAAGAAAGGAAAATAAATGAAAAAGATCATATGCTAATCTTATGGTAAGTAATGACATCACATAAGGAAAAGTATAAGTGGTAAAATTTATTGGAGATTGACAAACATAGCATTACTCAATGATGCAATTCATGAAAGAATTAATAAGGGAAGAGAAGATTCACATGCAAATACACTATCTTGGACATCTTTTATCATTGTGAGCCCCTGATAACCCACAAGTATAGGGGATCAGTTGTAGCCTCTTTCGATAAGTAAGAGTGTCGAACCCAACGAGGAGCTAAAGGTAGGATTTGTATTCCCTTAAAGTTCTATCGACCACCGATACAACTCTACGCGCACTTAACGTTCGCTTTACCTAGAACAAGTATGAAACTAGAAGTACTTTGTAGGTGTGATAGGATAGGCTTGCAAGATAATAAAGATCACGTAAATAAAAGCTAGGGGCTGTTTAGATAAAGAAGTAACTAAGTTAGTTTTAGTAGAGAGCTTTTTGTCACAAGAAAGTTATTTGTCCCTAGGCAATCAATAACTAGACCGGTAATCATTATTGCAATTTTATATGAGGGAGAGGCATAAGCTAACATACTTTCTCTTCTTGGATCATATGCACTTATGATTGGAACTCTAGCAAGCATCCGCAACTACTAAAGATCATTAAGGTAAAAACCCAACCATAGCATTATAAGGTATCAAGTCCTCTTTACTCCCATACGCAAACAACCTACTTACTCGGGTCTGTGCTTCTGTCACTCACGCCACCTACCATAAGCGAATCACAAACATATTGCAAACCCTACAACGGGGATCCCTCATGCTTGCGCAGCACGGAGAGCACCATAGGATAGCACCAATAATAAAACATACAACTCAAACCAATCACGGTCATCAATTAACCCATAGGACAAAACGGATCTACTCAAACATCATAGGATAGCCATACATCATTGGGAAATAATATATAGCGTTGAGCACCATGTTTAAGTAGAGATTGGAGCGGGGAGAAGAGGTGTTACACCGCTGCACAGAGGGGGAGAGAGTTGGTGATGACGGCGGCGAAGTTGTTGGTTTAGATTGCCGTCACGATGATGGCCCCGGCGGCGTTCCGGCGCCATCGGGAGAGAGGGGGAGAGAGCCCCCCTCCTTCTTCTTCTTCCTTGACCTTCCCCCTAGATGGGAGAAGGGTTTCCCCTCTGGTCCATGGTCTCCATGGCGGCGGAGGGGCGAGAGCCCCTCCGAGATTGGATCTCTCTCTCTGTTTCCTTCTGTTTCTGCGCTCCCTGTTTCTGGCCTTTCACCGTTTCTTAAATTCCTGGATATCCGTAAATCCGATTGGGCTGAAATTTTAACATGATTTTATCTGGATATTAGCTTTCTTGCGGCCGAAGAAGGGCACCAACCGCCTTACGGGGTGGCCACAAGGGTCCAGGGCGCGCCCTACCCCCTGGGGGGCGCCCCCCGTCCTTGTGGCCCCCTCGGGCATCGTCTCGCATTGATTATTTTTCCCAAAAATAACATATATTCCAAAAAAAAATGTCCGTCAGTTTTTATCCCGTTTGGACTCCGTTTGATATGGATTTTCTGCGAAACAAAAAAACATGCAACAAACAGGAACTGGCACTGGGCACTGGATCAATATGTTAGTACCAAAAATAGTATAAAAATTTGCCAAAAGTGTATAAAAGTTGTAGAATATTGGCATGGAACAATAAAAAATTATAGATACGACGGAGACGTATTAGCCCCCATTAAATATTATATGTTAAAATTGTTGACGTTGGACATGGAAGACAACGTAATGATTTATGTTTGTTCATATTCACATAGAAGTTATATTGTCATAGATTCTTCAACATGTGGTGCGTGCTCAACATCTTTGCTAGCCAAAATCTCCGCACTAAGTAGAGATACTACTTGTGCATCCAAAAACTCTTAAACTCAAAATCTTGTTTTGGGAATCCACCATACCTACCTATGGATTGAGTAAGATCCTTCAAGAAAGTTGTCATCGGTGCAATAAGGCAATAAAAATTGCTTCTAAACGTGTTGGATCATTTAGTGTAAGAGAAAATTGAGCGTTGTACAAACTTTTGATGGCAAAATAATAAAAGCGACATACTGCATAATAAAGGTTGCTATCATAAGGGGAAATACAACGTGATGTTCCTTTGCATTAAGGGATTGTGCATACAAACAAAAAGTGCATGGCAACCTCTGCTTCCCTCTGCGAATGGCCTATCTTTTACTTTTATGGAAGAGTCAAAGTATTCTTCCCTATTCCATTTTATTTTCTCTTTTTGCAAGCATCATGTGGTGAGGAAAGATCTAGGCACATATATCCAGTTAGATATGAGTGAGCATGAGTTATTATTGTTGACATCACCCCTGAGGTGAATACGTTGGGAGGCAAAACTATAAGCCCCTATCTTTCTATGTGTCCGGTTGAAACTTTTTGTTCATGGGTATGCTGTGAGTGTTAGCAATCATAGAGGTTTAAATGATGGTTGAGCATGTGGACTTGCCAAACGGCTCCGATATGTTACCCTTCCTGAAAATATGATGAATTGTAGTTGCAAAGTTGACTGAGAACATTGTTTGTTGGTTTTCAATGGAGTTTATGTTTTATACTTCAATGTTGTGATGAATTATTACTTGTTCATGAGAAGTTATATGATAAAAGTTGTGTGATAAAGTTTTATGTTAAAGTTCTTTGCTGTTATAATAATGAGCATGATGCTTTTATGTCCGTATTTTGTTCGACACCTCTCTCTCTCTAAGCATGTGGACATGTTTTTCGATTTTGATTTTTTGCTTGAGGACAAGCGAGGTCTAAGCTTGAGGGAGTTGATACGTCCATTTTGCATCATGTTTTCCTACCATTATTTATAATGTTTTTATGCATAATAATGCTTTATGGAGTAATTCTAATGCCTTTTCTCTCATAATATGCAAGGTTTACATAAAGAGGGAGAATGCCGGCAACTGGAATTCTAGGCCTGAAAAAGCTACGTCAGAGTTACCTATTCTGCACATCTCCAAATGAGCTGAAAATTTACAGAGAATTTTTTTGGAATATATAAAAAATACTAGAGCAAATAACTACCGGAGGGGGCCACGTGGTGAGCACAAGACACTAGGGCACACCAGGCCCCCAGGCGCGCCCTGGTGGGTTGTGCTCAGCCCAGCCCACCTCCGGTGCCCATCTTCTGGTATATAGGTCATTTTGACCTAGAAAAAATCAGGAGGGGACTTTCGGGATGAAGCGCCGCCGTCTCAAGGTGGAACTTGGGCAGGAGCACTTTTGCCCTCCAGCAGAGCGATTCCGCCGGGGGAACTTCCCTCCCGGAGGGGGAAATCGAAGCCATCGTCATCACCAACAAGCCTCTCATCTTTGGGAGGGAAATCTCCATGAACATCTTCAACAACACCATCTCCTCTCAAACCCTAGTTCATCTCTTGTGTTCAATATTTGTACCGGAACCTTAGATTGGTACCGGTGGGTGACTAGTAGTGTTGATTACATCCTGTAGTTGATTACTATATGGTTTATTCGGTGGAAGATTATATGTTCAGATCCATTATGCTATTTAATACCCCTCTGATCATGAACATGATTATCATTTGTGAGTAGTTACTTTTGTTCTTGAGGTCACGGGAGAAGTCATGTTGCAAGTAATCATGTGAACTTGATATGTGTTTGATATTTTGATGATATGTATGTTGTGATTTCCTTAGTGGTGTCATGTGAACGTCGACTACATGGCACTTCACCATATTTGGGCCTAAGGGAATGCATTGTGGAGTAGTTATTAGATGATGGGTTGCTAAAGTGACAGAAGCTTAAACCCTAGTTTATGTGCTACTTCGTAAGGGACCGATTTGGATCCAAAAGTGTAATGCTATGGTTAGATTTTATCTTAATACTTTTCTCGTAGTTGCGGATGCTTACGAGGGGGTTAATCATATGCAGGATGTTTGTTCAAGTAAGAATAGCACCTAAGCACGGTCCACCCACATATCAAATTATCAAAGTAGCGAACATGAATCAATCCAACATGATGAAAGTGACATGGTGAAATTCCCGTGTACCCTCAAGAACGCTTTGCTTATCATAAGAGACCGTTTTGGCCTGTCCTTTGCCACAAAAGGATTGGGCTACCTTGCTGCACTTTATTTACTGTTACCGTTACTTGTCCATTACAAATTATCTTGCTATCAAACTACTTGTTACCGACTACTTCAGTGCTTGTAGAAAATACCTTGCTGAAAACCACTTGTCATTTCCTTCTACTCCTCGTTGGGTTCGACACTCTTACTTAACGAAAGGACTACGATTGATTCACTATAATTGTGGGTCATCAGACCGCATGTGAGCAAACCGATGATGTGCCAAACTAGATACTAACTACCCCACTTATCTGGCGGGAAAAGCCCCCTCCTATCGTTTCCAATCGTTATTTCTATCTATCGATCGCGCCAATGAGTAGAACCAATTGTTACAATTTATACAAGTTCAAAAGGAAAAAAGCCTGCCGCGTTCGGTCCCACCCCGACATGGTCAGGAATCGGGAGTACTCCACGGTCAGTCCAGCACACCACATAGCTAGGGAAGGCGTGTTGCCTAGCATTTTCACTGTCATATGGGACCGCAGTTGAGCAAACCGACTATCGGCAAACCGCACCCCGCCCGCCACGTTGGCAAACAGAAACGAGGAGGGGAAGATCTAGCTGTAGCACGAATGCCAAGAAATTTGGTTTCAGATGGGACTCGTTGATAGAGTAGGAGCACTCCGTACTAGTACGTAGTTTGTACTGCTACCACTATAAAACTAGGTACGTGCACGACACAACATCGTATGAACAAAACAGGGCAAGATCTTGTTTTGGGTGATTTATCTCTTTTGCCAGTCAATATAATATGAATAATATGATGTGGGGGGCACCCATTAAGCCACATGGCATGTTTGGAGGTCTTGTTCAGAGCTTCTTGTGTGGATCGATCACACTGTCGTGTTGCTGGTTTGAGAAGAATGTGTCTGGGTACAATTAGGTTATAGTAGATCTGAATCCCAACCACCTGGACCACCGGATCAACATCAATCAATGGTTTATATCGTGTACATGTAACTACATGCATTGCCTATATAAAAATAATGAATATAGAATATATAATACATAACACCGCATATTAGGTTTCTCTAAAGTCAAACTTCGTATACTAACATATACACCACCAAATATATATCATTTGATTCATCATTGCTTGTAACTCCACATCATGTAAATTTTTTAGTGTAAATGTTCATATTGTTTTCAACAAACTTGGTCAAGCTTTAAAATTTTGGCTGCAGTCAAAGCTATGTGCGGAGTAAATTAAAACATAGGGAGTGGTAAAGATATAGATATAACTATAGAAATAAAAAATATAGCAATATAGTCTATACACATTGTTTTGCTTCGCTATAATTTGCATCTGCGAGATGTGTAGGACTACCGCCTTGTTCAGATCCTATATTAGGAACCCCACCATTATCCTTAATTAATTCATATTGGCAATTTAGATTGCATTATCTTAGTTCTTGCCGGTTCTTCAGTTGCTTGCAGGAACTCGATCTCATTATTCAGCTTGATTTTGTGCATATGACAACATCATTGACCATCTGAGATTGATTTAGTTAGCGATTGACGATTTGTATCACCGGGTATGACATAGCTGGATCTTCAACGTCAAAATCCACCAAATCAATACTTATCCCCACTCTCATCGAAAGATTGGGTCGCCATCACATGACTACCAGCTAGACAATTCCTTACCTATAACATACACATGAGCACCCATCTCATTATCTAGGTCCCTACCTCCCTCTCTCTCTCTCTCTCGAAACACACATACCTCTCCACATGATGTGTGTCTCTTGGTCTCCCTCCCATCCCATAAAAAGGCACACCGCCATTCTCTTCTTCTTGCTATCACCATCTATGTAGTTAGGTCTCCCTATGACACACAAGCATTCATCTCTCTCTCTCTACTATCTCTCTCTACCACACATGACATTACACCCCCTAGCCAGCTGTGTTGTCGAGGTCTATCTAGCTCTCTCAAAGGCAAACAAACGTTGTGTGTGTGTCTCTTCATCGCACACACACTACTGCTCTCCCAATATCCCCGACCCCGAAACCTTGTCGATCCCCTCTATGTCTATATCAAGTATACAGCCGACATTACACGCACCCCTCTCTCTCTCTCTAACACACACACGAACACACCCTCTATGTCCCTTTCAGACACTCCTCTCTCTACGACACACACAGTCTTTCGAACACGCATATGCCCCTCTCTCATTAGGTATCACTGCCCCCATCTTTATCACACAAATATTCTCTCTATATCTATCTCTCGCAATAATACATGGATAGTCTAAATTGAAATCAAGCAAAGGACCACACTTCTCTTGATTCTCTACTGGAAAAATGAGCTCCAATTACAAAAATCAAATCCACTCCCAAATAGAAAATAAAAATAGGGTGAAATCTTGCACACAAATGTGTGTTGCATGCATGAATGTCAATGATATGGATGTACTACTCGTACATCCACACTGACCCAATTCACACAAATTACATTAAAACCTTCTCAAAATATGGTGCACATGTGATGTTTGTTGTACTGCTCCTACTAGATAGCCCCCGACACATTCCAACATATTGTGCTACTTGAGATTCTATTTTTCTCCTCAGACCATATGAAACCACAAAAAGGTCAACCCCCGCCCCCATTGGTACTGTAGCTCAAAGCTCCCATACGAACACAACACCCACCAGAGCACATAGCCGTTGCCGAAGTGCACGACACCGTGGCTTGGGAAGAGGACAGAGTCTCCGACATCGCCGAGGTGGAGCATGCCCTCGACGTCCGCGAGTAGCTCACGCTCACTGGACATGCGGATGACGGTGTGATCTAGCGGCTCACCCTCGTAAGCCACAAGGGGGAGCGCTTGCTCCGGTGCTACTTGTGAGTTGTTTTGGGATTTCCTCTAAGAGGAGAGGATGATGCAGTACAGTAGAGATAAGTATTTCCCTTAGTTAAGAACCAATGTTATCAATCCAGTAGGAGAACCACGCAAGACCTTGTAAACAGCACCTACACACAAAAGAACAAATACTTGCACCCAACGCGATCAAGGGGGTTGTCAATCCCTTCGGCGGTTAATTGCAAGGATCATGTCTGATAATGGTAGATAGATAAACAAAAACACAAAATAAAAGAACAGTAAATAAATTGCAGCAAGGTATTTTTGGATTTTACTATATGATAAATGTAGACCCGGGGGCCATAGTTTTCACTAGAGGTTTCTCTCTCGAACAAAAAACATACGGTGGGTAAACAAATTACTGTTGGGCAAATGATAGAAAAGCGCATAGTTATGACGATATCCAAGGCAATGATCACGTATATAGGCATCACGTCCGAGACTAGTAGACCGACTCCTGCCTGCATCTACTACTATTACTCCACATATCGACCGCTGTCCAGTATGCATCTAGAGTATGAAGTCCATAAAGAATGGAGTAACGCCTTAAGCAAGATGATATGATCTAGACAAAGTAAATACCAATATGAATAAACCCCGTTGTTTTACCCTTAATGGCAACAATACAAATGCGTGTCAGGTCCCTTGCTATCACTGGTTTTGAGCACCGCAAGATTGAACCCATTACAAAGCACCTCTCCCATTGCAAGACAGATAAATCTAGTTGGCCAAAACTAAACAAAAAGATCGGAGAGAAATACAAAGCTATAATAATCATGCATATAAGAATTCATAAAAGACTCAAATAATATTCATGGATAATCTGATCATAAACCCACAATTCATCGGATTCCAACAAACACACTGCAAACAGAAGATTACATCGAATAGATTTCCAAGAACATCGAGGAGAACATTGTATTGAAGATCAAAGATAGAGAAGAAGCCATCTAGCTACTAGCTATGGACCCGTAGGTCTATGGTAAACTACTCACACATCATCGGAAGGGCAGCAAGGTTGATGTTGAGGCCCCCCGTGATTGATTCCGCCCTCCGGCATAGTACCGGAGAAGGCCTCAAGATGGGATCTCGGAAGAACAGAAACTTGCGGCGGCGGAGAAAGTATTTCGGGTGGCTCTCTGGTGTATTGGGAATATTTTGGAATTTATAGAGGTGGCATTAGGTCAAGAGGTGCCGAGGGGCCCACAAGCCTTTAGGGCATGCCCCCCAGGCTTGTCGCTTCCTCGTGACTCCTGATGTCTACTACACAACTTAATCTTGTAGACTCGTGTTGGGCCTCCAAGCGCAGAGTTCTGTAGGATAGTAGCAATTTTCCCTCAAGTGGATGACCTAAGGTTTAACAATCCGTGGGAGGCGTAGGATGAAGATGGTCTCTCTCAAACAACCCTGCAATAAATACAAAAAATCTCTTGTGTCCCCAACACACCCAATACAATGGAAAATTGTATAGATGCACTAGTTCGGCGAAGAGATGGCGATACAAGTGTAGTATGGATAGTAGATATAGGTTTTTGTAATCTAAAAATATATAATCAGCAAGGTATCAAGTGATAAAATGGAGCACAAATGGTATTGCAATGGTTAGAAACAAGGCCTCGGGTTCATACTTGACTAGTGCAATCTGTCAACAATGCTAACATAATTAAATCATATAACAATCCCTCAACATGCGGCAAAGAATCACTCCAAAGTTCTTATGCAGTGGAGAACATAAGATGAAATTGTTGTAGGGTACGAAACCACCTCAAAGTTATCTTTTCCGATCAATCTATTGAGATATTCCTATAAGTGTCAGAAATAGCCCTAGAGTTCATCTTAAAATAACACCATATGATACACATCAACCAACTCTAATGTCACCTAGATACTGCAATGTCACCACAAGTATCCGTGAGTTGATTATTCGATATGCATCAAACAACTTCAGATTCATAATATTGAATCCAACACAAAGAACTTCAAAGAGTGCCCCAAGGTTTCTGTTGGAGAAAGAAGGACGAAAACGTGTATCAAGCCCTATACATAGATTACCCCATTGTCACCTCAGGAATCCGCGAGTTGATTACCAAAACATACATCAAGTCAATCAATAGAACACCCCATTGTCACCACGGCTATCCACATGTCAGACATACATCACTACAAAAAAATACACTTCCGTGATGATACGTGTTTGTCACAGTAGGTCATGTTTTCTGTAATGCATGTAAATCCATGACAATTTTATGACAGAATCAAGATAGTCATACCTGTGCTGTCGTAGAAGTGTTCCATGACAATACCAAAATTATCATCACGGAAGTGTTCACTTCCATGACAATAAATGACGCGTCATGGAAGTGCTTTCATCAAGGGTAACCGACACGTGGCATCCACCGTAATGGGTCGCCGTTAAGCTATCGGGTCCAGTTTTGGATCCAATAACCTGTTAACAGCAACGACCAATGGCAATTATCCACGTGTAAAATTCTCATTGCCCGGAGGAAACACGTGTCAGTTCGTCATTGGGTCAGATAGGCGCCTATGATATGTTGACACGTGCGACGGCCTAACACTGGCCCATTTAGCTTACAAAGGCCGGCCCGTTTAACTTGGTTAAAAGTTAGCGGGCCAGCCCATGAAAAGCCTGTTAATGATCTGTTCGCATATAGCCCATTTTACGGTCCGGTAACTCACGGCCTGTTATGGCGTTCCCGAAATCGGCCCAACAGCGTCATGTGGGTCGTCTAGTATAATACCAGCCCGTTTCATTTTTGGCCCATGTATGGCCCATGACCTCTTTTGGCCCATACGTGGCCTTCCGTATCTTTGGGCCCTTTAATGGGCCGCGGTGACTCTGGCCCATAATAAACAGTAAATTTCTTTATGCCCAGTAACGGCCCATGATTCACATGGGCCGTTTCCAGCCCGTGTTAGCTTTCGGCCTACTGACGGCCCATACATTCTTGGGCTCCTTTCCGGCCCTCGATTACTTCCGGCCTGTTACTGGCCTGTTCCCCTAATGGGCCAATTTTGGCCCATGTTTAGAATCGGCCCGTTTGTGCCTGTTAACCCGTTGCACCGTTTCCAGTCCGTCCTATATTCTGGCCCTTTAACGACCCGTTATGCCTGTGACAGAATTAAGCCTTTGCTGTCTTCCGGCCTATTAATGGCCCATTACCATGCTGGCCCGCTACCAATTATGCATGTTTACGGCCCATGTGGGCCCATTTATCCAATGGCCCGAGGCCCACTGACTCTACGTCCAGTTGTAGGCCCATTTATCTGACGGTCCGTAGGAGGCCCATGGATCCTACGGCCCGTAGCAGGCTCAAGGTTACCACGGTCCGTATATGGCCCATGGTTGTTGTGGCCACTAGCAAACCAAGGAAAAAGAAGACTAGGGAAATAAATAAGCCAGAAACTAATGCTAGTCTATTAAGGCGATTGCACAGATTACATCCACTAGGCATCAAAGTTCGCCACCAGTGCAAATATAGGGAACACCCTACACTATACAAAAATGGTTGCTATTTTCTTGAGCCTGTCGCTGCACGTTAAGAACAAATTTTGTATCACAACAAAACAAATTACAACCATAAAACAAAAGGAAGGTTGGCATAAAAGTTAACAGTCCGGCAGATAAATGCACCACCAGAAGTTCAGAAGCTAAGTTCATTTGACCTGACTGTTATGTTTTCATGCTGTACCGTCCGATGGAGCACCATAACCTTCACCTTCATTTCTCCTAGGCTCCTGAACAACATAGCAAATGTCTGATAGTCTGGTTTCAAAACCATGCATATCTTGAGGACATCGAACAATGGCTGTCCTTGTTTCACAAAGGGTCTCTGTTAGGGAATGGACTTGTGTCTGGAGCGCAGATATAACATTGTTTTGAGCTTTCATATCTTGATCATGATGCAGTTTAGACGAGATTGCCTTAACAACCAACCCAGTATTACGGAGGAACGTGCTTTTGGCACTGTTAGTGGATAGGTACTGGCCCATTGCAGCAAGAAGAAATTGCGGTTATAGTTGCCTCGTCACCTTCAGAAGGTGGCGGTTCCACCATTTGTTCCATAGCTTTCTGAAAAGTTGAGTTTTTACATTAGTAGTACCAGAACAGAAGATATTAAGGAGGCAGCAAAACCAAACAAAATAGCTTTGGTCTATATACAAAACTTATTCTGGTGAACCCGTGTAAAATAGTAGTTGTATTTTATTGCAAAGTACATAATAAAACCAGGTTCCAAACATGTGACCATGTACCATGGCTAATGTATTGTCTATTTCCTCACATTGTATTGACAGGTAAGGATAAAGAGACAAAGTTTATAATACAGTAAGCATAGTATGACATCATTCATATCACAAAACAACTGAGAACAGACAAACAGGCAATTGTAACGTTGTGTAGACAAGTCCAGCACGGAACTAGATTACAGATCAAGATCAAAGGAACCTCACTCCTCTCTTTTAAACCTTGTAAGGTGCAATGATATGCTAAGACAATTGTGTATAAAATTGAAAAGAGTAATAGACATTGGCTGCAAACAGTGCAATTCAATGCACAAGTCAGAGTAAGTAGTAGTTAAAAGGCATGAGGATTAAGGACTTACAACAACGGCTTTGACTGGTGTAGTCATGCCCTTCGTCATGCTGGTGTGATAGTCCTTGAAGATTTCCACAGCATTTGGTTCAGGTACTTTTTGGTCCTTGTAGGCTTTCCTCTACATTTGGAACATGTCAATATAGATCTGATAATATGGCACAACGAAAAGAGTGAAATAGCAGCTAATTACAAGAGCCTCGCAGTGTGCAATATAGCTACGAGATCCTGTCGTCTGTTGGAATTTCACTTTCGTACGATTGGCCTTGTTCTTTGAACAATTCACCTACAAGAAGATAGATTTGTGAGGCACATGCGTAAATAGGAGTTCAACATGTGATCTGATCACATATATATAAGGTACTTGATACTTTGGATCAGACCAGTGTTTAACGAGGCCTCTCCAGTGTTCATCCGATATATTTTCCACTGGAGATGTTTGGGCAAGTTCACTGTTAGCCTTGCCTTCAAAGTGAGTTTTCCTCAAGTTATACCGATACTCTCGCAGAGCAGACTTGAAAACATGGGTGCATGCTTGTCTGGTTGCATCATCTGGGCTGTCCAACTTGAACCTCATCTGTTGAAAATTATGGGAGTCTCATTACCAGCAACCTAGAAAGTATGTGACAGAGCAAGACGATATTACTAATTTCCATACATAACCATACTTACAGATAAATGGTAGAGGAAGGTGTTGAACTGGGTTTCGTCTTTGTCATTCCTGTACTGAATCCATGTTGGGAGGATACGTGCATGACACCTAACGGCAACCGCTGCCTCTGATACTAACTTGGCTGACTCTGTAGCATCACGTGGCCTTTTTAAACCTACCTCAAAACGGATCACCATTCTTCCTCCTCTAGATTTAGTTAACCTATCGAGCATTATCCCTGATGTCTGTTTCCTCTTGCGCCTAGGTGCTAGTCCAACAATGAACATAGGAAGTGTTAGTGTACATCAAACTGTGAGACTAAATATAAAGAAGCATGCAACTGTAACTTGACTCCAGCAACTACCTTCTTGCTGTTGAAGCTCACAAGGTTCATCTGATCTTGCCAACTCGTCTTGTGTCAAGAGTGCTTCGGAAGTAGTGTCAGGTGGCAAGGGAGCTTGGGAACTTGCCGCTAGCTGAGTTGACAAACGAGTAACTCGTGCAGCTGAAGGTGTTGCAACAACTAGGGTTGTCGCTGCTTGTTTGATGGTAGCTATTAGTTTGTGTTTGGATTGTTTTGCAGCTGATGTAGCATGGGATACCGTGTTTGTACAATTTTCCGGTGGACTTTGACCTTCTATTGCACCATCAGTACCAGCAGAATCTGCATAATTCTTCCGCTTCTGTTTCCGTGCGTCCTGAGTACTAACACCATCCCCTGCCATTCTGTGTTCCTTCCTCTTTCTCTGTGCCACCTCAAGTCAAGCCGACAAGAAAAAGGAATAAAAATTTAGTTCTTCAGAACAAATTGATGCGTGATACAGACGAACTGAACTTTGATGTTAGATAACCGCATGATAGGAGGATGTAATATGTACAAAAAACAGGACGAAATGAGATAATCAGAACTATGATGTGTAAACTAAGCAGAAGGCAGTTCAATAAATTAGAAGCAATGCAATGGAAGGTGACACCATATGAAAGATCTCTCTGCCAAGTTAACATTGTCTCGTCATAACTGGCATTTAAACAAATGTGAAGCAATACAAGAAATAAATCATATGAAAGATGCAAACAACATCACACTACCAAGTTAAAACCGACAAGAAAAAGCAATAAAATTCACTCTTCAGAACTATTCATGCATGATACTGACAATCACTACCTTGATGTAAGGCAAACACATGATACGAGGATGGAATATGTACGAAGAACAGGATGGCATGGCGTATTCACAACTATTTATGTAAACTAAGCAGAAGTAATTTAATCAAATTACAAGCAATACAAGCTAGACACCGTATGCAACATGCAAGACAATATCACAATGCCAAGCTAGAGAAAGCACC
Organism: Thinopyrum elongatum; assembly: GCA_011799875.1. Lineage (NCBI taxonomy): Eukaryota > Viridiplantae > Streptophyta > Magnoliopsida > Poales > Poaceae > Thinopyrum > Thinopyrum elongatum. The sequence goes on along the minus strand of CM022299.1, from coordinate 331,433,753 downwards.
TGGGATGCCGGTTTCGCCGAAAGAGCGCCATCAGTCCCTGCCTTAATTTTTCCTTCCTCTTACTTAATTTTATTGCCTTGTCAAGTCAAACCCACAAGAAAAATGAATAAAAATTTGCTTTTCAAAACTCATTGATGCAGGATGTTGACGAGCACTACTTTAATGTATGGCAACCGCATGATAGGACGATTGAATGTGTAAGAAGAAAGGACAACATTGCATATTCACAGCTATGATGTGCAAACTAAGCAGAAGGCATTTCAACAAATTAGAAGCAATGAAAGCTAGACACCATATGAAAGATGCAATGAATATCACTCTACCAAGTTAAAACTGTCTTGTCATAAGTGTCATTTCAACAAATTAGAAGTAGTACAAGCTATAAAAGAATGCGAGATGTAACCTATATCACACTCCCAAGTTAAACGTGTCTTATGATAAGTGGTTGTTGCAGGTTACACAACAGTAGTACTTTAATGTAAGAACATGGTGTGATAGACAGATATTGTATGTTCTAGAAACAGGAACATGTGTCTTATTCACAAGTATAATGTGTAAAGTAAGCAGATGGAATTCAACAAAATTAGAAGCAATACAAGCTAGACATCATACATAACATGCAACCACATATAGCAGTGCCAAGTTAGAGGGAGCACCTATGATGGTCCACTAGGGGAGACGTGCTCATCATCAACACAGCTATGTTGAGTTCTATGCATGTGTTGTCTTGCAAATCTTCTTGGGGGGATGCCGGAGTAGAATCTGTAGAGGCCCTCCATTTCAGTTGTTTGGAAGGAGCACCTTTATCCACTGCCTTGCTAATTTACTTCTGCTTTATTGATTTTGCATTGTCAAGTAAAACCGACAAGAAAAGGCAATAGAATTCACTCTTCAGAACTCATTCATGCATGATATTGACAATCACTACTTTGATGTAAGGCAAACACATGATACGAGGATGGAATAAGTACGAAAAACAGGACGGCATGGCATATCACAACTATTTGTGTAAACTAAGCAGAAGTCATTTCATCAAATTAGAAGCAATGCAAGCTAGACACCACATGAAAGATGTAACCAATATGACTCTGCCAAGTTAAAAGCGTCCCATCATAAATGGCATTTCAACAAATTAGAAGCAGTGGATGCTATAAATCATATTAAAGATGCAACCAATATCAGGCTGCATGTATTAAAGCTGTCTCATCATAATTGATAGATGCGGGATACAAAAAAACAGTAGTTTTATGTAAGGACATGCTTAATAGACAGATGTACTATGTACCAAAAACAGGAAGGCATGTCACATTAACAGGTATAATGTATAAACTAAGCAGAATAGCACATGCAATTTAACCAGATTGGAAGAATTACAATCTAGACACTATATGCAACATGCAACCACATATCACACTGCCAAGTTAGAGCAAGCACCTGCGATGGTGGTGTAGGGGAAATGCGGTCATCAACTACAGAGCTACGTTGACTATCTTCATCTAGCATTGTTGTTTCTTGAGAATCATGTGGGGATGCTGACACTGCATTCTTTAAAAGAGGATCTTTTCTTACAGCAGTCCATGAGCCTGACTATCTCATCATAAGTGATTGATGAGGGATACACAAGAACATTAGTTTGATGTAAGAACATGGTTAATAGACAAATGTAGTAGTATGTACCAAAAACAGGAAGGCATGTCATATTCAAAGGTATAATGTGTAAGCTAAGCAGATGCAATTTAACCAAATTGGAAGCAGTACAAGCTAGACACCCGGCTAGAGTGGTGAGCGTGATCATCGAGGACCTGAGAGCCTGGTGGGAGGCGGGCTGCTTCGCCACCACCATGGCTTTTTAGTTGGCTTGCAGGTGATGCCTGTCTGTGCTGGGCTTGTCACTGGCTCAGCCAGTGCCCTGACTAGTTGGCTTCTGGTGCTCCCGGGATGGTGGTTCATGTAAAAATATGTTTCCTTATCTTAATAAAGACCGACTTCAGCCTTTCGAATACAAGCTAGACACCATATGCAACATGCTACCACATATGACACCTAAAGTTAAAGCAAGCACCTTGGATGGTGGCTCATGGCGAGCGAGATCATCAACTCCAGAGCTATGTTTACCATCTCCATCTGCTGACACTACACCCTTTATAGCGCCCAAACGTGTATTGCCTGCCCACGAAGAAAGCAAGAGCGACTTCTTTCTTTTATTTCATGCTTCTCTCAACAGTTCGGCAGAGGCTGACATACCCATGCATAAAAAAACAATAGTGAGAGTATGGGTGAAGTGTGTGCAGGACTAGTGCACTGTAAAAGCAGCAGATAGCAGGTGGCTGAAAAATAAATGACAGGAGACATATGATAGCTCTACAGCATTGCATGGCAAACAAAATTAGATTCTACTTCGTATGATTTTGTAATATATGAGCACAGGGATGGCTGGGAAATGCATGTACTCCTCCAGCACACCACCACGTGTGGTCCTATCAAAATAACAGTCGACTGAAAATAAATATGTCAGTTGATTTTTTTATGAACCGTCCGATCTACAAGGAACGGGCAGACGGCCTTCATCTACCTCCTGCCAGTCACTGTTGACGATCTTTCTCGAACCGCCAGCGACCACCGGCCCAGACCCCTGCCTCCGCCGCCCCGCCCTTCCCTCGACCTCACACCACCGCCGTGCTTGGCAGCGCCCCCCGTCGATCCCCCTAAGCCCGAACGACCTCTAGATCGAGCGCCAGCAGCTCCTACGCCCCACACACCCCTAAGATAAACACCGAGGCGCTGCTTCCCCGGCGTAATAGGCGCACTAGCGCCTGTTACACTGGGAAATGCTTCCTTTAATTGGGAATCAACTGACTAGGAATTGAAATCCAGGGGGGCGACGGACCTCTAGCTAAGGTGAAATAGTATATGAGGAGAAACCTTGTGCCTCGCGAGTTACTAGGAACATCTAGTATCAGGAAGAAGGTGTAGGAAGAAGCGGTCAACTAGTGTCTTCTGTGGATGAATACCGTGCAAGCAGACACGTAAGATTTGCACGAATAAGGGAAGAGGAGTACCAGTTTCGGTTGCCAGTGCTGTGCCATCCTTATTTCATGGCGATGTTCTTCTTTTTACTCGGGGAACCGATGTTTTGGAGGAGGGTGGAGCCTTGGAGGAACCCATGGCCAAATTGTTGACTGTGTTGCGATGGTCGTCTGTCAGCGGAGGGGAAGCAGATCCGAGGCGGCGAAGGATGGCGTAGAGGGAACAACTCCGGTGCGGTGGACGGTGGTGACGTTGGAGCGGCAACGGTGAGGCGCAGGATGGCGTGGTTGAACTGGCTCGGGTACGGCGCACGTCGACGTCCTGGAGGCAGCTCGGCCTCGGCTTCAACTACTAGCCGTGGAGGGCGTTGTGGTTGCGGTTGCGGTGGACAACGACGTCGGAGTATTGGCTCCGACGTGATGGAGGAGGTCGGTGGTTGATGGGTTGGACGGGGTGGCGTACGGAGGACGCCGGGGTTTCACGGCTGGTGGAGAGGTAGTTTTGGCGCCCATGGAGTATGAATGGGGAATCGGACGGTGGGGAGCTAAGGGGGAACCATGTTTCGGTCTGGGATGCACTTGTTTGAAATTTGGGGAAAGTACAAACTTTGCCCCATCTTAGATTCCGGACCTTCTGCGGGTCGGGGGTAGGATGGTAACCCCAGCTGTCCCAAATAGTGGGCGGGAGCGATTTCGGCCGAGCGCATGTGTGTTTAGGCGGCCACGGTGTATGAATGTTTTTCGGAGGCAGTTGCGTGGAGTCTAGATGAAGTTACAAACCTACCTCGGTTTAGACCTTTGGACGTCGGGCCGTTATGTTTCACGGGTCGGAGTTAGAAAAGTAATTTCCTTCTACCAAACATTGGTCTCACGCAGTTTCGGGCGAGTAGAGGCTCTTTTGGCGCTTTGTTCGAAATTTTGAAACAGAAGGATTCACGTTTAGAGTACTCTTGAACTTTGAGGATTGACCTAAATAGACAACGTTAAATTTGGCCTTGTATGTTTGAAAACCTCATTAAATTATGCGCTTCTTTTTGAAATTTTGACACTTGAAAATCCTACAACTACGATTATTTTGGAATGGAGGAGTTAAATTTGAATCTATTTTGTACACGACTATATATGCTGTTATGTACAAAAGCAGAGCAAAGATTGGTGCCCCCATAATTTAGGTATGAGTTACAAATGCCATGATCTCGAATTCAACTAATTGAATGGACTTCATGTTGAATTCGAATTTTTTAAACTACCTTAAGTTGAATTCAAATGTATGCTAGTTCATAGCTAGCTATTTATAATGTTCATTGTGCAACCTTTGTATGTATAATGTGCTTTACACACACAACATGAACTATACTCACATTTATATTTGAATTGCTAAAGTGATGCATTGTCTGGAGTTCAAAATACTGACTCTATGGATCAATTATGCTGAATAATAACATAGACATGCTCACATTTGATAGAATATAGATGCCTGATGGATCAATGACCGTTCCTTATGCGAATTGCAAATATCATGATCCCATCCTAATATTTGGATACAATTTATATTTTTAATCAATGTGTACATCAGTCTTTTACGTGTAGTTTCACTCTCCATAGGCCCCTCCTCAAACACGCGCTAACTTTCTCTCTCACACATACGCGCACATGGTGTATATCCATCGGTGGTCTCTCACACATGCTCACACACTCTATCTCCCGAGGTGTCTTTCTCGCACACATGCTCTCGATATCACCCTCCCTCCATCTCGCAACCATTTATGACTGTTTTCACTAACCTTTATCACAAGCACTCTTCCTCTCACACACATACGCACACACAATCCCGATCGACCCTTTCTCTATACATAGACCTGCCTACGTGTCTCCCGCACGCACATTATCTATAGGCCTGTCTCTCATGCATTGTCTCCACCTCTCTTCCTAATTGACGAATATGATTCCAGCAGAACATTCTGTAGGATGCCCCTTAAAGTTAGGTTGGATGAATGGTAATATCAAAGAGAAGGGGTTACCTTAGTCCGAGGATCTAGGGTTACAAATTCTAGCCGGCTTTGTCAGTGGACACAGAGTCCTTCACGACTCTGGTATCTTTGTCTTATACGACTAGTCCTCCATGGGTCTCCCTAAATGCGTCACGGGCCGACCAATATGGCGCAGGATGGAACCGACCCAACGGCCTCACCTCGGCCCACCAGACCTCACGCGGTGACACCCCCTCTGCCCCTAGGTCTCGTTATCTTCTCACACCCACACATACCAACACAGACACCACACAAAATATTTTCACCTCATGCCTCTATCCCCCCCTTGCATGTACACACTCAAGAGCATCTCTCGCCGTGACATCCTATTCGTCTCTCTCTCTCTAGACCTCTTTCATTTCTCGTGCTATCTCTCCCACGTCGCCCCCCCGGCGGCCCCTCTATCCATGCCTCTCTCGAATACGTACACATACCCTCTCTAGGCCCTGCCAAATACGTCAACTACACATTCAGACATGTTACATCTTATCACGTACCCCATTGATCTACAAAGCCCTCTCTTCACGTTTACTTCGCATACAACATTCCTTTTGAATAAAACCACACAAAGTGTGGCCAAAAATTTATTTTAGAATTTCTACATATATGAAACATTACAAAGTTATATGGAGTATGAAAGTTAATTTGCATTGCATGGTGCACCCAATGATATTTATTCCGCATTGTGAATTTATATATTTTTATACTATATATAAAGTTAGTCGTAATAAAGAGAAACGAAGAGCATCTCTCTCTCCATCACACACACCCCCTCTACGCCCCTTTCACGTACGCACACAAACTATCTCCAGGTCCTCTAAAAGTATGCCCCCAGCACATTCACGCATGTTTCATCTTTCTCTCGCGATATATACAGTGACGATCATTGTATTCGAAGCGAAAGCATGATACATATATTGGACTTCAGAATCCACTCATTACGGTCACCATTTATGTTATGTGGTTATTATACAGTCACGGGCTCACCGTACAGCTCTTTATTTGTTCAAGACACGACTAGTTGACCAGTTAAACGCTCCACGTGGTACCTCTAGTGTTGCATCTCATTATCTCACTACCATCGAGCCCACCTATCGGCGTGTATAAGAATGAAAACAAACGATAAAAAATATTGGACGGTGGTTCGAAGTCATGACCGCGGGCACAACGGACAAGGTGGCCTTGTATTGGTATGCTGAGTCATCTGTTTTAACACACAGGAGCTGGTGTGGTGATTATACACACACACACACATGCACACGAACTGCATGCACGCAACACTCACACGTACACACGCAGCCACACACGCACGCACACACGCACACATGCATGCACACACCACACGACCAACACACACGCCCACGCTCAAGTGCTCAACCTACATGTGCATGCGCACACATCAGGCCCTGACAGACACATACACAACCAGGTGGTTCCCGCGCACGTGTTGGAGTCTTGTCGCGCCTGCGTAAATTTGTGTTTATCTTACTTTTTTCCTGTGCGAACTCACAGGTGGGACCCACAAGGAACATGGTCAATTTAACGAGTCAACATAGTGCAACGCAGACTATTTGGCCGATCAACAGAGTGCAATCCGATGCTGAACGGTGAGCAAGTGACCGTATAATCACCGCAAAACGTATATAGTGACCGTAATGAGCGTATTCTGATGTCCGGTGACCGTATTACGCTTTTCGCTTGAAATACACTGACCGCTAGTGTATTTATCTCTTCTCTTGCTCTCTCTGTGGATCCGAGTAGGCCAATGTGCCAGTGCCTAAATTGGCGCATGCCACCCCACTATTGTTGTACTGGTTTCCTAAGAGCGAACAAGCATTCACGTCTACCATACAAACTGTAGCTACGAGTTACAAATGCTATGAAGACGAATACAAATATTTGAATCCACTTTATGCCCAATTTCTCTTTGTAGGCCCTCCAAAAGTATATCTCTACACGTTCTCGCATGTTACATCTAACAACTATGCAATACAACACTACTACTACACTCTAACATAATAAATCATATGTATTTTTAGTTTTACTAGATATCATATTGTTACTTAATTATTCAGTTTGCATACATTAAAATTGCCTTTGAAATGTATGGCTAGTATCATCTACCGCGCGGGAAAAATCCCGCCCTTGCCTGTTTAATCGGGTTTGTATCGATGGATCATGCGAAACAGCAAAACTATAGTAGTACTACAGTACAAGTAACAGTTCACTGGGCCGCCGTGTCATGTACTCCTCCGTCGTGAGAGTGGAGCGCTCGCTTTCATAAATGTTCTAGTCCCTTTCGCCGACATGTGGGACATCAAGCAACCGGGTCCACGTGCCATACCGAAATAACAGTGCAGAGCAGCAGGGGTGAAGCATCCCGGTCATGGCGTCGGCGTAGTAATGAGCAATGAGGCGTCAAATCACAAAGCTGCACCTTTCCCGCAGTTAAGTTGAAGGGACGAAGTGATGCTAAAAAAAAGAAGTTGGAGGGACGAAGCAACCATCATTTCACTCGCTGCTGAATCCGCTTCTCCCTCATCTTCTTCAAGTTAACCACGTGTTGCTTCTGCCGTTGTTCGGCCTCATGTGGGACGCGGATCGGCTTGGTAAATCACTGACACGTGGGACCGCATGTTAGCAAACCGCTAGGCCAACGTCCTCTAAAAATAAGAAACCTCCCCCGCCTTTCTCGCGGCAAAATCACCTCCTTTTTACTAATCTTGATATAATTTTTTAGATCAATATAATCGAGATTTGTATAGATAGCATACAGGAGCAAAACCAAGTGGTACGGTTAAGGGCATCCACAATGTGTAGCCAAATGTGAAAATAGCTTTTGGCATCGATGGGAACCATTGTGGAGGGTGCTGCCAAAGCCAAAAAGAGGGAACCGAAGCTCCCTAATTGATTGATTGAAGGAATAGAAAAATGTAACCTCTCTCCTCTTTCTCCCGAGCTTGGACGCATGTACATTACAGACTATAGAGTCTACTCCCTTGTCCCTTCTATCACAAATCACAAAGCAGTAAGGCGTCAAATCAGAAAGCACGGGCGAAGCAGCCATCATTTCACTCTTTGCTGACTCAGCTTCTCCATCGTCTTCTTCGAGAAACCACCTTACCGCACTAAGCTAGACAGACGATGCTATTGTGTAGTAGTACATTTACACCTCCTTTGGTTCAACGGACTTCCTGGATGCAAAGAAGGCGGTTGTCTCGGCTTGCAGGCGGCACTTGCGAACGACTTACCGTGGTCTCCCTCAATGGTGTGCACCATCGAACGCACTTCGCCAAAGCCACAACGTTTGAGATATCGTTAACGTCACCGCAATGGGGAAGGAAGTCAAATAGTTACTACCTCCATTTTTTTGTATACAAGGTCGTATCAAAATTACAATTTGCAGATGGCCGCTAACACTAATCGAGGCAAAATTGATGGGGTTTGCCTCGTACTAGCAACCAAGGACATTAATATACCCTTGCATGCATGCGGAAGTGAGAAGGTTTGTTTGCATGGTGCTGCATTAATCAAGCAATGAGGAGTGAGATGGTTAGCTCTTTGGGCGTTGGAGAAAAAAATACGCATTAATTGACACGTCAAACGAGGATTTGTATCGATCAATCCCGCGAAGGAAAACCCCTCCTTTCTTTTTTAACACAAGTAGAACTATGTACTTGTATCCTGTTTGGGTCTAGGCCTTGCATTGCCATACTTTGCCACACATTTTTGCCAAGCTTGCCTAAAGTTTTTCAAAATGAAAAGGAGGTACACTTGTGCACGGCTGTCGCGGTCGCACCACACCCTCACACAGTCGCTCCTGCACGCCGCAAACCCAACCAAAGGAACACACCCTCACTGACACGTGCTACCTCATGTGATCAAACCAAACTCAGCCATCCTACCGCTGACACATAATTTTTGTTCATACTGTATGTTTATCCAACCGCATGTTGGGGAAGATCCGCGCAGCCCGGGCGGTGGTCTGTTGGGGAAGAAGAAGAGGTGACGAAGAAGAAGGGTTAGGAGATGTAGGATATTCGTCCAACTGCCTGAAATGATCGACTGACCCAAATGATGAAAGTCAGGCGACTTGCATAAATATATGTTTTTACACAGCAAAAGATCCCTAAAAACAACAACATAAAGAAAAACTATCACTACTCGCGGAACGAGACGGCCTCGTCGTCTTTGGCTGCCGGTGCGAACCAGCCGTAGCTACCGACGTGTGTCTCCGCACCGTGGTTGTCCTCGGCCTCCAGCTACTCCTTCACACGGAGCGTGCGGGCGCTCTGCACGGACGCGAGCACTGCCCGGTTCACGTCCACGACATTCGGTTCCGCCTGCATGAGGGCCTCGATGGTAGCGGCATCCGCGCGCTCCGCGTCGAGTTGAGCCTTCGCCGCCCGGTTCAAGTCCAGGACATCCGGTTCCGCTTGCAGGAGGGCCTCGATGGCAGCGGCATCTGTGCGCTCCACGTCGAGTTGAGCCTCCGTCGCCTGGTTCAAGTCCAGGACGTCCGGTTTCGCCTGCAGGAGGGCCTCGATGGCAGCGGCATCCGCGCGCTCTGTGTCAAGTTGTGCCTCCGCCACCCGGTTCATGTCCACGACATCCGGTTCCGCCTGCAGGAGGGCCTCGATGGCGGAGGCATCCGCGCGCTCCGCGTCGAGTTGAGCCTCCGCCTCCCGGTCCTCCTTTAGGATCGCTAGGTTGAACCACTGGTCCGCCTGCACCATGGGGGACCCGGACGCCGGCACGAAGTCGACGTCCATCGTCTCATACGCATCGGGGGCCTTCTGCGCCGCGACCTCCGCCATGAACATTGGATCGGCTTCTTCCTCCTCTGAACTTGGCTCCAGAGAACTCGGGGATTGGCCCACCGCAAAGCAAGCTTGGGAACGGAGGTCTTTGGCACCGACTGCCGCCGTGATTTCTACGCGGCACTCCGGCATCAGCATCTTGTAGTACAGGATCTTGTGGCGCACCATGGCTTTCCGGCGAACAAGGGGACAGCTGATGTGGGCTAGGGGATCGAAAGGTGGGGGAATGGGCTGGAGAGGAGGTGTGGTAGTGGGGCAGTGGTGACTGGCCGACAAGTAGCTGGCGGAGGCTGAGCAGCTAAGGTTTTGGTGTGAATAGTGGTTCCGGTGACGACCGGTCAATCGGTTTTGACTGTGCGGAGTTTGCAAAGCCGGACGGCTGGAGCCTGGTGAGTTGTGGGGTGGGATGGGACCAAAGTTTCACGTGGCAGACGTCCAGACCTCCTCGCCGTTCCTGTCGACGATGAGGCGGTGACTTCGTAAATCTCCAGATGACTAGCAAGATGCCCGTGCATTGCACGGAACATCAAGATGCATTTTTTACAAAACACCTATTGTGATTGACCCATGCAGGAGTAATCCCATGTGTAAAAACTAATGATATCTTGAGAATTTCATCAAAAAAAATGGTATCTCGAGAATTTCATCAAAAAAATGATATCTCGACAAAGATGAGAGATAAGGTGAGGGGGAGTGTGGCGCGGTGGTGATTGGTGGTTAGACTTAGCGGAGGCATGGGGATGGACGACGTCGGCAGCGGCCACCATGCCAGATTGTTCCAGAGGCTTCCTTTTTTAATTACTCAACAATGAAGTTGTGGGATATAAGGATGAACGAGAGAGGTGCGGGTATCTTTTTGCAAAATTGCCATAGTTTGCTTTCTATCTGTCAGATATAGATCGGACGGTCTATATTGCAAGATGGCAGGCACACCATCATCACCGAGAGTAGAGATAAGAGCAGGGATATATTATAGATATGACGGCGCAGTCTGTCAAAGGTGCTCATAGGGGAAGGGTGTGCGTGTGTGCGTTCATAGGGGTGAGTGTATGCGCGCATGTATGAGCACTTGCGTCTGTACTGTGTTCAAAAAAGGAGTACTCGAAGTACGCAAGTTCATAAGGAACAGACGGTGTACATCACTCTTGCCACGTTCGTGTTGCACCCCGGCACGGTGGACCTTGCACGTCGCTCACAGAATGGAACGCGCTTCGTCTTGCGTTTTCGCTCGCTTGTGGGACCGCAGTTGAGAGCAAACCGACATCCGTCCCCCTCCCCCACCCATGTCATTTACGGATACTACTAGACTAGAAGAGAGAGAAAACAGGGAAACAGGGAAACCGACATGTGGGGCACACCTGTCGGGATGACGTGGCGCAGACTAGTCTAATGGAGGAGCTGGCCCACGACCTTTTCGCCACCGGCAACCGTTCATGTGGGTCGTGGGGGCCACCAATGTGGCGCAGCTCCCGCACCGCCTCTGGGCATGGCGACCGCGGTGAGCGACACGCTCATCGCCGCTGGACATGCTCGACTTCAGGGTGCCGAGGGTGGTGCTGCCGCTGTGGCACGACCAGCAGATTAACACCCAGCTCGTCGAAGATGCACGGGGCGCCGAAGTGCGCGCGCGCCACGACGCGTCTGCGGAGTGTTCTAGTGCGGCCAACTGCATCGCCAGGACCTGAGACCATGTCGGGTCATCTTTCAATGACATGTGGGATCGCATGTGAGCAAAGGGTGTGTCCAACGTTGCCACGCCCGCAGCTGACTACCCTGGCACACAAAAAACCCTCGTCCCTCGCGCCGTCACGCGCGTGCGTTCCCAGCCGGCGCCAGCTGCCCGCATTCATGCCGTCCGTCCGTATGCCATCATAAAGCAGGCTCGCTGCCCGAGGAACCAACTCCGGTGACTTATTGACGCACCCGGATGCTTGGCCTCACCGGAATGCGCTAATTAAAGCGGCAACGCCCAGCTAAACTCCACACCATAGCGCATCCCCCTACCTGGCACCACATCCACCATGACCGCGAGCGGGAACTCTCTGCGGGAGAGCTTGTCTTCAGGGATGAAGCTCCAGGTCTCCGCCCTCACTCAACTCGTCGCTCGCAATGCAATACCGACGTAGCCAGACGCGACCGCACAAGCGGTGGCCACGCTGGCGGCCGATGACGGGAGCACCACCAGCCATGCGTCCTACTTGCCGCCGTCCAATGTTCGGAGGAGTATGTGGCAGGTGAACCGACGGACCATCCAAGTCCATCATCATCGACCTCACATCCACCAGCACCGCAGGAGGATGAGTAGGGCATGGGAGGCGGTAGGGCATGGTGTGCCAACTGGCCGGTCCGCCTCCCGTGTTCTACTCTTCCTTGTCGGAGACCGCACCTTCACTTCACGGGTCTTGAACCCCGCCGCCGTTCATGGAGATGGCAGATGGAGGACGTCGTCGCCGATGCGGAAGTACAAAGGAAAGTGGACGTCGGTCGCCGCCGTAGAATAGGTTTAGGGTCGGGTTTGTTTTCTTTTTCTGTCCTATAAAAGTTCGAAATGTAATGAAAATCTGCCCTGTTTGCTTGAATCTCGTCCGGTGTATATGAACTTTCACAATAATAGTAAGATATATTGTATAAAAATATATTCAATGATGATTTTTTTTTTGTGTGTATAAACTTGGTCTAAGTTTAGAAGGTTTGACCCAAGACAAAGCTAACATGCAAAGTAAATAAACACATAGGTATACATACACAATTTATCTTAGGCACTCCAATAGTACGTCCACTACACATTCACGCATCTCAAATCTTTCTACCGCTCTGTCTGTCAAACCAACTAAGCCTTGTCCTAATAAAAAATAAAGTCCTAAAAAAACCAACTAAGCCAACCTCCCAGCATATCGCGCGGGAAAAGACCCGGCCGCGCCGTTTTAGTCGGGATTACCGGATTACTAGTAGTAGTATCAATGGACCGCGCGAAGCACCAAGTTTAAAAGGAAAAAGGCGGTACACCCACAGCATGCCTATCGCGGTCGCATTACACCCCTCACACGGTCGGTCCTGCACACGGCTCACGCAAACGGAACGCGCTTCGGCTTGCCTCTTCACTGACACGTGGGACCGCATTTGGAGAAACTGACCATGCGCCAAATTCCCCCGCCCACCGCGCAAAAATTCCCCCAAATCCCAAATTCAACTACCCTTCGGCCAACTAGCCAGTAATATTCCACAAACCCCCTCCCCCTGGCCCCCTCCACTCCATTCGCTCTGCCAAAGGCGCCCTCCCCGCCGCACCGATACATCAGGGTCGCGGTTCGTCGAGGGGACGCACAGCGATCCTCTTGCTCCCACAGTACGCTCTCGTAGACTGCCGTCCTCCAGCCGCGCCGCCACCGCTAGCGACGTTCTTGTGGAGACGCACGGCGGTCAGCTTCTCCCACGGTACGCGCATTCTAGACTGAGGCCCCGTGCCTGTCGTAGTAGCGCTGAATGTTAGCTGATAGACGCTGTTAATCTCACTGTTTGCCAAAATAGTTTACAGTCAATATGCTCTGCTTAGAAGCTTCCTTTCCCTATTCTGCACTCAATCTGCTTTGCTGAGATGGCATGCCATGCCCGATTAGTTGCTAAAATATCCTGCCATATATTTATTGTGAAGTAGATTGCCATGGTATACTAGCCAATCTGTTAGGTGAAATAGCTCGACACCGTTTTATACTCGATCTTTGTTGCTGAGATGGCCTTCGATGGCTGTGTGCTCGGCCTCATTGACTGCTGAAATAGCCTGCCATAATTTAGCACTCAAATATGTTTGTTGAATTAGCTTTACATATATTTCATTACTTAGATCTGCTTGTCCAAATATCTTGCCATAGCTTTAGACATCGACCTAGGTATTTTTTCTGGACTTTATAAAAAATCATATATGTTTTTCCTGTAATATCTAGTAGAAGAACTAATTTGTATGTCTAACAGATGGACATGACTTGGATAACTTCTGCTCGAAGATTCTTCGCTGCATATGTCGAGGGGGTTGAAAACTTCATGAACTTTATCAGAGCTAAGTACGGTGGTCCAAAATCAGATGTGCTCTGCCTGTGTAGCAGTTGTATGAATTCAGTTACAAGACCCCAGTCAACTGTGCAAAATCATCTACACTTGTATGGGATGTCAGACACATATACTAGGTGGGTTCATCATGGTGAAGCTATGAACGTCAATGTTACTGACTATGTGGAAGCAGCAGATCACCATCTTGATCTACCTGATGCTCAGGTGGAAGAGGAGGAGGAAGAGGTGGTGGCGGCGGAGCCAGTGAGTTTGACCAACATTGAAACAATGCTACAAAATGCTCGCGCATTTCATGAACTTTCACCTGCAGAAGAAAAACGGTGGGCCCGCATGTTGGAACAATGCAACGTGGCAGTCACCCCAGGAAATAAGCTGTCAGTATTCTCAGCTATGGTCACCTTTCTTCAGGTGAAGACATCTAAGCGGATGACCAACAAATCATTCGATGTGATGTTGGCTGCTTTCCGCAAATCTTTCCCAGATGCGTCTGAGCTGCCACACACCTACAGTAAAATGAAGAATTTCCTTCGTGCAGTTGGAATTGGATATGATATGATCCATGTTTGTAAGAATAATTGTGTTCTGTTCCGGAAGGATTATGCCAACTTAAGTGAATACCCAAAATGCAATCATCAAGATGGAAAGATGGCGATGCTGTGAAGAGGACTGCTCATAATGTTCTGAGACATTTTCCAATTATACCAAGGTTGCAGAGGTTGTTTCATGATGCTGAAACAAGAGAGGATGTACTGTGGCATTCTAGGAACTAGGAGTACAGAGATTAGAATGTAATGAGCCATCCATCTCATGGTAGTGAATGGAAAAGCTTCAATCAGAAACACAAAAAGTTTGCTGCTGACCCGAGAAACATTAGACTTGGCTTAGCTACAGATGGATTTAACCCATTTGGCCACCAGAGCGCCGCATATAGCATGTGGCCAGTGCTTGTTATCCCTTACAACATGCCACCAAATGTCTGCATGAAAGAATCAAACTACATGATTGCCTTGCTCATCCCAGGTCCAAAAAGTCCTGGAAAGGATTTTGATTTATTCATGGAGCCTCTTGTGGAGGAACTTCAACAGCTATGGAGGGGTGTTCTCACTTGAGACCTATATATCAGCCCACCAGCTGATTTCTTTCTGCGTGCTGTTATAATTTGGTGCATCCATGATGATCCGGCTTTGGGCACTATGTCAGGGCGAACGACACATGTTTACAATGCATGTGTTCGCTGTGACAAGAATCCGCTGTCATACGCAATACTCAACAAGATCTGTTACATTGGACACCGCCGTTTCCTTGCTAAGGACAAGCCGTGTCCTACAAAATACCGAAGACATGTGTTCAATGCAAAGCATGAAAACCGTGATGCGCCAAAGCGGCTCACCGGCAATGAGTTGCAAGAGGAATTAGAGAAGGTCAGGCATATTACATTAGGAAACCATCCTGATAATGGTAGCGGGAAAAGGAAGCGTGGCAGGGCAGAAGAGAGATTATTGTTTACCCGCAGGTCCACTTTGTGGGACTTGGAATCTTGGAAAGATTTGGATCTGCGGCATAATCTTGATGTGATGCACATTGAGAAAAATATATGTGACAGCATTATCGGCACACTTCTTAATATTGAAGGCAAGATGAAAGATACCTTAAAATCTAGGATTGATTTGACACACCTGGGTATCAGAACGGATTTGCAGGTAAAGGCTGATGGTGCATCACAGGATATGGCACCAGCTGTGTACGTCTTGGACAAGGTAAAAAGAAAAGAATTATGCAAGATCCTGCCACGTGTGAGATTCCCACATGGATTTGCTTCCAACCCTGAAAGGAGAGTCAGTGCGGATGGAAACAAGGTACAAGGTTTGAAAACTCATGACTGCCACATCCTACTTCAAAGGGTTTTACCTGTTATCCTTAGAGGATTGGGCCGCCCTGACTTTTACAAAGCAGTTGCAGAGTTGGGACAATTCTTCGGGGAACTCTACAGTAGAAATATCAGGGTAGATGCTTTGGAGAGTCTTAGAGACAAGATACCAACTATCCTATGCGACCTTGAGAAGATATATCCTCCAGCCTTCTTTGATGTGATGGTGCATTTGGATGTTCATCTACCTGATGAGGCACTACTTAGTGGTCCAGTACAGTATCGCTAGATGTACCCTATTGAAAGGCAGCTAGGCACTTTCAAGGGCTATGTTAGGAATAGAGCTAGACCTGAGGGTTCCATTGCAGAGGCCTACACTGCTATAGAAGCGTTGACATTCTGCTCAAAATACATTGAAATAATTGATCAGCTTAGCAAAAAGGTTGGTGAAGACAATCCCGAGCTCAATGTTTTCAATTGTTCTGTTTGAGTTATAGGGAAGAGTCGACAAGATGACAAACCTAAAGATTTGGACAAAAATGGTTTGGTTTGTGTTGAATAACTATCCTGAGATTCTACCTTGTATCGAGTAAGTGCTAAGTACTGCAGCTTATACATCGTAATCTACTAAACTTGCAGCACATTCTTATATATTTAGATGTTTGACGTGATCACTATGTTGTGCAACATCTACAAAAAGGAGTTACTGGCGCAAAATCCAAGAAACATTGACAAACTGGTTATGGTAGGATTTGCGAAATGGTTCAAGAGCCGTGTAAGCTTTTGAATTACACTGTCAGTTTTTTTAATATATTGAGTACATAAGATGATCAGCTTGTCTATTTTCTAACCATAGGTTCAGAAGATGCGGGAGGATGGGCAGGCAGTTAATGATGCCCTTTACGCACTAGCAATGGGTCCTGATACTCGGGTAAGACATTATGAATCTTGCGTTGTTGGAGATGTGCGCTACAACACCCTTGCACGCGACGAAGGCAGGAAGACACAAAATAGTGCCGTCATGAGCATGGATACGTATGGCGATGACACAACTGAAATGTATGCTAACATAACAGACATTGTTCAGTTGCAGTATATCTCCAGTTTCGAGGTTCATCGATGTGTGGTTCTATTCTGCTATCGTTGGTACAACCTGTTTTCCAGGATCGCAAAACCCAAAGCTGATGATTATTTCAAATCCATCAATGTCAAGGTGGCGTACCACACCGACGAACCTTTTATTTTGGCAAATCAAGCAACACAAATATTTTTCTTGGAAGACACACATGCACATAGCAATGACTAGAGAGTATTGCAAAGGTTTGAGAAGAGGAATTTGTTTCATGAAGTTGCACAACAAGATGATGCTTACACTGCTCCTGATGTAGAAGATTCCACAGAAGTTCGTAGTATCTTTGAGGACCATCACGTCAATAAGGCTGGCGAAAAGATTCCCTATCGGGCTGTGGTCGTACGAGAGTTGATGGATAAGAGGCCAACGTTCGAGGACATTGAGGATGAAGAAGAAGATGACACTGGGGGGAATTATGATTCAGACTGATACACATGGCGAAGATATTGACGCTGCTGCTGCGGATGATGATTAGATTGCTTTTGTCGTATTTGCGTGTGAGAAGACGACTTTTTATCTGCTATATGTGAAATTGTGTTTGCAGTGACAACTGAAACCTGATGAAGTTGTTGTTTAGTATTTTGCTGTGAGAACATCACTTATTATGTATGTTGATTTGTGTTTGGTGATTGTATGGCGACTAAAACATGATGACATTGTTGTTTAGCTGTACTCATATTTGGCTGTGAAACTTGTATTTGATGACATAGTTTTTTGTTGGACTGCAATTTGCTCTACGTCTTCGAATGGGAACGAAGCTGACCCGACAGGGTCTCTGCTAATTTATTTATTTATTAGCAAAAGGGCCTTTGCTATTTATTTATTTATGAGGAAAAGGGGATACCCCCGATTTTCGTTAATAGAAATCAATAGATGTTCACAACACTATGCCCAGCCTGCTAAACAGGTTTCATTCATTACTAGTTTCAGCAAAGTGCTCATGTCATAGCCACTGAATACATCACGAGTGCTACATACACTACAAATAAAGAGACAATCATCCTACAGAGCACAACGATTTTGCCCATTATCTTCACAAGCTCTTTCATCTCCTCATTGCTGTGAAGGCCGTTCAGCAGCTGTTGCTTGGCCATGATCAGACGAACTGCATCTTTAACCTTCTGCTCTGCATCTTCCTCTTCTGCCGTTCCTTCAGCTACTTGTCCAACACCCCAACCTGCTGGTATTGGGATTTCTCGGCTAACCAAATAATCAGCGTAGTTCCATTCCCCCACATCAGCAACTTCCCAGAAATACAAATCACACGAATCTTCCCTTTTCTGCACGAATCAAATTGGAAGATCATCAACCAAACTATTAAAAAAATCAGCAACTGAAAGCAGGCAAACAACACTTAAACATATTATTACCCCATGATTCGGGCATTTGTAGAAGACTCGGCCGCGGCTGAGGATTGTGGTTGAGACACGACGGATGACTCTGCGTGATTTGCAGCACTGGCACCACACCAACGGCAGCGGGTTGCGATGAGCAACCGGCTGCGGTGCGTGTGCCGGCGGGGGTGTGATGAGACCCACAGGCGATGGTACGGGTGGCGACTTGGCGCATATCTGGTTGTTGCCTGCTGAAGAGTAGGTGGACGAGCCGCCAGCGGACATGGTTGCTGCGGCCAGAGCTTCTGATGCTAGGCAGAGTAAGTAGAGAAGAGGAGAAGCGAACATTGGATATATCAGTTTCATTACTTGCAGAGTACCATTGCACTATATATAGTTATAGTCTAGGTTTGGATTTGAACCAGCTACAGGAGCATGTCCCTCTTTTTTCTAAAACTCAGCAACATCTCTTTACTAGTACACTAGCCTGTTCTGTACGCCTTCTCAAGTCTTTGATTTTCTTTTCTTTTTTTGCGAGGAAGGAAGGAGGAGAAAATTGAGGGTTCCTGTGACTCGAACCAAAGGCCTCTCGGTTGAATACCAAGGGTGCTAGTGACTTATGTGGCGAACGTTCCCTGGGAGGAGGACGGCAAACGAACGCATTTTCCTGGCAGTTTTAGTTGCGACGCAAGATCAAACGGTCACAGTTTCGAGAATGTTATCTGGCGAATGAGCCCAGTTTTTCTTTTCTTCCTATAAAAAAGTATGCTACGTGGTGTCGGCTTAGTCGACAAACGATTGTGCCAACCTTGACCGTTGGATTGACATTCAACATCTGTCGTGTTTCTTCAGTCTCTTCTTCCTCCAGCCACCAAAGCCAAACTAGTGCCGGCGGGACCACCTGCTCCCGCCTCCCACGGCTGGCTGTGCTGCCGCGCACGCATCGCGGCCACATTGCACCCTAAAACTCTGCGCATCTTCCCCGGCTCCTGTTCATTCCCGTCCGAGGCCTCACCATCGTCCTCCGCCTTGGTTCGCTCGCCGTGGCACCGCCCTCCGGTGTTGTCAACATGGTCAACAACCGAGAGGAATAAGGAGATGACTGTACATGATGAGGATGACAGTAGGGACCCACCAGGATCATGGCAGTAGGCAAGCAAGTGCCTCCTTTATTACAAGAAAAAAGGGTTCCTCCTGATGGTTTCCTGACATCTGGGTCACACGCCATTATCAACGTAGTCAATAAGTGAGATAACTACACAAGGAGCGGCTGACACCCGGGACCCAGCAGCGCGCGTAGTTATTTTTTGTTTTCTGGATGGAGAAGGGTATCAACTGGGTTGTGCAGGAGCTGTGGCCCGTCTAGACCAGGCTTTTATTTCATATGTTTACCACATGACCAGCCCCTTTTTTTCCTTTCTGAAAATGGCTAGCCCAGCTATTTTGTTTTTTGCAGAATAACCAACGTAGGCCTACTTGCTTTTCTACGCCCTGCTGGGCCGGAAATCTTTCAAGACGAGGAGGGATGCATTCGTGCTTGCCTAGAAAATGGGCTATAAGTAATAAGAAATGGGTTGTAAAATGAAAAAATACAGCAAACAGGCAATTAGTTCCAAAATACTTTTTTCTTTTGGATTTTGATATTTTAAATTTCATTGTTTTTGTGCGGGTAAAATTTCATTGGATTTAAATTAAGGTATGTTTAGTTTTTAAATTAATTTGAATATGGCTAGAAATTTCGGGTTGTATGCTGTTTGGGACATATTTGGAGGTTGACTTGTGGGTCTACTAAGTTGACGTGTACGAAAGGCTTTGTCAACTTAGTCCACAAACGATTCTAGCAGCAGTGACCGTTGGATGTTAATCCAACGGCCGTGTTGCTTCTTCAATATCTGATCTTCTTGCTCCAGTTGCCCAAACCAGTGCCGGTGGGACTACCTGCTCCCGCCTCCCGTGGCCGGCTGTGCTGCCGCACAGGCCACACCGCCCCACCCTACTCCATCGCTGGCCAGGCCATTCCTCTACTCACCCACACCTCCTGTTATTTTCCGGCGATGGTAGCCGAACCAGTAAACCCTCGTACTCCCCACCGCGTGGGCAACCACTGCCGAGTCTTCCCCGGCTCTGGGTCGTTCCCTTCCTAGGCCTCACCTTCGTCCACCGCCCTGGTGCTATCGGCGCCGCGTGGTGAACGTGGCAACGAATGACATCCATCGGAAGAGGACTGTATGTGGAGAGGCTGACAGCTGGGTCCACGGCCGTACGCAAGTAAGTGCCTCCTTATTACGCGCAAAATAATGATTCATCCACTTGACAGTGGGGACCCACTGGAAGGGCCTCTGTATTTCACGAAAAAACGTTCCTCCCGCTGACAGCTCGGACCCACCAGCTATATGTTCGCACACAAGGAAGTGCCTCCTTATTACGCACAAAAAAAAGAATACTCCCCCTACAAGCTGGGACCCACCATATTTGGAGGCTGACATGTGGGCCTACTAAGTTGACGGGGATGCAGGATTTATCAACTTATTCAATATAAATGATTCTAGTTGCAGCGACCGTACGATGTCCATCGAACGCCCGTCGTGCTTCTTCAACCTCTGGTCTTCTTGCTCTAGCCGCCCAAACCATCGCCGACCGTGCCGCCTGCTCCTGTGTCTCGTGGCCGGCTGTGCTGCCACGCAGGCCTCACCGCCCCACCCTACTACCATCGCTGGCCTGGCCATCCCTGTACTCACCCAGACCTCCTGTTATTCTCCGGCGACGGCAGCCTCACACTGCAGCCGAAGCAGTAAACCCTCGTACTCCCCTCTGCGTGGGAAACAACTACTGAGTCTTCCCCGGCTCCTGGTCATTCCCTTCCTAGGCCTCACCGTCGTAACCGCCTTGGTGCTCTCGACGAGGCGTGGTCAACATGGTCAAGGAACGACTTCCATCGGAAGAGGACTGTACGTGGAGAGGCTGACAGCTGGGTCCATGGCCGCAGCAAGGAAGTTCCTCCTTATTACGCGCAAAATAATAATTCCTCCACCTGTCAGTAGGGACCCACCGGAAGGGCCACCGTATTTTGCGAAAAAACTTTTCATCCTGACAGTTGGGACCCACCAGCTACATCTTCACACGCAAGGAAGTGCGTCCATACTACGGGTAAAAAAAATGATTCTTCCCCCTGATAGCTGGGACCCACCAGCTATATCTTCGCACGCAAGGAAGTGCGTCCTTATCCTTCCTGACAGCTGGGACCCACCCGGTCGAAGCGTACGTAGCATTGTCTGTCTGGTCGCGAACGTGTACGTACATGCTGGTCGATCTGTCTCTCTGCAGCGATGAACTGTGGCCGAGTAAGGAGCGGCACGTGTCGTAGTAGATGCACGGACATAGCATGCCATGGATTCCCATCTATATCGTGTACACGTACGTACAGACACGCTGCAATAAAGTAAATACGGCTACGTACGTACATATGGGCGGGGTCTCGAACGCATACAGCGACGTCGTCCTGTTCATCGGCAGCCAACCGGCTGGGTCGCAACGGAGGAAATAGCGTCGTGTTCATCGGGAGGCAACTGACTGGGTCGGAATACGTCGTGTTCATTGGGAGCCAACCGGCTTGGACGGAACAACCGAAACGAGGTCTGGCGTACCGTAGAACGGAGGAAACGGCCTTCTGTTCGATAGCGTACGGTCGAAACGGGGGTACTGTTCATCGAGAAGGGTCTGGTGTACCATAAAACAGAGGAAACGGACTTCTGTTCGAGGGCTTACGGCTGAAACGGGGTCCTGTTGATCGGAGGGGCTGGCGTACTGCAAAACGGAGGAAATGGACTTCTATTGGAGCGCCTATGGTAGAAATGGGGTCCTATTCATTGTAACACCCCTGTGTAACTACCACTGTGATCAGCTGCTAATATTGCCAAGTCATATCATTTGCAGTGCCTAAGCATAGTGGTTATCCAAAGCAAATCAACTCCAATCTGAAAATTAACTCAAAATTCAAAAGTGCAAAATAAGTTTGCTCAAACACCCTTGGAAAAATGTTCACTAATTAGCAAATATTCCAAGAGCACACATAAAAATATCACCAGTAATACTTGGATTAAATAAGTGACTTAAACAAATTGAAACAGCACCAAAACAGCAATATTAAATCCAATTAAAATCATTTCAGTTTCAAATGAAACCCAAATTTGTTCAAACCAATTTTTGGTAAAGGCTAATATTGCATATTAATATTTGGGTCAACTTTCACATTTCACAAAAATGCACAAATGCCCTAGCTAATACAAAACAGAAAAGAATTAAAGAAAATAGAAAGCAGAGAAAGGAAAATAAGAAAAAGGCCACTGTGCACCGGCCTAAGTGCACAGTGCCTATAGCCCAGCCCACCTGGCCCAACTCTCTCTCTCTCCGTTGCGTGTCATCCTTTCCCTGGCCGAGCGCGCGCTCGCCGCTCTGGCGCCGACACGGCGACGCCTGCAGCTGGCTGAGGGGATAAGGACCACCCCTGCCCTCTCCGTCGTCGCCTTATCCACTCCTCCATCGCCTCGCTTGCCCTCTCCTCTCGTCTTCCCCCTCTAGATCCCCTCCTCCCGAATGCATCTACCACCGTGCGCTGCTCGAAGCCGCGGCCACCGGCGCCCCCGCGCCCGGAGATCTTGTCTGGGAGGTGCGCCAGCCATCACCTCTTCTTCCTCGACTATCGGTTGAAGCCGGGACGAACTACAGTGAAGGAATCGAGCTCTCCTTCATCCCCGGCCGCTGCTTCTTCTGCGACGAACTCCGGGGACTCCCCGGCGCCCACTGCTGCTACTAAACCTCCAAAGGCCTTTCCTGTGCCGCTAGGTGAGCCTCGACGCGAATCCCCTTCGTCTTCTCTCCATTTTGCCGTGCCTAGCATCGTTCGCCGTCGATGCCCGAACCCCTCGCCGCTCGAGCTCGTCGCCGGCGACCATATGGTCCCGCGTCCGAGTCTGTTGCACTCGCACACGCACAAAGGTGCCCCCTGGCCCATCCTTTCAATTCGAGCGTGCTCGCGTCGATGTTTTTCCCTAGTTTCCGATCCAGCCGCCGCCTGCCGTCATCGCCGGCGCCAACTCCGGCCACGGTAGCCCTCGTAGCCACCGCGATTGGAAGCGCAACATCACCCGCAGCCGAACGCGTCAAATCCTGGGGCCGGAAACCCTCTGTAGCTCATTTCCAGCCAACTCCGATGAGCAGCCACCGCAAATGGCCTCGCCGGCGCGTTCTCCGGCCGGCGTCCGACGTGGACGGCCGGGGCCCACCTCTGGGACACTGATACTGGGCCCCACGGGCCCTAGTTGACCCAGTTGACTGGGTCAACTGCTGACTGGGCCGGCCCCAGCAACTGACATGTGGGACCCACGCGCATAATTACTATTTCTGGTTAATTAAGTTAATCTGGAAATTACATTAGACACTGACATCAGGGGCCCACCCCTCTAATTATTCCATTAGTTTAGTTTAATCCACTGTTAGCCTAACTGAGGTTGACATGTGGGTCCCACTGGACCCACATGTCAGGTTTGACTAGGTCAGCGTCATTGTTGACCTGCTGATGTCAGCAACACGTCATGCTGATGTCATAATTCAATTCTGTTAATAAAAATAATTCCAGAAAATCATTTAAACTTCGAAAATTAATAACTTTTAAACCGTAGCTCGGATTGAAAAACTTAAAACATGAAAGTTGCTCAGAACGACGAGACAAGTCTAATCGTGTCGTCTGTTTCCATGTCGGAACCTCCTACGTAGAGGAACTCGTAACTCCGAGCCCGAATCCGGTAGATGAATAGTGCACACATGCCGATTAATAAAACCCCGGTTAATCCTAAAAATAACTAAAATGACCTAGATGCATATTTAGGCAACCCTGCACTGCATCATAGCATAGCACGCACCGTATTGCATCTGTTTGCATTATGTTTACCTGTTTCTTCCCCCTCTTCTCTTTAGGTAGACCCCGATGATGCCGTAGCTCCTGAGGCAGACGCCACTCCGAAGTACGACTACGTCCCCGACGACCCTGCCCTTGCCGTCGAGCAGACAGGCAAGCACCCCCATTTTGAACATGCCTATATCGCCTATTCTCTTCTCTCTTATGCTTGCATTAGAACTGCTACTGCTACTGTT
Organism: Thinopyrum elongatum; assembly: GCA_011799875.1. Taxonomy (NCBI): domain Eukaryota; kingdom Viridiplantae; phylum Streptophyta; class Magnoliopsida; order Poales; family Poaceae; genus Thinopyrum; species Thinopyrum elongatum. The sequence goes on along the minus strand of CM022299.1, from coordinate 331,409,329 downwards.
TTCCTATATCTGCAGCATAGCCTGATTATTGTAACCTGCCTTGCTACCTTGCTGGTTATCCTAGACTGTTTAGAATAGGCTGGGTAGAGACCCGACAGAGACCCCCACTTGATCCCGACTGCTCCGCTGGATATCTGAAGACCCGATCAACGGGATCGAAGATTAGAACCGGGCACCGCACGTCACTTCCCCTATGATGCTCGACACTGTTGGGTTACTATCGAGTGCCGAGGGTGATACCTCGTCAGCACTTCTGATGATAACCTTGTAGGTTAGTTAATCGGTCGTGGTAAGCGAGGGTGATTCCTCCTATACCACCCCCGATACTGACACCGTCGCGCAATCTCTCAAGTATGGACCTCGAGGGTGATTCCTCCTTTGTTCACCTTGATGATAACATCGAGCGGGAATTCCATCGAGGGTGATTCCTCAGGGTTCCCTTCGGTGTCAGACACACAGTTACCTTGGATATTATGACTTGACTATGAACCATGATACTAAAGACGGGTCGGCCCTGAGGGGTACCCGCGCGAGCAGAAATGCGAAGTGATGTGGAGTCGGGTTGACCTGAGAGTTGCCCGCGAGATAACACGAGGCGTGGCCGGGCATTCTTAGCCCTTGTCACAAGTCCTCGAGACGGGGCGATGGGGTCACATCGATCATGAGTCTCTACTCGTTTCCGCGTGCTCTTAATCCACTACGGTTTGGATATTTGATCCGAGGGGCCTCTGGCCTGATAGCACTAACCATCACGTGGGCATAGTATGGGCGTTCTGCGTTGTATACATCAGCCAAAGCTTATTTGACGTCAGTAAGGAGCGGCGCACACCGAGTTGGACTGGGAACGCAACCGCGCTTGTATAAGGGGTTGCTAGGTCTGCTCTCGGTGGCCCCGTAACGTGGAGGAGTTCCCGGGGCGATGGCCCAAGACCCCTGGGGGCATAGGTTTAGTCCGGCGTGCTGACCTCTCTTATAAGCCTAGGTCGGGTTGCGGCATGTTGCTTAGCCGAGGCCGGGCATGACCCAGAAAAGTGTGTCCGGCCGGAGTTAAGCGAGCGTGGTGGGTAAGTTGGTGCACCCCTGCAGGGAAGAAACTTCTATCGATAGCCTGTCCTACGATAACGGACACGCGGAGTTGTATCCCGATCGATACAACTAGAACATGACATGAGATGAGAACTGGATAGTACGGCTCTGGGATTGCTTGCTCGCAAGGAGTCGAGGAAGAATCTCTGGCCGAGGTTGATGACACTACTATACTTTACATTATGTTATTCTGCTCTCTTCTTATGCTGCAAGACTGTTGAAGATGCGGAAGATGCTATTCTTCGATAGGACTAGGCTTTCCCCCTCTATTCTGGCATTTCTGCAGCCCAGTCCACATATACAGCCCCCTTTGAAAATGTTGCATATGTAGTGTAGATCCTTGCTTGCTGAGTACTTCGGATGAGTACTCACGTTTGCTTTATTTTCCTTTTTCCCCTTTTATCCCTTTGTCGCATCCAGAGGACGGAGCCCCGGAGCCAGTTGTCCCGTTCGACGACCACTACTACTACCAGCCCGGAGAGTACTACTACTACGAGGAGCCGTCTGACGACCAGGAGTAGGATTGGAGGGTCTAGGGCAGGAGGCCCACGCCTTTTCGATCGTAGTTTTTATTTTGCCCCGCCTCTGTGAAGGCTTATCTCTATGTTCTGTAATATATCTATACCCAGATATCTGACGCTTCCGCTGACACTTGTATGCCATCGAGCTATGTATTCGAGCCCTCGAGGCCCTGGCTTGTAATATTAAGCTTGTAAGAATTAATTTATGTTTTAGAGTTGTGTTGTGATATCTTCAAGTGAGTCCTTAGGCTTGATCGTGTGCATTTGCGTGTATGATTAGTGCACGATTAAGCCGAGGTCGTCATAGGTTGGTATCAGAGCTGACTGCCTCTTGGAGTCCCCCTTTCCAACTCTTTGGCCGAAGTTGAGTCTAGTGGTCGAAAACTATTTTACTAACTTGGTTGTGTGGCTTACGGGCCCACGTCGCCAACTGGGTGGTAATAGGATCTCTTATTCTCACCTTTACTCTGGGACTCTAACCTCTCTTCTATTCGGGTTTAATAAAAATTACTAACACCGACACTTAGGATCTCGTAAATTCTATCCACCCGGAGAGCTGAATTCAGTGCAATTTCCCTGTCTTTGATCTGATTAGTCTGATAATCATTTCCTTTCCATTGTTTTGTTTAATCTTTCCATTCGAGATCTGTTATGTTTCTCGCCGTCGAATGACAATCCTGAATCTTCTTATTTCAGATGGACCGTTTGTTTCCACCCTGCCCTGCGACACAGCTTGTGCTTCGCACCTGTGCTCGAGACGTCCCTGGGTTTCCAGCTGTTCTGATCGCCCTCTTGATCAGGCTGGGATACCGCTGGTGCCCCAAGTACATGGTCTACAAGGTTTACCGTGAGTTCAACCAGGAACAGTACTATGCTGATGTTCGCATCTATGATCAGCAGGATGACTTAGACACTGAGCTACACCGTTTTCACGGTATCGGCGTGACGATTGAGATGGCAGTCCATGATGCCGCCTACTCTGCTGTCGCACGTCTTCGAGGACAGTTCAGTGCTGACTTGGATGCCTCAGAGTATCGTTATATTCCGTATGCCCCTGCTGGAGATGCTTCTGGATTCTACACAGCTGTCTGTGCCCCTTACGAGCCTCGTCGCTACGATCAGCGAGTTCTGATTCACTGTACTCAGGCTCTGGATCGCACGGTTCGCGCTCTTGCCGTCGAGTTGTTCGCCACTCGAGCACGACTCTACGAGGCTATGACGCAGTTGTTACCAACTGTTCGTGCAGGGATACACCCGGAGCACATTCTTTACCCGAGCAGGACCGAGATGCCATTAGGGATCGATTGGCCTGCTGTGGGAGGTCACACGCCTGCACGTGGACCTCTTCTTACAGTTCGAGACCGGGTTCTGCATTAGAGTGCACCTGGAGCGCAGGATCCTTTTGCGACGAACGTCAGTCGTCCGCACTTGCAGCTACCCCGTTTCAGTGGTTTTCTCCGACGTTGATGTAGCCTTTGCTATGTCTTGTTGTGTACTTCCTTACCGCGTGCCTGCGCGCCACCTAGCATGTCTAGCATTTGAATTTGCGCCGTTATGCTGCCCGAATGTAACCGACGCTGTATGGATCTATATGACTTAACGACTACTATTAAGCATCTGCTGTACCATTTAAATTCCGTCATGTTACATCATGCATGACGCTTTACACTCGCATTGGCTTCTGCTAAACGACCCCTGTCGATTTAGCAGGATGGCTGACAACAATCCACCTCCGCCGCCGCCACCTGACTATATGGCTGCGATGATGCAACAGTTCGAACTCAACCGCCAATTCATGACGGGGATTATGCACCAATTCCCCCGTCCCAATGCCGACCAGCCGCTACCTTCCATCACCTTGCTAGAATTTATGCGACTTAACCCCTCGTTCTTCCGCAACACCGTCAACCCACTGGATGCCGATGATTGGCTGCATGACATCTCCCATGAGATGGAGTCTGCTGGTGTCGCCCAGGTCAACTATGTCACCTTTGCGACATACCTTCTGAAGGGTACAGTGGTGGGCTACTCATCGACAGACCCTACCACCTGGTACCGTCATCACTTCGGCAGAATTCAAGATTGCTTTCCGTGCCCGCTACATTCCTCAAGCTGTCATAGCTCGGAAGAAGGCCGAGTTCCGCAGTCTCATTCAGGGCAACAAATCTGTGGAAGTATATCAGCGCGAGTTTCTGGACTTGTCTCGCTACGCTGAAGAGGACGTTCCCACTGATGAACGAAGGCAGGAGAAATTCCGCGAAGGGCTGCACCATGACATTCAGTTAGCCCTGCTTGTTCAAGACTACCCTGATTTCGCCACCTTGGTGAATAAGGCTATTATGGTCGAGACTGGATTGAAGAAGCACAAGGAAGCTACCAAACGCACTCGTGAGACGGGCTCATCTTTGAGCTCGTCTTCCCAGAAGCGCCGTATCTGGATCCCTCAGAGCATGTACCGTCCAGCAGCACCAGCACATAGGCCTTCCTATGCTGCACCTCGTCTGCCTCCTCCACCACCAAGACAGCCTCTGCAAGCTCCAGCACCCCGAGCTCCTGCACCACGTCCTGACAATGGACTCTGCTTCAAGTGTGGCCAGCCAGGTCACCGTGCCAGAGACTTCTCACAGAGTTAGAATCAATTGGCTCTTCCTTCTGCTGGCCGTGGTAATGGCCGTGGGAATTCTCAGCCTCGCTACAACAATGCCAGACCTTCTTATGGTCGTGGGCAGGCCTATCATGTCAATATGAGTGAAGACCCACACCAACCAGCTACAGTCATGGGTACTCTACTTGTTAATTCAGCACCAGCTTCTGTTTTATTTGATTCAGGAGCATCTCATTCATTCATGTCAGAGCATTTTGCACGCATGCATGACGTTAAGTGTGAGTACATGAGCACACCTTTAGTGGTACATACTCCCATGGGTGGATGTCGAATCTCCGTGGTTAGTTATAATGTTCCCATTGAAATTGAAGGATTGGAGTTCCGCGCGTCCCCCATTATCCTCAAATCTTCCAAGATTGACCTTATTCTGGGAATGGATTGGTTGAAGGCTCATTACGCCTCAATCAATTGTGCCACTAAAGTGGTACACCTTCTGCACCCATCGAATGAGATGGTGAATTATCAAGCTCATATCACTCAGAACGCCGAGGCTCAGATTTATGCCTTGAATGCGTTGAACGCTTCTCCACTTGAGGGGATCGAGAACATCCCAGTTGTCTGTGACTTCCCGGATGTTTTTCCAGAAGAACTTCCAGGAATACCCCCTGCTAGAGCTGTCGAGTTCGTTATTGACTTGAAGCCTGGCACCACTCCTATTGCGAAGCGTCCCTACAAGATGCCTCCGCACCATCTTATCGAGCTCAAGGAAGAAATCGATAAATCCTTAAGGAAGGGTTTCATTCGCCCTAGTTCCTCTGCCTGGGGAGCACCATCTCTTTTCGTCAAGAAGAAAGATGGAATGAATAGGTTGGTCCAAGATTACCGTCCTATCAACCAGGCAACCATTCAGAATAAATATCCGCTTCCCCGGATCAATGACTTATATGATCAACTTGCTGGATCTTCGGTGTTCTCTAAATTCGACTTGAGGTTGGGTTATCACCAGATCCGTGTCCGTGAAGAGGATATTCCAAAGACTGCATTCGTTACTCGATATGGCTCCGATGAATACACTGTCATGTCATTTGGCCTGACGAATGCTCCAGCTACGTTCTCCCACTTAATGAATTACATATTCATGGACTACCTCGACAAGTTCGTCGTGGTATATCTGGACGATATCCTAGTATATTCGAAGAATAAGGAAGAACATGCCGAGCATCTTCGCCTTGTTCTGGAGAGGCTTCGAGAGCACAAGTTATATGCCAAGTACTCCAAATGTGAATTATGGCTTTCCGAAGTGGCCTACCTTGGACATGTGATTTCCAAGGACGGTATTGCCGTTAACCCGGAGCGTGTTCAGGCTATCCTTGACTGGACTCCTCCGAAGAATGCCAAGCAAGTCCGAAGCTTCCTCGGTCTAGCCAGTTATTGTCGATGATTCGTCGAGAACTTCTCCAAGATTGCCAAGCCCCTGACTAATCTGCTCCACAAAGGCGTTAAGTTTGAGTGGACAGATAAATGTCAGGAAAGTTTCCAGACCCTCAAGGACAAGCTTACCTCTGCTCCAGTGCTTGCTCCTCCTGATTCTTGAAAGGACTTTGTCATATACTGCGACGCCTCTCGTCAGGGATTAGGCTGTGTCCTAATGCAAGAACGAAGAGTGATTGCGTATGCTTCACGTCAATTGCGTCCGCATGAAGAAAATTATCCAGTGCATGATCTTGAACTTGCTGCAGTGATCTATGCATTAAAGTTATGGCGACATTACCTTCTGGGTAATCGGTGTGAGATTTACATCGATCATCAAAGTCTGAAGTACTTGTTCACTCAACTGGATCTTAATCTCCATCAGCAACGATGGTTAGAAACAATTACGGACTATGACTGCGGTATTTCATATACCCCGGGCAAGGCTAACATGATGGTCGATGCCCTGAGCCACAAGTCATATTGCAACAACCTCATGGTTAGGCGAGCTCAACCTCGTCTCTATGCAGAATTGAATCAGCTGAATCTGCGAATTGTTCCCCAAGTTCTCTTAAAAACCTTATGGTACAGCCAGACCTTCAAAAGGCTGTTAAGGAAGCGCAAGCTAAAGACGCTGAGATTGACTTAATGAAGAAAGAACTTAACCTAGATAAGTATCCGGATTTCTCACTTGCTGAAGATGGAACATTATATTTCCGAGACCGCATCGTAGTACCTCGCTTCGAGCTTATGACTGACAAAGTCATGAAGGAGGCTCATGATACACCGCTGTCTATCCATCCGGGTAGCACCAAGATGTATCGTGATCTCCGACAGAGGTACTGGTGGTCCGGAACGAAGCAGGACATTGCTCGATACGTTGCTGAATGTGACGTATGTCGTCGCGTGAAAGCAAAACATCAGAAGCCTGCTGGAATTCTGCAACTGCTCCCTATTCCTCTATGGAAGTGGGATAAAGTGCAGATGGATTTCATTACTGGTCTTCCCAAGTCTCAGAAAGGTCACGGCGCTATTCTTGTCGTCGTCGATCAACTTTCCAAGGTTGCTCATTTCCTACCTGTTAAGGAGACTATCACTGCTAGTCAACTAGGAGAGCTGTATATCTCCAGAATCGTTTCACTCCACGGTATTCCGAAGGAGATCAGTTCGGACCGTGGCGGTCTTTTCACGTCCAAATTCTGGGAAAGTTTTCAAGAAGCTATGGGAACTCACATTACATGGAGTTCAGCTTACCATTCCCAATCCCAAGGCCAAGTTGAGCGAGTTAACCAAGTGCTTGAAGACATGCTTCGAGCCTGTGTTATATCCTTCGGAAAGAAATGGGAGGAATCTCTCCCGTATGCCGAGTTCTCTTATAACAACAGCTATCAAGCCAGCTTGAAAATGGCCCCCTTCGAAGTGCTTTATGGACGTAAGTGTCGAACCCCTCTGAATTGGTCAGAAACTGGGGAACGACCTCTTGTTGGACCGGACATTATTCGGCATGCCGAAGAACAAGTCAGAATTGTCCGGGAGAATCTCAAAGCAGCTCAAGACCGCCAGAAGAGCAATTACGATCGCAAACGATGGGGTCTGACTTATCAACCAGGTGATCATGCTTATCTTCGTGTCACTCCGATGAAAGGCACCCGTCGATTCGGAATCAAGGGCAAGCTAGCTCCTCGCTATATTGGTCCCTTTCGCATTGTTGCCAGACGTGGATAGGTGGCTTATAAATTGGAGTTGCCGCCACAATTCTCTCATATTCATGATGTCTTCCACGTGTCACAAATTCGCAAATGCTTCAAGGAATCTCCACACCGCGCAGTGGATCACGAGATGCTCCAACTGCAAGATGACTTATCTTACAAAGAGCATCCCATCCGCATTCTCGACGAAGCTGAACGTCGAACTCGTCAGAAGATGACCAAGTTCCTGAAAGTGCAGTGGTCGAATCACACTGAAGATGAAGCCACTTGGGAACACGAGGATCATCTTCGGGAAGAATATCCCGGACTCTTTCCTTCTACCTCCTAAATTCTCGGGACGAGAATTTCTTGTAGAGGAGGAGAACTTGTAACACCGCTGTGTAACTACCACTATGATCAGCTGCTAATATTGCCAAGTCATATCATTTGCAGTGCCTAAACATAGTGGTTATCCAAAGCAAATCAACTCCAATCTGAAAATTAACTCAAAATTCAAAAGTGCAAACAAATTGAAACCACCAGTAATACTTGGATTAATTAAGTGACTTAAACAAATTGAAACAGCACCAAAACCGCAATATTAAATCCAATTAAAATCATTTCAGTTTCAAATGAAACCCAAATTTGTTCAAACCAATTTTTTGTAAAGGCTAATATTGCATATTAATATTTGGGTCAACTTTCACATTTCACAAAAATGCACAAATGCCCTAGCTAATACAAAACAGAAAAGAATTAAAGAAAATGGAAAGCAGAGAAAGGAAAATAAGAAAAAGGCCGTTGTGCACCGGCCTAAGTGCACAATGCCTATAGCCCAGCCCACCTGGCCCAACTCTCTCTCTCTCCGTCGCGTGTCATCCTCTCCCTGGCCGAGCGCGCGCTCACCGCTCCGGCGCCGACACGGCGACGCCTGCAGCTGGCTGAGGGGATAAGGACCACCCCTGCCCTCTCCGTCGTTGCCTTATCCACTCCTCCATCGCCTCGCTTGCCCTCTCCTCTCGTCTTCCCCCTCTAGATCCCCTCCTCCCGAATGCAGCCACCACCGTGCGCCGCTCGAAGCCGCGGCCACCGGCGCCCCCGCGCCCGGAGATCTAGTCTGGGAGGTGCGCCAGCAATCGCCTCTTCTTCCTCGACTATCGGTTGAAGCCGGGACGAACTACAGTGAAGGAATCGAGCTCTCCTTCGTCCCGGGCCGTTGCTTCTTCTGCGGCGAACTCCGGCGACTCCCCGGCGCCCACTGCTGCTACTGAACCTCCAAAGGCCTTTCCTGTGCCGCTAGGTGAGCCTCGACGCGAATCCCCTTCGTCTTCTCTCCGTTTTGCCGTGCCTAGCATCGTTCGCCGTCGATGCCCGAACCCCTCGCTGCTCGAGCCCGTCGCCGGCGACCATATGGTCCCGCGTCCGAGTCTGTTGCACTCGCACGCGCGCAAAGGTGCCCCCTGGCCCATCCTCTCAATTCGAGCGTGCTCGCGTCGACATTTTTCCCTAGTTTCCGATCCGGCCGCCGCCTGCCGTCATCGCCGGCGCCAACTCCGGCCACGGTAGCCCTCGTAGCCACCGCGATTGGAAGCGCAACATCACCCGCAGCCGAACGCGTCAAATCCTGGGGCCGGAAACCCTCTGTAGCTCATTTCCGGCCAACTCCGGTGAGCAGCCGCCGCAAATGGCCTCGCCGGCGCGTTCTCTGGCCGGCGTCCGACGTGGACAGCCGGGCCCCACCTCTGGGACACTGATACTGGGCTCCACGGGCCCCAGTTGACCCAGTTGACTGGGTCAACTGCTGACTGGGCCGGCCCCAGCAACTGACATGTGGGACCCACGCGCATAATTACTGTTTCTGGTTAATTAAGTTAATCTAGAAATTAGATTAGACACTGACATCAGGGGCCCACCCCTCTAATTATTCCATTAGTTTACTTTAATCCACTGTTAGCCTAACAGAGCCTGACATGTGGGTCCCACTGGACCCACATGTCAGGTTTGACCAGGTCAGTGTCACTGTTGACCTGCTGATGTCAGCAACACGTCATGCTGACGTCATAATTCAATTATGTTAATAAAAATAATTCCAGAAAATCATTTAAACTTCGAAAATTAATAACTTTTAAACCGTAGCTCAGATTGAAAAACTTAAAACATGAAAGTTGCTCAGAACGACGAGACGAGACGAGTCTGATCGTGCCGTCTGTTTCCATGTCGGAACCTCCTACGTAGAAGAACTCGTAACTCTGAGCCCGAATCTGGTAGATTAATAGTGCACACATGCCGATTAATAAATCCCCGGTTAATCCTAAAAATAACTAAAATGACCTAGATGCATATTTAGGCAACCCTGCACTACATCATAGCATAGCACGTACCGTATTGCATCTGTTTGCATTATGTTTACCTGTTTCTTCCCCCTCTTCTCTTTCGGTAGACCCCGACATTGCCGTAGCTCCTGAGGCAGACGCCACTCCGGAGTACGACTACGTCCCCGATGACCCTGCCCTTGCCGTCAAGCAGACAGGCAAGCACCCCCATTTTGAACATGCCTATATCGCCTATTCTCTTCTCTCTTATGCTTGCATTAGAACTGCTACTGCTACTGTTTTTCCTATATCTTCTGCATAGCCTGATTATTGTAACCTGCCTTGCTACCTTGCTGGTTATCCTAGACTGTTTAGAATAGGCTGGGTAGAGACCCGACAGAGACCCCCACTTGATCTCGACTGCTTCGCTGGATACCTGAAGACCCGATCAACGGGATCGAAGATTAGAACCTGGCACCGCACGTCACTTCCCCTACGATGCTCGACACTGCTGGGTTACTATCGAGTGCCGAGGGTGATACCTCGTCAGCACTTCTGATGATAACCTTGTAGGTTAGTTAATCGGTTGTGGTAAGCGAGGGTGATTCCTCCTATACCACCCCTGATACTGACGCCGTCGTGCAATCTCTCAAGTGTGGACCTCGAGGGTGATTCCTCCTTCGTTCACGTTGATGATAACATCGAGCGGGAATTCCATCGAGGGTGATTCCTCAGGGTTCCCTTCGGTGTCAGACACATGGTTACCTTGGATATTATGACTTGACTATGAACCATGATACTAAAGACGGGTCGGCCATGAGGGGTACTCGCGCGAGCATAAATGCGAAGTGATGTGGAGTCGGGTTGACCTGAGAGGTGCCCGCGAGATAACACGAGGCGTGGCCGGGCATTCTTAGCCCTTGCCGCAAGTCCTCGAGACGGGGCGACGGGGTCACATCGATCGTGAGTCTTTGCTCGTTTCCGCACGCTCCTAATCCACTACGGTTTGGATATTTGATCCGAGGGGCCTCTGGCCTGATAGCACTAACCATCACGTGGGCATAGTATGGGCGTTCTGCGTCGTATACATCAGCCGAAGCTTATTTGACGTCAGTAAGGAGCGGCGCACGCCAAGTTGGACTGGGAACGCAACCGCACTTGTATAAGGGGTTGCTAGGTCTGCTCTCGGTGGCCCCGTAACATGCAGGAGTTCCCGAGGCGATGGCCCAAGACCCCTGGGGGCATAGGTTTAGTCCGGCGTGCTGACCTCTCTTATAAGTCTAGGTCGGGTTGCGGCGTGTTGCTTAGCCGAGGCCGGGCATGACCCAGAAAAGTGTGTCTGGCCGGAGTTAAGCGAGCGTGGTGGGTAAGTTGGTGCACCCCTGCAGGGAAGAAACTTCTATCGATAGCCTGTCCTACGGTAACGGACACTCGGAGTTGTATCCCGATCGGTACAACTAGAACATGACATGAGATGAGAACTGGATAGTACGGCTCTGGGATTGCTTTCTCGCAGGGAGTCGAGGAAGAATCTCTGGCCGAGGTTGATGACACTGCTATACTTTACATTATGTTATTCTGCTCTCTTCTTATGCTGCTAGACTGTTGAAGATGCGGAAGATGCTAGGCTTCGATAGGACTAGGCTTTCCCCCTCTATTCTGGCATTTCTGCAGCCCAGTCCACATATGCAGACCCCTTTGAAAATGTTGCATATGTAGTGTAGATCCTTGCTTGCTGAGTACTTCGGATGAGTACTCACGTTTGCTTTATTTTCCTTTTTCCCCTTTTATCCCTTTATCGCATCCAGACGACGGAGCCCCGGAGCCAGTTGTCCTGTTCGGCGACCACTACTACTACCAGCCCGGAGAGTACTACTACTACGAGGAGCCATCTAACGACCAGGAGTAGGATTGGAGGGTCCAGGGCAGGAGGCCCACGCCTTTTCGATCATAGTTTTTATTTTGCCCCGCCTCTGTGAAGGCTTATCTCTATGTTCTGTAATATATCTGTACCCAGATATCTGATGCTTCCTCTGACACTTGTATGCCATCGAGCTACGTATTTGAGCCCTCGAGGCCCTGGCTTGTAATATTAAGCTTGTAAGAATTAATTTATGTTTTAGAGTTGTGTTGTGATATCTTCAAGTGAGTCCTTAGGCTTGATCGTGTGCATTTGCGTGTATGATTAGTGCACGATTAAGCCGGGGTCGTCACATTCATCCACCGTCTACTACCTCGCTCCAGCCTCCACGGGCTACTGTTCATCCACAGTCGACTTCCTCCAGCCTCCACCAGCTACTGTTCATCCACGGGCTACTGTTCATCCAGCCTCCACCGGCTACTGTTCATAGAGCGTCCACGGTGTCCTGTTCATCCACCCCCAACCGGCTAGGGTGCGGCGGCCTTCTCGGGGTCCTGTTCATCCAGCGAAAATGGCCTACTACCACGGGGGTCCTGTTCATCCAACCCCCACCAGGAACTGTTCATCCAGAGCCAACCAACCGGCTCGACTCACCACGTCTCGACTTGTTCTATGTACCGTGTGCACGGTAGCAACGGTCACTTTTCATCGAGAGGCAGCCCAACACCAGCTGGCTATGTCTCGCATGGGGGCTCGATCAGCTTCAGTAAGCAGCAGCAATGATCGATCGCTCGAGTTCAGTAAGCAGCAGCAGTGAAGGAATCGCTCGGGTTCAGTCAGCAGCAAATGAATCACTCAGGTTCAGTTAAGAGCCAAGGGATTGATCGCTCGGGTTCAGTAATGTAGCTAGTGCGATCGCCCGGGTTCAGTTAGCCAACTCCTCACACACACGGGCGTACACGAGAGAAACGCGCAAACCTCCGTGCATCGCTTGGCCCCGACCACCCACCGTAACTGGGAACTCCCCGAAATTTTCCTCGCCTTCGCTTTTACCATGATTTTTCCGTCATGGACGGCCCAAAGAATGTCATGTAGGTGCGTCTTCGGCCCGCCCAGGACGAAAAGCCCATTTTCTGTCATGATTTTTTGTCATAGAAGTAGGAGCCCACCACATCTATGATGATACGTGTTTTTGTCACAATTATCGTCATAGAAGTGTCATAAGCATGACAGAAAAAAATTCGTTCGGGCCAAAATGTCACGGATGTGTCTTTTTTTTGTAGTGCATCAAGTGTTCTCAAATCCAACTAGTATTCAATCTGATAATAGTGAAACCTCAAAGGTGAAAACTCAATTCATCACAATGAGATAGAGAGGGAGAAACACCATATGATCTAACTATATTAACAAAGCCCGCGGTACATCAAGATCATGCCAAATCGAGAACATGAGAGAGAGAGAGAGGGAGAGAGAGAGAGAGATCAAACACATAGCTACTAGTACATACCCTCAGCCCCGAGGGTGAACTACTCCCTCCTTGTCATGGTGGCCGCTGAGATGATGAAGATGGCCTCCAGTGATGATTTCCCCCTCCAACAGGGTGCCGGAAAGGGCCTCCAGATGAGATCGTATCGGTACAGAGGCTTGCGGCAGCTGAGCAGAAGTTCTAGGTTTCTTGCCGGGGTTTTCACAATTTATAGGAATTTTTGGCGTCGGTCTCAAGTCAGGGGGGCCACGAGGGAGCGACAAGCCTACCCCGCACGCCCTGGGGGTGGCCACGCCTGCTAGTCTTTTCACTTCCTCGTGAGGCTTCTGGTCCTTCCTCTAAGCTTCGAGGGTCTGTTTTGGTCCACAAAAAGTCACCATAAATTTTCAGCCCATTCTGAGAACTTTTATTTCTGCCCAAAAAATGACACCACGGTAGTTCTGCTGAAAACAGCGTCAGTCTGGGTTAGTTCCATTCAAATCATGCCAAAACCATATAAAATTGTAGTAAACATGACATGAATACTTCATAAATTATAGATACGTTGGAGACGTATTAGCATCCCCAAGCTTAATTCGCGCTCGTCCTTGAGTAGGTAAATGATAAATGATAAGTTTGATCAATGATAATTTCAATCACTTTTCCTAGCATCATAACAACAACTCTTTCTTATAAAACTCTTCATGATCAAGTAGCAATCAATTCACATGTTATGGTTCAAACAATGTGTTCTCTTGAAACTTAACAACCTATGTTCTTAGTCACCAAACAATTGCAAGCCAACTTGTTTTTAGCAAAGTCTAAGTAAGAGCTCTACATACTCAATTATCATATATTCTTCTATGATTTCTAGTACTCAAAGCATATTTTTAGAACAAATAGCATCCATCAAACACAGAGGAAGATAGGGGCTTCATGCTTATTTGAATGATTAGAGGTGGCACATGCAAATTTACTTGGAACGATGGAGTAATACCGCATATAGGTAGGTATGGTGCACACTCATGGAAGAAACTTGGCTCAAGGATTTTGGATGCACAAGAAGTATTCCCGCTTAGTACATAAATTTTGCCTAGCAAAAGATTCTAAACAAGCACGACATGTTGGAGGATCCATAACAATATAACTTCTATACAAATATACACGACCATAACTCATTACGTTGTCTTGCTTGTACAATTTCAACTAATTTTCTCAAGTTTGAAAATAATTAATGGTATTCACAATAATAAAAGATGTCTAAGATAATATATTTATATGTGAAAGTTATCTTCCTTATACTAATCATTCATGAATTGCTTGTATGACCAATATGGTGATTGTCAAACTTCAATAGAATTTACTTTCTAACCAAATGTGAAACTACTACGAAGCATTTGAAGCGTATATAATTTTAGATTTATGATATTCAATTCATTCAATAATTTACTCTTAGGATATAAGTGAAGAACGAGAGTAAATAACAAACTAATCCAAAAGATATAAGTGAATATCAATGAGTAGTCAAACAATTAAGTAGCTATGTGAGGACTCTCTCTCATTGAAACTTTCAGATCTAAGTATTTTATTAAAACAGCAAACAAACACAAAAAGGGCACTCCAAATAATAGCACATATCATGTGAACAAGTAAAAACTTAGGCTCAACCAAAACTAACCGATAATTGTTGAATAAGAAATGTGGGATGCCTACCGGGGCATCCCCAAGCTTAGATGCGTAAGACTTCTTGGAATATGAACTTGGGATGCCTTGGGCATCCCCAATCTTGAGCTCTTGTCTCTCCTTAAATCCTCTCATATCACGGTTTCCCTAAATATGAAAAAATTCATCCACACAAAACTCAATAAGAACTCTGTGAGGTAAGTTAGTATAAATCAATGCAAAACCTTATCATTCTCTACTGTAACAAATCACTAAAATTATAATTTAACATTGCATACTAATTGTCTATGCATATTTAATACTCCTATCCTCAAATAGAATCATTAAACAAGCAAACATAACAACAATTTGTCTAAACATGACAGTCTGTAAAGGATGCAAGAAGATTCATACGTCTTTAACTCCAAAAATTCTGATAAATTACGACACTGTAGAAAATTTGTTATAGCTTACATTATAAAAAATTCAGGATTTTATCTCATTCTGACTTTTCTAGAGAATTCATACAATAATAGAAAACTTTCTGTTTTCAACCAGCAACATATAGACTTGCAAAATGAGCATGGTAAAGGCTATACTGGACACTTTTATTGAAATAAAAGATACAAAGCATTATTCTAAATAACAGCAAGCAAACCTCAACAAAAGAAAATGACGCACCAAGCAAAACACATATCATGTGATGAATAAAAATATAGCTCCAAGTGAGGTTACCGATAATGTTGAAGACGACAGAGCGGATGCCTTCCGGGGCATCCCCAAGCTTGGACGCTTGGGTCTTCCTTGAATATTACCTTGGGGTGCCTTGGGCATCCCCAAGCTTAGGGTATTGCCACTCCTTATTCTCCTCGCATCGATATCTCACCCAAAACTTGAAAACTTCAATCACACAAAACTTAACGGAACTTCGTGAGATAGGTTAGTATGATAAAGAGCAAATCATTCACTTTTGTACTGTCAAGACAAGATTCATAATTCTTCTCACACGATGCCTACTGTACCCTACAATTTCTACAATTTATATCGACCAATATAAGCCATAGAAACTATAAAACAAGCAAACTATGCATTGAAAACAGAATCTCTCAAAAACAAATCAGTCTGTAATGATCTAAACAAAGACCATACTTCTATAGATCAAAAATTCTGAAAAATTCGCACAACGTAGGCAATTTGTATATCAAACATGTGCAAAAAATCAGAATTTTAGACATTTCAGTGATTTTAAACAATTCTGTTACTGTGCGCAAAAGTTTCTGTTTTTGCACAAAACCAAGTCAACTATCATCCACACTATCCCAAAGGCTTTACTTCGCACTTTATTGATACGAAAGCTATAAAACATGATTACTACAATAGCTTAATCATGTGAACACACAAAAATAGTAGGTATAAGTATTGGGTTGTCTCCCAACAAGCACTTTTCTTTAATGCCTTTTTAGCTAGGCATGACGATTTCAATGATGCTCACATAAAAGATAAGAATTGAAACACAAAAAGAGCATCATGAAGCATATGACTAGCACATTTAAGCCTAACCCACTTCCTATGCATAGGGATTTTGTGAGAAAACTATTTATGGGAGCAAGAATCAACTAGGATACACTACTAGGGAAAAGCTAATACACAGAGACTTATCAGTAGCGCTTGTTAAAACAATGCGCTACTGCTATCTAACAGTAGCGCAGGCTGAAAAAGCCTGCTACTGCTACATAAATAGCAGTAGCGCGTCCCACGTAGAAAGCGCTACTACTATAACTGTTACACCATTGCCGCCAGGCTTGGTATAGTAGTAGTGCCTTTCTATGGACCGCGCTACTACTAACAAAATAGTAGCATCGCGTTTTAAGGCAACTGTGCTGCAACTCAGAAAAGGAAAAGAAAAGAAAAAAAGGAAAGAAAAAAATGAAAGGAAAATTAAAGAAAAAAATGAAAGCAATAGCAGCAGCGTCTTTTCACGAAAGCGCTATAGCTACTTTAGCTATAGTGCGTTTTCAGAACAGGCGCTATAGCTAACTTATCTGTAGTAGTAGCGCGTTCCGCCAAAAAGCGCTATATCTAAGTAGCTATAGCGCTTGTTGGGCAAAAGTGCTACCACTAAGTTTGACTTGCCCCTGCGTGGGCGTCCCTCCTCCCCCTAATTCCCCATTCTTCTCGCGTCTCCTACCTCTCCCTCGCTGCCCCTGCCTCCGTCTCCGTCACCGGTGCCGCGCGCCATCGACGCCCCTGGAGCCACCCTCGTCTGCTCCTCGCCGCCCCTGCCTCCCTCGCCTTCATCGGAGCCGCCGTAGACGCCACCGAAGCCACCCTCGACGCCCTCCGCGCCACCGTCTCCCCCGAGCACCTCCCCGCAACCGTTCCCCCGAGCACCCTCTCTGTAAGCCCCCACCCCTCCTCTCTAGGTTAATTTACTTAGGTGAATTTAGTTATAAACCCTAGGAATTAGCTAGGTTAAGTAGGTTAACTAGCTAGGTTAAGTAACTAAGTTAACTAGCTAGGTTAATTTGGTTCATTAGGTTAACTAGCTAAGTAAACTAGGTTGGCTAGGTTAGAGCAAAAATTTAGTTTAGAGGAAAAATTTAGTTAGGCAGTAGGGTTTAACTAGGGCAGTAGGGTTTAGAGCAAAAATTTAGTTATGGCAGTAGGGTTTAATTATGGTTTTTGTTTTCATAGATGTTTTTTTTAAAGAACAAAATGAAGAAAATGTTGCAACAGTGCTACTAGTAGTATATATAGTGGTACTAGTAGATGTTAATTAGGTTAGTGCAGTAGTGGTACTAGTAGATGTTAATTAGATGTTTTTAGTTAGGGCAGTAGGGTTTTACTAGGTTAATTAGGTTAGTAGTGCTGCTAGTAGTAGTGGTACAGTAGGTTAATTAGGTGAAGTTAAATGAATGACCTAAATGAATGAAATTAGTAGTTAAATGAATTTTTTTCATTTCATCATTATAGGGCACTAAAGTTAACTGAATTTTGTTCTATTAGTAGATAACTGAATTTTCTTCTAACTTAGTTTTTGAATTAGATGTTAATTAGGGCAGTAAGGTTTAGTTTAGAGAAAAAATTCAGTATAAAAATATAAATTTCTATTAGTGCTGCAAGTCCAGTAGGTTCTTAATTTTTACTGATTTTTTATTATGACAGAAATTTAGGACATAATTTGAATTGAGTTCTAGGGTTCATAATTTGAAATTTAGGACAGAAATTGAGTTCTAGGGTTCATAATTTTTATTAGGACATATTTTTTATTAGTTGCTCATGTACAGGTTCTTAAATGGTCCTGTTATATGCAACATTGAAGTGGTTCGATTGTGCCCAAGTGGCCTTTTGTTGTTTGCGGGGAATGATTCCGAGTGGCCTATGTTTTGCTGGAATGTTGATTCATTTCCGTTCTGGCAAATTTCAGGTGCTCGATTTGTCCACTTTGTAGCAAAGGTCATGCCGAAATTTTCCGTGAATTTGGACATGACTTGTGCTACAAACTAGGACATATCGAGTGCCCGGGATTTGCCGCAACGGGAATGAATCAACATTCCTGCAAAACATAGGCCTTTTTCTTATGTCGTTATTCATTTTATTAGGTCTACAATTAATTGACTAGATTTAATCGTAGGAAACATGGCTAGCAACGACGATGAAGGATAGGGTTCCGGTGATTGCAACGTCTACGAGGCGGCAGGCACCTATGTGAACTATCTCGAGCAGCAACAGTTGTTGCAGTGCCCACCTGTCACATCTGAGACTAAGACCGACATCGAGACCGGCACCGAGACCGGCGCTGAGACGGACACCGGCACCGAGACTGGCGAAGCCGGTATAGAACCGAAACCGAAGAGGATACGGCTCCCAAAGCAGCTCAACACTACTAGACTGGTGGTCACGGAGGTGGACTCTAGCAATTTTGAGCCAAAAGAGCTTGCGGAAGTGCGCACGTGCTACGGCAATCAAATAGTCTGCATCCTATGGGCAACCGCCACCATCAACGATGAGAAATTAAAGAAGATACCAAATATGGAGCACTCCCTCCTAAGGAAGTTGCACCAGATATTCTTGTTCCCGGGCAGGGATGAAATCAAATATACTCGACCACGGCAAGACCCGGAAATGAAGAAGATAAGCAGACGCGCCATGGGCAAGTTTAGCGGTGCATTGTCCGCCTGTAAAGTAAAGGTGAAACATCAGATCATCATCAAAGAGGAACCCTACTCCGAGATTGTAAAGGATAACCCAACA
This sequence comes from Thinopyrum elongatum, assembly GCA_011799875.1. Lineage (NCBI taxonomy): Eukaryota > Viridiplantae > Streptophyta > Magnoliopsida > Poales > Poaceae > Thinopyrum > Thinopyrum elongatum. The sequence goes on along the minus strand of CM022299.1, from coordinate 331,390,405 downwards.
ATTACGGGAGAGCAATTTGAAATATTCAAGAAGGCTTGCGGTGCCGAAGCTGCCAAAGAAAAGTCAGAGTGCATGAAGGGGCTTCAAGAGAGGAACATGGGGTGCCACCACCTTGATAGCCATGGTTACGTGGAGAAGAGGCCCATATGGGCCAAGGAGGACGCGGAACGCGAAAGTCTGGGGATCCCAGACCCCTTGGCGGAGTTCAATGTCCCGCAGGAGCGTGACGTCATCAGGGCCCGGTACCGTTGGGACCGAGTCAAGAAGGTTTTCGATACAGACGCGGTCACAAAGGAGTTCATGAGACTGCTGGTAATTATTAATTTACCCCCTAATTTTAGCTTCTGATCAATTCGACTGCACGTTTAGTCACATTTGTAAACGATCCACGTTCCTTTTGCAGAAAGAGCAGCACATGATTGCGGCCGAAAGCAACTCGCTGTCTAAGGCATTGGCGAGGCCCAAGTGGGACACCCCATTCAACCGAGCCTTGAACATATTGAAAGGACTCCCTGTGGACACTCGGCCATCGTATGGACGCGTGCACGGCGTCGGAGATAGCACCACATGGAAGAAGTACTACCGTGAGACCACCGAGGAGAGAAAGGAAAGACGGAGGTTAAACAAAGAAAACATTGACAAGAAGGTTGAGATTGCGGTTGATAAGAAATCAGCTGAGACAGTCAAAGCAGCGGTAGCTGCCGCAAGAATGGAAATGGCAGCTTCATATAGTGTCTTGATTCCGGCTATCATCAATTGGAGCAAGCAAAATCCAGATAAAGAGGCAGCGGACTTTCCCCTTTCCAACTTCTTCGGGAGCAGCTCGTTTAGCGTTACACCAGCACCTGCTCACGCAACAGCACCTGCTCCTGCACCTGCTCATAGAAGCCCGTCCTCCGTCTCTGGCGTGCTCGGCGGGGCTTCGTCTTTAGCTGAGCTCGACGCCCTCATGGTACCTGTCACACCGGCCCTCTTCAATATATGTATAATCTCCCGTTTTCGTTGCCTTTCGGATGTCTCACATCGTAGACATGTCTTTGCAGGCCGGCATAACCCCGTGCACCATACTGTATACTATCGGCGGCCAGAAGGTGGACGTGGGAAAGTCGACGATAGTGAAGCCAAAGCATCAATTGTTCCACACTTGGCCGATGCCCCCTGGCGTCTTCAAGGTTTCCGTGGCTATTATCAAACCGGGCCATGAGAATTTGGCTCCTCTGGTACTAGGGGGAGATGATGACGAGACCCCGTGGCGGCTTGGCGATTGCAATAGTTGGGTCCTGTTGTGGCCGAAGAGTCTGCTTCATCTGGAGGCGGCCGGGAGCACACCCACGATCAAGCAGCCTCAGCAAGGTATGAACACCAACACCCCAGCTACCCAATTAGCATTGCCTGTCGTGCCGGGTAGTGATAGCGGACGGCGTGAGGAAGAGGCTCCATTAGTGGCTGATGACGTAGCCGCCTTCGAAGAAACAATGCATGATGCCATGGACGACGAGGATGATGACCCTCTACAGTATCTCAATACCGGCGCCTATGACGATGGAGGATTGATGGCTCAGCAATATGAGTACTCAGGGTTTGAGCGTGATGAGTTGGTGCATGAATTGCCGGAGGATGAACGTATGATAGGCTCACTTCCGATAGCAAAGAAGCATAGGAAGAGATCGAAGAAAGGCAAAGCTACTTCTATGAGCCAGCCGCCTCCGCAGCCTCGGGTTGAAGACCGTATACCTATCAGAGGTGTGGCGAAATACCATACCCCCGGTGATCCGATCGTACCTAAGGCAGCGGTAGAGGCCATATACGGCGATCTAAGGAGACTTCATGACGATGTGCTGCGGAGAGAGAAAAGCCTGATCGCCTCGACAAATCCAGGATACCCGCTTTACGTGGTTAACGTGTCGCGGCAAAGGTTGTACGTCGACACATTCCCCGCAGAAAAGTTCCTCTTTCGATTCGATTACATCTTCGACATGTTTCACTTGAAGAAGATGGATTTTACGTTTGTCCGCCTTTTTGCCTTGTACATGAACTACATCATCAGGATTGCGCAAATACCTTATATCGGTGTCACTGACCCGTACTTCATGCACGAGGGCTTCTTGGTAGTCTGCCAAGAGCACCGTGAATACGCGAGGGGCTACATCGCCAATTTCATGGTCGGCAATATGGATAAGGAGACGATTCTCCTGCCTTACCATCCCATGTAAGTCATCCGCGGATATCCTTCCTTTGATTTCAATCATTCATTTGCACGCATGGAGGCTAATTTGAGATGTACTTTTTTTGCCCAGCGATGGGCGCGCCGTCCTCATCATCCTTTACCCCGGATTCTCCCATGCTCTTTACTTGGACATGTCAAAGAACATGAAGAAAAAGGATTACACCCACATCAAGTATGTTCGCGACAGTGCTATCTTAAGCTACGGCCACCGGGGTGGAGAGATCACGATCAAGAAGACAAGGAACCGCGCGCCCTGCTTCGGCCATAAGACCGACTTCTGCTGCATCCAGCAACTGAGAGGTACTCTCAGTGATGGATTCTATGTCCTCCACCACATGCTGGAGTACAGAAAGGATCACCAGAACCTTCGCATGTCACCTAGATCCGGCGATGCCGATATTCTGCAATGGCCAAAGAATCTAGGAAATGTCCCGGATCATCGACTCCGAGCTGAGTTCTATCACATCCAGCGTGAACTTGCTCAAATCATCATGAAGGAGGTCCTCAAAAAAATAGGGATGTTCTACGAAGAAGGGGAAATGTCGCGGGAAGACGTCCGAACATGCGTAGCCACTCAGCGTCTCGACGTGAAGCTTTTCACTTCGCTCGGGGACTTCCTCCCTGATTTGGATGGCTGGCACCACATGTTGGAGTGATTGACGATAACAATGTGTCCGTTTAGTCACTACTTTCTCTATGACAAAACTTTAAATTTATGCACGACAAAACTTTGTGATGTAATTAAACTGTCCTCCTCAACTAGCGTAGATCACTCAAGTAATTAGGGCAGTTTGGGTATGATGAACTTTGTGTATGATATGTTGCTTCTATTTTTGCTAGCTCTGTCTCTTTCTGTTGCTCAACTATATATTATGTTGCATATTATCGAATCATGTGACGATGCAGGTACATAGATCATCGATGGCGAAGAAGTGCTACGCCAAGAGTATACGACGAGTGGCCTGAGTGTCAGGCCCAGATGTACTGGTTTCTGAGCAACAACCAGAGAGGGTTCGATAGCAGAGCCAAAGCGAAAAATAGTTAGTTTAGGTTCACGCTAGTGCGAGAGAGAGAGATCCGAACCAGCGCCTCAAGAAGTACTACATTATGTATGATGAGACATGTTAGTTAACTTGTATCGCTATATCGTGATTATGATGTGATGACATGATTTGTGTTGGATGATATGACGAGACTATTATGTGTATGATATGATGAGCATATTGCATGTTAATGATATGATTAGAATATTGTATAAAACCTGTACAAAAATATCACAAATACGTACAAAAAAAATATGTGTGAGAATATAGTAGTAGCGCTCTTTAGCGCTAGACAGGAAAACGCTACTGATAAGCAACTTAGCAATAGCACTGGTGCGGACAGCGCTACTGCTAAGTAGGTATAGCAGTAGCGCGGGTCAAAACGCACTACTGCTAACCGTTAGATGTAGCGCCATATCAGTAGCACGGGGCCCCGCGCTACTGATAGCCCTTAGACCCGCGCTACTGCTAGGCTTTTCTCTAGTAGTGATAGGAAGGCAAAACAAGCATAACTTCAGCACTTTCAACACATGGAGAGGAAACTTGATATTATTGAGATATGTAGAAGCATATATTCCTCTCTCATAATAATTTTCAGTAGCATAATGAATGAAATCAACAATATAACTATCACATAGATCTTTATTTTCATGATGCATAAGCACACAATTTTTATTACTCTCCACATAAGCAAATTTCTTCTCATTCATAAAAGTGCGAGTATCATGGGAAACTCGAATACTATAAAAAATTTCCACATTAAAAGACTAATGTTTAGAAAAAGGGTAATCATAATTATGACAAATTTTATAAATATAATCATCGCCACTTTTTGATAACATAATTATCATCATAAGTAGCAACTTTGTTTTCATCATAAATAGGAGGCATGCAATCATCATAACAAATATGATCATTCAAAGTAGGGGGGCTAAAAATATCATCTTCATTAAGCACTGCATCCCCAAGCTTGGGACAAACATTAATTGCAGCAAATAAATTCTCAAACATGTCATTTTCATCAAACATAGCATCCCCAAGCTTGCGGCTTTGCATATCATAAGCATAATCACTCTCATCATTAATAGTATGACTAGCACCGATAGTATAACAATTACTATCAACATAATTTTCTAAGTTGGTGCCAAAAATATTTTGAAGGTTATAAGAATTACCATTATTTTCCCAATCATAATCATCACAACGAGTAATAGGCATAACAAAATCATCCTCAATAGCTCCTTCGGACATTGTGCCATAAGACAAAGAAGCAATATCATCATCAAGTGTATCATCTTCCACAATTATTTTTGATTCATTCTCATGAGGCACAACAATAATAGGAGCAACATTATTTAGGAGAGATACCTTTTTACCTCTACTACTTCTTCTTTTCTTCTTCTTCACCACATCATCTGTGGGTTTAATCAATTTTTCCGAGCTACTTATTGATGAGATTGGTTGAATAGGGAGCTCCTTCTCGTCACCTATTTCATCATGAGAGACAATAGGAGGGAAAGTGGAAATCTTTACCCTTTCAATAGTATTCCTTTTATATTCTATTGGTTTCCTATCTTTCTATAGTTGGCAATATAAGCATTTTCATTGCAATTTACCACACAAAACACATAGATTTCTTTCAAAGTAGTTTCAGCATGGTCTGTGAATATGAATGCTTCAAACCACCTATTTTTATGTGCCAATTATTCACACCTAAAAAATAAACAAAGTTCATTATAAAGTTCAAGGGTGATAAAATCATAACAATATTTGGCCATGATTCGATCATGAAAAAGTTTGCATTGGAAATTAAGATGACCAACCCTATTGCAAAGTTCACAAGTAATGGGATGAAGAGAGCATATTTTGTAGCAAATTCATCTGGCATGAAGAGAGCATATTTTGTAGCAAATTCATCTGGCATGGCTTCTTACAAAATATATCATCCCTATAAGGCATGTCTTCACAAACTTTATGCACCCCACAAAAATTGACATGCTGATAAGAAACATTTTTGTCATGACTAGTGCAATCATCATTCGTATTTTGGATATTCATAGAATTGATACTAACAACATTGAAATCATGCTCATCATTCAAAGATTTTATGCCAAACATTTTGTTGAATTATTCTTCTATCAATTGAGCAGAATTTTCCGCTCCATCATTTTCAAGAAAGACATGATAAAGACGAAGAATATGAGGCAACCTCACTTCCATTTTTTTGTAGTTTTCTTTTATAAACCAAACTAGTGATAAAACAAGAAACTAAAAGATTCAATTGCAAGATCTAAAGATATACCTTCAAGCACTCACCTCCCCGGCAACGACGCCAGAAAAGAGCTTGATGTCTACTACAACTTATTCTTGTAGACTTGTGTTGGGCCTCCAAGCGCAGAGTTTTGTAGGACAGTTGCAATTTTCCCTCAAGTGGATGACTGTAACACTGCCGAGTGTCAAGCCATAGTAATCTCCCCCTAATGATTCTATGTCATCAAAGTTAACTAAGCCAAAATTGCCACTTGATAAAAATCAAAGCCTTTTTCCTTTTTAAAATAAAATCAAAACAATATTTCTTCAAACATGAAAAATAAAATGTTCATCATGTGGCAATTAATCATTGGTTAATATTGGTGGTGAGCCAACATTTTTAAAAGGTATTTAAATTCCCTAAACTAATTAAAACATTGGCTAAAATAATAATTTAATTGCATTTTAAATGATAAAAGTTGCAAAGTATTTTATCCAAATGCTAAACTAATTGTAGCAGTAGCCAAAATTATAATAATATTTTAGTTACAAGTTTCATATTTTATAAAACTATTTTGGTTTTAAAAAGAAATGGAAAATGGAAAACAAAAAAGTTTTAAACAGAAGAAAAACCCAAAAAGAAAAAGAAAAAGAGCACCCCTGCCCCCTGGGCCTTGGCCCACCCGAGCCAGCCCAGCAGACCACCTCCCCTGTCGCCTTCCTCTTCCTCCGACCGCGCGCTCGTCGCCATCCAGCCACCTCGCTAGCGACACCCCGGCGAGGGGATAAGAGTCACGCTGGACCTCCCTGCTTACCCAAAATATCCCTGATCCCCCCACGCGCACTCGCTCACCTCTCGTACCCCAGATCCTCCTCCTTCCCTCCTCACCAAACGCAGCCGCCGTCGCGCGCCCGTCGATCCCGCGGCCACTGGCCGCCTCTCACCTCGCCGTGATGTCCTAGAGCTCTGCCGCCGTCCGCTGCTCCTTCCCGTGCCACTGTACGGAGTCGGGGGCCCCTGCATCGACCCCTACCCTGTCATCTTTGTCGTCGGCCCCGACGAGCTCCACCGTTGATTCCGGCAACCACAAGCCTCCCCCAAGCCCGCTCTGCTCCTCTACAGGAGCCATGTGAGCACATTCCTCTTCTCCCCTGCCGTTTCCCGTGCCCGTAGACCTCGTTGCCGCCTTGGCCGAACCCGCAGCCACCGACGAGCTCGCCGCCATTGCCACAACCACGGTCGCGCGTGTCCGAGCACACTGTTGAGCTCCTGGGGTTCCCAGGAGCCCGACGCGCACGCACGCAGCCCCGTGACCCCCCTAGCCACATGTTCGACCCCAACCGAGCTCGGGCGCCTACCGCGGTCGACGCCAGTGCCGTCTCCGGCCGCCCCAGCCCGGCCACCACCCCGGTTCGATGCGCCTCATCGCCCTCGACCGAACGCACCCTCGCGTGCGTTAAATGGAAGCCGGGGGACGAATCCCGATGGCCGCCCGAGCTCTCCGCCACGAACAAGGCTCACCGGAGCTCACTTCGGTGCCGGTCCGACGTGGCCCTGCCACTGGGCCCTCTGGGCCACTAGCAGCTGGGTCCCACGGGCCCAGTTGACTAGTTGACAGAGTCAACTTGCTGACTGGACTAGGTCCAGTCACTGACGAGTGGCGCCCACCACTTTTCTAATTAACTAAATTGGTTAAAATTACTTAACTAATCTAATTGATCACTGACTAGTGGGCCTAGTCTGTTAATTAACTAATATAATTAAGTTAAACCCCCTGTTAACCCCTCTGCTTATGACAGGTGGGTCCCAGGTGTCAGTTTGACCAGTCAACTAGCTGGTTGATTGCTGACATCAGGGTGATGATATACTGACACAATAAGTCCATTTTTGAATTAAAGACAATTCCAAAAATGTTTTAAAAACTTAGAAAATTAATATAAAATAATCTGTAGCTCGGATGAAAACAATTTATATATGAATATTGCTCAGAAAAATCCAACAAATCCAATTATGCAATCGGTTCATCTGTCACATGCCCGTAGCATGCTGAACATGGAACCGTCCCCTCTCTTCCATCTGTCCAGAAATTGCCACATGCCGGGAAAACCCCTCCGGAGGTTTTTCCTCTTCGTCTGCAATGTGTAGTACTGTGTTAGGTCATTCCTAGCACTGCATATCGTCATGTCATGCTTAGTGGTGCATCTGTTTGCTTATATTTACTGTTTCTTCCCCTTCTTCTCTCCGGTAGACCCTGAGACCGATGTTTCCCCTGTGATCGACTACACCCCTGATGATCATTCCTTGCAGCAGAGCTTCCAGGCAAGCAAAACCCCCGATCATTCCTATATCGCCCTTTCCATTCTCTCTCTTGCTTACATTAGATTTTGCTACTGTATTTGATTGCTCCTATTCTGATGCATAGCCTGCTTTTGTTACCTGCTTTTGTACCTTACCTACTTATCCTAAACTGCTTAGTATAGGTTGGATAGTGATCCACCAGTGACCCCTCACCTTGTCCCAGTTGCCCTGCTTTATGTTCGATGACTCGATCTACGTGATCGACGTCCAGACCCTGACGAACCACATCACACCCCTTAGTTGTACGACACTGCACGGTTACTATCGGGTGCCGACAGTGATACCTCATATAACACTTCTGATGTTAACTCTGTAGTGTAGTTAATCGGTCATGGTCTTCGAGGATGAGTCCTCCTCCACCACTCCCGATAACGACTCGGTCATGCACCCCTCAAGTGTGGACCATCGAGGGTGATTCCTCCAAGTCCACCTTGACGATTATGTCGAGTGGGAATCCATCGAGGGTGACTCCTCGGGTTTTCCCCTTGATGTTTTGGACACACGGGTACTTTGGCTTTACCCCCAGAACCATGTTAAAGACGGGTCGGCCTCGCGGGGTACCCGCGAGAGTTACTGCTATTGCAGGACTGGAGGGACAGGCGGTACCACCCCGGTAGAGGTGGACCTGAGTTCTCAACAGTCTCTTGCGAGTCAGGTTGACCATGAGGGTACCCGCGAGTTGATGTGTAGTCGGGTTGACCTGGAGGGTACCCGCGAGATCTCTACATGGCACGGCCAGGCATTCCGGGCCCTTGCCGTAAGTCCACGAGACGAGGCGACGGGGTCTCATGATTGTGAGTCTCTGCTCATTACCGTGCGCTACCAAGACACTAACGGTTTGGATATGTGATCCTAGTAGGCCTCTGGCCTTTTTCGCACTGACCACCACGCAGGAATAAGTATGGGCACTCTGCATCGTATGTATCAGCCAAAAACTCTTCGGGTATCAGTGACTGAGCGGCGCGTGCCCGGATGGCCCGCGTAAGCACCTGCATTGTATAAGGAGGTTGCCAGGACTGACACCGGCCGCGTTCGCAACATGCAGGAGTGCAATGGGCGATGGGCATAAGACCCCTACGCGCTTAGGATGTAGATCGGCGTGCTGGCCTCTCTATTGAGCCTAGGTAGGACTGTGGTGTGTTGATCGGCCGAGGCCGGTCATGACCTGATGGTGTGTCTGGCCGGAGTTGATCGAGCATGTTGGGTAAGTTTGTGCACCCCTGCAGGGAAGATTCATCTATTCGAATAGCCATGTCCACGGTAACGGATGCTCGGAGTTGTATTCCGATCAATACAACTAGAACTGGATAATGAGGCATGAAATATTTATGATATAGTATAACATGTTCATAACCACACCATGCGTATCACCATTATATTCATGCATGCGTTCGTTTAAACACTGGTACAGCGAGGTGCTATGCAAACGGTTTTTAACCCCTTTCCGCGACGGTGTTCTGAACCGTCGCCTAGTGAGTGACTGCGATAGGGGGGTCCTTCCCACACAACCCAAAAACCATCGGGGATAGGGAGCCTTGGTGCATAAAGTTGTCCCTATTCGTTTGTGCTCGCATTGCCATCGCAGTCGGTATTCTGTGGTGCTACGTTTACGATGCATGGCCCATCAGAAATGGTTCACGATTATAGAATGTGTATGATAAGTAGACAATCACACACATTCACTTTTCCCGAACTGTGTGCGATAACGAATTAAGAAGATTAGCTAATCGTCATACGAGTGTCGTATAGGATTACGAAACGTCAGACCATCGTAACATCGTCGTACATGATAACTATCGCACACACTATTCTGTGGTGCAACGTTTACGATGCGTAACACATCAGAAACAGTTCATGGTTGCAAATCATGTACGAAAAGGCAACTATCACAAAGGTTTAGTTTGCCCGCACCATTTATGATATTGTCTGACATCACACACAGTTAGCAAATGGCAATTGTGTGCATGCTCGCACATGTTTCCTCTCTGTGAACCGTGTCAGATTATGGTTTATATCACAAACGTTTGTGTTTTACCGACCGTGTGCGCCGTAATGACCTGCGGAGCATAATTTCACCGTAATTTAAATGCTGCTATTTCAAATTGTACCGGATTTCAATTTAAATGCTTTATTCATATCCATCAGGTTCAAACAACCAATGCATTATTCGATTCACAGGTACATATGTTCAAGAATTACATAAGCACCAAATAAAGAATGATGAACCACAGTTGTATACTTGTACTATTAAAGACGGTAAAGAAAGAGGCGAAATACATTCTGGTTGCTGAACAAGGTGAAGCGGATGTAGGATCGAAAGTATGTCTAGAGGGGGGGTGATTAGACTACTTGACCAAATAAAAATCTAGCCTTTTCCCAATTTTATATCTTGGCAGATTTTAGCAACTTAACACAAGTCAAGCAATCAACCTACACATGCAATTCTAAGAGTATAGCAGTGGAATGCAAATCATTGCATATGAAGGTAAAGGGGAGGAGTTTGGAGGGAGCAAACGCAATGTAGACATGAAAAATTTTGGTGTGGTTCCGATAGGTGGTGCTATCGTACATCCACGTTGATGGAGACTTCAACCCACGAAGGGTAACGGCTACGCGAGTCCACGGAGGGCTCCACTCACGAAGGGTCCACGAAGAAGCAACCTTGTCTATCCCACCATGGCCATCGCCCACGAAGGACTTGCCTCACTCGTGTAGATCTTCATGAAGTAGGCGATCTCCTTGCCCTTACAAACTCTTTGGTTCAACTCCACAATCTTGACGGAGGCTCCCAAGTGACACCTAACCAATCTAGGAGACACCACTCTCCAAAAGGTAATAGATGGTGTGTTGATGATGAACTCCTTGCTCTTGTGCTTCAAATGATAGTCTCCCCAACACTCAACTCTCTCTCACAGATTTGGATATGGTGGAAAGATGATTTGAGTGGAAAGCAACTTGGGGAAGGCTAGAGATCAAGATTCTTGTGGTTGGAATGGAATGTCTTGGTCTCAACACATGAGTAGGTGGTTCTCTCTCAGAAAATGAGTAGTGGAAGTGTAGGCACGTTCTGATGGCTCTCTCACTAATGGAGAAGGGGGTGGAGGGGTATTTATAGCCTCCACACAAAATCTAACCGTTACACACAATTTACCAAACTTGGTGGGACCGAATAGTGAAACTCGGTGAGACCGACCTGGTTCAAAATGTGAACATTAGTCTTTTCGGTGGGACCGACAATACCAACTCGGTGAGACCGATGCGCTAGGGTTAGGGCAAAACCTCATCTCGGTGAGACCGATCACATGAACTCGGTGAGACCGATTTCAGTAATAAGCAAACAGAGACTTGGTCAGGCAAACTCGGTGGGACTGATCGCTCATTTCGATGAGACCAAAACGTTACGAAAAGGAAATAGAGAGTTTGCATTGCCAACTCGGTGGGACCGATCGCTCATCTCGGTTAGACCGAAACGTTACGAAGGGAAACAGAGAGTTTGCAATCCCATCTCGGTGAGACCGAGCTGATTAGGGTTTCTGGCAATGGCTATGTCAAGTGAACTCGATGGCGCCGGATAGATCAAATCGGTGGGGCCGAGTTTGACTTTAGGTTTAGGACATATGTGGAAATGAGATAGTGGTTGAGGGCTTTTGGAGCATATCACTAAGCATTTTGAGCAAGCAAGCCATTAAGCAACACCTCATCCCCTTTTAATAGTATTGGCTTTTCCTATGGACTCAATGTGATCTTGGATCACTAAAATGAAAAAGTAGAGTCTTGAGCTTTTGCCAATATGTGTCCTTAGCATTTTGAGGGGTCCACATCTCTAGTCCATGCCATACCAATCATTGAACTTTCTGAAACATTAATCTTGAATGGATATTAGTTCAATGAGCTATATGTTGTTATGAATTACCAAAACCACCCGGGGATTAGTTGCACTTTCAATCTCCCCCTTTTTGGTAATTGAAGACAACATATAGATCAAAGCTTCGACAAATGATAATATAAATGAAGTACATCGTTGCTTGGAGAAGTATGTGATAAGCAAGAGCTCCCCCTAAATTTGTGCATTATTTAAAATTTGCTTTTGAATGCAAATGCACAATCGATTAGGATCATGGGTTACTCTTCCATGTCACATACATCTTGGTGGAGCGCTCAAAATGATAGAATATGAAATATGCACTCATTACCAAGACAAGATATGAATGATCATATATGAGAGATAGAATATCATCATTCAAGCACAAACATTAAAGTATGATATGATCAAGCACATGATTATATAAGTATTTCACACACACATAAGTAGAGTATCAACCAAACAAGCAAGAAAATAAAGTAGCAAGAGAGGCAAAAAGAAGCAAAACACTCTCTCTCGAAGCCTATGATCTATACACTTTCTCCCCCTTTGGCAACAAGTTACCAAAAAGCTTGAAAATGCATAGTGCTATGCGGCTCTCTAAGCACGATCGCCGGGAGCTCCGGAGTGCGAAGGTGGCGTGGAGAGGAGTCCTGCAATGAATGCATCCGAAGAGGTCTGTGGAGCTGGTGGAGTAGCAACTGGAGGGACAACAGAGGTTGTAGCTGCTGGTGCTGATGTAGTAGCCCTTGTGTCACTAGCTGGCACAGCTACACACCTTTGTGACCTAGGCACTCTCTGAAAATCTTCGGTGGTAGCTCTCCCTCTTCTCTCTTCAGCTTCATCCTGGAGTTGCTCAACTGCAGTCTGGATCTCTGTGACCTTCAAGTCCAGATCATAAAACTTTGTCTTGATGATCCTCTAAAGACTCTCTTGATTTTGAGTCAGGTTGTTAATCCTTTCTCAATTATGACAGTGGCCTCAAGCAGATAGCTCAGCTGATCCTGCTTGGTCTTGAGGTTAGCAATTGAAGCATCTGGAACTTGTGAAGATTGTGTTGCCTTCTCTGCTTTAGCTTTCTCCCTCTTCTCCCGAGCCTCTACTGAAGTAGGATGTGTAGCATCCATGACAACTTCATTGTCCTCAAATTCAGGCAACAAGGGAAGGTGCTCCTTGTCCAAGAGATATGTGCCTTTGCCCACCTTGGAGTTGATGAGCATCTGAATGTGTGGAGCATATCCACATGATCTCTTTTGATCAGCAGCAGTCCTCTTGATTGTCTCTACAATCAATGTCATCACTTTGAACTTCTCTGGTATGTCAAACATGTGCAACAAATTGATGGAATGTCCTCTTATCATCCTGTCATCTCCAGACTTGGGCAACAATGTGTGCCTGAGGATAGTGTTGATTGTGGGCAGTCCAGACAGCAGATAGTACACAGAGCCAAACTTGTGAGTATCCAGGGCAGCATCAGGAATCTCCTTGTACATGTGTGCCATGGAGTTGTGTCCTTTCCTTGGCTTGGCATACACATCTGTGTCATCCTCTAGCTCTTCAGGGGCATTGATAAGCTTGGCCCACTCAGCAACTGTAGACTGGTACCTAGTACCCTCAGTCATCCAAGCAATTTTACCATCTGGGTAAAAATGTGATGTGGAGTAGAACTGCATCACCATCTCATCATTCCACTTGGTGAGTTTCTGGCCAAAAAATTTGTCAACTCCAGTCAGTCTGAAGCTGTCATGAACTCCTGGGAAGTGATCTGCATTGCTGTCAATGTAAGTCCAGTCAACCCATCTCATATCACTGACTACGGGCTTCTTGTCCAGGAGCACAGTCTCATAGAAATCTTGCTGTTCCTTTGTGTGGAACCTGTAGTCTACAGCAGTCCTCCTTCTGGTGGCATATGGGTCTGTCTGCCTCCATAGCCTGAGACCTGCATCCTTTCTTAGCTTCATGTTCTCAGCCACAGGATGTGTATCATCATGATCTGGGATCTTGGGCTTCAATTTTCTAAGCACTTGGGCTTCTTCTTCTTCTTCCAGTTCAGGCACTGGGGCCTTGTTCTTCTCAGCAGCTGGTATGTTCCTAGTTGATCTCTTGGGTGCTGCAGGCTTAGAAGCTTGAGCAGCAGTAGCAGCCTTGGGGGTAGTCTTGGGCTTTGATGGAGCAGCCCCTGACTTGATGGCATCCCCCATCAACTTCTGAGCTTTGGGAGCTGGTGCAGCATCTTCTTCATCCTCATCTGAATTCCTGACCATGGATGGTCTGCCAATTACTCTGGCCATGGTCTTCTTGACCCTTTCCTTCCTCTTCTTGCCTTCACCAGCCTCCTTTGGTTCAAGAGTGAACGCAATGGTTTCCTGTGTTGAGGCTCTGGCTTTGGAAATTGGGATCCTTCTTGGCTGGTGCCTTATTCTTCATACTTGGTTTGGTTGAAGCTGCTGTGCCAAACTCTTTCTTGATAACCTTTTTCCTTGAAGTGACTTCCTCATCAGCCACAAAATCTTCATCTTCATCTTCTGAATTACTTTTCCTCCTCTGCCTAGTAGCAGTCTTAGGCAGGTTGCTAGGAGTACTTCTGCTCCCATCATCATAGTTGTCAGAGGGACTAGTGCCCTCACTTAAGTTAACCTGTTCCTCAGACCTGTTTTTGCTGTCACTGTTGTCTGACATGGCTGAAAGCTGAAAGCTGACCCTGTGAATAGATATAGTTGAGATAGAGTGGATGAGCATCACAAAGTGCAGAGATTTTGCAAAACAAATGAGTCAAAAACTTAGTTTTAGTTTTCTACAGAAGTCATTTCAGAGCTACCGATTTGTTAAACTCGGTGACACCGAAGCAATATTAGAGTCTAAACTAGGGAAATCGGTCAGACCGAGACACAGTTCGGTGACTCCGAGATTGCTAGGGTTTCACTGAGAATCGAACTAGGTCACACCGATTTGTAAGTTTCGGTCAGACCGAAAATCACAAGTGCAATGGCATGGGCCAAATCAGTGAGACCGATTTCTACAACTCGGTCGGTCCGAGATGAATTCGGCGGAAACCTAACCCTAAGTTTTCAAATCAAAACTAATCTGAAGGAGTTTTTGATTGGATAGAAGTATCTCAAACATGGTAAGATTCATGGCATTGACCTAAGTGCAGGAATCAGAGGTAAAGATTGCACAAAGGGGTCGAGTTCATACCCTAACTCGGTGGTGAACTCGCTACGGCGACAACGGCAGTGAAGATTCCGTTGACGGGGCGGAGATCAGCGACAGGAGGTCGCTGGCGATGGAGGAGACGATCCGGAGACCTCGAGTCGGCAGAGCTGGACAGGCGCGGGCGAAGGGTTTCAGAGAAATTTCCAAAATTTGACCCGTGGGTATAAATATCCAGACCCTATCGGTGTGACCGAGTTGAGAAACTCGGTGGCACCGAGATGCAGAATCACAAGCGATTACTGCAACTCGGTGAGACCGAACTATTCAAATCGGTTGCACTGAGACTGAAACCTAGATCAACTCAATGAACTCGGTATTACCGAAAGGAATTAATCGGTCAGACCAAAATACATCGAGAGGTTTTGGAAGTTTAAGTCTATGACGAATCGGTGGCTCCGAGTGCTCCTCACCCAAAGGGTTCGAATCTGACTTGATCAAACTTTGTGATGTAGTATGAATAGAGTTTGAGACGAGAAAAGCATAGATAGCTAGAGGGAGTACTTAGGCATTCTTGTCCATCCATTTGGCAAAAGAAAAGACCAAACAATCAAAGCAACATATGGATGTCCTTGAATGAAGAAAATTATGCATCCAGCATGCTCACACAATAAGATGGCAAATGAAATATGTGGCAAAGCATGCACAAACACTCTAGCATCTTTCAAGCAATTGGCGATGACTAGGTCATCTATATATGAGTATATTGACTTAGGAGTCAAATGAGAACATTTGATCATAGGTCATACTCATCGTTTAAGCACAAGTGGGGTTAGCACTTTTACATAAAGCGTTGTTGTGTTCACACCATTAGAGTTGCTTTAGCTCAATTCTTAGAGTAAAGCTCCCCCTAGATGTGATATCCCCTTTTTAGGGGGATGAACTAACATTGGGTTTCGTCGATGATGACTTCATGTAGATGTTGAAGATGTGGATGCTCAATGTTGATGTAGATTATTTGGAGCAATCCATTTGAGTGAGTTGTACTTTCAATACCTACATGGGTCAGTCCCACAAGGAACAAACAAGGATATCCATAGACATAGAGTGAAGTACACACAAGATGATGTCCATGAAAGCATTAGGTTACCTTGTCCCTTGACTTACCAACAAGAGGGTTTGTGACTCCTTGAACTAGTGCAAGATGTGGAAGTTGATTGCACTTGTCCTTGCCAATATGAATATGAGTGAAGTATGTTGGCAAAGTCACCCTCATGAGCTCTCTAGTTCTTCTTCTTTGGGACCCACATCATCTTGATGGGAATCCTTGGGGTTGTAGATGTACTTGATGAAGTAGAACTTGACGTAGTCTTGGGAACCCACTTGACCAAGGCATTTGGAGCTTCTTCAAATGCATCAATCTCCTCTTGAAGCTTGTCCTTGCCTTTTAGCTTGTGGTCTTGTGGTGGAAGATCATATTGAGCTTGTGTCCCCTTGAAGGAAGTAGGATCATACTTCTCTTGTTGAGCAACAAACTTCGCCTTGGGGTATTGATCTTCTTCCCACTCAGCTCCATTGGCATTGAACTTTCGGTTCAAACCAACACCTTGATTCTTTCGGTGCCTCCCATGCTTGCGTACAATTTCCTCAAATTGCTTACTTCCGGCAAGGTTCTTGTAAACACCTTTCTCTATAATTCCCTTCAATAAGCTATTTTCTTGCTCAAGTGTAACTTGGCTAAGAGAATCATTAGTGGAATCAAGAGAACTACTAGAAGCAACAATATTTGATTTAGCATGATTATTGTTACTACTAGAAGAAGAATCTTTCTTACTCTTGTTGCTAGATTTTACTTGTGGCATGTAAGTAGACAAGAGTAAACGCTTGGCAATGTATGAAGAACTTTTCTTCCGAAGATCATCATTGATAGCTTTTAAGAACCCATGTTCTTGCTCTAGGTTGAGCTTCTCGAAGCATAGCTTCTGATGAGTTTTTAAAAGTTCTTGATGATCTTCTAAAGTAGTTTTATGAGCTAACTTAAGAGTGTTTAGTTCTTTAGTTAGACGCTCAATCTCCTTCTTATCATTTTATTCGTTTTATCTTGATTAGCATGATTAATAGTAGTTTCATCATAGTTTTCATCACTAGCATTGTCAACAAGTAACTCATCATCACCTAGCAAATCATCTTCATCACTATTGAAATCAATATACTCGGGGTGTGATACCTTGGGGCCTTTAGCCATGAAGCATCTTCCAATTCCTTCATTTGGTGAGTCAAATATGTCATAGGAGTTGCTTGACACAAGTGCAAGACCGGCAACACCTTCACCTTGAGTATATTCGGAGTCGGAGTGATAACTTCTCTCGGAGTGATGGTCGGAGTCAGAACCGGATACCCATTCACCAACATGAGCTTGATGTCTTCGTTTTGTATAGCTCCTTGATGACTTGTCCTCCCTTTCCGAATCCTTGCTTCTGCGAGAGGTTCTTCGTTCATAACGGTCATCTCTACTCCTTCTCTCTCTTGGAGGTGATTCTTCTCTTCTACTTCTTCTTTTAGGTGAGTCTTGTTTTCTTACGTATGGGGCCGTACACTCATTGGAGTAGTGTCCGGGTCTTCCACAATTGTAGCAATTACGTTCACGACTAGAAGATCTTTTGTCAAGGTAGGATCTTGATTTGGAACTTCTCTCTTTGCTTCTACTCTTGTAGAATTTGTTGAAGTTCTTCACCATTAAGCTCAATTCCACATTGAAGACTTGTTTTTCACTTGATGTGGCAGGAGCATCACATGAGGCTTTATAAGCACCACTAGACTTGTTGTGAAGCTCTTCTTTGTCCTTGAGTGACATCTCATAAGCAACAATTCTTTTAATGACTTCCGTTGGCTTGAGATCTTTGTAATTGGGCATCATTTGGATCAATGTGCACACAGTATCATATTTTCCATCCAAGGCTCTTAGGATCTTTTTGATGATGAATCTGTCAGTCATCTCTTCACTTCCTAAGCCGGCAATCTCATTTGTGATGAGAGCAAGCCTAGAGTAAATTTCAGCGACACATTCACCATCCTTCATTTTGAACTTGTCAAGCTGACTTTGAAGCACATCCAACTTGGATTCCTTGACGGACTCGGTACCTTCGTGCATATCAATTAAAGTATCCCAAATTTCCTTTGTATTCTCAAGACGGCTGATTTTGTTGAATTCTTCGGGGCACAATCCATTGAAGAGGATATCGCAAGCTTGAGTGTTGTATTGCAGCATTTTCAACTCTTCCGCAGTTGCTTTGCGATTTGGTTCTCTCCCATTGAAAAATTCACCTTGCAAACCAATACACACAATATCCCAAACGACGGGGTTATCTCCAAGAATAT
Organism: Thinopyrum elongatum; assembly: GCA_011799875.1. Classification (NCBI taxonomy): domain Eukaryota; kingdom Viridiplantae; phylum Streptophyta; class Magnoliopsida; order Poales; family Poaceae; genus Thinopyrum; species Thinopyrum elongatum. Next base: position 331,372,136 of record CM022299.1, on the reverse strand, counting down.
GCATTTTCATCTTATGCTTCTAACTAGCAAAATTAGTACCATCAAAGTAAGGACCTCTATGGTGGTAATTTCCCTCGCTAGACGCCATACTCTCCTAGGTTGTGAAACCAAGGCTATGATCACCAAAGTTATGGAAATCAAGGCAAATGGAGACCAAAGCTCTGATACCACTTGCAGGATCGAAAGTATGTCTAGAGGGGGTGATTAGACTACTTGACCAAATAAAAATCTAGCCTTTTCCCAATTTTATGTCTTGGCAGATTTTAGCAACTTAACACAAGTCAAGCAATCAACCTACACATGCAATTCTAAGAGTATAGCAGCGGAATGTAAATCATTGCATATGAAGGTAAAGGGGAGGAGTTTGGAGGGAGCAAACGCAATGTAGACACGGAGATTTTTAGCGTGGTTCCGATAGGTGGTGCTATCGTACATCCACGTTGATGGAGACTTCAACCCACAAAGGGTAACGGCTGCGCGAGTCCACGGAGGGCTCCACCCATGAAGGGTCCATGAAGAAGCAACCTTGTCTATCCCACCATGGCCATCACCCACGAAGGACTTGCCTCACTAGGGTAGATCTTCACGAAGTAGGCGATCTCCTTGCCCTTACAAACTCCTTGGTTCCACTCCACAATCTTGATGGAGGCTCCCAAGTGACACCTAACCAATCTAGGAGACACCACTCTCCAAAAGGTAATAAATGGTGTGTTGATGATGAACTCCTTGCTCTTGTGCTTCAAATGATAGTCTCCCCAACACTCAACTCTCTCTCACAGATTTGGATATGGTGGAAAGATGATTTGAGTGGAAAGCAACTTGGAAAAGGCTAGAGATCAAGATTCTTGTGGTTGGATTCGAATGTCTTGGTCTCAACACATGAGTAGGTGGTTCTCTCTCAGAAAATGAGTAGTGGAAGTGTAGGCACGTTCTGATGGCTCTCTCACTAATAGAGAAGGGGGTGGAGGGGTATTTATAGCCTCCACACAAAATGTAGCCGTTACACACAATTTACCGAACTCGGTGAGACCGAATAGTTAAACTCGGTGAGACCGACCTGGTTCAAAATGTGAACGTTAGGCTTTTCGGTGGGACCGACAATACCAACTCGGTGAGACCGATGCGCTAGGGTTAGGGCGAAACCTCATCTTGGTGAGACCGATCACATGAACTCGGTGAGACCGATTTCAGTAATAAGCAAACAGAGACTTGGTCAGGCAAACTCGGTGGGACCGATCGCTCATTTCGGTGAGACCAAAACTTTACAAAAAGGAAACAGAGAGTCTGCATTGCCAACTCGGTGGGACCGATCGCTCATCTCGGTTAGACCGAAACATTACGAAGGGAAACAGAGAGTTTGCAATCCCATCTCGGTGAGACCGAGATCCCTATCGGTGAGACCGAACTGATTAGTGTTTCTGGTAATGGCTATGTCAAGTGAACTCGGTGGCGCCGGATAGATCAAATCGGTGGGGCCGAGTTTGACTTTAGGTTTAGGACATATGTGGAAATGAGATAGTTGTTGAGGGCTTTTGGAGCATATCACTAAGCATTTTGAGCAAGCAAGCCATTAAGCAACACCTCATCCCCTTTTAATAGTATTGGCTTTTCCTATGGACTCAATGTGATCTTGGATCACTAAAATGAAAAAGTAGAGTCTTGAGCTTTTGCCAATATGTGTACTTAGCATTTTGAGGGGTCCACATCTCTAGTCCATGCCATACCAATCATTGAACTTTCTGAAACATTAATCTTGAATGGATATTAGTTCAATGAGCTGTATGTTGTTATGAATTACCAAAACCACCCGAGGATTAGTTGCACTTTCAGCGGAATGCCCATATTGTGCCCTCCTCCATGCAGAAGGCACGCACGACTCCAGTCCAACCCCTTGTGATGGCCGACTGCGCATCCTTCACTGTCTTCATGAACACATCTAGATAATCATCATGTTCTGGTAGAAATACTTTAACCTTTGCATGCCCACCAATCATGTAGTTTGAGAGGTAACCTTGAGTAAACTACTTTGGGAACCACTGCAAAGTAAAAAGATTCAGACATTGTCACCTAACACAACTCATTATGGGCAGTAAAAAGAAGGCTGCAGGGTTCTTACTTACCATCATGCAGTTCGCTTTTGTCTTGGATAAAGTGTAAACAAATAGTTTGATTGCCATCTTTTGACCCATTTTACTAACAATATTTATCAGCTTCCTCACTTGATACTGGTTCATCAATATCTCATTGCCCCATATGCAGAAAGGGTCGAAGCATGGATCTTTACCAATGACATATGTACCTAAATGCACCAAGTTAATATTAGAAGCTAAACAGCAATTGCACAATGATGTAGTACAACATCCCCTCTCCCTCGGTCACATATTAGATGAATTAACATCTTATATTATGGGACGCATGGAGTTTATTGCATTCTTACAAATTATCAGTTGATTAACTGCTGTTGTATCCATGGGTTAGAGTTAGCTTGAGCTAGTTTGGGCTCAAATAGCCCTAAATTATATCCAAACATGAGGGCTAGTTTGAGCTAGTTGCATCTAACCCACCCAAAAAAAACTATCCCACCCAAGAGGTGCTAATTGGAGCTAGTTCTCTTGGTGCATTTATTGTCAATCTAACCCTGTCATCCAACACCTCTTTGGCTAGAGTTAGTTCAGGGTTAGTCATGAGCTAGAAACTAACTCTAACCTCTAGCTAAGTTAGAGTATCCAAACAGGGTTGTGTCGTTGTTGTTGTTGCTGCTGCTCTTCTACGTATATCTAGACATCATCAGAACATTAAGGTAACACTCTTCCTTGTTGCTATGTAGCCTAGGAATGCATATTTAGACATTCAGTACAGTGCATGTTGCTATGTAGCCTCAGATATATTACATATGGCCCAAGTTAACATAACTATAAATGCGTTACATATATATTCAGTTAAAAGTCCGATTCACCATTTAGTCCCTTATCAGCCCCCGGCCTATATGGTACCAGCTATCGATATCCTGAATAGTGAGTATATATAAGCCATGGGATGAAACTAACCTCGATGAAAAACATCAGTCGTTCCCAAAATTGTCCTGTGTAAGTACATCGAGAGGCATGTTAAGCACAACAGGCTAACCATCAACCAAATACTTCCATGGCAGACAAAATAATCTCCAAAAGATAGCTTTAGTGTGTAGGTTTAAGCATGCTAGTAAAGCAAAACAAGTGGAAAGGTGTGTTAACTGCAACAGGCCTAACATTTAACAACAAGCAAACATAGTCATTCAAATTGTTATTGTGCCGGTCTAAGTACACTGGTTATTGTTAAATATAAATGGAAAGGCGTGTTAACTACAAAATGCAGCAACCAAATGTAGTCATTCATAGTGGCATTGTTGAAACTGGTATTGATGAAATTGAACTGTACAGTTCATACTTGCACATATAGAACACCAAGTTGTGAATAACTGGAATAAACAAGGCATACTACAAACAACCAAAGATAACATTTGAAACTGGACATGTGCTAACTACAAACAACCGAACAACCAAAAAACTTTAAAAGAGGCATATGCTAGCTATAACAGGCTTAACGGCAAGCAAATATATGCATTCCTATCAGTATGTTTAAAAATGGATTGATGAAAATGTACTGCACAATAAATAGTTGCACATATAGATCATCACATTGTGAACAACTGAAATAAACAAGGCATACTGCAAACAACCAAATATAGCAATTAAAACTGGACATATTCTCACTACACTACAAAAGGGACTCAACAAAACAAATTATGGGTTCCCCCCTGTGAAGAGGCACGGCAAAACAAATCATGGGTTTCCTCACTTGTCACAGATGGGCTTGTTCCCGTGGGAAGAGCATGGACCCTGGATGCGCTCCATGTTGTCGCAGATGGGCTCCTTCCCCTTGGAAGAGCACGGCTGTAGGGTGCCCTCCCTGTTGTCGCAGACGGGATCTTTCCCCTTGGAAGAGCAGATGCGCTCTTTCCCGTTGGAAGAGCTGGAGAGGGTGCCCTCCTCATGGTCGCCGACGATGAGGTCTGACTTGGAAGATGTGGATCCCAAGCCAGCGTCAAAGAATGTGTCCTTCAGAAATGACAAAAGGGGCTCGATGGCGATGTAGGATGGCAAATTCTTGACAGCGAGCAAGAGGAGATCAGCGACGGGGCCATGGATGAGATCGACAGCGGTTGAACCCGAGGGGTTGGGGGTGGGCCACTTAACCTGTGACATAGCCCGCGTTAGGCCGTCGTTGTCGATGACCTCGATGTCGTAGCCGGTGTCCGTGACATACCCGCATACTCTAGCCCGCTGATTGAGTGCTTGCAACTAGTAATGGTCATCACCTTCCTTAGCGGTCACCTCAGTGACGTCGGGCGAAGAGACCGTGATACACCTCTTTTGGGCTAGTCGCTTCTCGAGCTCCACAGGAAGCGTAGCCGGGCTTAGGCTGCGACGCTCTGGAGTGGGGGATGGGGATCTATGGGAAAGGGGGCATTTGGCAAGCGTCATCTAAGAAACTCCGGGTGGCCTAGGTATGGAGATCGGTGGGTAAGCTGCACGAGCAAACCGGCAGATGTTCACAATGGAGGCCTTGCAGCAGCGGCAGCGGTGGCGACCTTGCTTGGGTTTCGAGCGAGGGAGGGGTTGTGGTGGGTGTGTGTGTGTGTGCGCGCGTGCACGCGCCCGAGGAGGTTTTCGGGGGTGTGTGTGGAGGGGGGGCGGGGGGTGTTTGAGGAAATGATGCGGCTACTAAAAATTTTAATATGCGGGAGTCAAATGCCAGGGCTATTGAAAATTTGGATGATGGTGCATCGCACACGGTGCAGAAATAACAATTGTGTGTTATGAAACAGAAAAACCCTCGAGGCGGGCAGATATTTTCGAGGGATGCAGGCGGGAGCGGGAACAACAAACATCACACACGGTCGAAACATAATAACCGTGTGTTATCAAATAGAAAAAACCTGCAGGCGGGTAGATATTTTTCAGAGGGGAAGCCTCGTGGAGCCCAATGTACTGTGCGGATGTGCGTGACAGGGGCACTGGCGTGGCACACGGTTAGTGTGAGTGAACCGTGTCTGTTGCGTTATCCGACTTGTCTAATGTTCATAAATTTGGCGAAAATGATGCGGGAAAGGGTCAGAACACGAACACACTTGCATGTGGACCAAATATATGTATGAAAAGGGTGGTTTGATGCTTAAATACCAAATGCAACTTCGATGTGGCACCTATCTCGCAAAGCGCACGGTATTGCTTGCCCCCCCCCCCCCTCGTGTTGGCAGGAGGGAATCCTAAGCTATGAACGCATGCCCCCCCCCCCCCACGGAGGTTCACCTAGCAAAGTGTGAAGTAGCAGCCCCCCATCACACACACACACGCGCGTGCGCGCGCACACACACACACACTTTCAGTCGGCGGGCCGGAGAGGGCATCTCACCAAGATGTATCGTAAAACGGACCAAGAATAATCCACCTTGGTCATACAACCTCTTTCTTGTTGTTGGTCAAAGTGATGGCCGTCCATACGACCCCAGAGATGGGCTAGCACGCCAATAATCATGCAAGTAGCTAGTCCCCAAAGACAACCACTGCCTGCATGTGGCCCAAACATATGTATGGAGAGGTGTTGATGTTTGAATACACAATGGAACAACTTTGATGTGGCACCGTGCTTTCGAACCAGAAATCCCCACACGAAGCGAGGGTTAGTTGACGATGCATATGTATGTCACACCACACTTCGAGCGGATGACGGGGATTCATGCATGCATGCATGCATAGTATGTGCTCAAACTTAATTAGGTCTGAATCTCACCATGACCTATACTACGATAACACGAACCAACGGAAGAATCCGCCATGGTAACCTATCTTGTTTTCGGTCAAAGTGATCATGGATGTCCACGCGGGCCCATGAATATATAGGCTTGTCGCCGATAACCACGCGAGGGAGTGTACCGTTCGAAGACAACCACTACATGCATATGTATGGAGGTGATGCGTGCATGCATGTTTGAATACCATTCACAACATTGATGTGGCGCGTGCGTTGAAAATCGTACAGTCCCCACACAGAGCGAGATCGGTTCATGACGTGTCGTGGTACTAGCCACTTTGACTCGATGGGAGGGCCGGATTCATGAGTACACATGCATTTGTGTGCTCAAATGTATCATGTCATCCCAGAGCATGACCTATATATATCGTATTACAAACAAAAAAATAATCCCCTCCTAAGTCAAATTAACCTCTCTCGTTGTCAGGCAAAGTAGTGATGGACCAAGCAGGCCCACAGATGGAAAGCATTGATATCGTTGATAACCGCGTGAGTGGGTGCGACAGGACAACCACCATCGTTTTGCATGTGGGCCAAACATATGTTGAATACCCAAAATACACAACTTTGGTGTGGCACATGCCTCGAAAACCGTAAAGTCCCCACACAGAGCGAGGTTCATGAAGCGTACTACATATGATGGTCCCCTTCCCCCTCTTCGATGCATACTATATGATCCTACCATAATACAACCCAAAAAGAATCCTCCTTGATGGTGAAATTAATTAACCTCTCCCGATATAGGTCAAAGTGATGCATGCATCGACGATGACCTCACGGGCCCACAGATGGAAGTGTCACACGTGAGTGTCCTAGGGTAACCACCGCATGCATGCATGTGGCCCAAAGAGGTGTTGTGTGATGTTTGAATAGCCAATTCACAACTCTGATGTGGCACGTGCCTCGGAAACCGAAAAGTCTCGACACTGAGTGAGGTGTACTTGTTCACGGACGCGTATGTATAGTATATATGCTAGTCCCCTCCCACCTCTTCGACGCATACTATATACTCCTACCATAACACAAACAAAAAATATTCTACCTTGCTGGTCAAATTAACCTCTCTGACGGCTGTTGGTCAAAGTGACGGACGACGACCTCGCGGGCCCGCAGAAAGTGTCACACGCGAGTGAGTGTCGTGTAGGACAACCACCGACTGCATGTGGCCAAAACATGTATGTATGAAAGGGTTGTGTAATGTTTTAAATAATGAATTCACGACTCTGTTGTGGCACCTGCCTCACAAAACGTCCACACGGTGGCTCACGACTCGTAGTTTACTGCCAGCCACCCCCACCCCCCAGACGTGCACAAACACACACACACACACACACACACACACCGCGCATCCACCGCAACTACGATGCATGTTAAATTTTTCTGCGGTAAACATATGTTACCAAAGGAAGGACATTTTAATTTTCAAAAAAAAAACAGAGATCATTAAGACGTTTTAGTACATTGATTGATTTTCTAGGGGTATAATGTGCAAAAATCAAATTTGAGCTACATGCACATGTGACAGTGCACGTAAATGGATTGGAAAAACACATGTGTCTCACTGGGTGCATGTTTACTCCCCGTGCAAGAAATTTCAAACATTGAGAATCTTGATTTTTAAATTCTAGTACATCCAAAACTTATTTGAAATTCATGAAACTTACCGTGTTGTCATATGGACACCAATACAAAGTGGCATTGTACTTTTTTTTGTCAAATTTGAGACCAGTTTTGATGTAATCTTTATCTTCTTACAAACGGGAGATTATTAATAATTGGAAACCAATATCGCAAACGGATTATTTATTCGAATCGTGGGCGTTAGACCAACAATGGATACGTGCCATGCCTCGGTTAAGCAATAAAGCGGCAACATTAATCATCAAAATAGAAAAACAATATATGTGCCGCCACGCGACCCCTGTGCCGTGCGAGCAGGCGTGAGCTGACGGGACGCATGCGACCAGTCCGCCGCGCAGGCAGACCGGGAGGCGTGCATGCAGGTGTGTGAATTGATGGGAGGTGTGCTTGCTACACAGTGTCATTGGGAGGCGTGCGAGTAGCTGTGTGAAATGACGGTAGGCATGCCAGCAGTCTGGGGCGCAGGCTCACTGGGAGGCGAGCCAGCGGTTTGACCGCCGCCCGCCTCTCTCCCACTACTCCATACTAATCGCACGCCCGAGCGGCCACACCCCCCATCTTCGCCGCACACACAATCCTCTCTCTCCACCTACATCCTCGACGCTGCTCTCAGTCGTCACCGTCGTCTATGTATGAGGATGCCGCCGAAGCGCCCCATCGGAGGGAGTGCCGACGCCAGCACTGCGGAAGCACCAGAGCACAGCGTGAAGATGGAGACAGAGGTTGCCGTCGCCGCCGCCGAGGTCTCGTTGCACCCTGATGTCGTCGACGGCGTCGTGCTTCCACAGCCGGAGCCGGAGGTCCACACCGACTCTGGTGATGATCCCGGTGACGACTCCGCCGACAACTCCGGCGACCACTCCGGCGATGATTCCGACGACGACGGACAACCGGTTAATCATCTATACCCATTTATGTGTCAAATACATCCTAGGGTTTCTCTGGTTACTCCTGCCTCCCCCATTTTGAAATAGAAATCCTATGGTTATGTTCTCTCAATCCATGAAATCTGAGTAAGTTTCGTTAGATCCGTGTAGTGTATTGATTGTTTGAATGGTCGAAATGATAAGTGATTAGTTGTTTCATATGTACAAATGATTTTTGCTAATAATCCGATTAGGGTTAGTGTTTCGTGCTAATAATTCCTAGCCAGGGCTTGACAATTGATTTTTGAATGACCTAAACATATGTTTGTGCCATTTTTTTCAAGATTGCTCTGTACATAGACGATTGTGCTTAAAAATCGAACCATAATCTTTGGATATGTCTAAAAAATATCCATTAACTCCATAAATTCTTAATCCTACTTTACGGCATGTAAACATTGATTTGATGCCAAATTTTGGCAACTGCCAAATGTTCGCTAGAGATTAGTTTGTAAACATTAATTTGACGCCACATTTTTTAACTATATGTATAGGTGCTGTCTGACGAAGTCGACAGCGAGGATGAAGATGGCCAGAGGAGGTACAAGAGACAAATGCTCAGGGAGCTTTATGCGGGAATGCATAACAGGCGTATTAGGACTTGGGACGGTGGCTATCGATGCCCATTTTGCAACCAAAAGCTTCATGACGCGTATCAAAGTGTTCTGGCGCATGAAAGAGGACGAGCCGTTGGCTCCTTCAGGAAGAAGTATTCTCACAGGGTGGCGCACGCCGCGTACGCCGAGTACCTGGAGAAGATTCAGGATCATGCCGGCAGATGAGATGAGATGTGGGATCAAACTATGTACGCTTGAGTATGCTTAATGATGGTTGAACTATGCTTGTGTACGCTTATTATCTATGTCTTAGTATGTTTAATCTAGGTTTACTTATGTCTAAATGTGGGATATGGACTCAATCAGTTCGGTTGATGGAATCTACCTCCGTCCTGGTTTATTGGTCCCCTTTGTAATTTGTGTTAAATTTTGACCAAAGATTTAACCGACGAAATGTTAGTGCAGGTCAGCAAAAATTATATCGTTGGATGCGTATTTGAACATAGTGTTCAATGATATAATTTTTGGTGACATGCATAAACATTTGTTAGTTAAATCTTTGGTCATAATTTGGCACAAATTACAAAGGGGACCAATAAACCAGGAAGGAGGTAGTACGTCAATCACACACGGTTCCCAAAATTGGAACCGTGTGCAATGACTTTCATTTTCCCTGTTACGTCAATCACACACGGTTGGCTCTAGCAAACCGTTGCCTCCGAAACTCTTTGTGGGACAGAAAACCCTCACCACCCAATTCAAAAAAGAAAAAAGAAAACCCTCACCATCCCCACGTCACAAAAACCCTCACCCCGCCCGCCACCCCCTCCGGTCCCCATTCACACCTGCACAAGCTCCTCCGCGTCTATGCATGGCACTGCCTATCGTCGCGGCAACCACTTAGCTCGACGCATGTCGCCGCCGCCAGGCTGCCTGCAAACTCCACCGCATTTCGCCACTTCCGTTTGCCGCCGCCTATCGCCATCTACCTTCTTGACGCTACTCAGAGTCGACCCAGCTTCGCCCGGTTGGGGAATCTGCCGTATTGCGGGTTTTTTCTCATGGACAACAAGGTAACTAATTTAATGAGATATTATCTCATCTCTTATCCCAGTTCATCTGCCTCCTTTAATCACCCGTCCAAAATCGCCGTGAATTCATTTTTATTCGAGCTGATTTGAGGATTTTCTTTCATTCATAGGGTGTACAGTGCACGGACACATCAGGACTTTGCGGCCTCCGCCAGACATCCATGGAGTTCCATCTCACCGTATGAGATGACTTGAGGATGTGCACGGTATGTTCAATCTCACCCTAAATCGGTTGGCATGGCCTACTTTCCTGAACATATACTATATATTGCTGCATTTGGATAAATGGTGCCACATGCAGCATATACGTCAAAGGGGATTTTTTTTCCTCTTCTTTCTATATTAGGCAAATTAATGATGTATTGTTCTTTCGATTACTCTCATATTTCCATGACATCATGGTTACCCTATCTATTTAATTATAGATTTTTGTCCTTTGATTTCAACTGTTGTATAGTTCTTTCAATTTCGCCCATATTTGCATGTTACCATATTCTTTAACAATCCTACCATTTTCTGCAGCGCGTTCCTTGCTATGCAACAGAATCTGTAGTACACAATCTTTCCCTTTACATAAATCAAGACTGCAGGGATGTCATACTAAACACAAACCATGGATTTACAATTGTTGCTTCTGTAAGACTTGATGAATGTGGTCACTCCTATTTTGCCAAGGGCCTTTGGACAGAAATTTCTAAGTTTTATGTACTGAAAGCTGGCACTAAAATTGCACTGCACATAAAAGACCCTGGTCATGAGATATATGCCAACTTCCCCGACGATATCATCTGTCCAGACTTTGTTTGAAGTAAGTGTTCTTTTCAAGTATCTACATGTTGACTTACCCAGCAATATCAAAGGAATTGTGTAGTATTTAAGCAACCAATTCTTATTCCATTTTCTTACTCTATTCCTACCTACTAACTTCTAGTTACCAATACACTTTTCTATTGCCCTGTTTTAACTAAATATTCCCTGTACTCCCACTTCTATCAGAAAGCGCCGCTGATGAGGAGACTCCGGAGGTGGAGAACGGGGCTGCCACCAAGCGGAGGCGGGTTGAGAAAGAACCGCAAGCGACTCCAGCAGGTCTAGACTTCATCACCAGCCTCCCTGATGATATGTTGACAGTCATCATCTCCCTCCTCCCAATCAAATATGGGGCGCGGACAACCGACCTTTCCCGGTGGTGGTGCCTCCTATGGAACTCCACCCATCTCGGCCTCATCGACACCCACGAGCTCTACCATGGCTATCGCAAAAGCTTGGATGCGTTCTCCAAGATCCTCGGCAGTCACCCTGGCCCAACCAGAGGACTTAGCATGGGCAAGTTCCATTCCAACGGCAAGGACCGAGCCAAGCTTGACGACTGGTTCCGATCCCCCGCCCTAGATCAGCTCGAGGAGCTCACTTTTGATGATGGGCATATGCGCTCGCTGCCAACGTTCGCGCTCCGCCTCGCGCCCACGCTGCGCGTCGCCAAGTTCAGGAACTGCCATCCCCCCTTATTGACGCGCTCGCTCTTATTCTACCATGACTGAAGCACCTCGAGCTCATCGCCGTCTGCCTCCCAAACGGTGACATGGAGCGCCTGCTCCGTGGCTGTACTGCACTCGAGTACCTTCGTCTTCAGGCGATCAATGGGTTGAGTAGCTTCCACATCACCTCCATGACTCTCCGGACTATTTATGTGTGTTGCTAGTACTGCAAGAAGACATCACAAGATGTGTACCATGGTACGGTCATTGAGGACACACCTTCACTTGAGAGATTACTTGTAGTTGATCAAGAAGGTCCAACAAGAATCAATGTCATTTCTGCGCCAAAATTGACAGTGGTGGGCTACTCGTCTGACAAATACTCTGAACTTGTTATTGGATCCACACCCATTCAGGTTCAACACCCGCCATCTACCTCTCCTTCAAGAAATTAACATTATTTCTAATTTTGAAGATGTATGTTCGTCTGTCATCCAGAAAATGATTCCGACAAGCTTGACCCCGAAACTTCGCACAGTGAAGGTCTTGGCACTAGAATCTATCGGCCCCAACCTGGAGAAAGTTGTTAGTTTTCTCAGATGCTTTCCGTGCCTGGAGAAGCTATATATCGAGGTGATGTTCCTTTCCTGTTAAATGTTAACCATAAGGGAGTTCAATTTGTGACACCTTTTTCCAAGTTTACAATGACAATGTACTACGATTTCTGAAGGATTTTTGGAGGATTTCAGTACATACATGTCCCCCCCCCCATATTGGTTGCTTGATCCATATGGTTACAATCCATAAGCATTTCTCCTTTGGATTCATCTATACTAGTTTTCTTAGGGAACTTTTCATCCACTACAACCTCTTGTGAAGAAGGCTACATTTTTCTAGATTGTAATCAAATGCCCATGTTAATCATGTCAGATCGAAGATGGCACGTTAGTGCATTTTACAAATCCTACAAACCAAATAGGCCTGTAGTAGTATTCAAAACTGCATGTAGGCACTAACATGTTTTCTTCTTTTGCAGATAAGATTAGGCCCGGTGGTAGATAATGTGATACAATATAACAATCACATCAAATGCCTAGATCTGCATCTCTCAGAAATTACTTTGAACTCCTACCGAGGGACTTTACCAGAGACTATATTTGCCAGGTTCTTTGTTGTCAGAGCAAGGGTGCTGAAGGTAATGAGGTTTGCCGTACATTTATTTTGCAAAAATGAATGGTTTGTTGATCAGCGCTGGCAGCTGCGGCAGAATGGAATAGGCTCCAAAAATGCTGAATTTCATTTTGGAACTTCAGATGACAGAGTAATCGGAAGTCATTGTGTCAACCCCATACATGACTTCTCAGTGGCTGACCCCTTTGCGAAAATTATGAGGTTTCGAAACCAGCCATACAAGTGGTAATATTAGTTTGAACCTTTCTTATATCCATATTCAGCGGATCAGCACGAGCGTTTGCAGCTGATGAGCTGACTTTCATTTCTAATATCAGTTTGAACCTTGTAATCTTCGAATTTGAGCCATATAACTCTGGAATTTGAACCTTGTAATATTTTGATCTTTTGTGGTACAATCGTTGAAATGGCATCGTATGAGACTCGTATATTGGTAGCACTATTTTGACCTTAATATGCAACGGACTTAGATTTTATTAACCATTCTCGAATCTATTTACCTTGTCGATCTCATAGCACACGATCTGTATAGCTAACTTGACTGCGATCTTCGACATTATTGCACACAGTTGGTTTCTTCAACCGTGTGCCCTGCAGAGCGCAGAATTAATTATCACACTCGAGTGTCCATCATCACCCTTCTGTGTAACTTTGACCTCATCACCCATGGGAAAACTTATGACCGAAGTCATTCCACACACTTCATTTTTACAAAGCTTTTTGCCAAGAAACGCCCATGATTTGTCCCTCTTCTAACCGACATGTGGCCAAACTAGCCGGGCAGGAAGCTTGCGCGATAAATTGCGCGGTAGCGTGGGAATAGGCTCACCGACGATACGTTTGGCACCTCTTCGAGCCCACGCGTGGTCAAACGAAACGTGTGTGGTGTTGTCAAGCGTGCACTGGAATCCTCCGCTATGAACGCGGTGACAAGACGTGATGATTACAGGTCGGCCGACCCCCATTTATTACAGCGGCCATTTAACCCTTGTGTCTCTTCAACCTTTCGATCGCGCCCCACCATTGCAAGAAGCACACCCACCACGACAAATTCTTAGAGGGTATCCTGCACGGCTCCAATGGCGCTCTGAGCGGCTGCCGACGACGAGCAGCAGTTCACCATGCATGTCGTGGTGGACACCCACAGAAGGTTCACGAAGCTCTCGATGGTGTACACCAACAACCCGGCCTGGGCGGAGCACTCCATCCACATCATGGAGCTGTTGTTTGCTGAGGAGAAGTACAAGGTGGTCGGGTTCGACCTCGAGTACACCCGCGCTCGTGCCGAGTCTCATCCCAAGGTCGCCGTCGCCTAGATGTGCGTGCGCAATCATGTCCTCGTCTACCACTACTGCCTGGCCACAAGGCCTTGCGAGTGTTTTGCCAGGTTTGTCAACAGCCCCCACTACATGTTAGCTACGGTGGACATCACCAACGATGTAAAGGTGCTCAAGAATTCAGGCATCGCCTGCCAGAATCTTGTCGACATCCAGGGCCAATATAAGATCTGGGGCAGCAACGAGCATGACAAGGACTCACTAGTTCACCTCGCCGAGGCCATCATCGATCTGGGGCAGCAACGAGCATGAGAAGGATTCCTGCAACAAGGACAAGCGTGCCTGGCACTCGGCCTGGATGGAGAAACTCGACAAAGCTCATGTTATGTACGCGGCCAAGGAGGCGTACACGAGCTACGAGATGTACAGGCGGATCATTGATGTGAGGAAGTGCCTCCTTTCCCAAAACGGCCAGGGATCCAGCCGGAAGCAGAGCAATGGCAAGCGTCATCGCAACAAGTAGATGATTAGATCCTCGTTTCTCCGAGTTTAGTATGCATGTAACTGCTTACGTTGGTGTGTGGAAATGTTATGTGTGTAGTCACTTGTGTAATTGTATGCTTAATTTGATTATGCAATGTCATCTTTTTAAGTATATATGTTGATGCTCTATAGACAGAGCAAATCACATCGCACACGGACTAAACAATGGAACCCGTCGGTGATGATTTCATCAATCACTGACAATTGTATACCAGCAATCGTTTGCTCACAACACACACGGCTTGTTAACAGGAATCGTCTGTGTTGTTATCAGTCTTCCCACACATTTCCGATTACAAACCTGTTTGCCGCGTATCACACACATCTTGTTAAGTTGAACCGTTTCTGTTCTCTTGTCTCAACGCAAACAGCTCATCCGAGTGAACTGTATGCCGTATATCGCACACACCTTCATCTGGCTGCCCGTTTCTGTTGTTCCGCATCATCACAAACAGTTTATCCGAGTGAACTATATGCTGTATATCGCACACGCCTTCATCTGGCTGCCCGTTTATTTTGTTTTGCCTCATCGCAAATAGTTCATTGAACTGAACCGTATGCCCCGCATCGCACACACAACTAAAATCTGAACCGTGTTTGATGTATCCTTCAACACAAACATTTTGCATCTTTTTTTATGGTTATTTTACATCACTGTTTGCGATTAATGCATCGCACAAAGTTTTGTCAAAGGGTCTCTGATCGTAGTGTCGCGTTAGCAGCATCCTGCAGTAGTGAAAACACTATGATCTCTTGTTTAAATATCTGAATCCACTTTTATAATGAATTATGATCTCTGTTCGTCTTTTACACCCACACAATCCTCTTCTCTTTGTAGCTAGCGCTAACTTTCTCTCGTGCATGCACACGCCCGGGCCCCTCTCACCCTCCCTCAGCATTCTCTCCATCGCGCACAATCGTTATTTCTCTTTAGGTCGTTCACCCATGGTGTGTGTAGGCCCCCCGGCTCCTTTGCGGCACATACCGGTCGATATACCTCTCTAGCCAAGTGTGCCTACCACAGACACACGCTTTCCTTCTTCTATTCTCACCGTCCATGCCCCCTCTGTCTAATACGGTTCCACGCACATGCACACTCATGCCCCTCTTTTCATCGATCTCATACTCGCACACTCCTCCCCCTTGATATAGTAGGCCTCTCGCACCACCTCCAAGCCGCATCCCTCTCTCTCTATCCGTCTTTCCGGGCCTTATTTGCTTCTAACACATGCATGCATATATAGCTATCGATCTCCCTACATATAGCTAGGTCGACTATAACTCTTTTCCCCACGCACCGATCGATGTACCTCACTAGTTATGTCTCTCCCTTTCTCCAACACACGATGATTGATCTTCCTATGTAGTTACGTCTGCTTACCACAGCCATATCGTCCCCCCTCATCATCCTTGCATGCCTCCTGACCCGTCTCTCACATGCACGTGCACAAACAGGCAAGCATCCCCTCTCTTATTGATATTGCAGTCATACCCTCCGTTTGTCTAGCAGACCTCTCCCACCATTTGTGAGAAGCAACTCCACCACCAACCCTCAGACACTCTAGCTTTGTCTCTCTCCCAACCTTATTCCTCTGCTACACATATGCATGGATGCCGATCGATCTCCCTCAATACATAGCTAGGTCTCTCACTTCTCCACACATATACCAGTCGATCTACCTCTCTATAGTTAGGTCTCTGCCCCCCCCCCCCCCCCCCCCCACACACACACACATATACCGATAGTCGAACGCTGTAGGTAGGTATCCATGCCAGAGAGACAAACTGCACCTCTCCCCTCTCACATTCCAGTAGGCCAGCCGCCCTGTATCTTTGACGTGGGCAAACACAAATTCAATGGCACTCTTTATCGATCACACACCCACACACTTCATCCCTTTCTTCGATTCTATCGATATCTCACGCCGATGATCCCTCCACTCTCTTCTCGTGGATCGCTCCCTCTATATATGATATATCCAGGCCTCTGTTTCACACACATTCCATATGTTACATTTTTTGTTTGAGATATCATCGACACATTGCCTCTGTTTTGCACAAACCATCTCTCTCACACGCACGCACGTACGTGGGGTACCTGCACGTAGAGAAGAGGTGCACGCACGACGCACATACTCACGTCTCGTTCCCAACCACAGCCGCGCGGGTACACAGTGGAGCTCATTTCTGTACCAAAAGGCAGCACACATGATAATTTGACGCGTGTAGCAGTTGTTTACTTGAAGGAGGGTCATGTACCACGCGTACACGGAACAAAGTTTGACTTGATGTGTTAGTTTTAAATAAAGTTATATGCCTCAATGGCACGTACAAAATTTGACGCATGTAGCAGTTGTTATCGAGAAAAAAGAAATCCGTTCCACTATATACAATGGAGCATGCCTGCCAGGGTCTGTCTCTCTTCACACTATCTCACACAAGGCGGCGGTGGCCTCTCTCTCTCTCTCTCTTGTCGTTGGTCACTGATCCGGCCGCATCCCTTCCGCCGGCAGAAAGGGAGGCTGTGCATCATTTCTCCATTCTACGGCGTCGAGGCAGCATGCCCCGGTCTACGGTACCCACAGTTCTCTCTGACCAAGCTCCGGTGCGGTAGGGCCTTCGCCACTTGCTCGCTACCGCAGTATGGGCAGATCCCGCCCGCCGGCGCCCTCCTAGTTACATCCCGATGACCCTCAGGTACAGCTTCCTCCAGCCTTGCTCCACTGCCCATCTTCCCACGTTGTTGCATGTGGAAAATCCTGCATGTGGATCAGCTTTAGTTCTTTGCCTTAACGTATCTCGGCTGGCGTACTTACCATCTTGCAATCTCGTCCTCACACCGATTTTGATAAACCACCATGCTGCTATCTTTCCCTTAGGACATGGAATATGCTTCTTTTTTGTCAGCGTATGTGTCTTCAACTGTTATTGGGCAGTAATTGTTTCCTTTCTACCTCTTTTTGCAAACAGGGCTATCCATTTCACCTCATTGCTATTGCGACCTTTTGGTGAACTGCACAAATCACTTTTTTCTTAAGCGTGTTTTATGCAGTTCCACCAAAATGTCACAAGGGCAACATTTCTACATTTTTGTGGGACTGCGGAAAGGAAGATTGGTTTTGCTATCCTCATCCAACTCTGAGCCTAATCTTCTCCAACAAGTAGTTAGTCTTAGAGAGAGATTGCAGAGGTGATCGGCTTCTATTTGTGTGTGTTATGTTTCATCATCTAGTTCCACTATTATTGTAATCACACTTACTGAATATCTTTGCAAACAAGGATGATCAGCTCAATTTTACTGGAACATCACAAAATGATCGGATTGTTATGTCCTCCATACACCTCCTTCTTGGCTACAGAGCCGCGTGAAACCTAGCTGCCAACCAATGAACAACGTGGCCAGGAAATGGAGCCATGCCTACGAAGAGCGTTGATCAATTTTATATTTTTCTTTATTTGCACACCTTCTCACAACTTTGTCTTCAGTTGTGATGTGAATATTGGCGCTGATCTATGAATCATTGAGATGCATTAGAGCATCTCCAACAGCCTTTGTATATTTGCACCAAATTGCTATTTTAGCAATCTTGGCCAAAAAACCTTCTCCAAGAGCCTTTGTATAAGTGGTCCCCCATCAGAATTTTTTACAAACCTTGCTATACTTGCACCTAGACTTTCTATATTTGCAAAGCAGAGAGGCCACTTGCTACAATTTTACAAAGCTTCCTAAAGTGGTCCTAGTCATATTTTTGTCTCAATGATCGGTGGGTCATGTATGTCGCGCGCGTGTGTGTTGTATACGTGTGATGTGTGCTATGTGCGTGCGTACGTGTGTTGTGTGTGTTTTGTGTGTATGTGTCGTGTACGGTGGCGAGTTGTGGTAGTATATGTATTCATGTACGTAAGCTAGTGTATAGTGTGTATGGAAAACTGTCCCCACATGTCATTGTGTGTTTTTACAAATATAGCAATCCCAAATATAACAATTCAACTTCGTTTCGCCGACATGTGGGACATCCTTCATCCGGCTCCACCTGCCATGCACCAATATTGTGTGCACAACTGTAGGGGAGATTCACCCCGGTCATTGTGCCGCAGTAATAATGACTAGTGAGCAGTCAAATCATAGAGCCCCACCTTCGCCACAGTAAGTTGCTCAGACGAAGCAACCATCATTTCACTCTTCATTGAATCCACTCGTACTCCAATATTCCCAGAGTAATAAGTTGCTCGGACGAAGCAACCATCACTTCACCTTTCCCACAGTAAGTACCTCCTTTTTTATTCTAGAAACCACGACACATGAATATTGGACAGTAGCAACACGACATCAAGTGTACTAGTACTACTCAATTCAAAAATTGAAACCAACCAATCAACTACTAAATGGTGAGTGTTTGCTAGTATCATGTACTCCCTCTGTCCATCTATATAGGGCCTAATGCGTTTTTTGAGACTAACTTTGACCACATGTTCAAGCAGTATAGGACATGCAAGTTGCTCAAAGCATACCGTCAATTTCGTACGTGAAAGGATCTTCCAATGATATAATTTTCAAATTATATAAAATCTTATCAATAGTCAAAGGGAACCTTGAAGACTACATTAGGCCCTATATGGATGAAGGCAGTAGTATTAAATGCAACGCATGCATGCATGAGGAGTACTACAATAAACAAGAATGTTTTACATGCATTGGTTAATTATTTCTTAGTCATGGCACTTAACAATTTAATGCACAAAACAAGAACCGTTGACGAGATTAGCAGAAAGCAAAGCGCCTTTTTTAGCGGGGATTTGCATCTTTATATGACCTCCTCCAATGCACTAGTGCTAAGATGAGGTGCTAAGCACATTAAAGAGCTAAGAAACTAAAGTTCCCAATGCAAAGGTGCTTGACTTGTTGTAGCTAAGCATCCTTCATTTAATGATTTAGCAACTAAAGTTATCCATGCATTGGTGGACTTCTTTCATTTAACTGTTTTCCCTAGGTTCCCGCACTTGGCATTGTTTCTTCTTGGGGTCACCACACCCATCCCTCTCCTCTTAATTACCTTGCCACAACATCTTTTTTGCCTACATGGCAGCCTTAGCACCTGTACAAGGTAGAGCATTGGGAGGGGCCTGAAGGTGCAAAACCAAGTGTTACTACTACACCAAACAAGTTCAAAACGAGAAACTGGACCCACTCACGGCACGGCTTGCCTGTCTCGTTTGGTCCGTCGGTCAAAGCGCTTCCTCTTCTTGGCATAACAATAGAGTACAATATTTTTTTTAGAATGCTCTTCGCATGTCGCTAACATGTGGGAGCGAGTGTGAGTTAACCGACCTCAATAGACAGCAAAATCGCCAGCCCGCTGCACTTTGAGATAGACGAGGAGCGAGAAGCGATACAAGCTTCTGGATATACTATAACTAGGTGTCGCACGGAGGCCGAGGAATATGGTAAATGCCTGAGGTGGGCCATGTATGATGTAACTACACTAGGCTGCCATGTTTCAGACTCTTTCGGTTAAATGTGGAGAGATTTGGTTGATTTTCTGTCGCTGAATAATATAAAATATTATGAGCGCAGACGCTCCACCGTGAGGTTCCTTGCTCCTTCTCGGTCGTCGGGAATCTATGTTCTTCCACTCTTTTTATTTTACGTGAGCTTTGTTCATCCTTTTGCAAACACGCGGGACATCTAGCATCAAGGTGCACGTGTCATGCAAGAAAATGGAGACAAGTAGTGCGTAAGTGAGTCCTGCACTTCGATGGCACGTACGCAATATTTTTTTCTCCTCAATGGCACATGAATCATGCACGTACTCAATGACGGAGCACGGGATGGTATCCATGGACATGGTCGGCCCGTTTTGGAGAGAGTACTAAATAACTTTGATGTGTCCCGTCAATTCGCAGAATGACGAGAAGCTTGCTTACTACACCCTCTCCCTCGCCCACACGCGCGCGATGGCTCGCAGCACCAGGAGAAGCTTTTGCGTAAAATAGTGGGCTTTATACAAGCGGTGGACGTGCAGCAGGTCATTCGGTGTCAGATGGCCAGAAGTATATACTGTAGTACCACCATCATTGTTCGACTTCCAAAAGAGGCGAAGAGCCAAGAGCAAGGTCACCAACTCACCTTTAGTAGTACTATAGCCAAAGCTGTGCCACCTTTTTAGAGCATGGTTAATAACGTAGGCGGCTCTTGCAGCGGCACAACATTTAGAGCAAGTACTCCCTCCGTTTCTTTTCTTTCATTCGTAGGATTCTTAAAACACACGAATAGGAAAAACAAAGGATTGGAGTGGCATGTCCACTTGAATCCCATAGCATTAGCACAGTTTTGATGCCACAGGAAAAACAAAGGAAGTGAAAAAAAGTTGGAGTGGATGCTAGATTGCCAATGAACACATGATTTCATAGGAAAAATTCGTATAGCATTCTATCATATGAATCAATCGACCAATGTAGGAAAATTATGAGGGGGGTCTCTCCAACAGTGTTCCTCGGCTCGCTCCTAGCATCACGGCAGTCGAACTCGGTGTCATTCATCTGGTACACGTGGTTTCTCAGATCTAAACACAAGGTCACGTACACCATCAAGGTCCATTAAGGATAATGTTGTGCTCAAAGCCGAACGTACACGGTAAAGGTCCACGGTCAAGAGGGTCAGGGCGGACTCGACCTCTCACTGCGTCCGCCATTGAACCGGAGCGCCAGCCGAGGGCGCCATCCACTGCACTCCCGGCTATACCCGCCTCCTCACCACATTCAGACACCTACATTTAAACCCGCGTGGAATGCGAGAAACCCACTCCAGCCACACGTCCGTTCAGGAGCGGGACGCCGCCCAAGCTCCTCCTTCCACCATTTTCTCTACTCTTCCGATGACATCCGACGAGTAGGAAGAGCAGTTCTCCGGCATAAAAGCCATCTGGGTGGCCCACCGTGCCCAGCAGTTACAAGCGAGGCAGCTCGCTGCTCCACCTACCTCGCCTAGCCCAACAGAGCCAGTTGCCGCCCTAAGCCAGCGTGTGGTTCCGCAGCTGGCCGCTCCAATCCAACTCGAGGAAGAGGGCCGACTTACTCCATGCCGGCTTGTCGGGGAGCACGGCAACACGGCATCGTTGCTGCCCTTGAGGCTGCCGCATGATGCAACGCCTCCAGTGCCTGCGACTGCGCCATCTGCCGTCGACGCGAGCGTAGCCGCGCCATGCAGGAAGAGAAAGAAGATGCCGCCGATGTTGACGAGGTGACGCGGCTACACGGATGTCGACGAGATGACGGCCAGCACGTCGCCGCCCGCCGCCAACATCGAGGAGAAGTAGAACATGGGAGGCCGTCGCTGATTTTATCCCATAAAGGCCACCGCTGAGGTGACGCCAGTGTAAACAGCCGGCGTCTTGCACGATTATTCTTCAACTGGATGCTGGAGGAGGACAGAGAGATCAGCCGGCGACCATTTAGATTAGGTATATTAATTCTACCTTTAGCTCTGGACTAGCACAGCTTATTTGATGTAAATGTAATGAAATCTATCATGTTTATATGAAATCTGGCCATGTTTGCACGAACTTGCGTCCATGTTCGTGCTCTCGGGCGAGCGCTCTCCGTCGCTGGAGTGGGATGACGGACTCCGTCTCTGACAACACCACAAAGTGTGTCACCACCGTTGTGATGGCCAGGACGCAGAGAAAGAATGACGTCCTTCATTCCGCAAGTGATGGCCATTACCGCGCACTCATCTAGACGGCTCAGTAGCTCATGTAGCAGCACCAACAACATGCCTTGTGCGTTTAGTACTCCATTGCAGTTGTAGTTGCTACATGCGCAACTCGGGTTGCAGTTGCAGGTGAGCACGGCGATGCTACGTGGCCATCCATCAATAGTGGCTGGTATGAGGATGACATCACCATGTGCATCCTGTTTGTACTAAAAATCATGAAGAGTATAAACATGTTTACGTACAACCTGAATGGATTGCTCCAGTGGTCATCAAATGTGCAGTGTCATGCAAAGCGTCATTTATTAGGTTATAGACTCATTTTGTTTTGGTATGTGTGATGTTACTCATAGAATGAGTAACTAGCTAAGTTACTCAATTTACCTCTCTCCTCATTAACTAATTTCCACATAGCCGAATTTGCTGAGTTGGACCCGATGTTACTCTTGAAGTTACTCCCACTATGGTTAGTCTTAGGCCTTGTTCGGTTCAACCTCCTCCCAAGGGGTTTGGAGAGGATTGGAGGGGAATTTGGCTTGTACATGATTTAGTCCCCCACAATCCCTGTTAATCCCCGTTAAAACCCCTTGAACCGCATAGGCCCTTAAGGTTAAAAATGACCGGGATTACAGAGGACAGGGTACAAACTTCAGGGACTTAAAGGTGAGGGTTTGTTTTCGACTAGCTCTACAACCTCAAGGTTTATAAATCAAACTTCACTCTCCCCTCACGCACACGCGCGTGTACACTCACGGTGGAGCGCATTTGCACACGAAAAGGCAGATAAAGTGACAATTTGACACATCTAGTTGACCACTTAATGTGGGGTCTGGGACCAAATGTCAGCCATACCAAGTGCAACCTGAATGCGGTGGCGCGGTTATTGATCGAGTTTCTTTTTACTGGTACGTTAAATAAAAAGATGGCTCCGTGCGTATTCAATTTAAAACGATCGCTACGGAGAGAAAAACAATTACTACTCCACTTTGGGACTTTCTTGCTAGGGTTGCTCTCTTCTTCTCACTCTCTCACCCTCTCCAGATCTAAACAAGACGGCGGTGTCCACTCTCTTTGTCTCTCTCTCTCTTCTCACTGGTTGTCATAGATCCGGCCGGATCCCTTCCGCTGGTGGTTGCCGGTGGTGAGGGAGGAAGCTGACGCGCGCCTTCTTCTCTAACCTGGCACCGGCGTGGGAGGTCCTCCGCACCCTTGCTCCCCGCCGTCATGTTGGCAGATCCCGCCGCCTGCCTCGCCACATCCCGTCGACCGGAGGTATAACTTCTTTTAGAATCGGCCTTGTTCTAATGGCCCAGATCCTCACGTCGCTGCATCCCTTTTTTCATCAAGTTAGGATTGCTCCCCATGTCGCTGCATCCTGCATGTGGATATTCTTCTAGTATTACAAAGCTCCCCATGTAGCTAGCTCCGTCGGCTTGTTGAACACTCGAACACCACCTAAATTTTTACTATTAGAGGAAAAAAGGTACTACAGATAGTGGCTAACGAACCGATCTCTTGGTTGGAAAGGGAAATAAAGATGCTGACCTGACCGGTCTCTTGGTCGAAAAAGGATAGAAAGTGGGGGGGTATTGGGTCGACAACGCAACCAAGAATGAGCACGTCTAGATTTCCTGTGGTCACATAGGAAAGGTCACTGACGAGAACAAAAAAGGCACAAATCCAGACATGCTTTGCATGTTTGCCGCACTCGGCAACACCTCTACCTCACCACTTTATGTCTCGGTTGATTTAAAAGGTGCTTGTGCCTCCCCTGTTCCTATGCCCTTACTGCTGCTGTTAATCTAACATCACAGGTAAAATGAAACAATGCCACTGTTAATGTGATGTCACTGTTAAGTAATGCTGCTGTCGATCTATTCCCATTGATAAACTGAATCAATGCCACTACATCTCTGTGGAACTGCACAAAATTTAATTGCACAATGGTTGACACGACAATGTGTTTCTCCTTTCCATATCATCCTTTGTTAGAACGATCGTTCCTGTTAACCATGCACGTACGTATTGATCAAGTGCTACTCTCAATCTATCATCACGTAGTAATAATGAAATTGTTATGCATGTTAATGTAAGCCCCCGTTAATCTAATGCCAGTGTTGATTTGATGTGATGGCACTTCTTAGTTAACGGTACTTTTTCATACTGTTAGTGGAATGCCATTGATAACATATGAGATGTTGTTGTTAATCATATGCCGCTACAAAAAATGACACTGCTTAAATAACCCTGTAACATATTTGTGCAAACAGGGTTGTCTATCTCCATATGGTGTCCATTTGTGCAAACGGAAGCACAAACCTCAATTTTAGTGGAACCTGCTGTCAGCTGACCTCATGGTGCTCCAGGTATTCCTACATCCGTAACTAGGTAGAATGACCAACGCAAGATGAAATAAGCTTATTCGTACGTTGCCTTGCTGATTACAGTGTGGAACGAGCCTGTCATGTGTGGAGGAGCAACCAAGCACTGCAGCCGTGCCATCAACGCAAGATAAAAGAGACCGAGTCATTGATGGCCTGGCTGGCGAGTAGGGGTCGTGCAAATAGCGGTGCATTATTTTAGTGGAACTACACAAAAAAGATATTGGGGTTAGTCAGACAAATTTTCTACAGCCACACAGAAGGAATTGCACTCATCGATTGCTTAGAATTTCCTCCATGCCATCATAGGAGATCCCAAGGTGGAAATCAACTAACCACCTATATAAAATTATGCATAATCTTTCTCACGCAGGTCAGTATCCCCTTCATCCAGATGATCGTGTTTTGTCATGCCGAGCTATTGATATGTGCTACTATTTTGCGACACCGTTTAAGTACAACTATTGCTTTGCTATCTTTTCACATTCAGGACAATGAAGATGATTTCAGTGGAACTGCACAAAATGGTCTGATGTTGAGTGATCTCTATTGCCTCCTCTGTTTGCTGCAATGTGTTAGCGTAAATTGCAAGATGAGCCACCAAGCTAGCTGCGGAGTTGCCAACATGCTCAAAGTGCACACAACATTGAGCAGAAAGAAGCATGCCCAGGAAATTAATGTGTGTGTAGGGAGGCCCTTTGCTCAGAGAAGCATCGATCATTTTTTCTTTATTTCTACACCTTCTCACAGCTTCGTCTTGGTTATAGTGTTGTGAATCATTTAGATGCGTTAACATGCTGAACTTAAGTGCTTGTGAATGTTAGCCAGTATGCATACCGTATCTTGTGAAGCTTAGTTTAATGTGAATGTTGACTAGCGTGTCAACCTTTACAATATATATTGTGGGCCTGTTATTTGACCCCTAATTTTGCCGCGCTACGACTAGTGTGAGTGTCTGCATGCAGTACCGCATCCTCTAATTTGGTGGATGCCAAGCCGGCCCGAGAAGGAGCTTTAACTTTTTTTCAAGTTGAAAAACGTTACCGATGAGGAGCCATAAGCTGGAGGGCTTCTCTTTTTTTCTTTTGAATGGGTAATAAGCTAGAGAGCTGGAGAGTGACTCTAATGGGCTGCCTCTAGTGTTAAGGTTGTCCAATACGAAACACGGGCAGCCGACTAGGCCGATACAAATGCCTATCTATCTTAAAGCCCATTTGTTTTTGTTTTTTGCAAGGAAAAGCCCATATTTCTTGAAGAGGGGCGATCCCAGAAAAACCCTCCTTCCTCCTCGCCTCCACTTACTATAGGTCGCTGGACTTTCCTTCTTCCGACGCCCCCCCCCCATTTCCCCCGCTCCCCATCTTCCTCACTCGTACAGAAAACCCCCGCTCACCTTCTTCATCACTCGTACAGAAAACACATGTTCCTCTTCTTCCTCGCTCCTATAGAAAACCCCAGCCCTCCTTCTTCCCCACTAGCACTGCCACTAGGCTCGTCTCTGGCAGCTCTGCTCAAACCCGTGAGCTCGGCGTGACACCCGCAAGGAAAATGGAGTCAGCTGGCCCCAGCGCCAAGAATATGAGGCTCCCGCCAGCGGCGACGCTGGTTGTAGATCCCGCACCCGGCAGCGCAGGGAGAAGCGGCGAGCCCCCCCCCCCCACCAGATCCGAGGAACCCGTAGAATCTCTGGTGGACCGCATCAGCAATCTCCCGGACACCATCCTTGGGGAGATCATCTCACTTCTCCCCACCAAGGATTGCTGCCGCACCCAAGTCCTCTCAACTCGGTGGCGCCCTCTAGCGCGACACGCCCCTTAATCTTGACTGCCGTCAGCTATCTGTCGTTCATGATTTTGAACTCCCAGAGTCATCATCTCCTCCCACCAGGGCTCCGTTCAACGCCTCTGCATCCCGACACGCTACCTGATGTCCATACCCTGCACGATGGATGCCTGGCTGACATTCCCTAAATTCGGAAAACTCCAGCAGTTTGAGTTCTACCATTACCACAAAAATTACATACCACGAACCGAACACCATCTATTTGTGCCCACACCACCGTTGTCCATCTCATGGTTTTCCTCCTCTCTCCACACCGCCACCTTCGCCCGGTGCCATCTTCCAGACAATCTGGTACAAATGCTTCGACTCACACTACTAAAAAAACTTCTGCTTGTGGTGGTTTATCTGTCGGAGGCCTCACTACAGAGCATCATCCACTCCAGTTGCCCTGCCCTGGAGCGCTTGCTGATTGTTTTGGGAATAGAAATTTGTATTGGTTGTCTCCAAATAAAGTTGCCTCACCTTAAGAGCATTGGAATTTGTTTTGAAGGACAACAGCTCATCATCGAAGATGCCCCTTCACTTAAAAGGTTGCTCCTTGATTATTGTTATATACCTTCACAAATAAATGTTGTCTCTGCGCCTAAATTGGAGACCTTGGGTGTAATTCGTGATTCGTTTAAATTTCACAAGATGGTGTTTGGCTCCACACTTATTCAGGTACTGTATATTATCATCTACACTTTTGTAATCATAAGCTGCATTTTTCATTTGTGCGCATAAGTTTTATATCATCTTGGAGTACACTTTGGACACTAATATTATGTTATATGCTCAATGAAGAGTTCGTCCATTGATAGCCTTTGAATGGTGCTGGATTCTGTCAAGATCTTATATATCGGAATGATTAGTATTGATCTGAACACAATTATTGGCTTGCTGCGATGCTTTCCATGTCTGGAGAATTTGTATATAAAGGTGATTATTTCATGCACATTGAAAGCCCATATATATTGTACTAGAATTACCGTTCAGCTGTCGCTCTTTTGACATACTCTTTTTTAGATCTTAATTGTTTTCAATCTTCATGTCTACGTAGGCACTAACACATGGAGAAAAACATATCACCAATCGGTGGCGTAATAAGCACCGGGATTTTCTCAGTTCTCATGACATTCGTTTGAGGACAATATTGATGGAAGGATATGCATCCAACTAGGCAAACCAAAGCTTGGTCACATTCTTCCTGTTGAATGCGAGTTACTATTGTCAATGAGGCTTAAGTTTTTCAACAATAAATTTCACACGGATGGATATGTTGAACAGCAAAAAAAAAAGAAGTTTTAGGTGGACAAATGGGCTTCTGAACGCGCTCGGCTTCTATTTACAACAACTTGTGGTCATATTCCAGTAAACTTTTTTGCACGGATGTTGATTTTATGGATCAAACCGATCCATTTGTTTGTGACTGCCAAAAACAGTGGTTGGGTTAGATGTTATTGCCATGTTCAGTCTGGGTTTTGTCTAAACCTGGTGAACAATTAATCCTTGGGCTTTTCTACCGTTTGTAAGCTTGAGTTAGATGTTGTTGCCCTTTTCAACTCGGCTATGACTGTCATATTTTCTTTGAAACAAGGCAAATGGATTGCCATTTCCTTAATTAAAGAGGGAAATATTTGTAATAAATCCCAACTAAGGCAAATAACATCACTCTCGTCGGCTGCTAGAGCTCATTGTGCATTACAGAACCCAAGTGCTTAGCGCCCGCCAGCACCCACAAACTTATTTTGAGTTAGCACACCAAATAGGCTATAATTCTTCATAATAAAGGCTGCATGGCTGTGAAAGATTTGGATTCTAACATTTGGGACCCACGAGGAAAAAGCCTATCCAAGGTGGTGTCGACTTAGTCAACAAACGATTCTGCCTACCAGCCGTTGGATTTACATCCAACATCTATCATGTTTCTTCTATCTCTTGTCTTATTCCTCCAGCCGCCCAAACCAGACCTTGTCGTCGGTCCCGCCTGCTCCCGCCTCACATGGCTGGCTGCGCCTCTGCCGCCGTACCGTATGCTCAAACATTGGCCAGTCCATCCCCTCTATTCCCTGACACTTTCGGTTATTCTCCGGCGATGTCAGCCCCAACCCGCACCCGGCCGCACCCGAACCAGTCAACCCTCGTACTCCCCTCCGCCTGTGACTACACTGTTGCATCTTCCACGGCTCCTGTTCATTCCCATCTGAGGCATCACTGTCGTCCTCCACCTAGGTTCACTCGCCGTGCGTGGTGCGCCGCCGTCTAGCATAGTCAGAGGATAATAGTAGGGCCCCACCAGAGTCATGGCAGTACGCAAGCAACTGCCTCATTATTACAAGCCAAAAAATGCTTCCTCCTAATGGTTTGACATCTGTGTCCCACGCTATTATCAACATATAGTCAATAAACGAGAGAATTACACAACGGGCGGCTGACACCAGGGACCCAGTAGGTCGTGTAGTTCTTATTTAATTTTAGAGATGGAGAATGGTGTCAATGGGGATGTGCGAGGGTTGTGGCCCATCTAGCCTAGGGTTTTATTTTATATTTACCACATGACGAGCCCGGTTGTTTTTATTTTCTTCCTGAAAATGGCGAGCCCAGTTCTATTTTTTTACACAATACCCAACCGAGGCCTGCTGGGCTGCAAATCTTTCAAGAGGACGACGGATGTATTCGCTTGCCCAGAAAATGGGCTATAAGTAGTAAGAAATGGGGTGTAAATTTTAAAAACACAACAAACCGGCAATTAGTTTCAAATTGCTTTTTTAAGGATTTCATGATTTTAAATTTCATTCATTGTTTTTGCAGGGGAAATTAAGTTGGATTTTAAATTGATATGAGTTTATTTTTCAAATAAGTTTGAATGTGACTCGAAATTTTGGGATTAAAAACAGTTCGGACCACACCAAAATATGCAAAATTTCATTGTATTTTTTAACCGTGGCCAGAATATGGGCTGTAATGCTACAAAAAGAATATGGGCTCCAAAAAAACCTTAAGAAATAGCAAATGAGCTGTAAAGTATTATAAAGTGGAGAGGCTGACTGTAGGGGCCCACGTGGTCCATGGCCGCACGCAAGCAAGTGCCTCCTTATCACGTGAACAAAAATGATTGCACCTCCTAATAGTTGGGACCCACCAGCTATATCTTCGCGCACAAGGAAGTGCCTCCTTATTACACAGGAAAAAAGTTTCCTCCACCTGACAGCTGGGACCCACCAGCTACATCTTTGCACGCAAGGAAGTGCCTCCTTATTCCATGCAAGAAAAATGATTCCTCCCACTGCTAGGCTCGTAGGCCTACTAAGTTGACGCATATGCAGGGTTTTGTCAACCTAGTCAACAAATGATTCTAGCAGCAATGACTGTTGGATGTTAATCCAACGGCCATGCTGCTTCTTCAACCTATGATCTTCGTGCTCCAGCCGCCCAAACCAGCGCCGGCGGGACCGCCTGCTCCTGCCTCCTGTCACCAGTTGTCCTGCCAACGCTGGCCATGCCAGCCCTCTACTCACCCACACCTCCTGTTATTCTCCGGCGACGGCAGCCTCACACCCAGCCGAACCAGTCAACCCTCGTACTCCCCTCCGCGTGGGCATCCACTGCCGCATGTTCCCCGGCTCCGCATCATTCCCTTCCTAGCCTCATCATCGTCCACCGCCTTGGTGCTCTCGGCGCGGCGTGGTTAACGTGGTCAATGAATGACATCCATCGGAAGACGACTGTACGCGGTGACGCTGACAGCTGGACCCACCAGCTACATCTTCGGACACAAGGAAGTGCCTCTTTATTACGCGCAAAAAAATGATTCCTCCCCCTGACAGCTGGGACCCACCAGCTATATCTTTGCATCCAAAGAAGTGTCTCCTTATCCTCCATGACAGCTAGGACCAACCCGGTCGAAGCGTGCATAGCATTGTCTGTCTAGTCGCGAACGTGTACGTAGCATTATCGTAGTATAGTCCAGCCCCTACATAGCAGTCAACGCAATCTCGTCTAAATTGAGTACACGTACATACAGCCACGCTGCAAAAAATACGGGCACGTACGTACATACGGCCAGGGTCTCGAACGCGTACTCACACATACGTACGGCCAGGGCTCATGTACATGGATAGGCAACGGACGGCAGCAACGGCCTCCTGTTCATCGACAGCCAACCGGCTGGGTCAGAATGGTGGAAACAACATTGTGTTCACCAGGAGCCAGGCAACTGGGTCAGAACACGTCATGTTCATCGAGAGCGAAGCCACTGGGTCGGAACATGTGTTGTTCATCGAGAGCCAACTGGCTTGGATGGAACAGCCGAAACGGGGTCTGTCGTACCGCAAAATGGAGGAAACGACCTTTTATTCGACCGTGTACGGTCGCAACGGGGTCCTGTTGATCGGGAGGGGTCTGGCGTACCGCAAAACGGAGGAAACAGACTTCTCTTTGAGCACCTACAGTCGAAACAGGGTCCTATTGATCGGGAGGGGTCTGGTGTACCGCAAAACAGAGGAAACAGACTTCTCTTCAACCGCCTACGGTCGAAACGGGGTCCTGTTCATCAAGAGGGGTGTGTTGTACCGCAAAACGGTACTCCATGGGTTACTGTTCATCCACCGTCTAGCTACTGCCTCTCGCTCCAGCCTACATGGGGTATTGTTCATCCACCGTTGCCCTCCAGGCTCCACCGGCTACTGTTCATAGAGCCTCCACGGGGGTACTGTTCATTCACCCCCAATCGGCTGGGGTGTGGCGGCCTCCTCGTGGTCCTATTCATCCAGCGGCAACCGCCTACTACCACGGGGTCCTATTCATCCAACCCCCACCGGGAACTGTTCATCCAGAGCCAACCAACCGGCTCGACTCACCACGTCTTGACTCGTTCTGCGTACCGCGCGCATGGTAGCAACAGTCACTGTTCATCGAGAGGCAACCCAACACCAGCTGGCTACATCTCACACGGGGGCTCCATCAACGTCAGCAAGAGGTAGCAGTGATCGATCGCTCGGGTTCAGTTAGTAGTAGCAGCGAAAGAAACACGATTGGGTTCACTCAGCAGCGAATAAATCGCTCAGGTTCAGTTACCAGCCAAGGGATCGATCGCTCCATCGGGTTCAGTAACGTAGCTAATGCAATCGCTCGGGTTCAGTTAGCCAACGCCCTCGCACACGCGTGTACAAGAGAAACACGCAAACAACAGTGCATCGCTTGGCCCCGACCACCCACCATAATCGGGAACTCCCCGATATTTTCCTCGCCCTCACTTCTACCACGATTTTTTTCCATCATGGACGGACCAAAGAATGTCATGCAAATGCGTCTTCGGCCCGCCCAGGACGAAAAGCCCAATTTCTGTCATGATGTTTTGTCATAGAAGTAGGAGCCCACCACATCTATGATGATACGAGTTTTTGTCACAATTACCGTCATAGAAGTGTCATAAGCATGACATGAAAAAAAATTGTTGGGCCCATAATGTCATGGATGCGTCTTTTTTTTTGTAGTGATCGCGATCTCACTCAAGACTTGAAAACCTCAGCAGACAAAACTCAACAGAAAACTCGTGACATCCGTTAGTATAACAAGCAAATCATAAACTTTAGGTACTGTTGTAAACCCATTCACATTTTATTATTGCATAATACCTACTGTATTCTAACTTCACCATGACTTATACCCCCCGATACAATCCATAGATTCATTAAAACAAGCAAACAATGCAACAAAAATAGAATCTGTCAAAAACAGAATAGTCTGTAATGATCTGGACAATGACCATACTTCTGTAACTCCAAAAATTCTGAAACATTAGTAAAACATGGGGAATTCTTCTACTGGGCGCAAAAGTTTCTGTTTTTTCACAGAATCAAATCAACTATCAACCAAATCATCCGAAATGCTTTACTTGGCACAAACACTAATTTAATACAACCATAACAGTAGCATAATTGTGTACACACACAAAAACAGAAAAGAAACAAGAAAAATAAAGATAACTATTGGGTTACCTCCCAACAAGCGCTATAGTTTTACGCCCCTAGCTAGGCATAATGCATAGTTTCAAGTGTTGTCATCCTTCTTATTAATTCCATAGGTGGCCCAAGCCATCTCCTCAAACAGCTCATTACTAAATCCTTCATCAATCCCATTAGTGTCCACTCCAATTTATCACAAGTATGGTGGTACAAAGTTTTAATAACTTCGACATAAGTAACTCTCCTACTAAGATTTTCACTATATGCAAAATAATTTTTAGATTCCAAAATATGTACAGTGCCTTTATCATGGAGAATTTCTTCCATTGGAGGATGCTTAAAATTTATCCTACAGTAAGCAAAGATTTCTCTAGCTTCTCGGATGATATAGTCAAATTCACGCATAAGGATAAAAGTACCAATCTTTTTAATTTTGGGATCATGAATGTTGGGAAGTTCATAGAATATCTTTTGTAGTGCCGGATGAATATGCAAAAAAATTATTTCTCTCTTAACCACAAGCATAGCAATAGCATCAACATAGCACTTTCTTTTATCAAGAATCGATCCTCTAATTATGGGTATAACTCCAGTGCAATCAAACAATTCCTGAATGATATTCTTCACAATAATATTCCCACTACCCACATGTTAGATTTCAGTTTTGAAATCAGTGGGAGCTTTAGTTTCCAGATGATCATGATTAAGAATGCAAGATTCAAGTTTTCCCTCAAGAATCTCACTAGTGCTATCTTCACTAGCGCTTTCAACAATAACTTTCTCAAATTCAGACATGATAGCAACTTCAAGCAAGCAAACGATCAAACAAGCAAAAGGGCAAACAATTTTTTTGTGTTTTTGTGAAAATGTTTTAGAAGTGGGGGAGATGAAAATGAGAGGCAAATGGCAAATGAAAGTAAATGCAAGGATATGAAAGTTTATGCGATGGTACTTGATAGGTCTTGGTGATGTGTCCCCGGCAACGGCGCCAGAAATTCTTCCGGCTACTTGTGATTGTGTTGGGATTTCCTTGAAGAGAATAGGATGATGCAGTACAGTAGAGATAAGTATTTGCCTCAGTTAAGAACCAAGATTATCAATCCAGTAGGAAAACCACGCAAGACCTCGTGAACAACACCTACACACAAAAGAACAAATACAAGCACCCAACGCGATCAAGGGGGTTGTCAATCCCATCGGCGGTTAATTTCAATGATCAATTCTGATAATGGTAGATAGATAAACAAAAACACAAAATAAAAGAATGGTAAGTAAATTGCGGCAAGGTATTTTTGGATTTAATATATGACAAAGGTAGACCTATGGGCCATAGTTTTCACTAGAGGCTTCTCTCTCGAACACAAAAGGATACGATGGGTGATACGTCTCCAACATATCTACAATTTTTTATTGTTCCATGCTATTATATTATCAATCTTGGATTTTTTATATACACTTTCAAGCAATTATATATCATTTTTTCGGACAAACCTATTAAGTTAGTGCCCAGTGCCAGTTGCTGTTTTTGCTTGTTTTTTGTTTCGCAGAATATCAGTACCAAACGAAGTCCAAATGCCATGAAACTTTTTGGAGATTTTTTTCTAGACAAAACAGACACAAGAAGCTTTGGGAGAAGACCCGATGATGAACCATGGGCCCACGAGGCACTAGGGTGTGCCCATGGGGGTAGGCGTGCCCTGGTGGCTTGTGGGGCCCACGTGGCTCCGTTTGACCTAACTCCGCCTCTATAAATTCTCTAAAATTGTGAAACCAACAAAGGAGTCCACGGAATACTTTTCCCGCCGCCGCAAGTTCTAGAACCACGAGATCCCATCTGGAGGCCTTTTCCAGCACTCTGCCGGAGGGGGAAACGATCACGGAGGGGTTCAACATCATCCTTGTTGCCCCTTCGATGATGCGTGAGTACTTTACCACAGACCTATGGGTCCATAGTTAGTAGCTAGATGGCTTCTTCTCTCTATTTTATCTTCAATACAATGTTCTCCTCAATGTTTTTGGAGATCTATTTGATGTAATGACTTTTTGTGGTGTGTTTGTTGGGATCCGATGAATTGTGAATTTATGATCAGATCTATCCATGAATATTATTTGAGTTTTCTCTGAACTCTTTTATGCATGATTGTTATAGCCTCGTATTTCTTCTCCGATTTATTGGTTTGGTTTGGACAACTAGATTGATTTATCTTGCCATGGGAAGAGGTGCTTTGTCATGGGTTCGATCTTACGGTGCTCAATCCCAGTGACAGAAAGGGACATGACACATATGTATCATTGCTATTAAGGGTAAAAAGATGGGATTTATTTCATACGTGAGTTTATCTTGTCTACATCATGTCATCTTGCTTAAGGCGTTACTCCGTTTTTTCATGAACTTAATATACTAGATCCATGCTAGATAGTGGTCGATGTGTGGAATAATAGTAGATGCAGAATTGTTTTGGTCTACATGTCTTGGACGTGATGCCTATATACATGATCATTGCCTTGGATATCATCATAATTATTTGCTTTTCTATCAATTGCCCAACAGTAGTAATTTGTTCACCCACCGTATGCTATTTTCAAGAGAGAAGCCTCTAGTGAAAACTATGGGCCCCGGGTCTATCTTTTATCATATATTAAAACTAAAAATACCTTGCTGCAATTTTATTTTATTTATTTTATTTTGTATTTTGTCTGATATATCTATCAAAAACTATACAATTTAATCTTGCTCATAATCATCAAGGGATTGACAACCCCTTGTTCGCGTTGGGTTGCAAGTATTTGTTGCTTGTGTGTAGGTGCTATTAACGAGTTGTTGCTTCGTTCTCCTACTCGATTGATAGCCTTGGTTTCATAACTGAGGGAAATACTTATCTCTACTGTAATGCATCATCCTCTCTTCTTCGAGTAAATCCCAACGTAGCTCACAAGTAGCAGGAAGAATTTCTGGCGCCGTTGCCGGGGAGACATCATCAACAACTATGAAGTACCTTCACATAAACTTTCATCTCCTGGCATTTACATTATTTGCCATTTGCCTCTCGTTTTCATCTCCGCCATTTCTAAAAAGTTTTTACATAAGTACAAAAATATTTTCCGTTTGCCTTTTTGCGTGTTTTCTTGGTTGCCTCGAAACTGTCATCATGAGTCATTTTGGTATGACAGAAACGGATGACGGTAGAGCTCCTAAGATTGAAGTTGTACTCATCTAGATGCTAAAACTTTTGTGTTGGGTCAAGGGAATGTTATAGGAAAGAGTGTCATCCAAGAATTCTTTAATTGTATTGGAAATTTGACTTGTGATGATGCTCGTATACTTAAAAGAACCAAAAGTTATGCCGAGGCTATTTCCGAACTTGTTCTTAAACTAGAGAGAAGATTTATTTGCACTCATCCCACTATGCAAAGATTCTTTTATGAGTTGCCTATTATGAAAAATCCTAGAGCTAAAAAGATAGCTACCCTTGTCCTCATGAATGAATTCGATCACATAGTACGGGAAGCTAGAGAATTTTTTTATTTTTATGGTATGAACCGTGAAAAACCGGTGATAGATGAGATCCTTTATAATAGTGATTACTTATTGAGGTATTTGTTTTGTAATGACCACCTATTTGATGAGAATACTAAAAAGGAAGTCCCTCCTTTGAATATAATCCAACAAGTTTTCAATAGTGTTAATAGTCAATACTCTTGGATTGTAGCCGGTAATCAAGGGGGATTTGCGGATGAAAAAATTGCTAATGCTAAAATTTCTATGGATGATGTTTTTCATATTACCTTTGAAAACCCTAATTAGTAAAACACATCTTTGAATGGAAAGAAAAAAGATGACAACACTTGAAACTATGCATTATGCCTAGCTAGGGGCGTAAAACAATAGCGCTAGTTGGGAGGCAACCCAATAGTTATCTTTTAATTTTTTATTTTATTTTATGTTTTTCAATAAGCAAACAATTATGCCTCTGATATGATTGTGTTTTAGTGTTTAAATTAGTGTTTTTACCAAGCAAAGCCTTTGGGATGATTGGTTGATAGTTGTTTGATTCTGTGCAAAAACAGAAACTTCTACGTCCAGTAGCAGAATTGTTAAAAATCACTGGAGCAATGAAATATTCAGAATTTTTTACACATGATTGATATACAAATTGCCCATGTTGCCCTAATTGTTCAGAACTTTTGGAGTTATAGAAGTATGGTCAATGTTCAGATTACTATAGACTGTTCTGTTTTTGACAGATTCTGTTTTTGATGCATTGTTTTGCTTGTTTTGATGAAACTATGGATTGTATCGGGGGGTATAAGCTATGAAGAAGTTAGAATACATTATCTATAATGTAAAAATAAAATATGAATGGGTTTGCAATAGTACTTAAAGTAGTGATTTGCTTTATTATACTAACGGATCTCACGAGGTTTTGTTGAGTTTTGTGTGCTTGAAGTTTTGTAGTTTTGGGTGAGATCACGATGGATGAAGGAATAAGGAGTGGCAAGAGCCTAAGCTTGGGGATGCCCGAGGCACCCAAGGTAATATTCAAGGACTCCCAAGCAACTAAGCTAGGGGATGCCCCGGAAGGCGTCCCCTCTTTCTTCTACCAACTATCTGTAATTTTACTTGGATCTATATTTTTATTCATGACATGTCATGAGTTTTGCTTGGAGCGTCGTGTAGTATATGAGTCTTTACTTTGATTGTTTTTTAGTTTGTCACAATCATCCTTTCTGAACACACTTGTTTGAGAGAGCCACGCGCATATCATGATTTGCTAGAATACTCTATGTGCTTCACTTAAATCCTTTAAGCTAGGCAGTTGCTCTAGTACTTCACTTATATCTTTTTGACAACGGCGGTGGTTATATTTTAAAGAAATACATACACTGTCATGCTTCACTTATATTATTTTTAGAGTTGATAAGATTAAATTTTGAAGAAATATTTGCACTCTCATGCTTCACTTATATCTTTTTGAGAGTTAAATTTTGAACAAATATTTGCACTCTCATGCTTCACTTATATCTTTTTGAGAGTTGATGATAGCAATGGTAATTTTCACAAGATATGAATTTGGTCCCAAAGTGATTGATATCCAAGGGGGATATAATTAAAACTTTCATATAGATCATTGGATATGATAAACTTGATTCCTTGCAATAGTTTTGCGATATGGAGATAGTAATATGTGAGTCATGTTGGTGAGAAATTATTCTTTAGTAAGAATCTCGGTGTTAAGGTTTGTGATTCCCTATGCATGCACGTAAAGTCAATAGTTTTGCAACGAAGTTACATCCTACTTGTGGTGCATTATTCAGTGTTATTTATGTTTAATGCTTGTTTATGACCGTTTATGCTTTTTGGTTGGTAGCTTCTCAATCTATTTGCTAGCCTTCATTGTACTAAGCGGGAATGCTGCTTGTACATCCAAATACTTAAACCCAAAGTTGTGCCAAATGAGTCCACCATACCTACTTATATGCGGTATTTCCATGCCATTCCAAGTAAATTTGCATGTGCCAACTCTAATTTTTCAAAATAAATTTCTGTTTTGTGTGCTCATACCGCTCATGAAGCGGCAGGGGGTTGGCCAATATTTTCCATGCCAGGTACTTTATTCTCACGATGAGTGTTTATTCACTTGTCATTGCACGTGAGTGTGGCGGGTAATAGGGATGCCCAGTCTCAAAATAAAAAATAATAATATGATGATAATAAAAAATTCCTTGGAAAGTGTTGGTATGGAAGGCACCCGTGGATACGGCTAGCCATGGATTGTGAAAGAATGGTCGAAAGGAAATAAACTTTATTTTCTATTTGGGAACCGCCTATGATTTGTTTAGCATGGAAGATATTGGGAATTCTCGGTCATTTTCGTTGACAGGAAAAGCATGTCTCTCAAAATAACTTTATCTCTAATTTAAGCCTTCAGCTCTGGCACCTCTGCAAATCTCTGCCTCTCTCTGCGAAGGGCCTATCTATTTAGTTTTATGCAATTTTTATTTTTAATTTGAGTCTCCATCTTCTCTTATAAAAGCACCAACTGGAGAGCACTATTGTCATACTTTTGCATTCGATGTAGCTAATATTTGAGTGTGTTACGTGAATGGACCAATGATTGAGCATAATGGGCTAGGGATAACTTTCTTTAGCGTTGATATTTTGAAAGACATGGTTGCTTGTTAGTATGTTTGAGTATTGATGTCTTCATGTCAAATTATAGACTATTGCTTTGATCATTCAAGTCCAAATATCCATGCTACAAAAGAACAGAATATATGATGAATGTGTTAGGTAGCATTCCACATCAAAAATTCTGTTTTTATCATTTACCTACTGGAGGGCAAGCAGGAATTAAGCTTGGGGATGCTTGATATGTCTCTAATGTATCTATAATTTTTATTGTTCCATGCTATTATATTAACAATCTTGGATGTTCTATATACACTTTCAAGCAATTATATATCATTTTTTGGGACTAACCTATTAACTTAGTGTCCAGTGCCATTTGCTTGTTTTTGGTTTCACAGAATATCAGTACCAAACGAAGTCCAAATGCCACGAAACTTTTTGGAGATTTTTTTCTAGACAAAAGAGACACTAGAAGCTTTGGGAGAAGACCAGATGATGAACCGTGGGCCCAAGAGACACCAGGGCTTGCCCTGGTGGCTTGTGTGGCCCATGTGACTCCATTTGACCTAACTCCGCATCTATAAATTCTCTAAAATCATGAAACCAATAGAGGAGTCCACGAAATACTTTTCCGCCACCACAAGTTCCAGAACCACGAGATCCCATCTAGAGGCTTTTTTCGGCACTCTGCCGAAGGGGGAAACGATCATGGAGGGGTTCTACATCATCCTTGCTGCCCCTCCGATGATGCGTGAGTAGTTTACCACGGACCTATATATGGGTCCATAGTTAGTAGCTAGATGGCTTCTTCTCTCTATTTGATCTGCAATACAATCCTCTGCTCGGTGTTCTTGGAGATCTATTTGATGTAATGAATTTTTGCGGTGTGTTTGTTGGGATCCGATGAATTATGAGTTTATGATCAAATATATCCATGAATATTATTTGAGTTTTCTCTGAACTCTTTTATGCATGATTGTTATAGCCTCGTATTTCTTCTCCGATTTATTTGTTTGGTTTGACCAACTAGATTGATTTATCTTGCCATGGGAAGAGGTGCTTTGTGATGGGTTCAATCTTATGGTGCTCAATCCTAGTGACAGAAAGGGACATGACACGTATGTATCGTTGCTATTAAGGGTAAAGAGATGGGATTTATTTCATACGTGAGTTTATCTTGTCTACATCATGTCATCTTGCTTAAGGCGTTACTCCATTTTTC
Organism: Thinopyrum elongatum; assembly: GCA_011799875.1. Taxonomy (NCBI): domain Eukaryota; kingdom Viridiplantae; phylum Streptophyta; class Magnoliopsida; order Poales; family Poaceae; genus Thinopyrum; species Thinopyrum elongatum. The sequence continues at coordinate 331,332,348 of CM022299.1, read as the reverse complement.
CATGAACTTAATACACTAGATGCATGCTGTATAGCGGTCGATGTGTGGAGTAATAGTAGTAGATGCAGAATCATTTCGGTCTACTTGTCTCGGACGTGATGCCTATATACAGGATCATTGCCTTGGATATCGTCATAATAATTTGCTTTTCTATCAATTGTCCAACAGTAATTTGTTCACCCACCGTATGCTATTTTCAAAAGAGAAACCTCTAGTGAAAACTATGGCCCCTGGGTCTATCTTTTATCATATATTAAAACTAAAAGTACCTTGCTGCAATTTTCTATTATTTATTTTATTTTCTATTTTTGTCCCATCTATCTATCAAAAACTATACAATATAATCTTGCTCATAACCGTCAAGGGATTGACAACCCCTAGTTAGCGTTGGGTTGCAAGTATTTGTTGTTTGTGTGCAGGTGTTGTTAACGAGTCGTTGCTTGGTTCTCCTACTAGATTGATAACCTTGGTTTCATGACTGAGGGAAATACTTATCTCTACTATAGTGCCTCATCCTCTCCTCTTCGAGGAAATCCCAATGCAGCTCACAAGCAGCAGCGGGTAAATAAATTAATGTTGGGCAACTAATAGAAAAGCACATAGTTATGACGATATCCAAGCCAATGATCATGTATATAGTCATCACGTCCGAGACAAGTAGATCGACTCGTGCCGGCATCTACTAGTATTACTCCACACATCTACCGCTATCCAGCATGCATCTAGAGTATTTAGTTCATAAAGAATGGAGTAATGCCTTAAGCAAGATGACATGATGTACACAAAGTAAATCCAACCAATATGAACAAACCCCGTCGTTTTCCCCTTAATGGAAACAATACAAATACGTGTCAGGTCCCCTTCTGTCACTGGGTTTGAGCACCACAAGATTGAACCCATTACAAAGCACCTCTCCCATGCAAAGATAAATCAATCTAGTTGGCCAAACTAAATGGATATGTCGGCCCAGTGGGAACCAGGGTACCACGGGCTATACGCCTGCTGCCCTGGAAGCGACCCCTAGCCCAACTCAAGAGGTGGCCCAGTAGTGGGTGCCACAAAGCCAGCTCCCTCGCAAGGGCCGCACCCCACGAGGACTCTCTCAGCGAGGGACTTCACCAAGAACCATCATAAAAAACAGGCGGCCTCGCGAGGCACCCAGAGGCTGTGCGGCGCGGGTCGCGTGCCCATCACATGGGTAACTTTGCCTCGGCCGGCAACGACAGCGGGGCCGTGCCAGCACGCGAGACCAGGACAGTTTCCACTGCGGTGATAAGGGGGCAGCGGCGTCTGCCTCCCCCAACGCAAGTCCCAAAGCCTTCTGCCTTGGTGAAAGAAGACCAGGATGATGTGACGCACTTGGACGGAGGTCATCATGGAGCCCGCAGCGCATCACGGATAACAACTTTAACAGGCGAAGATCACCTTTTGTTCGGATAAACCTGGGCGCATGTCCCCTTTCAAATTGTCATCATGTGGTTGCCCTTCCCGCCAGTGTTTTCGGGGGAAGAGGACCGGGGCGCCTATATAAGGGGTAGTGCTGCCACCGTAGAGGAGGATCAAGGGAGGACGCATTTTTGACTCCTGAGAACTTCACCTTTGTAGCTTGCGAGCACTGTCTCCACAAGCAATTCCATCAAGCAGGAGTAGGGTTTTACACCGCACGGTGGCCCGAACCTGGGTAGCTCACTATGTCTCCATTGTGCCCCGCGTCCCTCTATAGTGCTAGCTCACCGCAGCCTCACCGAGGTCTCTGTCTAGTTGCTAGGTCACGAACTAGGGCCCCAGAGTTCAAACAAGGGTTTTGGTGGATTTCCCGTAGCACAAATCAATCCCCCGACATTTGGCGCGCTAGGTAGGGGCCTTGGTTTCGCGCCTTCGACCTCGACATCGACATGGCTGATGCACGACGCAAGCGTGCCCTGCGCAGGGCCACCCGGGTCCAGACAGGGCCATCATCGACAACCGCCGCCGCTGAGCTCGCGCGGACACCGAGGGCGCGACGCCAAATGCGGGCTTCCTCCGACCATCCATCGATCCAGGCTCACCAGCAGCCGTGGCAGGAACTGCCTGCCCGCACCGCCACCACGTCTTTGCTCGCCCGCCGTGACCCACCGGCTCATCAAGCTGCGCTGCTCATGGCGCAAGAGTTGCTGCGCTACCACCCCACCGAGGTCAGCTACGACGCCTGGCTCAAGCGCATCACCGTGCTCGTCAACGCTACCAGAGATGCCCCGACGCATTCCCGCCCCCTGCCCCCTCCGTCGTCGCATGGCGCATGGGCAGGGCGCGATGCGCCTCCTCCGCCTCCAACGCCGCGATCATTGATGCATTCTCCTCAGGCATCACGGACGTCAGGATGCACGAGAAGCTCGCCATCAATGACTAGCTCGACACCGTGGTTGAGCTGTTCAACCTCACCAACAAGTGCACCAAGGCTGAGGAAGGTCGCCTCTTCACCTAGAACGACCCCGACATGGAGCTCCATGCCCCCAAGCCCAAGGCCAGAGACATCAAGCGCAAAGGCCCCATCGTGCTTGCGGCGGAGCCTGGGCAAAAGCGTGGCCATGACAACGATGAGGCCAAGAAGGATGGGTGCCCCTTATGCACCTATCACAACATGCACTCCCACAACACCGAAGACTGTCACGAGCTTAAGCTGCTCCGCGAAGGCTGGCGGGTGAAGCACGACGACTGCAACGAGCGCGGCTCGGGCCACGGCGGCAACCGCAACGGAGGCCGACGGAGGGATCGTGGTGACAACAACAATGGCAACAACAACTTCTGGCAGGGTTGGCAGAGCCAGCCTCGGCAGGCCAACCATTAGCAGGCCAACCCTCAGCAAGCCAATGCTGCCCTGCCGCGCCCTAACAGGAACAACGACAATTTGCCTGAGGAAGATGCTGGGGGCTATCAGGAGCATCGCGCGGTGGCCTGCATCCTCGGTGGGGCTCAGGCTCCCCCATCCAACCATCACTTCAAGTAGTTCTCTTGTAAGGTGAACGCGGCCCTCCCGGAGCCCGCGGACTCTAGGCCCCTCAAGAGGTTCAGTATCCGATCGCCTTTGACTACACCGACTACCCCAAGTCTAGAAAGTCGGTGGGTAACATCCCCCTGTTGTGCACACCCACCATCAATAACATCGTTGTCTCCAAGACGTCATTGACGGTAGCGCTGGCCTCAACGTGATCTCTATGGAGACCTTCGAGCAGCTTCAGGTGCCCTACGAGTGCTTGCTGCCAACAAGGCCCTTACCGTCCCCTTCGGCTCCTGCAAGAATGACTACACCGAGCTCATCGACTTTGACATGGCGGTCATCGGCCTACCCAACAACGCCATCTTGGGCTACCCCATGTTCGCGAAGTTCATGGCGTTGAACCACCACGCCTACAACACCGTCAAGATTCTGGGCTGCAGCGGGACCATCACCACCTGCTACGACGAGAAGGACGCGATGCGCACCCTCGAGCACACCTACAAGGTGTAACATCCCTAGTATCACACCACAGTAATCCCTTATGATCATGCCAAGTCATCATCATTTGCATTGATTAATCACAGCGGTTAAATATCTCATTTCAAATTCCTTCTCTGAATTCAATTCAAATTCAAAGTGTAATTTCAAGTTGCACAAAAGTTGCTGGAAAAATGTTCATCATCTAGCAAAAATTCCAAACCAAATGTTGTAAGGAAAACAACATTACCATCAACTATAATTTGGATTAGGGCAATTAAACAGTGCCAGAACAGCACTAAAATGCCTTTTCTATTTTTTGGAAAATCCAAATGAATTTCCCAAACTTTTGGTGGCAGTGCTGGATAATGCATCTTATTTTGTGGACAAGTTTCACATTTTTTCAAATGCATTTGACAGCTCATTTAATTCAAAAACCATCTCTGAAAAAGAAAACAGAAAAACTGGAGAAGAAAAAGAGAAAGGCCACTGTGCACTGGGCCTAAGTGCACAGTGCCTGAGGCCCAGCCCACCAGACCTCTTTCTCCCTCCTCCCTCTCTCTCACATGTGCATTTCGCCACGCCCGTGGTCGCGCTGGCGCTTTCCGGCGAAACGGCGACACGACGACGCCACCGACGCCCACCGACGCGAGGAGGGGATAAGGACCCCCTCGTCCATCCCTCCTGGCTCTCCCTCACCCACTCTTCCCTTCTCCCTCTCCCTCTCCTCCATTTTGGAGAGGAGGCCAACGTGGTCGTCGTCGTGCCTCGCCCGTCCTCGCGACCACTGAGCCTCGTTCGCCTTGCCATCATGCCCATCGTCTCCGCCGTCGATTGCTACGTCGACCAGTGCGACCCGGCAGAGCCAGGACCCCCTGCACCGAGCACCACAACCTCGTCTTCAACCTTGGGCCGCCAGCGATCCCCTTCCTCCCCGGCGAGCTCTGCTGCTCCTAAACCACCAAGGGTCTTTCGTGACCGCTCGGTGAGCTCCACACCTTCCTTCCCCTCCTCTCTGTGCTGCCTGTCGCCACCCGTAGCCGCCGCGCCATGTTTGCCCAAACGGAGCTCCACTGCCGTTGCTGCTGCCATCGCCATAGCCGCTGTCGAGCTCGACTAAGCTCGCAGTCGTGCTCGCCGTAACCGTAGGATTTGAACGCGCCACTTGCCGCTGCTCGCCGTGCCCGGAGTCACTATTTCCATGCTCACCCGAACATCGCCGCCGCCTGCGCTCGTCACCTGCGTGCCTCCGGTGACAAAATAGTCACGGACCAGCGCCCGTTGCACTCGCCGCCTCGCCTATGTCTCGCCTGGCCTCTCAGTTCGCTCGCTAACACGCTGCATCGCCGTTTCTTCTCACGCCCGACTCCGACCGTCCGCCGATGAGCACGCCGCGCTCGATTCCGGTCACCCCCGCCGCCACAACCACCATCGTTCGACGTGGCGCAGCCGTAGTTTTTGATCGCGCCCGAGAACTCGATGAACGGTGCCCTGTACGTGATTTCCGACCACCTCCCGAGCCGCGCCGCCGCGTTTTGCCTCGCCGGTGTCGCTCCGGCGCCGGCCGCCGACATGGCTGGGTGGGCCCTGCCCCTGGGTCGCTGCCCATGGGCCCAGCAGGTCCACCAGTCAGGTTTGACTAGGTCAACCCTGCTGACTAGGCACTCTGGCCCACTGACATGCGGGCCCCACTAGTTAAAAACATTTTTATAAAAAAATAAACCTGTTAATTAAAATCTGTTAAATTAATTAGTAGTTAATTAGCCACTGACATCTGGGGCTCGCTCCTTAATTAAACTCTGTTTAGTTATAAATAAACTCTGTTAAGTCACACAGGCTGACAGGTGGGACCCACTGATTAGGTTTGACCTGGTCAGCCGCCCTGTTGATGGCTGATGTCATCATGTCATCATGCTGACGCAATAATCCCTTTCTGTTAATTTAGATAATTCCAGAAAATGTTTTAAACTTTGAAACTTTGCAGAAATTAAACCGTAGCTCAGATCGAAAAACTTTCTACATGAAAGTTGCTCAGAACGACGCGACGAATCCGAATACGCCCTCCTCATACCTGTCACAAGCCTCTAGAATGATGAACATGGAACTTTCCCCTCCATTTCATCTGTTCGATAATCACCCGGAGCTGGGAGAACACTCCCGGATAATTTCCCGCTCCCACTAACTTGCGTAGTACTACATTAGGGCATCCCTCGTATAACGTGCTGCCATGCCATGCATCTGAGATTGCAATTGTCTACCTTTTATTTATTGTTTCTTCCCCCTCTTCTATTCCGATAGACCCCGAGACCGACGCAGCTCCAGAGTTCGACTACACTGTTGACCACCCTTCTCTTGACGCAGAGCTTCTAGGCAAGCACCCCCCCTTTGAACATACCGATATCACCTATTCTTTCTCTCTTATGCTTGCACTAGAAAATGCTGCTGCTACTGTTTATCCTATTTCTGATGCATAGCCTGATTTTGAAACCTGCTATTGTTACCTACCTGCTTATCCTAAACTGCTTAGTATAGGCTGGATAGAGACCCACTAGAGACCCCACTTTGTCTCAGTTGCCCCGCTGGATTAGCAGATGACTCGATCAACGTGATCGACAACCAGGCCCAGCACTGCACATCACCCCCCTTATTGTACGACACTGCAGCATTACTATCGACTGCCGAGGGTGATACCTCGTTTAGCACTTCCGATGTTAACTCTGTAGAGTAGCTATTCGGTCATGGTCATCGAGTGTGATTCCTCCTTCACCACTCCCGATAACGACGTTGTCGTGCAACACCTCAAGTGTGAACCCATCGAGGGTGATTCCTCCGAGTTCACCTTGACGGTTACATCGAGTACGAATCCAACGAGGGTGATACCTCGGATTCCCTTGATGCTATGGACACACAGATACTTGGACTTTATAACTGTTTCTTGGAAAGGCGGGTCGACCCTGAGGGGTACCCACGCGAGCATAAGTGGCGAGTGATGGGAAGTCGGGTTGACCTGGAGGGTACTCGAGAGATAAATACGAGGCGCGGCCGGGCATTCTTAGCCCTTGCAGCAAGTCCTTGAGACGGGGCGACGGGGTCACGTCGATCGTGAGTCTCTGCTCGTTACCGCACGCTACCAATAAACTAACGATTTGGATATTTGATCCGAGTAGGCCTTTGGCCTGATAGCACTAACCATCACGTGGGAACAGTTATGGGCACTCTGCTTCATATGCATCAGCCGTAGCTTATTAGACGTCATGCGACTGAGCGGTGCGGGCCGGGTTGGACCGCGTTAAGCACCCTCCTTTGTAATGGAGGCTGCTAGGTCTGCTCACCGGCCGCCCACGCAACATGCAGGAGCGCCCGGGGCGATGGCCCAAGACCCCTGGGTGCATAGGTTTAGTCCGGCGTGTTGACCTCTCTGTTAAGCTTAGGTCGGGTTGCGGCGTATCGTTTGGCCGAGGCCGGGCATGACCCAGAAAAGTGTGTCTGGGTGGAGTTAATCGAGCGTGGTGGGTAAGTTGGTGCACCCCTGGAGGGAAGAACTAATCTATGCATAGTCGGATCCTCGGTAACGGACACTCGGAGTTGTATCCCGATCGATACAACTAGAACTGGATACTTGTGATGAGAAATGGATAGTATGGCTCTGGGATTGCTTTCTCACAGGGAGTCGAGGAAGAATCTCTGGGCGAGGTTGATAACACTACTACTACTTTATACTGTGCTAATCTACACTCTTCTAATGCTACAAGACCGCTGAAGATGCTAGTCTTCGATAGGACTAGGCCTTCTCTCTATTCTGGCATTTCTGCAGCCCAGTCCACATATACAACCTTTCTTTGAAAATGTTGCATATGTAGTGTAGATCCTTGCTTGCTGAGTACTTCAGATGAGTACTCACAGTTGCTTTGCTTCCTCTTTTTCGCCATATCCGTTTGATGCAACCAGATGACGGAGCCCCTGAGACAGCTGCCCCCGTCGATGACTGCTACTACTACCCCGAGGGTGGTTACTACTACGAGTTGGTTGATGACCAGGAGTAGATTCGGAGGGTCCCAGGCAGGAGGCCTGCGCGTTTTCGATCGTAGCTTTTGTTTTGCACCGCCTTCTTAAAGGCTTATCTGTTTCTCTTTTATATCTGTACTCAGATATCTAACGCTTCCGCTGATGCTTGTTGACATCAAGCTTATGTATTCAAGCCCTCGAGGCTCTGGCTTGTAATATAAAGCTTGTATGACTTTATTTTTGTTTTAGAGTTGTGTTGTGATTCCTTCAAGTGAGTCCTTAGGCTTGATCATGTGCATTTGCGTGTATGATTAGTGCATGATTAAGTCAGGGACGTCACAGGTTGGTATCAGAGCCGACTGCCTGTAGGAACCACCTTTCCAACTCCTTGGGCGAAGTTGAGTCTAGTTGTCAAAATTGTTTTACTAAGTTGGCTGTGTGGCTTACGGGCCCACGTCGCCAATTGGGAGGTATTAGGATATTTTATTCCTCGTCTATACTCTCGGACTCTAATCTCTCTTCTATTCGGGTTAAATGAATTTACTAACTACATCAGGTTCTCGTAACGGCTTTCCCCGGAGAGCCCCTTCATTCTGGATGGTTGCCTGCTTCACCAGAAGACTTCGACGATACTCTCCGATCTTCTCCCGAGAACTTGTGTTCATTCCTTTTGCAATCCCTTAACACCGTTGAATCCTTATGGATAGTTGCGTACCCTCACCGTTCATACTTCCATCCCTAGTTGTTCTTGTTATTACAAGATACCCGAAAGTATTGTCCGACTTTCGAGAATCCTTTTTCTGACTGCCTTGCAGCTCTTTTCCGCCTGAATACCCCTACGAATAATTCCTCACACTTATCGGGGATTCATTCATCCCAGTTATTCATATGTCTCACAAAATTCTTCAAATGCAATTCGATCTCCCGAAAATCCTCTACAGCCTATTGCTCTTGAATCTCCATGCCTGCTTGCATTATGGTTAATTCCACATGTCTAGCAGTATTTACTATAATCCTTTGTGATTGACATTCTGATCCTGTTGAGTCAACATGTGTGCGAATACTCGCAATCATCAATTAATCCTTAGAAAATTTTCTTTTCGGCTCAGACATCGTTCTGGATATGAGCTGGTTCTTGCCCAATCAAGATTTGATCGGTGTGCCTCTAAGTCTATTCAACCTATCCATCTTCGATCAGAGCATCTGATTCTGATACACCGATCTAGAAATCAAGTTTCTTTGTATTTAAAGCATCGAATTATTCATATGTTTTGATAAGCAGATGCCTTTGCATCCCTTCTCCCTCTGACTGATGACCGATACTCACATCAACTCCGTCATGAATCGCCAGATCCATTATTGGGTTGTTATCCGACAGTGTCCTTAACATCTGAAATCTTGAGAGTTTTTCCCTGATACATAATGCCTTTGGTAAATTGTATCCTCTCCTTTTGTCAACCATGCTCTGCTGTCGAGCTTGTGTTAATTACTCCTGAAGTTCGTGGTATATGTTCCTAAGATACCCCTACGGGTTGAACCTATGCTTTCCCTAATCCGTGTGAACTCGAAAGTTATGCGAGTCATACTCTTCTGGTGCTTCACCAGATAAATCTTCCGCACTACAATTTCTTTGAAAACGAGGAGCAAATGAAAGGTTATGCATTGAAGAAGTGGGAGTCGACCTTGAACCTTTTTGTTCATGACTATGGACCCGATGTAGAACTCATCATGGAAGCTGCTCGTAAAAATAATTGTTCCCTTGGTATAAGTTCATCTTGTATATGTGAATTGATCCTTTGCAATCGTGGTTCCGACCATATTTTCTCCTTGATTCCATTTCCTGGACAAGATAAAATACTTGTCCTCTGCAGATCATTTCACCCGTCCAACCTCTACTCTGATTTACCTTCAGGTATTATCCCTAGTACTTGTTACTGGGAAGTTTAATACTCCATCACATCATTCCAAGCCTGATCGACTATATCATCATTGTGCTAAATTTTAACTGTGCTACCTGGTTCTTACTCCCGGAGCACAATTTTTCGACAATGAGCGAAGCTTATGCCGATCTTCCTCATCTTATCATTTCACCTCTAACAACAAGCTTGATTTCGAGCTTGTGACGTATCCGTGGTTCCAATAGCCTTCGCTTCATCATTCATTTTTCTTGATGTCGTTGCTGCTCGATGGCATCTTCATAGAGCCTCTCGACAAAATTAGTCGTGATCAGCATTAATATACTGACTTGTTCTAGGATTTCAATTGAATTATTGAGGAGAAATACCATCCTTGTCCCTTGATGATTTGTGTTATCATCGACAACATCCTTGACTTCCTACCAATACAGACTTGGACATGTTTTGGGTATATCTTACGTTCCTCGACATTCTTGGAATTATTCCTTTGTACTTCTTGTGACTTTCAGATTCAATCTTGCTTGAAACACCATGTTAATGCTACCTCGAAGCATGACTGTGGTACGCCGAACAACAATGAGAACATTGGAAGTGCATTGCCAAATGTTTCTCGCTCTATTATACAAACACCGTTGTATGGATAACTTCATGAATTCCCTTGCCCCTTATCTAAATAGTGATGTACTTGTTGTTCTGACATGTATATCATGCTCTACTTTTCCTTGGGAAAAGATTCACTCCTAATTCTTGTGTATAAACACATTTTCCTTTCCATTGGTTTGTTTAACTTTTCTTGTGATCTATATGATATAAGCAGAAATAATTCCCTGCTTATAAAACACCCCGGTGTACAACCTTGTCAGTGAGACCCTGTTAAAATTGTTGATGACATTCCGGTAACCCCCCGTGGACGAGAACTTTGCCTATTGGTCCGCCTTGCTCTTATGAGCAGGAAAATGGTTCTCTTCGTCCCTCGCCCTTGGTACCGTTGTTGTCGCCGACATAACTGACAGACTATTCTCTGACATACTTTATTGACGAGACCGGTAAGATGTCACCGTTCTTCCTACTCTCGATTGGCCCTCATCATAGTTCCACAGGATCGGAACCTGACTCTCCTGTATATCCTTGATTCCGAAGTATCATATGCTCTTGGCTTTGTGTGTTATCACGAGCCACCCTCCGAGAGATGATCTATTCCCGATGCTCTAAACCCCTTTACACACCATGATCAGATATCGATCATTTGTCCATTCGCTTGAAACTTACTATTGTACCTCCACACTTTGCTCTCGATGTTTTCCTAGGTTTCAACTCGAGAGGTACTTCTACCACGTTCCTTGAATTATCTGCCAGATAATCGACCTTGCAAAGGTCCGTTCTCCCGAAGTCACCTCTTACTCCACCTCTAAAATCTCGGGACGAGATTTTTTGTAGTGGAGGAGATTTGTAACATCCCCAGTATCACACCACAGTAATCCCTTATGATCATGCCAAGTCATCATCATTTGCATTGATTAATCACAGTGGTTAAATATCTCATTTCAAATTCGTTCTCTGAATTCAATTCAAATTCAAAGTGCAATTTCAAGTTGCACAAAAGTTGCTAGAAAAATGTTCATCATCTAGCAAAAATTCCAAAACAAATGTTGTCAGGAAAACAACATCACCATCAACTATAATTTGGATTAGGGCAATTAAACAGTGCCAGAATAGCACTAAAAATGCCTTTTCTATTTTTTGGAAAATCCAAATGAATTCCAAAATTTCCCAAACTTTTGGTGGCAGTGCTGGATAATGCATCTTATTTTGTGGACAAGTTTCACATTTTTCCAAATGCATTTGACAGCTCATTTAATTCAAAAACCATCTCTGAAAAAGAAAACAGAAAAACAGGAGAAGAAAAAGAGAAAGGCCACTATGCACTGGGCCTAAGTGCACAGTGCCTGAGGCCCAGCCCACTAGGCCTCTTTCTCCCTCCTCCCTCTCTCTCACCTGTGTGTGTCGCCATTCCCATGGCCGCGCCAGCGCGTTCCGGCCAAACGGCGACACGACGACGCAACCGACGCCCATCGACGCAAGGAGGGGATAAGGACACCCTCATCCATCCCCCTAGCTCTCCCTCACCCACTCTCCCCTTCTCCCTCTCCCTCTTCTCCATTTCGGAGAGGAGGCCGACGCGGTCGCCGCCGTGCCTCGCCCATCCTCGCGACCACCGAGCCCCGTTCGCCTCGCCATCGTGCCCATCGTCTCCGCCGTCGACTGCTGCATCGACCAGTGCCACCCGGCGGAGCCAGGACCCCCTGCACCAAGCACCACGACCTCGTCTTCAACCTTGGGCCGCCGGCGATCCCCTTCCTCCCCGGCGAGCTCTGCTGCTCCTAAACCACCAAGGGTCTTTTGTGATCGCTCGGTGAGCTCCACACCTTCCTTCCCCTCCTCTCTACGCCGCCTGTCGCCACCCGTAGCCGCCGTGCCATGTTTGCCCGAATGGAGCTCCGTCGCCGTTGCTGCTGCCATCACCACAGCCGCTGTCGAGCTCAATTGAGCTCGCAGTCGTGCTCGCCGTAGCCGTAGGATTTGAACGTGCCACTTGCCGCTGCTCGCCGTGCCCGGAGTCGCTGTTTCCATGCTCACCCGAATGTCGCCGCCGCCTGCGCTCGTCGCCTGCGTGCCTCCGGTGACCAAATGGTCACGGGCCAGCGCCCGTTGCACTCGCCGCCTCACGTACGTCTCGCCTGGCCTCTCAATTCGCTCGCTAACGCGCTGCATCGCCGTTTCCTCTCGCGCCCGACTCCGGCCGTTCGCCGATGAGCTCGCCGCGCTCGATTCCGATCACCCCCGCCACCACAACCACCACCGTTGGATGTGGCGCAACCGTAGTTTTCGAACGCGCCCGAAAACCCAATGAACGGTGCCCTGTACGTGATTTCCGACCACCTCCCGAGCCGCGCCGCCGCGTTTTGCCACGCCGTCGTCACTCCGGCGCCGGCCGTCGACGTGGCTGGGTGGGCCCTGCCCCTGGGTCGCTGCCCGTGGGCCCAGCAGGTCCACCAGTCAGGGTTGACTAGGTCAACCCTGCTGACTGGGCACTCTGGCCCACTGACATGCGGGCCCCACTAGTTAAAAACATTTTTATAAATAAATAAAACTGTTAATTAAAATCTGTTAAATTAATTAGTAGTTAATTAGCCACTGACATCTGGGGCCTGCCCCTTAATTAAACTCTGTTTAGTTATAAATAAACTCTGTTAAGGCACAGAGGCTGACAGGTGGGACCCACTGATCAGGTTTGACTAGGTCAGCCACCCTGTTGACGGCTGATGTCATTATGACATCATGCTGATGCAATAATCCCTTTCTGTTAATTTAGATAATTCCATAAAATGTTTTAAACATTGAAAATTCGTAGAAATTAAACTGTAGCTCAGATCGAAAAACTTTCTACATGAAAGTTGCTCAGAACGACGAGACGAATCCGAATACGCCCTCCTCATACCACTCACATGCCTCTAGCATGATGAACATGGAACTTTCCCATTTGTTTCATCTGTCTGATAATCACCCAGAGCTGGGAGAACACTCCCGGATAATTTCTTGCTCCCACTAACTTGCGTAGTACTGCATTAGGGCATCCCTCGTATAATGTGCTGCCATGCCATGCATCTGAGATTGCAATTGTCTGCCTTTTATTTATTGTTTCTTCCCCCTCTTCTATTTCGATAGACCCCGAGACCGACGCAGCTCCGGAGTTTGACTACACTGTTGACGACCCTTCTCTTGCCGCAGAGCTTCCAGGCAAGCACCCCCCCCCTTTGAACATACCGATTTCGCCTATTCTTTCTCTCTTATGCTTGCACTAGAAAATGCTGCTGCTACTGTTTATCCTATTTCTGATGCATAGCCTGATTTTGTAACCTGCTATTGTTACCTACCTGTTTATCCTAAACTTCTTAGTATAGGCTGGATAGAGACCCACTAGAGACCCCACTTTGTCCCAGTTGCCCCGCTGGATTATCAGATGACTCGATCAACGTGATCGACAACCAGGCCCGGCACCGCACATCACCCCCCTTAGTTGTATGACACTGCAGCGTTACTATCGAGTGCTAAGGGTGATACCTCATTTAGCACTTATGATGTTAACTCTGTAGAGTAGCTCTTCGGTCATGGTCATCGAGGGTGATTGCTCCTTCACCACTCCCGATAACGACGTTATTGTGCAACACCTCAAGTGTGAACCCATCGAGGGTGATTCCTCCGAGTTCACCTTGACGGTTACATCAAGTAGGAATCCAACGAGGGTGATACCTCAGATTCCCCTGATGTTATGGGCACACAGATACTTGGACTTTATAACTGTTTCTTGGAAAGGCGGGTCGACCCTGAGGGGTACCTGCGCGAGCCTAAGTGGTGAGTGATGGGAAGTTGGGTTGACCTGGAGGGTACCCGAGAGATAAATACGAGGCGCGGCCAGGCATTCTTAGCCCTTGCAGCAAGTCCTCGAGATGGGGCGACGGGGTCACATCGATCATGAGTCTCTGCTCGTTACCGCACGCTACCAATAAACTAACGATTTGGATATTTGATCCGAGTAGGCCTTTGGCCTGATAGCACTAACCATCACGTGGGAACAGTTATGGGCACTCTGCGTCGTATGCATCAGCCGAAGCTTATTAGACGTCATGCGACTGAGTGGCGCGTGCCGGGTTGGACCGTGTTAAGCACCCTCCTTTGTAATGGAGGCTGCTAGGTCTGCTCACCGGCCGCCCACGCAACATGCAGGAGCGCCCGGGGCGATGGCCCAAGACCCCTGGGTGCATAGGTTTAGTCCGGCGTGCTGACCTCTCTATTAAGCTTAGGTCGGGTTGGGGCGTATCGTTTGGCCGAGGCCGGGCATGACCCAGAAAAGTGTGTCCGGGCGGAGTTAATCGAGTGTGGTGGGTAAGTTGGTGCACCCCTGCAGAGAAGAACTAATCTATGCATAGCCGGATCCTCGGTAACGGACGCTCGGAGTTGTATGCCGATCGATACAACTAGAATTGGATACTTGTGATGAGAAATGGATAGTATGGCACTGGGATTGCTTTCTCGTAGGGAGTCGAGGAAGGATCTCTGGGCGAGGTTGATAGCACTACTACTACTTTATACTGTGCTAATCTACACTCTTCTAATGCTGCAAGACCGCTGAACATGCTAGTCTTCGATAGGACTAGGCCTTCTCTCTATTCTGGCATTTCTGCAGCCCAGTCCACATATACAGCCTTTCTTTAATAATGTTGCATATGTAGTGTAGATCCTTGTTTGCTGAGTACTTCGGATGAGTACTCACGGTTGCTTTGCTTCCTCTTTTTCCCCATATCCATTTGATGCAACCAGATGACGGAGCCCCTGAGACAGCTGCCCCCATCGACGACTGCTACTACTACCCCGAGGGTGGTTACTACTATGAGTTGGCTGACGACCAAGAGTAGATTCGGAGGGTCTCAGGTAGGAGGCCTGCGCCTTTTCGATCGTAGCTTTTGTTTTGCACCGCCTTCTTAAAGGCTTATATGTTTCTCTTTTATATTTGTACTCAGATATCTAACGCTTCCGCTGATGCTTGTTGACATCAAGCTTATGTATTCAAGCCCTCGAGGCCCTGGCTTGTAATATAAAGCTTGTATGACTTTATTTCTGTTTTAGAGTTGTGTTGTGATTCCTTCAAGTGAGTCCTTAGGCTTGATCGTGTGCATTTGCATGTATGATTAGTGCACGATTAAATCGGGGGCGTCACACAAGGTTGCCTCCATTGCATACCCCACTGACAAAGACGAGGCAGGGCCTGCCGAGCCTACGCCCACGAAAAAGAAGTCGTAGTTCTCTCAAGCGCGGGCCAAGACAAAGAAAGAGTCGCTGGATGGCAATGGCTCCGGGCCTATCGTCTCCATCGGCAACGGCCTCTCCCTCAAATAGGAAGGCGAGCTCGTCGCCTTCCTCCGGGAAAATGCCGATATGTTCGCCTGGACAACATCAGACATGTCCGGTGTCCCGAGGGAGGTGATCGAGCACCACTTAGCCGTGTGCCCCAAAGCACGACTCGTGAAGCAAAAGGTACGGTGCCAGGCACCCGAGAAGCAAGAGTTCATCATTTGTGAAGTTGAGAAGCTGCAGGTGGCTAGAATCATCCGTGAGGTGCTCCACCCTGAGTGGGTCACCAACCCCGTCGTCATTCGGAAGCCTAACGGCGGCGGGCAGATGTGCATCGACTTCACCAGCCTCAACAAAGTCTGCCCCAAAGACCCTTACCCACTACCACAGATCGACCAGATCATGGACTCCACCACCGGATGTGACCTATTGTACTTTCTCGAAGCCTTCTCAGGCTACCACCAGATCAAGATGGCAGCAGAAGACAAGGAGAAGACTGCCTTCATCACCCACTGCGGAGTATACTGCTACATATGCATGCCCTTCGCCCTGAAGAGCGTGGGGGCTACCTGCCAGAGGCTGATGTGTATCACCCTCGGGCCCTAGATGGGAAGAAACTCCGAGGCCTACATCGATGATATCATCGGCAAGATTCGCGAGGCGCGCTCCCTCATCACGGATCTCGAAGAAACCTTGGCCAATGTTCCCAAGGTCAACCTCAAGCTCAACCCCGACAAGTGCATCTTCGGAGTCCCCACAGGCAAGCTGCTTGGCTTCCTGGTCTCCCACCGCGGCATGAAGCTAACCCTAAGAAGATCAAGGCCATTGAGGAGATGTGGCCCCTGCGGAACCTCAAGGAAATGCAGCGCTTGGTGGGATGCATGGCCTCACTTGGGCGCTTCATCTCCAAGTTCAGCGAGCGAGCCCTGCTGTTCTTCAAGCTCATGAAGAGATCACGCCCCTTCAAGTGGACTCCTGAAGCTGATGCAGCCTTCAAGGACCTCAAGAAGTACCTAATGAGCCCTCCTGTCATGGTTGCCCCGCAGCCTCGTGAGCCCTTGCTCCTGTACTTGGT
Organism: Thinopyrum elongatum; assembly: GCA_011799875.1. Classification (NCBI taxonomy): domain Eukaryota; kingdom Viridiplantae; phylum Streptophyta; class Magnoliopsida; order Poales; family Poaceae; genus Thinopyrum; species Thinopyrum elongatum. The sequence goes on along the minus strand of CM022299.1, from coordinate 331,315,988 downwards.
AGCCACCCCCAGATGGCCAGTGTGGCCCTCGTGGTTGAGCAAGAAGAGTGTGTCCATGCCAAGAAGAAGCCTCCCACACCGGCACCTACCGAGGCCACCTCCGAGCCTGCAGAGCCCACGCCTGCCAAGGCCCCGCCTCCGGAGGCCCCTGGCGAGCCGCCTGATGGGCCTCCCGAGGCACAAGCCGCGGCTCCTGCAACAACACGCCTCATCGAGCACCCCGTCTACTTTGTCAACACCGTGCTGTGAGATGCTCGCGAGCGGTACCCCATGTAGCAGAAGCTTCTCCTCTCGCTCCTCATCGCCTCTAGGAAGCTGTGCCACTACTTCCAGGGCCACCCCATCAAGGTGGTCACATCCTTCCCACTAGAGCATATCCTGCGTAGCCCCAACACCACTAGGCCCGTCGCCCAATGGAACATCGAGCTGCAGCCCTTTTAGCTAGAATTCCTCACCACAAGAAATATCAAGGCCATAGCGCTGGCCGACTTCACGGCGGAATGGATGGATCCACATCAAGATTAGCCTCGCGAGGAAGAATCTCTCCTGCCTGGCAGGAACTCCCCAGGTGGCTGCCATGCACTTCGATGGTGCGTTCTCACGGCAGGGCGCAGGGGCTGGCGTCATGCTCACTTCACCAATAGGAGACAAGTTGCGCTACACTGTGCAACTCTACTTCAGGCATGACGACAAAGTCTCGAACAACATCGCAGAGTACGAGGGACTCATCGCTAGCCTCAAGGCCGCCAACGCTCTAGGCATCAAGCACATCCTCATCAAGGGCGACTCACAGCTCCGCATCAACTTCTCCAACAAGAGCTATAAACCGAAGGACGAGCACATGGCCGCCTACCTCGAGGAGGTGTGCAAGCCTAAGAAGTGCTTCATTGGCATGGAGCTCCAGCACATCTCTCGCAGTGACAACAAGGAAGTTGACGACATTGCCAACCGGGTATCCCGTCGCGAGCCCCAAAACCCTGGCGTCTTTGAGGAGCGGCTCCTGAGGCCATCTGCAACACCTCCTGAAGCCAGCACCACGGTGCCTCATGAAGACCTCCTGCCCACACCACCCTTAGGCCACCAGACTATGGCCCACCTTCAGGCGCTCGCGTGTTAATGGCGCTCGAGCCACAAATTGAGAGCTGGGCCACGGAGATCAAGGCCTACTTGGAGAGCAGCACCCTTCTTGAGGAAGACACAAAGGCGGAGCCCGTAGCCTACAAGGCTGGGCCTTACTGCTTGAGGGACGGCGACCTCTACTACAAGCGCCCCAATGGAGTCACGATGTGCTACATCCCGGCAGAATAAGGGCATGAGCTGCTTGCTAACATACACGGAGGAGATTGCGGACACCACTCCTCGTCGTGCACCCTTGCCGACAAGGTCTTCCGCAGCGGCTTCTACTGGCCCACTATGCTTCACGACATCGAGGAGCTAGCACAGTTATCCGAGGCCTGCCAGTTCCACGCCCAGCAGATCCACCAACCAATGCAAGGGCTCCAGACCATTCCCCTCTCATGGCCCTTCGCGGTATGGGGGCTGGGCATCCTGGGCCCCTTCCCTCACGCGCCTGGCGGCTATGGATACCTCTACGTTGCCATCGACAAGTTCACCAAGTGGGCGGAGGTGGAGCCCGTCCGCACCATCCTGGCTGGCTCGGTCGTCAAGTTCATCAAGGACCTGGTGTGCCACTTCGGCGTCCCCAACCGCATCATCACTGACAACGGCCCGCAGTTCACCAGCTGCCTCTTCAAGTTGTACTTCGCCAGCATTGGCACGCAGATCTGCTACGCCTCAGTGGCACACCCAAGAAGCAACGGCTAGGCCGAGCATGCCAACACTGAGGTCCTCAAGGGCCTCAAGACAAGAAGCTTCAAGAAAAAGCTCACGGCCTGCGGCAAGGGTTGGCTCGAGGAGTTCCCCTCCGTGATGTGGTCACTCCGCACGAGAGCCACCAAGCCTACCGGCGAAACGTCCTTCTTCCTCGTCTACGGGGTGGAAGTGGTCCTCCCTACCGAGTTCAAGAACGGGTCCCTGCGAGTCCTGGCCTTCGACGAGGCTCGGCAGGACGGCCGGCGGGAAGCTGACATGCTCCTCCTTGAGTAGACACGCCGCCAGGCTACCATCTGCGTAACACGATGTCAGCAGGTGTTGCGTCGCTATCACAGCCGCAACATACGCCCCTGCATGCTTGAAGTTGGCGACCTTGTCCTGCGATGGATCCTCTCCAGAGGAGTCCATGAGCTCTCGCCCTTGTGGGAAGGCCCTTTCAGGGTGGTGCACATTTCCCGGCCTGGTGCGGCGTGGCTGGAAACAGAGGAGGGTGTTCCAGTACAAAACACATGGAACATCCAACACCTCCGTAAGTTCTACCCGTGACCTCACGGGTACGGACTAAGTGGAGCTGTACACGCTCCGGAGCCTCTCTTTCTGCATTGCTGCTGGCTGCAAGAGCTGCCGCCCACAACCCAGTGGAAGCCCCATGCTCAGACATGGCGGACTCATTACCTCAGGGGTTGCCTGGCCATCGCATCCTCAAACCGACCCGTGTGCATCACGACAACATGTATCTTTCATTATGTAATGAAAATCCTCTTCAGGCATCAGAAATTTTTTATTTCCTAAGTATTGTGTATGTGCTTAGCAATTTGCTTCATGAAGTGCGCGCGCTCGCGATCTCCCTCGTGTGTATCACGCGAGCGGGGGATGGACATGGTGCCTGCGCCCAGGCCAGTCTCGGCAGTGCTGCTAAACCCAAGTGGCTGAGCTCCGGCTCGCGGGCCTGCTCCCGCGCATGTCACCTCACCAAGGTCCTTCGTACTATTGTCTCCTCGTGTGACACCCACAAGCGACCTCACGAGCGCACTCTGCTGCTTTACTTGCAAAACTGTTGGCGACCTCACTGATGCAGGGCATAGGAAACTTCATGAGTACTCCTCCTCGGGAGGCCTCGAGAGCGCTGCCTTGCAAGGTAGCCAGTCATGCCGTCTCCACAAAGTACCCACAGGGGGCCACATGAGCAGACACCCCTCGCGAGGCGCATCCTGCGGGCGGCGCCACACCAAGTCGTCTGCTTCGAGAAAGCTAACTCATAATTACTTCATGAGCTTTCTTAGCGCCACTCGAACAACTTTTCACTTGTAATATCGCTGAGTGTCTCTAGTCTTTCCTGGACACAAGCTGCTTGAGCGTCAAAGGGGGGCCCCTAAACATCGTGCCTCAGAGGCCCTTACCACCTCCTGGATCCCTACACCCTCTGGCCTTGTTAAGCGCACGCTCTAACATACCAGCGACAGTCGTAGCATGCTCGGGGGCTGGGTCTGAGAGACATAGAGCACAAAGGCGTGTGAAATGGAAAACGGGCCTCGCGAGAAAACGAAAATTGCAGGAAACATAAACTTGCAACATTATTACAAAAAAAGCAATGTCTTTATGCCCCCACGGGGACACATCTACTTGATCCATAGGATAAAAGGAGGGAGGGACTAGGCAGACGAGGCACTCTCGTCATCGTCACCGACGACATCGACATCCGCCTCAGAGTCGTCTTCGACGGGTGCAAACCGTTGGATGTAGGCTGCCACATGGTCTCACACCTCCTTCTCGAGCCTGTCGCATAGCTCTGACGGGATGGGGGCCATCACCCTCTCGAACTCGAAGCTGGCGTCGCTGCGGAAGAGGTTGCTGATGATCCGCGTCGTTGCCTGGCTCAAGAGGTCGTGGCTCTCCTCCTCGAGGGTCTTGTTCGCCTTCACGGCCCCCTCCTCCATCTTCTCCACTAGCTTGGTGAAGAAGTCGAGGTAGCTAGCATCATTGTTGTCAAGAGGCTCTGAGGTCTTCTCGTCAGTAAAGCGCTGCATGAGGGCGCGGAACATCTTATTGCGCACATGTTATTGCCCCAGCTCTCCCTCGCGGTTGACCCTGGCCCTCTCGACGACCTCGGAGACGCCGCCCACCTGCATCTGAAGGGAGGCCAGCTCCCCCTCCACATCTGCCTTCGCCACTGATAACCCGCATGTATAGGGAATCGCAACAGTGTTCGAGGGTAGAGTATTCAACCCAAATTTATAGATTCGACACAAGGGGAGCCAAAGAATATTTGCAAGTATTAGCAGCTGAGTTGTCAATTCAACCACACCTGGAGATTAATTATCTGCAGCAAAGTGATCAGTAGCAAAGTAATATGATAGTTTTGATAGTAGTAGCAACAGCAATAGTAACGGTAACAATGATAGCAAAGATTTTGTAGCAAGTGTAACAGTAACAGTAGCAGTAGTAACATAGCAAGAACAATATATGGAAAATTCGTAGGCATTTGATCGATGAATTCGTTGGATGATATTCATCATATAACAGTGATAACCTAGGGCGATACAGCACTAGCTCCAGTTCATAAATATAATGTAGGCATGTATTCCGTAAATAGTCACACGTGCTTATGGAAAGAACTTGCATGACATCTTTTGTCCTACCCTCCCGTGCAGCGGGGTCCATAAGGAAACTAAGGGATATTAAGGCCTCCTTTTAATAGAGAACCGGAACAAAGCATTAGCACATAGTGAATACATGAACTCCTCAAACTACGGTCATCACCGGAAAGTATCCCGAATACTGTCACTCCGGGGTTTACGGATCATAACACGTAGTAGGTTACTATAACTTGCAAGATCGGATCTAGAACATAGATATAATGGTGATAACATAAACGGTTCAGATCTGAAATCATGGCACCCGGGCCCAAGTGACAAGCATTAAGCATGGCAAAGTCATAGCAACATCAATCTCAGAACATAATGGATACTAGGGATCAAGCCCTAACAAAACTAACTCGATTACATGATGAATCTCATCCAACTCCTCACCGACCAGCGAGCCTACGAAGGAATTACTCACTCCCGGTGGGGAGCATCATGGAATTGGCGATGAAGAAGGGTTGGTGATGACAAAGATCGAAGATCCCCCTCTCTGGAGCCCCAAACGGACTCCAGATCTGGCCTCCCGATGAAGAACAGGAGGTGGCGGTGGCTTCATCTCGTGAAACATGATAATTCTTCCTCCCCTATTTTTTCTCTGAAAATGTGAATTTATAGCATCAGAGATAGGGTCAGCTGGGCCACCAGGTGGGGACAACCCACTTGGGCGCACCACTGGCGCGCCTTGGTGGGTTGTGCTCACCTAGGGGGCCCCTCTGGTGGTTCTTGGCTCCAGTATTTTTCTTTTATTCCATAAAAAATCTCCAAAAAGTTTCGTTCCATTTTGAGAACTCTTATTTCTGCACAAAACAACACCATGGTAGTTCTGCTGAAAACAGCGTCAGTCCAGGTTAGTTTCATTCAAATCATGCAAATTAGAGTCCAAAACAAGAGGAAAAGTGTTAGGAAAAGTATATACGATGGAGACGTATCAACTCCCCCAAGCTTAAACCTTTGCTTGTCCTCAAGCAATTCAGTTGATAAACTGAAAGTGAAAAAGAAAAACTTTTACGAACTCTTTTGCTCTTGTTTACATAAATAAGCTTAAGTAGCACCCAGGTTTTCAGCAAAGATCATGACTAACCATGCCAACAATAACTCTTAAAAATTATATTAACTCATATCAATGACATAAACAACTAGCAAGCAATAATAAAGCATCTCAAATGACAACACTTTGTCAAAACAATCATGATATATGACAACAGTGGTATCTCGCTAGCCCTTTCTGAGACCGCAAAACATAATGCAGAGCACCTCCAAAGTTCAAGCAGCGACTAGACATTGTAGTTCATGATAGAAAAGATCCAGTCATGATGCATCCAACATTAGCTATACACAATGCATGAGGATGACAATAGTGCTCTCAGGTCTGGCGCTTATTTGAGAAAGTGATGGCACAACATAAAAGTAAATAGATAATCCCTTCACAGAGGGAAGAAGTGATTTGCAGTGGTGCCAGAGCTCATATTTTTTTTTAAATGGAGATGAATGTAATTTTGAGAAATGCACCCTTCCTGTTCACTTCGCGACCATTAGTTATCGGTATCTTCCTTGCTAAACACATTAGTGGCGGTTCCCAAGCGATAAAAGTAAAGGTTTGCTCCCCCTCCACCAACAAACACACTCCACGGCTAGCCGAATCCACAGGTACCGTCCATACACTCATCATGAGAATGACCCGCTTAGCATGGAAGATACTGACTACCTCTTGTCACTCTATGAATAATCCAGGCACACAAAAACGGATGTTTATTTGAAGTTTTTAGAGGTGGCACATGCAAATTTACTTGGAATGGCAGGGTAATACCGCATATAGGTAGATATATGGTGGACTCATCTGGAATAACTTGGGTTTCAGGATTTTGATGCACAAGCAGTATTCCCGCTTAGTACAGGCAAAGGCTAGCAAATAGGTTGAGAAGCGGCCAGCTAGAGAGCAAAAACGGTCATGAACATGCATTATGCATAAGTAACATTGGATACTAGCATGAGTAGGGTATGAAGACCATGAACATAAATATCATAGAGGCTATGTTGGTTTTGATTCAACTACATGCATGAACATGAGCCAAGTCAAGCCACTCGAACATTCGGAGGAGGATACCATATCATCATACCACATCACCATCATTTTAATGCATGTTGACATCCTAGATAAATCATTATCCACTCCTAGCTACTTAAGCATGGCATGAGAAACTATAATCTCTAATTGTCATTGCAAACATGTTTGATCATAATAGGCTGAATCATGGATACTAGGTTAAACATATTTACAAAAATAGAACATGTTGAGTTCATACCCGTTTCTCTCTGCCACAGACAGTTCATCAAATATCATCATTATTGCCTTTCACTTGCACGACTGAATGATATGAAAATAATAATAGTGCAAGAGTAGTGCCGTGGACTAAACTGGAATCCGCAAACATTTTATTCAAAGGGGAGAAGACAAGGCAATTTGGGCTCTTTGTTAGATCAACAATAATGCATATGAGAGCCACTCAACATTTTCATCGTGGTCTTCCCCTCGGTATGACTCAATATTAAGAAAAGAAATTCAGAGAAACACACTGAAATATTTTTGGAGTTTTTAGTTTTTCTTGAACAAGGCAATTTAAAGAGAAAGACAAAAATGAGAAAAACTATTTACACGGGAGAGCTCCCAACAAGCAAAAGAAGAACAAGGAAATCTTTTTGGGTTTTCTTTTTAATACTACAACTAACTACACTAGAAAGAAAAACCGAAAAGAAGCAAGTAACATTTTTTTGGATTTTTTGAAGTTTTTCAAACACACAAGAAGAAAATGAGAAAATAAATCTAGCATGGATGATACAATGAAAAAGTGTGAACACCGACAATTGGAATGAAATGTGTGAACATGAATGTAATATCGGTGGAAATACATAGTCCCCCAAGCTTAGGTTTTTGGCCTAGCTTGGTAATCACCACTCGTAGTAGCCATCAGGACCCACGTTGAAGTGTTACGGTGCAGGAACCTGAGTGTCCCACTCCCGAGGTTCCTCCTCAGCTGCTGCCTGGGCATTCCGATAGGCAATAATGTCCACTGGCATGATCCTGTATCCTCTCCTAGCAATAGAATCAAACAAAGCAGGTCCAGGCAAAGGGATAATATCACGGGTGTTCTCACTAAAAACCAGGTTGTAAGGAATAGGATTAATAGAATCATTAGTATCAGCAAAATGGTGATCCATCATCACCTGGTGGTCTAGATAAACCTTGGTTAAATGATAATCATCCTGGCGAATCTGAATGTTAAAGTGACTCGCTAAATAAGTCGCATAAATACCGCCATGAATTTTACCCTTAGATCTGTTAAGGTGCAGGCGACGTGCAATGATAGCCCCAAGGCTATAGCTATTATCGCCGTAGAGTGCACGCCGTAAGATGGCGAAGTCCAGAGCACAGAGTGCACCGACCTTCTCTCTAGCGATTAAGCACTTAGCAATAAACAAAGCAAAATAATGCACAACAGGAAACTGCAAACTAGTAGCGGTGACACTCGATACACCTCTCTCATCCCCCACTGAAAGAGTATGATAAAAGCCCTTGAACTCTGCCGGCCTAGGCTCTCCTATTTCCCCGTCAGAAGGGATCAAGCATATGTCACAAAATTCAGTGAGTGGTATCTGACGGGTTTCAGTATATAAATTAAATTGCACCTCAGGGGGGTTATTCCTACTCAGAAAATGAAAACTTTGCACAAAGGAGTTTGTAAGGAGATGGTATTATTCACACTCAGCTACGATGAAGTCGGTGAGACCAGCATTAGCAGCAAATTGTGCGAACTCTAGACAAATTCCGGCCCCATCCATGAAGGGGTTGTGCGACCATTCACACGGGCGCACCTCCGCCATTCTCCGGGTGAGGAGATCATTGTTTAATGACTCCCCAATAACTCCCTTGGAGTTCTTCTTGGAAGCAAACTTCCTAAAGAAACTCATCTTATTCCTATACACAAAATTTTGAAAATTTTAGTCCACAAATTTTTTTTCAACAAAACTTTGCAAGATTAATAGCAACTACTCATAGGGATGTATAGAGGCCATAATATGCATTCAAACTACTTCGAACTCTAAGAATTCAACATGCAAGCTCATCTACAGCAGCACCAAGAGTAGCTAATTATTCAAAATATAATCCACTAAAGCAAAAACTAATTGGACAAACAGGGGAGTCACATACCAAGTAGCAATTCCTCGAAATAGTTTCGGAAATGGAGCTTCAAGCAAAGAGATCGAAATCCGCGGGTTTGAGAGCAAGAACACGAGAGAGAGAGAGCAATGGTGAATTTTTTTCTGGAGGTAGGTGATGACATGGGCTAAAGAGATAAGTGAGGGGGGCCACGTGGGGACCACAACCCACCAGGGCACGCCTGGGGCTGCTAGCGCACCCAGGTGGGTTGTGCCCACCTGGTGCACCCCCCTCTGATGTTACTTGCATCAAAAATTCTTAAATATTCAGAAAAAATCGTATTAAATTTTTAGGGCATTCTGAGAACTTTTATTTTTGGGTCATTTTTTATTGCACGGGAAAATCAGAAAACAGACAAAACAAGGCATTTTATTTTATTTAACTAAGAAAAACAGAGAAGAAAAGTTGGGAGCAGAAGGTAGTGCCTACTAAATTCATCAACATCATACCTCTCAAAAATGATCCATTAATAAGGTTGATCAAGTCTTATTAACAACCACTTTCGATTAGCATGAAACCGAAGAACTTTCGTAAAACACTAAGTTACCTCAACGGGAATATGCATGTCCCCCATAATAAGCATTTCATATTTCTTTTTGGCAGTAGGTAGAGGTAGTTGAAAACTTCCAATAGTGATTGTCGGAGATTTTTCAATAACATTAATACCATTCACTTGGAATTGTTTCTTCGGAAAGTGCACCGTATGCTCATTACCATTGATATGAAAAGTGACCTTGCTTTTATTGCAATCAATAAGAGCCCCTGCAGTATTCAAGAAGGGTCTACCAAGGATAATCGACATGTTGTCATCCTCGGGCATCTCAAGTATAACAAAGTCAGTCAAGATAGTAACATTAGCAACAACAACGAGCACATCCTCACAAATACCGATAGGTATGGCAATTGATTTATCAGCCATTTGCAAAGATATTTCAGTAGGTGTGAGTTTATTCAAATCAAGTCTTTTATAAAAAGAGAAAGGCATAACACTAACACCAGCTCCTAAATAACATAAAGCAGTTTTCACATAGTTTCTTTTGATGGAGCAAGGTATAGTTGGTATTCCAGGATCTCCAAGTTTTTTAGGTACTCCATCCTTAAAATAATAATTAGCAAGCATGGTGGAGATTTTGTTGGGGAACGTAGCATGCAATTTATAAATTTTCCTACGCTCACGCAAGATCTATCTAGGAGATGCATAGCAATGAGAGGTGGAGAGTATGTCCACGTACCCTCGTAGACCGAAAGCGGAAGCGTTAGCTTAACGCAGTTGATGTAGTTGAACGTCTTCGCGATCCAACCGATCAAGCACCAAACGTACGGCGCCTCCGAGTTCAGCACATGTTCAGCTCGATGACGTCCCTCGAGCTCTTGATCCAGTTGAGGACGAGGGAGAGTTCCGTCAGCACGACGGCGTGGCGACGGTGATGATGAAGTTACCGGCGCAGGGCTTCACCTAAGCACTACGACGATATGACCGAGGTGTGTAACTGTGGAGGGGGGGCACCGCACACGGCTAAGACAAATCTTGGTGTGTCTTTGGGGTGCCCCCTTCCCCCGTATATAAAGGAGGGAGGGAGAGAAGCCGGCCCCCTAGGGGCGTGCTAAGAGTATGGAGTCCTACTAGGACTTCCAAGTCCTAGTAGGAATCCCTTTCCCTTTTCGGAGTAGGAGAGAAGGAAAGAGGGAAAGAGAGAGGGAGTAGGAAAGGGTAAGGGGGGGCACCGCCCCCTTTCCCCTAGTCCAATTCGGACCCATGGGGGGGCGTGCACCACCTCCCCTTTGGCCTGCCTCCTCTTTTCCCGTATGGCCCAATAAGGCCCATTACTTCTCCCGGTGAATTCCCGTAACTCCCCGGTACTCCGAAAAATACCCGAATCACTCGGAACATTTCCGATGTCCGAATATAGCCTTCCAATATATGAATCTTTACCTCTCGACCATTTCGAGACTCCTCATCATGTCCGTGATCTCATCCGGGACTCCGAACAAACTTCGGTCATCAAATCACATAACTCATAATACAAATCGTCATCGAACATTAAGCGTGCGGACCCTACGGGTTCGAGAACTATGTAGACATGACCGAGACACATCTCCGGTCAATAACCAATAGCGGAACCTGGATGCTCATATTGGCTCCTACATATTCTACGAAGATCCTTATCGGTCAAACTGCATAACAACATACGTTATTCCCTTTGTCATCGGTATGTTACTTGCCCGAGATTCGATCATCGGTATCATCATACCTAGTTCAATCTCGTTACCGGCAAGTATCTTTACTCGTTCCGCAATGCATCATCCCGCAACTAACTCATTAGTCACATTGCTTGTAAGGCTTCATATGATGTGCATTACCGAGAGGGCCCAGAGATACCTCTCCGATACTCAGAGTGACAAATCATAATCTCGATCTATGCCAACCCAACAAACACCTTCGGAGACACCTGTAGAGCATCTTTATAATCACCCAGTTACGTTGTGACGTTTGATAGCACACAAGGTGTTCCTACGGTATTCGGGAGTTGCATAATCTCATAGTCAAAGGAATATGTATAAGTCATGAAGAAAGCAATAGCAATAAAACTTAACGATCATAATGCTAAGCTAACGGATGGGTCTTATCTATCACATCATTCTCTAATGATGTGATCCCGTTTATCAAATGACAACACATGTCTATGGTTAGGAAACTTAACCATCTTTGATTAACGAGTTAGTTAAGTAGAGGCATACTAGGGACACTCTGTTTGTCTATGTACTCACACATGTACTAAGTTTTCGGTTAATACAATTCTAGCATGAATAATAAACATTTATCATGATATAAGGAAATATAAATAACAACTTTAGTATTGCCTCTAGGGCATATTTCCTTCAGTCTCCCACTTGCACTAGAGTCAATAATCTAGTTCACATCGCCATGTGATTTAACACCAATAGTTCACATCTTTATGTGATTAACACCCATAGTTCACATCGCCATGTGACCAACACCCAAATGGTTTACTAGAGTCAATAATCTAGTTCACATCGCTATGTGATTAGCACCCAAAGAGTACAAAGGTGTGATCATGTTTTGCTTGTGAGAGAGGTTTAGTCAACGGGTCTGCCATATTCAGATTCGTATGTATTTTGCAAACTTCTATGTCTACAATGCTCTGCACGGAGCTACTTTAGCTAATTGCTCCCACTTTCAATATGTATCCAGATTGAGACTCAGAGTCATCCAGATCAGTATCAAAGCTTGCATCGACATAACCCTTCATGATGAACTCTTCATCACCTCCATAATCGAGAAACATTTCCTTAGTCCTCTAAGGATAATTTTGACCGTTGTCCAGTGATCTACTCCTGGATCAATATTGTACGCCCTTGCTAAACACATGGCAAGGTACACGATATGTCTGGTACACAGTATGGCATACTTTATAGAACCTATGGCTGAGGCATAGGGAATGACTTTCATTCTCTCTCTATCTTCTGCCGTGGTCATGCTTTGAGTCTTACTCAACTTCACACCTTGCAACACAGGCAAGAACCCTTTCTTTGACTGATCCATTTTGAACTTCTTCAAAATCTTGTCAAGGTATGTGCTTTGTGAAAGTCCTATTAAGCGTCTCGATCTATCCCTATAGATCTTGATGCTCAATACTTAAGCAGCTTCACTGAGGCCTTTTTATTGAAAAATTCTTATTCAAGTATCCTTTTATGCTATCCAGAAATTCTATATCATTTCCAATCAGCAATATGTCATCCACATACAATATCAGAAATGCTACAGAGCTCCCACTCACTTTCTTGTAAATACAGGCTTCTCCAAAAGTCTGTACAAAACCATATGCTTTGATCACTTCATCAAAGCATATATTCCAACTCCGAGATGCTTGCACCAGTCCATAAATGGATCGCTGGAGCTTGCACACTTTGTTAGCACCTTTAGGATGGACAAAACCTTCTGGTTGCATCATATACAACTCTTCTTTAATAAATCCATTAAGGAATGCAGTTTTGACATCCATTTGCCAGATTTCATAAAATGCGGCAATTACTAACATGATTCGGACAGACTTTAAACATCGAATTGAGTGAGAAAATCTCATCGTAGTCAACACCTTGAACTTGTCGAAAACTTTTTTGCGACAATTCGAGCTTTGTAGATAGTAACACTACTATCAGCGTCTATCTTCCTCTTGAAGATCCATTTATTCTCAATGGCTCGCCGATCATCGGGCAAGTCAGTCAAAGTCCATACTTTGTTCTCATACATGGATCCTATCTCAGATTTCATGGCCTCAAGCCATTTCGTGGAATCTGGGCTCATCATCGCTTCCTCATAGTTTGTAGGTTCGTCATGGTCTAGTAACATGACTTCCAGAACAGGATTACCGTACCACTCTGGTGTGGAAAGTACTCTGGTTGACCTACGTGGTTTTGTAGTAACTTGATCTGAAGTTTCATGATCATCATCATTAGCTTCCTCACTAATTGGCGTGGGCATCACTGGAACTGATTTCTGTGATGAACTACTTTCCAATTCGGGAGAAGGTACAATTACCTCATCAAGTTCTACTTTCCTCCCACTCACTTCTTTCGAGAGAAACTCCTTCTCTAGAAAGGATCCATTCTTAGCAACAAAGATTTTTGCCTTCGGATCTGTGATAGAAGGTGTACCCAACAGTTTCTTTTGGGTATCCTACGAAGACGCACTTCTCCGATTTGGGTTCGAGCTTATCAGGCTGAAGCTTTTTCACATAAGCATCGCAACCCCAAACTTTAAGAAACAACAGCTTAGGTTTCTTGCCAAACCACAGTTCATATGGTGTTGTCTCAACGGATTTAGATGGTGCCCAATTTTAACATGAATGCAGCTGTCTCTAATGCATAACCCCAAAACAATAGTGGTAAATCGGTAAGAGACATCATAGATCGCACCATATCTAATAAAGTACGGTTACAATGTTCGGACACACCATTACGCTGTGGTGTTCCAGGTGGCGTGAGTTGCGAAACTATTCCACATTGTTTTAAATGAAGACCAAACTCGTAACTCAAATATTCGCCTCCGTGGTCAGATCATAGAAACTTTATTTTCTTGTTACGATGATTTTCCACTTCACTCTAAAATTCTTTGAACTTTTCAAATGTTTCAGACTTGCGTTTCATTAAGTAGATATACCTATATCTGCTCAAATCATCTGTGAAGGTCAGAAAATAACGATACCCGCCGCGAGCCTCAACACTCATCGGACCGCATACATCAGTATGTATTATTTCCAATAAGTCAGTAGCTCGCTCCATTGTTCCGGAGAACGGAGTCTTAGTCATCTTGCCCATGAGGCATGGTTCGCAAGCATCAAATGATCCATAATCAAGTGATTCCAAAAGTCCATCTGCATGGAGTTTCTTCATGCGCTTTACACCAATATGACCTAAACGGCAGTGCTACAAATATGTTGCACTATCATTATCAACTTTGCATCTTTTGGCATCAATATTATGAATATGTGTATCACTACGATCGTGATTCAATAAACGATTTATATTGAGTGTATGACCATAGAAGGTTTTATTCATGTAAACAGAACAACAATTATTCTCTGACTTAAATGAATAACCGTATCGCAATAAACATGATCCAATCATATTCATGCTCAACGCAAACACCAAATAACATTTATTTAGGTCCAACACTAATCCCGAAGGTAGAGCGGTTGTGCGATGGTGATCTTATCAACCTTGGAATCACTTCCAACACACATTGTCACCTCATCATTAACTAGTCTCCATTCATTTTGCAACTCCTGTTTCGAGTTACTAATGTTAGCAACTGAACCGGTATCAAATACCCAGGGGCTACTATGAACACTAGTAAAATACACATCAATAACATATATATCAAATATACCTTTGTTCACTTTGCCATCCTTCTTATCCGCCAAGTATTTGGGGCAATTCTGCTTCCAGTGACCATTTCCTTTGCAGTAGAAGCACTCAGTTTCAGGCTTAGGTCCATCTTTGGGCTTCTTCACGGGAGTGACAACCTGTTTGCCATTCTTCTTGAAGTTCCCTTTCTTTCCCTCGCCCTTTTTCTTGAAACTAGTGGTCTTGTCAACCATCAACACTTGATGGTATTTCTTGATTTCTACCTTCGCCGATTTCAGCATCGTGAAGAGCTTGGGAATCGTTTTCATCATCCCTTGCATATTATAGTTCATCACGAAGTTCTAGTAACTTGGTGATAGTGACTAGAGAACTCTGTCAATCACTATTTTATCTGGAAGATTAACTCCCACTTGATTCAAACGATTGTAGTACCCAGACATTCTGAGCATATGCTCACTGGTTGAGCTATTCTCCTCCATCTTGTAGGCAAAGTATTTGTCAGAGGTCTCATACCTCTCGACACGGGCATGAGTCTGAAATACCGATTTCAGCTCTTGGAACATCTCATATGCTCTGTGGCGTTCAAAACGTTTTTGAAGTCCCGGTTCTAAGCCGTAAATCATGGCGCACTAAACTATCAAGTAGTCATCATATCGAGCTTGCTAAACGTTCATAATGTTTGCATCTGCTCCTGCAATAGGTCTGTCACCTAGCGGTGCATCAAGGACATAATTCTTCTGTGCAGCAATGAGGATAATCCTCAGATCACGGAACCAGTCCGCATCATTGCTACAATCATCTTTCAACTTAGTTTTCTCTAGGAACATATCAAAAATAAAACAGGGGAGCTATACGCGAGCTATTGATCTACAACATAATTTGCAAATACTACCAGGACTAAGTTCATGAGAAATTAAAGTTCAATTAATCATATTACTTAAGAACTCCCACTTAGATAGACATCCCTCTAGTCATCTAAATGATCACGTGATCCATATCAACTAAACCATGTCCGATCATCACGTGAGATGGAGTAGTTTTCAATGGTGAACATCTCTATGTTGATCATATCTACTATATGATTCACGTTCGACCTTTCGGTCTCAGTGTTCCGAGGCCATATCTGCATATGCTAGGCTCGTCAAGTTTAACCCAAGTATTCTGCACGTGCAAAACTAGCTTGCACCCGTTGTATGTGAACGTAGAGCTTATCACACCCGATCATCACGTGGTGTCTCGGCACGACGAACTATCGCAACGGTGCATACTCAGGGAGAACACTTATACCTTGAAATTTAGTGAGGGATCATCTTATAATGCTATCGTCATACTAAGCAAAATAAGATGCATAAAAGATAAACATCACATGCAATCAAAATATGTGACATGATATGGTCATCATCATCTTGTGCCTTTGATCTCCATCTCCAAAGCACCGTCATGATCTCCATCGTCACCGGCTTGACACCTTGACCTCCATCGTAGCGTCGTTGTCATCTCGCCAACTATTGCTTCTACGACTATCGCTACCGCATAGTGATAAAGTAAAGCAATTACATGGCGATTGCATTTTATACAATAAAGCGACAACCATAAGGCTCCTGCCAGTTGCAGATAACTTTTACAAAACATGATCATCTCATACAATAACGTGTATCACATCATGTCTTGACCATATCACATCACAGCATGCCCTGCAAAAACAAGTTAGACGTCCTCTACTTTGTTGTTGCAAGTTTTACGTGGCTGCTACGGGCTTCAAGCAAGAACCGTTCTTACCTACGCATCAAAACCACAATGATTTTTCATCAAGTGTGTTGTTTTAACCTTCAACAAGGACCGGCCGTAGTCAAACTCGATTCAACTAAAGTTGGAGAAACAGACACCCGCCAGCCACCTTTGTGCAAAGCACGTCGGTAGAACTAGTCTCATGAACACGGTCATGTAATGTCGGTCCAGGCCGCTTCATCCAACAATACCACCGAATCAAAGTAAGACATTGGTGGTAAGCAGTATGACTATTATCGCCCACAACTCTTTGTGTTCTACTCGTGCATATCATCTACGCATAGACCTGGCTCGGATGCCACTGTTGGGGAACGTAGCATGCAATTTCAAAATTTTCCTAAGCTCACGCAAGATCTATCTAGGATATGCATAGCAACGACAGGGGGAGAGTATGTCCACGTACCCTCGTAGACCAGAAGCGGAAGCGTTAGCTTAATGCGGTTGATGTAGTCGAACGTCTTCGCGATCCAACCGATCAAGCACCAAACGTACGGCGCCTCCGAGTTCAGCACACGTTCAGCTCGATGATGTCCCTCGAGCTCTTGATCCAGTTGAGGACGAGGGAGAGTTCCGTCAGCACGACGGCGTGGCGACGGTGATGATGAAGTTACCAGCGCAGGGCTTCGCCTAAGCACTACGACGATATGACCGAGGTGTGTAACTGTGGAGGGGGGGCACCGCACACGGCTAAGACAAATCTTGGTGTGTCTTTGGGGTGCCCCCTTCCCCCGTATATAAAGGAGGGAGGGAGAGAGGCCGGCCCCCTAGGGGCGCGCCAAGAGTATGGAGTCCTACTAGGACTTCCAAGTCCTAGTAGGAATCCCTTTCCCTTTTCGGAGTAGGAGAGAAGGAAAGAGGGAAAGAGAGAGGGAGTAGGAAAGGGTAAGGGGGCGCCGCCCCCTTTCCCCTAGTCCAATTCGGACCCATGGGGGGGGCGCGCGCCACCTCCCCTTTGGCCTGCCTCCTCTTTTCCCGTATGGCCCAATAAGGCCCATTACTTTTCCCGGTGAATTCCCGTAACTCCCCGGTACTACGAAAAATACCCGAATCACTCGGAACCTTTTCGATGTCCGAATATAGCCTTCCAATATATGAATCTTTACCTCTCGATCATTTCGAGACTCCTCATCATGTCCGTGATCTCATCCGGGACTCCGAACAAACTTTGGTCATCAAATCACATAACTCATAATACAAATCGTCATCGAACGTTAAGCATGCGGACCCTACGGGTTCGAGAACTATGTAGACATGACCGAGACACATCTCCGGTCAATAACCAATAGCGAAATCTGGATGCTCATATTGGCTCCTACATATTCTACGAAGATTTTTATCTGTCCAACCGCATAACAACATACGTTATTCCCTTTGTCATCGGTATGTTACTTGCCCGAGATTCGATCGTCGATATCATCATACCTAGTTCAATCTCGTTACCGGCAAGTCTATTTACTCGTTCCGCAATGCATCATCCCGCAACTAACTCATTAGTCACATTGCTTGCAAGGCTTCATATGATGTGAATTACTGAGAGGGCCCAGAGATACCTCTCCGATACTCGGAGCGACAAATCCTAATCTCGATCTATGCCAACCCAACAAACACCTTCGGAGACACCTGTAGAGCATCTTTATAATCACCCAGTTATGTTGTGATGTTTGATAGCACACAAGGTGTTCCTGCGGTATTCGGGAGTTGCATAATCTCATAGTCAAAGGAATATGTATAAGTCATGAAGAAAGCAATAGCAATAAAACTAAACGATCATAATGCTAAGCTAACGGATGGGTCTTGTCCATCACATCATTCTCTAATGATGTGATCCTGTTTATCAAATGACAACACATGTCTATGGTTAGGAAACTTAACCATCTTTGATTAACAAGCTAGTCAAGTAGAGGCATACTAGGGACACTCTGTTTGTCTATGTATTCACACATGTACTAAGTTTCCGGTTAATACAATTCTAGCATGAATAATAAACATTTACATGATATAAGGAAATATAAATGACAACTTTATTACTGCCTCTAGGGCATATTTCCTTCAGATTTCAGCTTCTGGTATTTTTCTTTTTATTAGAGATGATGTCTTTCATGTATTTTGCATAAGAGGCCATCTTTAATATATCAGTCAAACAAGTGCGCAAAAAGACTGGCCTAAGCATTTCAGCAAAGCGTTCAAATTCTTCATCATCTTTCTTCTTAGTTGATTTAGGTGTAAAGGGCATGGGTTTTTTAACCCATGGTTCTGTTTCTTTACCATGTTTTCTAGCAACAAAGTCTCTTTTATCATATCTTTTATTTCTGGGTTGTGGGTTATCAAGATCAACAGTTGGTTCTATCTCAACATCATTATCTAGTTGTTTATCATTGTCTGGTTGAGTATCTTCATGAACATCATCATTATCTTTTTCATTATCACTAGGTGAATGTTCATTACCAGATTGAGTTTCAGCATCAGAGATAGAAACATCATTATCATTATCAGGAGGTTTTTCTATTTCAGGTTCACTAGAGGCATGCAAAGTCCTATCATTTTTCTTTTTCTTCTTCTTTTTAGAAGGACTAGGTGCATCCGCATTAATTCTTTGAGAATCTTATTCAATTCTTTTAGGGTGTCCTACAGGATAAAGTGGTTCCTGAGTCATTTTACCTCCTCTAGTTGCTACTCTAACAGCAAAGTCATTTATATTATTATTCATTTCATCTAGCAACTTTCTTTGGGATTTAGAAACTTGTTCTAGTTGAGTTTGAACCATAGAGGTATGTTTTCCTACACCTCTAACATCATTGGTGATTCTAAATAACAAGTCACTCAAGCGAGCAATCATATCAGAATTATATTTCAATTGTTTCATAACATTTTCATTGAAGTGATCCTGCTTTCTAATGTAGTTATCAAACTCATAAAGGCATTGACTAGGATGCATATTATAAGGATTGTCCCATTCATTAAATTTCATTAAAGAATTTACCTCTACCACCTTGGGTGGTGGTGTGTCAAGTCCATGTATCTCTTCAATAGGAGGTAAATTTTTAACATCCTCTGCCTTAATACCTTTTTCCTTCATGGATTTCTTTGCCTCTTGCAAATCTTCAGGGCTGAGATATAAAATACCCCTCTTCTTTGGAGTGGGTTTATGCAGTGGTTCAGGAAGAGTCCAATCATCGTAATTTGTCAATATATTATTCAGTAATTCCTCAGCTTGTTCAGCAGTTCGTTCCCTGAAAACACAACTAGCACATGTCGGGGAAACAACACCTATGGGATCGGGTGGATCCCTTCTACGGTTTGGCAGGGAGGAGGGGTGCACGAAGAGCAGATCTAGAGATCAACACGAGGGATTTTTACCCAGGTTCGGGCCGTTGAGAAGCGTAAAACCCTAGTCCTGCTTGGTGTGTATATTATGTGTTCTTGAGCTTCGGCTAGCTGCATGCAAGCTGGGCCGTAGAGTCCAAAAAGTCCGACTCCTTCTACAGTATGCCTTGGGCCTCCTTTTATACATCAAAGGGGCTGCCACAGTGGCACACAGGAGGTGTAAAGTGCTACAGTGCACATGCTTATCTCTGGCGTCTTAGGACAAGCGCATTAAATGCGGTGCTTACATGCCCCCCTAACTTTATCGGGGACGGAAACGGAGCTCGTCCCATCCGTCGCCGCCTCACTCCGTCCTGACACGCACCCAAGATGATGAGGCATGCGAGTGCCAAGCTGACTAGCTAGCCGCTGCGCTGGAGCGGTGGCAGGATCTTCACGAAGATCTTCATGCTGCCACGCAGGTGCTCGCCAGGTTGGCTGGCTTATTGCTGTGCCGGGACGGTGGCAAGGCGGTGGAGCCTTGTCGTGTGTGAGCCTTGCCGTGGCCTCGCGATCATCCCCGGCAAGAGCCTTGCCGGGGCCTCTCAGTTGTCCCCGGTAAGAGCCTTGCCGGGGCCTCGCGGTCGCCCCCAGCAAGAACCTTGCTGGGAAATCCGCTCTCTGGTCTTCACGAAGATCTGCATGCCACCAGTCTTCACAAAGATCTGCATGCTGCTACGCATGCGCCCCTGAGTCTTGGTCTTGACATTGTTGATGGTGTCAGAGCTCTCAACCTCAAGGGTGGTGTTCTTGTCAGTGCCTCGCAAGTCGTCCCGGCAAGGATCTTGCCGGGGCCTCGCGAGCCGCCCCGGCAAGGATTCTGCCGAGGCTCAAGCTTGTCTTCTGCTCCCAAGTTACTGGCTTGGACGCCGTCTTCGTTGTCTTGTATCTTGCCTCCAACTGCCCTCGCCAAGCCTCGCCGCAGGTGCGGCAGCGACTGCCCGTGCACAAGTAAGGGGTACCAAAGGGCCGAAACTTTAGTACACCGACAACACAACTATCTAGGAAGTCCCTAGAAGCATCGGTTAGCCCATTATAGAAGATATCAAGTATTTCATTTTTATTAAGAGGATGATCAGGCAAAGCATTTAGCAATTGGAGAAGCCCCCCCAAGCTTATGGGAGACTCTCTTCTTCAATTTGCACAAAGTTAAATATTTCCTGTAAGACAGCTTGTTTCTTATGAGCAGAAAAATATTTTTCAGAGAAGTAATAAATCATATCCTAGGGACTACGCACACAACCAGGAGCAAGAGTATTGTACCATGTCTTAGCATCACACTTTAATGAGAACGGGAATAACTTGAGAATATAGTAGTAGCGAATTTTATCCTCATGAGCAAAAAGGGTAGCTATATCATTCAATTTAGTGAGATGTGCCACAACAGTTTCAGTTTCATAACCATGGAAAGGATCAGATTCAACCAAAGTAATTAACTCTGGGTTGACAGAGAATTCATAATCCTTATCATCAAAAAAGATAGGTGAAGTAGCAAACTTAGGATCACATTTCATTCTAGCATTCAAAGATTTCTCTTTCAGTTTGCATAATAATTTATTGAGATCATCTCTATCATTGCAAGCAAGAAAATCTCTAGTTGTCTCCTCATCCATAACATAACCTTCAGGTACTGATACGTCTCCAATGTATCTATAATTTTTTATTGTTCCATGCTGTTATATTATCATTCTTGAATGTTTTAAAATCATTTTATAATCATTTTATATCATTTTTTGGTACTAACCTATTGACATAGTGCCCACTACCAGTTGCTGTTTTCTGCATGCTTTTTTACATCGCAGGAAATCAATACCAAACAGAGTCGAAACGCAGCGAAACTTTTTGTGGATTTTTTTTGGACCAGAAGACATCCAATGGCCGGAGAAGCACCTGGGGGGTGCTCCGAGGGGAGCACAACCCACCAGGTCGCGCCTGGAGGCCCAGGCGTGCCCAGGTGGGTTGTGCCCACCTCGGCCGCCTCCCGCACCGCCTCTTTGCTCTATAAATACTCCAATATTCCAGAAACCCTAGGGGAGTCGACAAAAATCAATTCCAACCACCGCAAGTTCCAGAACCACCAGATCCAATCTAGACACCATCACAGAGGGGTTCATCATCCTCATTGGTGCCTCTCCGATGATGCGTGAGTAGTTCATTGTAGACCTTCGGGTCCGTAGTTAGTAGCTAGATGGCTTTCTCTCTCTCATTTGATTCTCAATACAATGGTCTCTTGGAGATCCATATGATGTAACTCTTTTTGCGGTGTGTTTGTTGGGATCCGATGAACTTTGAGTTTATGATCAGATCTATGTTTTTACCATGAAAGTTATTTGAGTCTTCTTTGATCTCTTATATGCATGATTGCTTATAGCCTCGTATTTCTTCTCCGATATTTGGGTTTTGTTTGGCCAACTTGATATAGTTATCTTGCAATGGGAAGAGGTGCTTTGTGATGGGTTCGATCTTACGGTGCTTGATCCCAGTGACAGAAAGGGAAACGACACGTATGTATCGTTGCCATTAAGGATAACAAGATGGGGTCTATTTCTACATAAATAGATCTTGTCTACATCATGTCATCGTTCTTATTGCATTACTCCGTTTCTCCATGAACTTAATACACTAGATGCATGCTGGATAGCGGTCGATGTGTGGAGTAATAGTAGTAGATGCAGGCAGGAGTCGGTCTACTAATCTTGGACATGATGCCTATATAATGATCATTGCCTAGATATTGTCATGATTATTTAAAGTTCTATCAATTGCCCAACAGTAATTTGTTTCCACTGTTTGCTATTTTTCTCGAGAGAATCCACTAGTGAAAACTACGGCCCCCGGGTCTCTTCTTTAATATATTTGCCTTCAAGATCTATTTTGCTATTCGCTCTTTTATTTATTTGCAACTTTTATTTTCAGATCTATTAATCCAAAAACCCAAAAATACCTCGCTGAATTTTATTTGCTTTTATTTGCATCTTTCAATCAACTACAATTTTATCTATCTTGTTACCCGAAAGGGATTGACAACCCCTTTAACACCTCGGGTAGCAAGTATTTGTTCTTTGTGTGCAGGAGCTGTTTACGTGGTGTTGCGTGGTTCTCCTACTGATTTGATAACTTTGGTCTCATCACTAAGGGAAATACCTACCGTCGCTGTGCTGCATCATCCCTCCCTCTCTGGGGAAAAACCGACGTAGTTCTAGCAGACATCAAGAGGAGTTTCTGGTGCCGTTGCTGGGGAGACATCATCAACATCAACCAGGTTCCTAATCACAAATCTCATCTCCTTGCAATTTACATTATTTGCCATTTGCCTCTTGTTTTCCTCTCCCCCACTTCACAAAAATTTGCCGTTTTATTCGCCCTCTTTTTGTTCGTCGTTTTCTCGTCAGATCTGTTTTTGAGCGCAATCTTGTTGCGATGTCACCATGACTCAAGAGAACACCAAGTTGTGTGATTTCTCAAATACCAACAACAATGATTTTATTAGCACTCCGATTGCTCCTCCCGCCACTAGCGCGGAGACTTGTGATATTAATACTGCTTTGTTGAATCTTGTTATGAAATATCAGTTTTCCGGTACTCCTAATGAGGATGTCGCATCCTATCTTAACACATTCATAGAATTATGCGATATGCAAAAGAAAAAAGATGTGGACAATGATGTTGTGAAGTTGAAATTATTTCCGTTTTCTTTGCGAGATCACGCAAAAATTTGGTTTTCCTCTTTGCCTCGCAATAGTATCGATTCTTGGAATAAGTGCAAGGATGCTTTTATTACTAAGTTTTTTCCGCCCACAAAAATCATTTCCCTTAGAACCCAGATCATGAATTTCAAGCAACTTGAGCATGAGCATGTTGCACAATCTTGGGAAAGGATGAAAATGATGCTAAGGAATTGCCCAACTCATGGGTTAAATCTTTGGATGATCATACAAAAAAATTATGCGGGATTGAATTTTGTTTCTCGTAATCTTTTAGATTCCGCCACGGGGGGTACTTTTATGGAAATTACTTTGGGTGAAGCTACTAAATTGCTAGATAACATCATGGCAAATTATTCACAATGGCATACCGAAAGGGCTCCTACTAGTAAAAAAGTTAATTCGGTAGAAGAAATAAATTCTTTGAGTGAAAAAGTTGATGCTCTTATGAAGTTGGTTGCTAATAAAAATGCTCCTATTGATTTTAATGATATGCCTTTGTCTACTTTGATTGAGCAAAATAGTGATGCCATAGACGTGAACTTTATTTCGCGAAACAACTTTAATAACAATGCTTATAGAGGTAATTTTAATCCTAGGCCTTTTCCTAGTAATTCCTCTAATAATTATGGTAATTCCTACGGTAATCCTTCTTATAATAATAATAGGAACATCTCTGATCTTGAGAATAATATTAAAGAATTTATCAATACTCAAAAAGTTTTCAATGCTACAATCGAAGAGAAGCTGAATAAGATTGATGATATGTCTAGAAGTATTGATAGAATTTCTCATGATGTGGAAAATCTCAAAATGAAAATTTTTGTGCCTAAGGTTGAGGAATCTATTAAAGCTCTTTATGTTTCTAGGGATGAAAGTAAGAAAAGAACCGCTATGCTTAGAGCTAGACGAGAATTTTTAGAAAAGGCGTTTTCTAGTGATTGCTTTCATAAAAGTGATGAAGATCTTAAAATGATTGGTGTTTCTTCTATTGATTCCTTGTTTAGAAAAATTAAGATTGATGATACAGGGACTGGAGAAGAGTCAACTTTAGCTAGAAGGCATCCCGATAATTTGGAGGGTGAAAATCTTGTTGAAAATTTTGATAAAAGTGGGTTTGAAGAGGTCAAGAATTTAACTAGTGATGTGCCCACTATTTTGGATTACAAAGACTTTAATTATGATATTTGCTCTTTGGTTGATTGTACTTCTTTGTTGCAATTCATGATAAATTCACCCCATGCCTATGAACAAAATAAAGCTTTTACTAAACATATTGTTGATGCTATGATGAAAGCTTCTGAAAAAAGTTGGAATCAGAAGTTTCAATTCCTAGAAAACTACATGATGAATGGGAACCTATTATCAAAGTCAAGATTAAAAATTATGAGTGTTTTGCATTATTTGACTTGGGTGCTAGTGCTTCTACAATTCCTAAATCTTTGTGTGATGTGCTTGGTCTTACCGATATTGAAGAATGCTCTTTAAATTTGCACTTGGCGGATTCTACTATTAAAAAGCCTATGGGAAGAATTAATGATGTTCTTATTCTTGCAAATAGGAATTATGTGCCCACAGATTTTATTGTTCTTGATATTGATTGCAATCCGTCTTGCCCAATTATTCTTGGTAGACCATTTTTACGTACTATTGGTGCCGTGATTGATATGAAAGAAGGCAATATTAAATTTAAATTTCCACTAAGGAAGGGTATGGAGCACTTCCCTAGGACAAGAATTAGGCCACCTTATGAATCAATCATGAGGGCATCTTATGGATCTCGAAACAAAGTTGACAACACGTAGATCTTTTGCGTTATGCCTAGCTAGGGGCGTAAAACGATAGCGCTCGTTGGGAGGCAACCCAACTTGTATCTTTTTGCTTTTTGGTTTTCTTTCTGTTTCCAATAAAAAAACCCAATTATGCCTCTGATTAGATGTGTTTTTGTGGTTTAAATTAGTGTTTGTGCCAAGCAAAGCCTTTGGGATGATTTGGGTGATAGTTGATTTGATCTTGTTGGAAAACAGAATTTTTTGCGTCCAGTAAAACAATTTTTAAAATTCACAGAAGAGAATTAAAATTCTTAATGATTTACACAAGATTTATATACAAATTTCCTCTGTTGTCCTAATTTTTCAGAATTTTTCGAGTTACATAATTATGAGAACAATTCATATCTTTGCAGACTGTTCTGTTTTTGACAGATTCTGTTTTCTTTGCATTGTGTGCTTATTTTGATGAATCTATGGTTTTCTTTGAAGAGTTTTTGCCATGGAAAGTTAGAATACAGTAGATATAATGCAATAACAAAATTTGAATGGGTTTTCTACAGTACTTAAAGTAAAGATTGGTTTTCTTATACTAACGGATCTCACGAAGGTTTTGTTGAGTTTTGTGTGATTGAAGTTTTCAAGTTTTGGGTGATATTACGATGGATGAAGGAATAAGGAGTAGCAAAAGGCTAAGCTTGGGGATGCCCGAGGTACCCCAAGGTAATATTCAAGAAGTATCAAGCAACTAAGCTTGGGGATGCCCCCGAGTGGCATCCCCTCTTTCTTCTAACGACCATCGGTATTTTACTTGGAGCTATATTTTTATTCGCCACATGTTATGAGTTTTGCTTGGAGCGTCTTGTATGATATGAGTCTTTGCTTGTTTTGCTTTTTATTTTAAGTCTTGAATCCTTGCTGGACACACCTTTTTGAGAGAGCCAAAAGTTATGCTATGCTTGCTCCTATGCTTCACTTAAATTTTTAGAGCCTTGGAATTGCTCTAGTCTTCACTTATATCTTTTTGAGCACGGTGTGCTTTGTTATTTTTGAAGAAATGCTCTCATGCTTCACTTAGATTAATTTGAGAGAAAGAAATATTATGCTCATGTTCTTCACTTATATTTGTTTGAGCTTATTAAAAGCAACATATGAAACTAGTCCCAAAGTGATAGATGTCCAAGAAGGATATAATAAAAACTTTCATGAAGATCATTGGACAAAATAAACGTGGTTCTTTGTAATAGTTTTGAGATATGAAGATATAATATGTGAGCCATGTTGATGAGTAATTGTGCTTTAGTAAGAATATTGGTGTTAAGGTTTGTGATTCCCTATGCAAGTACGAAAGTCAATAGTTATGCAATGAAATTATATCTTACTTATGGTGCATTATTCGGTGTTACTTATGCTTAATGCTTGCTTACGAGATTATTCGTTTCTTGGTTGGGCGCTTCTCAATCTTTTTGCTAGCCATCATTTGCACTAAGTATGATCACTACTTGTGCATCCAAAACCCTTTAAACCAGTTTTGCCATATGAGTCCACTATACCTACCTATATGCGGTATTTCCGTGCCGTTCTAAGCAAATTTGTATGCGCCATCTCTAATTTTCAAAATAAAATTTTCTTTTGTATGCTCGTGCCGCTCGCGAGGCGGTGAGGGGTGGCCGATATTTTCCATGCTAGATGTGTTATTCTCACGATGAGTGTTTATCCACTTGTCATTGCACGAGAGTACGGCAAAGGTATTAGGGATGCCCAATCCCGAAATAAAAAATGAATTTACTTTATGTTGTCAAATAATAAATTTCTTGGAAAGTGTTGGTATGGAGGGCACCCATGGATACGGCTAGCCATGGAAAGTGAAAGAAATGGTGGAAAAAGGAATAAACTTTATTTTCTGTTTGGGAACCGCCTATGATATATCTAGCATGGAAAGTGTTGGGAGCTCTAAGTTGTTTTCGTTGGTGGGAAAAGTATGCCTCTCAAAATGTTTTTATCTCTCAATTTAAGCTTTGAGCTCTGGAACCTCTACAAATCCCTACCTCCCTTCGTGAAGGGCCTTTCTTTACTTTATGCAATTTTTATTTTTAATTTGAGTCTCCATCTTCTCTTATAAAGCACCAACTAAGGGGCACTATGATCATACTTGAGCATTGGGTGTAGCTAATATTCGAGTGTGTTTCATGAATAGATCAATGATTGAGCATGACGGGCTAGGGATAACTTGCTTTAGCGTTGATATTTTGAAAGACATGGTTGCCTGTTGATATGCTTGAGTATTTAAATTATCATGTCAAAACTATTGCTTTGAACCATATAAAAGTCCAAATGTCCATGCTATTAAGAAAAGAATATGTGATGAACATGTTAGGCAGCATTCCACATCAAAAATTCTGTTTTTATCATTTACCTACTCGAGGACGAGCAGGAATTAAGCTTGGGGATGCTGATACGTCTCCAACTTATCTATAATTTTTTATTGTTCCATGCTGTTATATTATCATTCTTGGATGTTTTACAATCATTTTATATCATTTTTTGGTACTAACCTATTGACATAGTGCCCAGTGCCAGTTGCTGTTTTCTGCATGTTTTTTTACATCGCAGGAAATCAATACCAAACGGAGTCCAAACGCAGCGAAACTTTTTGTGGATTTTTTTGGACCAGAAGACATCCAGTGGGCCGGAGAAGCACCTGGGGGGGTGCTCCGAGGGGAGAACAACCCACCAGGGCGCGCCCAGGTGGGTTGTGCCCACCTCGGCCGCCTCCCGCACCGCCTCTTTGCTCTATAAATACTCCAATATTCCAGAAACCCTAGGGGAGTTGACGAAAATCAATTCCAGCCACCGCAAGTTCCGGAACCACCAGATCCAATCTAGACACCATCACGGAGGGGTTCATCATCCTCATTGGTGCCTCTCCGATGATGCGTGAGTAGTTCATTGTAGACCTTCGGGTCCATAGTTAGTAGCTAGATGGCTTTCTCTCTCTCGTTTGATTCTCAATACAATGGTCTCTTGGAGATCCATATGATGTAACTCTTTTTGCGGTGTGTTTGTTGGGATCCGATGAACTTTGAGTTTATGATTAGATCTATGTTTTTATCCATGAAAGTTATTTGAGTCTTCTTTGATCTCTTATATGCATGATTGCTTATAGCCTCGTATTTCTTCTCCGATATTTGGGTTTTGTTTGGCCAACTTGATCTATTTATCTTGCAATGGGAAGAGGTGCTTTGTGATGCGTTCGATCTTACGGTGCTTGATCCCAGTGATAGAAAGGGAAACGACACGTATGTATCGTTGCCATTAAGGATAACAAGATGGGGTCTATTTCTACATAAATAGATCTTGTCTACATCATGTCATCATTCTTATTGCATTACTCCGTTTCTCCATGAACTTAATACACTAGATGCATGCTGGATAGCGGTCGATGTGTGGAGAAATAGTAGTAGATGCAGGCAGGAGTCGGTCTACTAATCTTGGACGTGATGCCTATATAATGATCATTGCCTGGATATCGTCATGATTATTTGAAGTTCTATCAATTGCCCAACAGTAATTTGTTTCCACCATTTGCTATTTTTCTCGAGAGAAGCCACTAGTGAAAACTACGGCCCCCGGGTCTCTTCTTTAATATATTTGCCTTCAAGATCTATTTTGCTATTCTCTCTTTTATTTATTTGCAACTTTTATTTTCAGATCTATTAATCCAAAAACCCAAAAATACATCGCTGAATTTTATTTGCATCTTTCAATCTACTACAATTTTATCTATCTCGTTACCCGAAAGGGATTGACAACCCCTTTAACACGTCGGGTTGCAAGTA
Source organism: Thinopyrum elongatum (assembly GCA_011799875.1). Taxonomy (NCBI): domain Eukaryota; kingdom Viridiplantae; phylum Streptophyta; class Magnoliopsida; order Poales; family Poaceae; genus Thinopyrum; species Thinopyrum elongatum. Next base: position 331,286,945 of record CM022299.1, on the reverse strand, counting down.
TTTGTTCTTTGTGTGTAGGAGTTGTTTACGTGGTGTTGCGTGGTTCTCCTACTGGTTCGATATCCTTGGTCTCATCACTGAGGGAAATACCTACCGTCGCTGTGCTGCATCATCCCTCCCTCTCTGGGGAAAAACCGATGTAGTTCTAGCAGACATCAGGTACCTTAGGCAATTCATATCTAGGAGAGCTAGGTCTAACAGGTGTTTCAAGATTTTCAGTTTCAAGTACTTCAACGGTTTCAACAATTTCATTCTCTTTAGCTCTAGCAATTTATTCATCAAGAAAGTCACCTAGTGGCACATCATCATCAAGCAAGGTACTAGCATCATCATGAGTAGCATTCATAGAAGTAGCATCATCAATAACTTGCGACTTATCAGGATTAATAGCATGTGGTGGTGTTGCAAGTCTACTCAAAACAGAAGGTGAATCAAGTGCAGAGTGTGATGGCAGTTCCTTACCTCCCCTCGTCCTAGAGGGAATGATCTTGGTCTTTGTATCCTTCAGATTCTTCATAGTGATAAATTGATAATAATCCCAAGTGACTCAACAAATATAGCTATGCTCCCCGGCAATGGCGCCAGAAAAAGGTCTTGATAACCCACAAGTATAGGGGATCCCAATAGTTTTCTAGGGTAGAGTATTCAACCCAAATTTATAGATTCGACACAAGGGGAGCCAAAGAATATTTGCAAGTATTAGCAGCTGAGTTGTCAATTCAACCACAACTGGAGATTAATTATCTGCAGCAAAGTGATCAGTAGCAAAGTAATATGATAGTTTTGATAGTAGTAGCAACAGCAATAGTAACGGTAACAATGATAGCAAAGATTTTGTAGCAAGTGTAACAGTAACAGTAGCAGTAGTAACTTAGCAAGAACAATATATGGAAAATTCGTAGGCATTGGATCGGTGAATTCGTTGGATGATATTCATCATATAACAGTCATAACCTAGGGCGATACGGCACTAGCTCCAGTTCATAAATATAATGTAGGCATGTATTCTGTAAATAGTCATACATGCTTATGGAAAGAACTTGCATGACATCTTTTGTCCTACCCTCCCGTGGCAGCGGGGTACACAAGGAAACTAAGGGATATTAAGGCCTCCTTTCAATAGAGAACCAGAACAAAGCATTAGCACATAGTGAATACATGAACTCCTCAAACTACGGTCATCACCGGAAAGTATCCCGAATACTGTCACTCCAGGGTTTACGGATCATAACACGTAGTAGGTTACTATAACTTGCAAGATCGGATCTAGAACATAGATATAATAGTGATAACATAAATGGTTCAGATCTGAAATCATGGTACCCGGGCCCAAAGTGACAAGCATTAAGCATGGCAAGGTCATAGCAACATCAATCTCAGAACATAATGGATACTAGGGATCAAGCCCTAACAAAATTAACTCGATTACATGATGAATCTCATCCAACTCCTCACCGACCAGTGAGCCTACAAAGGAATCACTCACTCCCAGTGGGGAGCATCATGGAATTGGTGATGGAGAAGGGTTGGTGATGACGAAGATCGAAGATCCCCCTCTCCGGAGCCCCAAACAAACTCTAGATCTGGCCTCCCGATGAAGAATAGGAGGTGGCGGTGGCTTCGTCTTGTGAAACGTGATAATTCTTCCTCCCCTATTTTTTTCTCCGAAAATGTGAATTTATAGCATTAGAGATAGGGTCAGCTAGGCCACCAGGTGGGGACAACCCTCCTGGGCATGCAAGGAGGGGGGCGCGCCCTGGTGGGTTGTGCTCACCCAGGGGGCCCCTCCGATGGTTCTTGGCTCCAGTATTTTTCTTTTATTTCATAAAAAATCTCCAAAAAGTTTCGTTCCATTCCGAGAACTTTTATTCCTACACAAAAACAACACCATGGTAGTTCTGCTGAAGACAGCGTCAGTCCAGGTTAGTTTCATTCAAATCATACAAATTAGAGTCCAAAACAAGAGGAAAAGCGTTAGGAAAAGTAGATACGACGGAGACGTATCAGCCGCCTGCGCATGATCCCGCGCGGCCTCCGCCGCCCATAGCTGCCCCTTGAGGTTCTCCACTTCATCTTGGAGCTCACTCCTCCGCTTGGTGAAGCGGTCCTCCTGAAGCTTCTGCTTCTCGTGGTGTGAAAGTGCAACTAATCCCCGGGTGGTTTTGGTAATTCATAGCAACATATATATCATTGAACTAATGTCCATTCAAGATAAATATTTCAGGATGTTCGATGATTGGCATGGCAAGGACTAGAGATGTGGACCCCTCAAAATGCTAAGGAAAAGGATTGGCAAAAGCTCAAGACTCTACATTTTTGTTTAAGTGATCCAAGATCACATTGAGTCCATAGGAAAGCCAACACTATTAAAAGGGGATGAGGTGTTGCTTAATGATCTATTTGCTTTAAGTGCTTAGTGATATTGCTCCAAAACCCTCAGCCACTTACTCTATCCAAATATGTCCAAACCCTAAATTCCAACTCGGCCCCACCGATATTTCCTACTCGGAGCCACCGAGTTCATCTGGACTTAGCCACCGCCAAAACCCTAGCAATTCCGATCCACCGATATGGATCTCGGTCTCACCGAGATGGCCTTGTTAGCTCTCTGTGACTTGATGCAATCACTTCGGTCCCATCAAGAATTGAAATAGGTCTCACCGAGATGGCTTGACCGATTCCCTGTTGCCTTATTGCTTCACTTCGGTCCCACCGAGATGACGCAATCGGCACCACCGAGTTGAGGTTTGCCCTAAGCCCTTGCACATCGGTCCCTCCGAGTTGTTCCCATCGGTCCCACCAAGATTCCCAACGTTCATATTTTTACACAGATCGGTGCCACCGAGTTTTCTGATCAGTGCGCCACCGAGATGGGTCAAAAGTGAAAGTGTGTAATGGTTGGATTTTGTGTGGAGGCTATATATACCCCTCCACCCCTTCTTCCTCATAGAGCAAAGCCATCAGAACATGCCTACACTTCCACCATTCATTTTTTGAGAGAGAACCACCTACTCATGTGTTGAGATCAAGTGTTTCCATTCCTACCAGTTGAACCTTGATTTCTAGCCTTCCCCAAGTTGCTTTCCACTCAAATACTTCTTCCACCATAGCCAAATCTATGAGAGAGAGTTGAGTGTTGGGGAGACTATCATTTGAAACACAAGAGCAAGGAGTTCATCATCAACACACCATCTATTACCTTTTGGAGAGTGGTGTCTCCTAGATTGGTTAGGTGTCGCTTGGGAGCCTCTGTCATGATGTGGAGTTGAACCAAGAAGTTTGTAAGGGCAAGGAGATCGCCTACTTTGTGAAGATCTACCCGAGTGAGGCAAGTCCTTCATGGATGATGGCCATGGTGGGATAGACAAGGTTGCTTCTTCGTGGACCCTTCATGGGTGGAGCCCTCCGTGGACTCGCGCAGCCGTTACCATTTCATGGGTTGAAGTCTCTATCAACGTGGATGTACGATAGCACCACCTATCGGAACCACGCCAAAAATCTTCATGTCTCCATTGCTTTTGCCTTCTCCAAACCCTTCCCTTTACCTTCATATGCAATGTTTTACATTCTGCTGCTATACTCTTAGAATTGCAAGTGTAGGTTGATTGCTTGACTTGTCATAATTGCTAAAATCTGCCTACAACTAAAATTGGGAAAAGGAAAGATTTTTATTTGGTCAAGTAGTCTAATCACCCCCCCCCCTCTAGACATACTTTCGATCCTACAAGTGGTATCAGAGCTTTGGTCTCCGTAAGCCATGATTTCCATTGCTTTGGTGATCATAGCCTTGGTTTCACAACCTAGGAGAGTATGGCGTCTAGTGAGGGTAACTATCACCATAGAGGTCCTTATTTTGATGGTACAAACTTTGCTAGTTGGAATAATAAGATGAAAATGCATATTCTTGGTCATAACCCTGCCGTTTGGGCTCTTGTTCGTATTGGCTTGCATGGTGAATTCTTTGAGGATGGTAGAGAACCGGATCGTGAAGCGACCGCGGAAGAATTGAAGATGTTGCAATACAATGCTCAAGCTTGTGATATTCTCTTCAATGGATTGAGTCCCGAGGAACTCAACAAAATTAGCCGCCTTGACAAGGCAAAGGAAATTTGGGATACTTTGGTTGATATGCACGAAGGTACCGAGCTCGTTAAGGAATCCAAGTTTGATGTGCTTCAAAGTCAACTTGACAAGTTCAAGATGAAGGATGGTGAAGCAGTCGCTGAAATGTACTCTAGGCTTGCTCTCATCATAAATGAGATCACGGGCTTAGGAAGTGAAGAGATGACTGACAAGTTCATCATCAAGAAGATCCTTAGAGCTTTGGATGGTAAATATGATATTGTGTGCACATTGATCCAAATGATGCCCAATTACAAAGATCTCAAGCCCACGGAAGTCATTGGTAGAATTGTTGCTCATGAGATGTCACTCAAGGATAAGGAAGAGCTCCACAACAAGTCAAGTGGTGCATACAAAGCTTCAAGTGATGCTCCTACAACATCAAGTGACAAGCAAATCTCCAATGAAGAATTGAGCTTAATGGTGAAAAACTTCAACAAATTCTACAAGAGTAGAAGCAAAGAGAGAAGCTCCAAGTCAAGGTCCTACAATGAGAAAAGATCTTCTAGTCGTAATCATAATTGCTAAAATTGTGGAAGACCCGGACACTATTCCAATGAGTCTATGGCTCCCTACAAGAAAAGAGAAGACTCACCAAAAAGGAGGAGTAGAAGAGATGAATCACCTCATAGAGAGAGAAGGAGTAGAGATGGTCGTTATGAATGAAGACCCTATCAAAGAAGCAAGGATTCTGAAAGGAAAGACAAGTCATCAAAGAGCTACACAAGATGAAGACATCAAGGTCATGTTGGTGAATGGGTTTCCGACTCCGACTCCGACAACTACACCGAGAGAAGCTATCACTCCGACTCCGATTATACTCAAGATGAAGGTGTTGCCGGTCTTGCACTAGTGTCATCCAAATCCCATGACATATTTGATTCACCGAATGAAGGAATTGGAAGATGCTTCATGGCTAAAGGCGCCAAGGTATCACACCCCGAGTATCTTGATTTCAATAGTGATGAAGATGATTTGCTAGGCGCTGATGATTTGAAGGAAATATGCCCTAGAGGCAATAATAAAGTTGTTATTTTATATTTCTTTATTCATGATAAAGGTTTATTATTCATGCTAGAATTGTATTGATCGGAAACCTAAATACATGTGTGAATACATAAACAAACACCGTGTCCCTAGTGAGCCTCTACTTGACTAGCTCGTTGATCAAAGATGGTTATGGTTTCCTAACCATGGACATGAGTTATCATTTGATAATGGGATCACATCATTAGGATAATGATGTGATGGACAAGACCCATCCATTAGCTTAGCATAATGATCGTTCAGTTTTATTGCTATTGCTTTCTTCATGTCAAATACATATTCCTTCGACTATGAGATTATGCAACTCCCGGATACCAGAGGAATGCCTTGTGTGCTATCAAACGTCACAATGTAACTGGGTGATTATAAAGATGCTCTACAGGTATTTCCGAAGGTATCTGTTGAGTTGGCATAGATCGAGATTAGGATTTGTCACTCCGAGTACCGGAGAGGTATCTCTGGGCCCTCTCGGTAATACACATCATAAGCTTGCAAGCAAACGACTAAGGAGTTAGTCATGAGGTGATGTATTATAGAACGAGTAAAGAGACTTGCTGGTAATGAGATTGAACTAGGTATGAAGATACTGACGATCGAATCTCGGGCAAGTAACATACCGATGGACAAAGGGAATTACGTATGTTGTCATAACGGTTCGACCGATAAAGATCTTCGTAGAATATGTAGGAGCCAATATGGGCATCCAGGTTCCGCTATTGGTTATTGACCGGAGAAGTGTATCGGTCATGTCTACATAGTTCTCGAACCCGTAGGGTCCGCATGCTTAATGTTCGATGACGATATAGTATTATATGAGTTATGTGATTTATTGACCGAATGTTGTTCGGAGTCCTAGATGAGATCACAGACATGACGAGGAGTCTCGAAATGGTCGAGAGGTAAAGATTGATATATAGGACGATGGTATTCGGACACCGGAAGTGTTTCGATGGTCACCGGGTACTTATCGGGTCACCGGAAGGGGTTCCGGGCACCCCCGCAAAAGATATGGGCCTTATGGGCCAAGAGGGAAAATGCACCAGCCACAAGGGGCTGGTGCGCCCCCCATATGGGCCGGCCTAGGAGGAGAAGGAAAGAGGGGAAGGGAAAGGAAAGAGTGGAATAGGATTCCCCCTTCCTTCCCTCTCCCCCTCTTTCCTTCCCCATCGGATAAATATGGCAGGGGGCGCCACTTGGGAGGACCCCATGTAGGATTCGGCCTACTTGCGGCACCTCCTGGAAGCCTCCCCTCTCCCTCCCACCTATATATATGAGGAGGGGGGCCGCCTAGCACACACCAGACAATTGCCTAGTCGTGTGCGGCGCCCCCCCTCCACCGTTTACACCCCCGCTCATATTTTCGTAGTGCTTAGGCGAAGCCCTGCGGAGATCACTTCACCATCACCGTCACTACGCCATCGTGCTGATGGAACTCATCTACTACCTCGACGTGTTGCTGGATCAAGAAGGCGAGGGACGTCACCGAGCTGAACGTGTGCAGAACGCGGAGGTGCCGTGCGTTCGGTACTTGATCGGTTGAAGCACAAAGAAGTTCGACTACATCAACCGCGTTGTGAAATGCTTCCGCTTACGGTCTACGAGGGTACGTAGACACACTCTCCCCCTCATTGCTATGCATCTCCTTGGATAGATCATTGCGTGTGCGTAGAAATTTTTTTGTTTTCCATGCAACGTCTCCCAACAGTGGTATCAGAGCCAGGTTTATGCATAGATGATATGCACGAGTAGAACACAAAGAAGTTGTGGGCAGTGATGTTCATACTGCTTACCACCAATGTCTTATTTTGATTCGGTGGCATTGTGGGATGAAGCGGCCTGGACCAACCTTACATGTCCACGTACATGAGACCGGTTCCACCGACTGACATGCAACTAGTTTTGCATAAAGGTGGCTGGAGGGTGTCTGTTTCTCCTACTTTAGTTGAATCGAATTTGACTGCGGTCGGTCCTTGAATAAGGTTAAAACAGCAAACTTGATAATTCACCGTTGTGGTTTTTGTCGTAGGTAAGAACGGTTCTTGCTGGAAACCTGTACCAGCCACGTAAAACTTGCAACAACAAAGTAGAGGACGTCTAACTTGTTTTTGCAGGGTATGTTGTGATGTGATATGGTCAAGACATGATGTGATATACGTTATTGTATGAGATGGTCATGTTTTGTAAAATATCTAGCAACCGGCAGGAGCCTTATGGTTGTCTCTTTATTGTATGAAATGCATACGCCATGTAATTGTTTTACTTTATCACTATGTGTTAGCGATAGTTGTAGAAGCAATAGTTGGCGAGACGACCATGATGCAATGATGGAGATCAAGGTGTCGAGCCAGTGACGATGGAGATCATGACGATGCTTTGGAGATGGAGATCAAAAGCACGAGATGACGATGGCCATATCATGTCACATATTTTGATTGCATGTGATGTTTATCTTTTATGCATCTTATTTTGCTTAGTACGGTGGTAGCATTATAAGATGATCCCTTCACTAAATTTCAAGGTAAAAGTGTTCTCCCTGAGTATGCACCATTGCTACAGTTCGTCGTGTTGAGACACCACGTGATGATCGGGTGTGATAGACTCTACGTTCACATATAGCGGGTGCAAGACAGTTTTGCACATGCGGAATACTTGGGTTAAACTTGACGAGCCTAGCATGTACAGGCATGGCCTCGGAACACTGGAGATCAAAAGATCGAACGTGAATCATATAGTAGATACGATCAACATAGAGATGTTCACCATTGATGAGTACCCCGTCTCACGTGATGATTAGACATGGGTTAGTTGATTTGGATCACGTATCACTTAGATGACTTGAGGGATGTCTATTTAAGTGGGAGTTCTTAAGTAATATGATTAATTGAACTTAATTTATCATGAACTTAGTCCTGATAGTATTTGCATATCTATGTTGTAGATCAATGGCCCGTGCTACTGTTCCCCTGAATTTTAATACGTTCCTAGAGAAAGCTAAGTTGAAAGATGATGGTAGCAACTACACGGACTGGGTCCGTAACATGAGGATTATCCTCATTGCTGCATAGAAGAATTATGTCCTTGATGCACCGCTAGGTGAAAGGCCTGCTGCAGGAGCAGATGCAGATGTTTTGAACGTCACACAAGCTCGATCTGATGACTACTCAATAGTTCAGTGTGCCATGCTTTACGGCTTAGAACTGGGACTTCAAAGATGTTTTGAACGTCATGGAGCATATGAGATGTTCCAAGAGTTGAAGTTGATATTTCAAGCAAATGCCCGAGTTGAGAGATATGAAGTCTCCAACAAGTTCTATAGCTGCAAGATGGAGGAAAACAGTTCTGTCAGCGAACACATACTCAAAATGTCTGGGTATTATAATCACTTGACTCAGCTAGGAGTTAATCTTCCAGTTGATTGTGTCATTGACAGAGTTCTTCAATCACTGCCACCAAGCTACAAAGGCTTCGTGATGAACTATAATATGCAAGGGATGACCAAAAAAATTCCCGAGCTCTTCGCAATGCTTAAGGCCGCGGAGGTAGAAATCAAGAAGGAGCATCAAGTGTTGATGGTTAACAAGACCACTAGTTTCAAGAAAAGGGGCAAGGGAAAGAAAGGGAACTTCAAGAAGAATGGCAAACAAGTTGCCACTCCCGGGAAGAAGCCCAAAGCTAGACCCAAGCCTGAAACTGAGTGCTTCTACTGCAAAGGAACTGGTCACTGGAAGCGGAACTGCCCCAAGTATTTGGCGGATAAGAAGGATGGAAAAGTGAAAAAAGGTATATGTGATATACATGTTATTGATGTGTACCTTACTAATGCTCGTAGTAGTGCCAGGGTATTTGATACTGGTTTGGGTTCTCATATTTGTAACTCAAAACAGGAGCTACGGATTAAACGAAGATTGGCTAAGGACGAGGTGACGATGCGCGTCGGGAATGGTTCCAAAGGTTGATGTGATCGCCGTCGGCACGCTACCTCTACATCTACCTTCGGGATTAGTTTTAGACCTGAATAATTGTTATTTGGTGCCAGCGTTGAGCATGAACATTATATCTGGATCTTATTTATTGCGAGACGGTTATTCATTTAAGTCAGAGAATAATGGTTGTTCTATTTATATGAATAATATTTTTTATGGTCATGCACCCTTGAGGAATGGTATGTTCTTGTTGAATCTCGATTGTGGTGAAACACATATTCATAATATTGATGCCAAAAGATGCAAAGTTGATAATGATAGTGCAACATATTTGTGGCACTGCCATTTAGGTCATATTGGTGTAAAGCGCATGAAGAAACTCCATACATATGGACTTTTGGAATCACTTGATTATGAATCATTTGATACTTGCGAACCATGCCTCATGGGAAAGATGACTAAAACTCCGTTCTCCGGAACAATGGAGCGAGCCAATGACTTATTGGAAATAATACATAGCGATGTATGCGGTCCGATGAGTGTTGAGGCACGCGGCGGGTATCGTTATTTTCTGACCTTCACAAATGATTTGAGTAGATATGGATATGTCTACTTAATGAAACACAAGTCTAAAACATTTGAAAAGTTCAAAGAATTTTAGAGTGAAGTGGAGAATTATCGTAACAAGAAAATAAAGTTTCTACGATCTGATCGCGGAGGCGAATATTTGAGTTACGAGTTTGGCCTTCATTTAAAACAATGTGGAATTGTTTCACAACTCACGCCACCTGGAATACCACAGCGTAATGGTGTGTCCGAACATCGTAACCATACTTTATTACTTATGGTGCGTTCAATGATGTCTCTTACCAATTTACCACTATAATTTTGGGGTTATGCATTAGAGACAGGTGCATTCACGTTAAATAGGGCACCATCTAAATCCGTTGAGACGACACCGTATGAACTGTGGTTTGGCAAGAAACCTAAGCTGTCGTTTCTTAAAGTTTGGTGATGCGACGCTTATGTCAAAAGGCTCCAGCCTGATAAGCTCGAACCTAAATCGAAGAAGTGCGTCTTCATAGGATACCCTAAAGAAACAATTGGGTACACCTTCTACCACAGATCCGAAGGCAAGATATTTGTTGCTAAGGATGGGTCCTTTCTAGAGAAGGAATTTCTCTCGAAAGAAGTGAGTGGGAGGAAAGTAGAACTTGATGAGGTAATTGTACCTTCTCTCGAATTGGAAAGTAGTACATCACAGAAAACTATTCCCGTGATGCCTACACCAACTAGAGAGGAAGCTAATGATAATGATCATGAAACTTCAGATCACATTACTACTGAACCTCGTAGGTCGACCAGAGCACGATCCTCACCAGAGTGGTACGGTAATCCTGTCCTGGAAGTCATGTTACTAGACCAAGGCGAACCTATGAATTATGAACAAGCTATGATGAGCCCAGATTCCAAAAGATGGCTTGAGGCCATGAAATCTTAGATAGGATCCGTGTATGAGAACAAAGTGTGGACTTTGGTGGACTTGCCCGATGATCAGCAAGCCATAGAAAATAAATGGATCTTCAAGAAGAAGACTGACGCTGATGGTAATATTACTGTCTACAAAGCTTGACTTGTCGCAAAAGGTTTTCGACAAGTTCAAGGGGTTGACTACGATGAGACTTTCGCACCCATAGCGATGGTTAAGTCCGTCCGAATCATGTTAGCAATTGCCGCATTTATGATAATGAAATCTGGCAAATGGACATCAAAACTGCATTCCTTAATGGATTTCTCAAAGAAGAGTTGTATATGATGCAACCAGAAGGTTTTGTCGATCCTAAAGGTGCTAACAAAGTGTGCAAGCTCCAGCGATCCATATATGGACTGGTGCAAGCATCTCGGAGTTGGAATATACGCTTTGATGAGGTGATCAAAGCATATGGTTTTATACAGACTTTCGGGGAAGCCTGTATTTACAAGAAAGTGAGTGGGAGCTCTATAGCATTTCTGATATTATATGTGGATGACATATTGTTGATTGGAAATGATATAGAATTGATGGATAGCATAAAAGGATACTTGAATTAGAATTTTTCAATGAAAGACCTCGGTGAAGCTGCTTATATATTGGGCATCAAGACCTATAGGGATAGATCGAGACGCTTAATAGGACTTTGACACTGTACATACCTTGATAAAGTTTTGAAGAAGTTCAAAATGGATCAGCCAAAGAAAGGGTTCTTGCCTGTGTTACAAGGTGTGAAGTTGAGTTAGACTCAATGCCCGACCACTGCAGAAGATAGAGAGAAAATGAAAGTTATTCCCTATGCCTCAGCCATAGGTTCTATCATGTATGCTATGCTGTGTACCAGACCTCATGTGTGCCTTGCCATAAGTTTGGCAGGGAGGTACCAAAGTAATCCAGGAGTGGATCACTGGACAACGGTCAAGAATATCCTGAAGTACCTGAAAATGACCAAGGATATGTGTCTCGTTTATGGAGGTGATAAAGAGCTCGTCGTAAATGGTTACGTCGATGCTAACTTTGACACTAATCCAGATGACTCTAAGTCACAAACTGGATACGTATTTATATTGAATGGTGGAGCTGTCAGTTGGTGCAGTTCCAAGCAGAGCGTCATGGCGGGATCTACCTGTGAAGTGGAGTACATAGCTGCTTCGGAAGCAGCAAATGAAGGAGTCTGGATGAAGGAGTTCATATCTGATCTGGGTGTAATACCCAGTGCATCGGGTCCAATGAAAATCTTTTGTGACAACACTGGAGAAATTGCCTTAGCGAAGGAATCCAGGTTTCACAAGAGAACCAAACACATCAAGAGACGCTTCAACTCCATTCATGAACAAGTCAAGGATGGAGACATAGAAATTTGCAAGATACATACGGATTTAAATATAGCAGACCTGTTGACTAAGCCTCTTCCGCGAGAAAAACATGATCAGCACCAAGACTCCATGGGTGTTAGAATCATTACAATGTAATCTAGATTATTGACTCTAGTGTAAGTGGGAGACTGTTGGAAATATGCCCTAGAGGCAATAATAAAGTTGTTACTTTGTATTTCCTTATTCATGATAAAGGTTTATTATTCATGCTAGAATAGTATTGATCGTAAACCTAAATACATGTGTGAATACATAAACAAACACCGTGTCCCTAGTGAGCCTCTACTTGACTAGCTCATTGATCAAAGATGGTTATGGTTTCCTAACCATGGACATGAGTTGTCATTTGATAACGGGATCACATCATTAGGAGAATGATGTGATGGACAAGACCCATCTGTTAACTTAGCATAATGATCGTTCAGTTTTATTGCTATTGCTTTCTTCATGTCAAATACATATTCCTTCGACTATGAGATTATGCAACTCCCGGATACCAGAGGAATGCCTTGTGTGCTATCAAACGTCACAACATAACTGGGTGATTATAAAGATGCTCTACAGGTATCTCCGAAGGTATCTGTTGAGTTGGCATAGATCGAGATTAGGATTTGTCACTCCGAGTATCGAAGAGGTATCTCTGGGCCCTCTCGGTAATACACATCATAAGCTTGCAAGCAAACGAATAAGGAGTTAGTCATGAGGTGATGTATTATGGAACGAGTAAAGAAACTTGCCGATAACGAGATTGAACTAGGTATGAAGATACCGACGATCGAATCTCGGGCAAGTAACATACCGATGGACAAAGGGAGTTACGTATGTTGTCATAACGGTTCGACCGATAAAGATCTTTGGAGAATATGTAGGAGCCAATATGGGCATCCAGGTTCCGCTATTGGTTATTGACCGAAGAAGTGTCTCGGTCATGTCTACATAGTTCTCGAACCCATAGGGTCCGCACGCTTAACGTTCGATGACGATATAGTATTATATGAGTTATGTTATTTGGTGACCGAATGTTGTTCAGAGTCCCGGATGAGATCACGGACATGATGAGGAGTCTCGAAATGGTCGAGAGGTAAATATTGATATATAGGACAATGGTATTCGGACACCAGAAGTGTTTTGGGGGTAACCGGGTACTTATCGGGTCACCGGAAGGGGTTCCGGGCACCCCCCGGCAAAAGATATGGGCCTTATGGGCCAAGAGGGGAAACGCACCAGCCACAAGGGGCTGGTGTGCCCCCCATATGGGCCGGCCTAGGAGGAGAAGGAAAGAGGGGAAGGGAAAGGAAAGAGTGGAATAGGATTCCCCCTTCCTTCACTCTCCCCCCTCTTCCTTCCCCCTCGGATAAATATGGCAGGGGGGCGCCACTTGGGAGGACCCCAAGTAGGATTCGGCCTACTTGGGGCGCCTCCTGGCAGCCTCCCCTCTCCCTCCCACCTATATATATGAGGAGGGGGCGCCTAGCACACACCAGACAATTGCCTAGCCGTGTGCGGCGCCCCCCTCCACCGTTTACACCCCCGGTCATATTTTCGTAGTGCTTAGGCGAAGCCCTGCGGAGATCACTTCACCATCGCCTTCACTACGCTGTCGTGTTGACGGAACTCATCTACTACCTCGACGTCTTGCTAGATGAAGAAGGCGAGGGACGTCACTGAGCTGAACGTGTGTGCAGAACGCGGAGGTGTCGTGCGTTCGGTACTTGATCGGTTGAAGCGCGAAGAAGTTCGACTGCATCAACCGTGTTGTGAAACACTTCCGCTTACGGTCTACGAGGGTACATAGACACACTCTCCCCCTCGTTGCTATGCATCTCCATGGATAGATCATTGTGTGTGTAGAAATTTTTTTGTTTTCCATGCAACGTCTCCCAACATGATTTACTTGTTGACAAAACTAGTGATGAAAACTATAATGAACTTGCTTGTAATCATGCTAATCAAGATAAAATGAATGACAATGATAAGGAGATTGATCGTCCAACTAAAGAACTAAACACTCTTAAGTTAGCTCATGAAACTACTCAAGAGGATCATAGATAGCTCCTACGAACCCATGAGAAGCCACGCTTCGAGAAGCTAAATTTAGAGCAAGAATATGAGTTTCTAAAAGCTATCAATGATGATCTTCGTAAGAAGAGTTATTATTACATTGCCAAATGTCTCCTCTTGTCTACTTATATGCCACAAGTAAAATCTAGCAACAAGAGCAAGAAAGATTCTTCCTCTAGTAGTAACAATAACCATGCTAAATCCAATATTGTTGCTTCTAGTAATTCTCTTGATTCCACTAATGATTCTCTTGGCCAAGTAACACTTGAGAAAGAAAATAGCTTATTTAAGGGAATTATAGAGAAAGGTGTTTACAAGAGTCTTGTCGGGAGTAAGCAATTTGAGGAAATTGTACGCAAGCAAGGAAGACACCGGAAGAATCAAGGTGTTGGTTTTGAATGGGAAGAAGATCAATACCCCAAGACAAAGTTTGTTCCACAACAAGAGAAGTATGACCCCACTAATTTTCAGGAACACAAGCTCAAGATGATCTTCCACCACAAGACCATAAGCTAAAAGGCAAGGATAAGCTTCAAGAGGAGATTGACTCATTTGAAGAAGCTCCTAAAACCATGGTCAAGTAGGTTCCCAAGACTACTTCAAGCTCTACTTCATCAAGTTCAACTACAACTCCAAGGATTCCCATCAAGTTGATGTGGGTCCCAAAGAAGAAGAACTACATTGTTCTTGAGGGTGACTCCGCCAACATACTTCACTCATATTCATTTTGGCAAGGACTTGTGCAATCAACTTTCACATCTTGCACTAAGTTCATGGAGTCACAAACCCTCTTGTTGGTAAGACAAGGGACAAGGTAACCTAATGCTTTCATGGACATCATCATATGTGAAATTCACTCTATGTCTATGGATATCCTTGTATGTTCCTTATGGGACTAACCCATGTAGGTATTGAAAGTGCAAAACTCCAAAGGATTGCTCCAAACTCTTGATGATCTACATCAACATTGAGCATCCACATCTTCACTATCTACTTGAAGTCATCATCGACAAAACCCAAGGTTAGTTCATCCCTCTTTGGCGGGATATCACATCTAGGGGGAGCTTTGCTCTAAAAAAATTGAGCTAAAGCAACTCTAATGATGTGAACACATTAATGCTTTATGTAAAAGTGGCAACCCCACTTGTGCTTAAACGATGAGTATGACCTATGATCAAATGTTCTCATTTGACTCCTAAGTCAATAAGCTCATATATAGATGACCTAGTCATCGCCAATTGCTTGATAGATGCTAGAATTGGTTGTGCATGTTTGACACATATTTCATTTGCTATTTTATTGTGTGAGCATGTTGGTTTGCATATTTTCTCCATTTGAGGACATCCATTTGTTGTTTTGATTGTCTTGGTTTTTCTGGCCAAGTGGATGTACAAGAATGCCTAAGAACCTTCTTTAGCTACCTATGCTTTATTGTCTCAAATTCTTTTCATGCTACATCACAAAAAATTGAACAAGCCTGTTTCGGACCCTCTAGGTGAGGTGGACTCGGAGCTACCGATCTGAAAGGGCTGGCCTCCAAAACTGTCAAGTTGTTTTCAGTGTGACCAATACACTCTTACTCTGACTCACCGAAACGGATTGATTGATCTGGGTTTTCAATCTCGGTGCTACTGATTAGACCAACTCGGCGTCACCGATTTGCTGTAACTGCAAGCAGTTACACGTCTCAGTGCCATCGATGTGTTCCATTCGGTGCCACCGACAGCAGCTGGATATATATATCCCGCGGGCCTGTACATTTGAAAAAATCTCAAACGTCACGTTCCCGCACCCCACTGTTGCTGCCGCCCTCGTCTCCGGACTTCTCCATCGTGTCCAGCGCGCCCTCGTCGTTGGACTCCGCCGCCATCAACGGGAATCTCTCCCGCCGTTGCTGCCATAAGGGATTTGCGCCAAGTTTGGGTAAAATCCCAACCCCTTGTGCTTCACCTTTTTCCGATTCAATGCACTAAGGTTTTGCCATGTATCTTGCTATGCTTGAAACACTTCTATCCACCAGACCGATTCCGTAGATTAGATGCAAGTTAAAATTTTAGGTTTAGGTTTCCTCCGAAAGCATCTCACACCGACCGAATTGAAACTTTCGGTGCCACCGATTTGGCCATGGCCATTGCACTAGTATGTCTCGGTGCCACCGAGAAGTACTAATCGGTGGGACTGAAAGTAACATTTCTGTGAAACCCTAGCAACTCAGAGACACCGAATCACATATCGGTCTGACCAAAATGATGTGTTTAGGTTCTGTTGAGTGCTTCGGTATCACCGAGATTATCAACTCAGTGGATCTGAAATGCATTCTGTGAACACTTAACACTAAGATTTGAACTCAAATTTAAAAAAACTATCTGCTTTTTGTGATGACTCATCTACTCTGCCCATACCTATCTATTCACAGGGTCTGTTTGCAAGATGTCTAGTGCAGTGACAGCCAGAACATGTCAGAGCAGCATGTGGATCTTAGTGAGGGATCCAGTCCTGAGGGTAGCTACTATGAAAGAATCAGAAGCTCTCCAGATCTTCCAAAAGCTGCCACCAAAACCAGGAAGAAGAGAACCTCAGATGATGAGGATGAGGATTTTGTGGCTAGTGAGGCCACATCCAAGAAGAAGGCAGTGTTGAGGAAAGAGTATGGCTCAGCAGCCAGCACCAGGCCAAGTGCCAAGGATAGAATTGTTGTGAAGAAAGTTCCTCTGTCCAAGTCTGACAAAGCCTCAGCTCCAAGAGAGACCATGACTTTCACACTTGAGGAGCCAAGTGATACAGAGGCTACTACAGGAAAGAAGAATAGGGCTAGGAAGACAACTACTCATGTTATTGGCAAACCCTCCATGGTTGCAGATGATCATGATGATGAGGAGGAAGAGGAGGAAGCAATAGCAGATGCAACTCCAGCAAAGACTCAAAATCTTATGTTAGATGCTATGAAGTCTGCTACTCCCTCCAAGCCCAAGTCGAGGCCCAAAGCTCCAGCGCCTAAGAGGTCTACCTGGAACATCTCTGCTAGTGAGAAGAACAAGGCCGCAGTGCCTAAAGCTGAAATTGATGATGAGCCACTAGTGCTCAGGAAGTTAAAGCCAAAGATTCCAGACCATGACAACTCTCATCCAGTAGCAGCAAACATGATGCTCAGGAAGGACAAAGGTCTGTGTTAGTGGAGGATGTCTGATCCATATTCTGTCAGGAGGAGGACTGCATGTGACTATCGCTTTCACACACGAGAGCAACAGGATTTCTATGAGACCGTTCTACTTGACAAGAAGCCCATAGTTAGTGACATGAAATTGGTAGACTGGAAGTACATTGATGCCAATGAGGATCATTTTCCCCATGTACATGAAAGCTTCAAGCTCACTAAATGGAATGATGAGATGATCATGCAATTCTATTCTACTTCACATTTGTATCCAGATGGCAGAATTGTATGGATGACTGAGGGATCCAAATACTAGTCAACCATCTCTGAATGGGCTGAACTTCTTGGTGCCCCAGAGGAAGAGTAAAATGACATTGATGTCTATGGCAAGCCCAGGATGGATCATAACCCTATGGCAAACATGTACAAGCCTATTCCCCAGAAAGATCTTGACACTCATAAGCTTGGTTCAGTGAGCATCTGCTTGCTCGTTTGGCCACCACCAACACAATCTTGAGGCACACTCTTTTGCCCAAGTCTGGAGATGAAAAGATGATCCGTGGCCACTCCATCAACTTGCAACATCTGTTTGACACTCCATAAAAGTTCAAAGTTATGAGCCTGATAGTAGAGACAATCAAGAGAACCGCAGCTGACCAGAAGAGATCATGTGGATTTGCTCCGCACATTCAGTTGCTCATCAACTCCAAGGTTGGAACGAGCACTTATCTACTTGATCGTGAGTATCTACCATTGCAGCCTAAGTTGGAGGACAATATTGTAGTGATGGACCCTTCACATCCTTCATCTGCTCAAGCTCAAGAGGAAATACAGACAGCTGCAGCAGCTAGAGCAGCACAAGAGGCATCTGCATCGAAAGCTCCCATAGCCAACCTAAAGACAAAGAATGACCAGATGACTTACCTGCTTGAAGCTACCCTGAGGATTGAGAAGAGTCTGGCCAACATCACCAAGAACCAGGAAAGCTTAGAGCGGGTGGTTGAAGCAAAGATATATGATCTTGATGTGAAGATCACTGAGGTTCAGTCATTTGTGGCAAAGCTGAAGGAAGACATTGATGCAGCTAGAACCATTGCAGAGGACAGTGGAGATGAGCGAGATACAACTGGCAGGTTTCAGATGGTGCCTAGGGCATCCAGATCTGTTGTGGTGCCAGTTGCAAACACGAGGACTACTCACTCTACACCTGCTGCCACTACCACTATGCCACCTCCAGTATCTACTCCACCTGTCCAGCCGACTTCAGATGAAGCCTTCGCGGATGCACTTCTCTCCACGCCATCTACGCACACCGGAGCCACCAGCCAGAAGTCACCTTCATGAGCTGCCGAGGATCGTGCCTAGAGAGACGTATAGCTCTATGCCTATTCGAACTTTTTGGTACTTGTTGCCAAAGGGGAGAATTTGAATAGATCATTAGGCTTCGAGAGAGAGTGTCTCGCTTTTGCTCATTTGTTTTTCTTGCGTTCTTGCTACTATTTCCGTTTGATTTGTGCTACTTTGTTCGTTATGTGTGTTGTCAGAATCGGGGCTCCGCGGACCCTACAAGGTTCAAACTCTGGGACGTGTACGAAGATCTAGCCTAGCCGCAGCCTCAAGCTCATCACTCCATGGCTTGGCGTCGACGAGTTCGTGCGAGCAGGGAAAGAGGGGACACAGCAGTTTACCCAGGTTCGGGCCACCTTGTGGTGTAAAACCCTACTCCTGCTTTGTGGTGGATTGGCCTCATGAGGAGGATGAGGATGAACTAGTACAGTGGGTGAGCAGCCTCGCGAGGGCTCAGTGGACGAGAATGGATCTGCCCGAAAGGGATCTCCTCTCTACGGTGGAGACTAGCCTATACTTATAGAGGCCTTGGTCCTCTTCCCTCATAGCTTAGGCAGGAAGGGATTCCACAATGGCCAATTTGAAAGGGGACAAGAGGTACATCTTATCCTGACGAAAGGTGGTCTTTGCCTGCAAAGCTTTTAGCCATGACGCAGTGGTGGGCTCGGTGATGACATCCGTCCTGCCGAGCTTGTGGTCTTGGTCTCGTTGCACCGGAATGGAAACCTTTGGGGGATCCCTCAGGAACCCACGTTGGTCCTTGCCTCCTTAGCACCAAAGAGAAAACTGTCCTCCTGTGCGCCCACTAGCGCCCGCTGGCCTTGGTCATCATGGCTCACGTCATCGCGAGCCTCGGAGGCGGGATACCTGCATAGAGATCTCCGCTCCTTGGGAAGCCGCCCCTCGGGAGGTCTTGGCGTCGTTCCCCTCGCGAGGCCGGGGGGCCCTCGCGAGGGTCTTGCTCGCAGAGTCTTGCAACTGGGCCGTACCGGGCCGTCGACGGGGCCACACGCTGGGCTGTAGGTAGGCGAGTACCCCCGATCCCAGAACGCCGACAGACCCAAGATCCTAATCGATTGTGCATTTGAATTCAAACACAAATTTTTAATAATGCACAAATTTAGGGGGAGCTCTTGCTTATCACATACTTCTCAAAGCGACAATGTACTTGATGACCCACAAGTATAGGGGATCTATCATAGTCCTTTCGATAAGTAAGAGTGTCGAACCCAACGAGGAGCAGAAGGAAATGACAAGCGGTTTTCAGCAAGGTATTTTCTGCATGCATTGAAATTATCGGTAACAGATAGTTTTGTGATAAGATAATTCGTAACGGGTAACAAGTAACAAGTGTAAAAAAGGTGCAACAAGGTGTCCCAATCCTTTTTGTAGCAAAGGATAAGCATGGACGAACTCTTATATAAAGCAAAGCGCTCCCGAGGACACATGGGAATTATTGTCAAGTTAGTTTTCATCTTGCTCATATGATTCGCGTTCGTTACTTTGATAATTTGATATGTGGGTGGACCGGTGCTTGGGTGCTGTCCTTACTTGGACAAGCCTCACACTTATGATTAACCCCTCTCACAACCATCCGCAACTATGAAAGAAGAATTAAGATAAATCTAACCATAGCATGAAACATGTGGATCCAAATCAGCCCCTTACGAAGCAACGCATAAACTAGGGTTTAAGCTTCTGTCACTCTAGCAACCCATCATCTACTTATTACTTCCCAATGCCTTCCCCTAGGCCCAAATCATGGTGAAGTGTCATGTAGTCGATGTTCACATAACACCACTAGAGGAAAGACAACATACATCTCATCAAAATATCGAATGAATACCAAATTCACATGATTACTTATAACAAGACTTCTCCCATGTCCTCAGGAACAAATGTAACTACTCACAAAGCATGTTCATGTTCAAGATCAGAGAGGTATTAATTATCATTAAGGATCTGAACATATGATCTTCCACCAAATAAACCAACTAGCATCAACTACAAGGAGTAATCAACACTACTAGCAACCCACAGGTACCAATCTGAGGTTTTGGGACAAAGATTGAATACAAGAGATGAACTAGGGTTTGAGAGGAGATGGTGCTGGTGAAGATGTTGATGGAGATTGACCCTCCCTCGATGAGAGGATCGTTGGTGATGATGATGGCTTCGATTTCCCCCTCCCGGAGGGAAGTTTCCCCGGCAGAATAGCTCCACCGGAGCCCTAGATTGCTTCTGCCCAAGTTCCGCCTCGAGACAGCAGCGCTTCGTCCCGAAAGCTTCTCTCTAATTTTTTCCAGGTCAAAACCTTTCATATAGTAGAAGACGGGCACCGGAGACCTGTCATGGGGCCCACAAGCTCTAGGGGCGCGCCCTGGGGGGTAGGGCGAGCCCCCAGGCTTGTGGCCACCTGGTGGGTCCCCTCTGGTAGTTTTTACGCCCAATAATTTTTATATATTCCAAAATAATTCTCCGTAAATTTTCAGGACTTTTGGAGTTGTGCAGAATAGGTCTCTCAGATTTGCTCCTTTTCGGTCCAGAATTCCAGCTGCCGGCATTCTCCCTCTTCATGTAAATCTTGTAAAATAAGAGAGAAAAGGCATAAGTATTGTACCATAATGTATAGTAACAGCCCATAATGCAATAAATATTAACATAAAAGCATGAGGCAAAATGGGCGTATCAACTCCCCCAAGCTTAGACCTCGCTTGTCCTCAAGCGAAAGCCGAAATCGATAATCATGACCACATGTCTAGAGATAGAGGTGTCGATAAAATAAAATACGGACATGAGGGCATCATGATCATCTTTAGAACAGCAACATATATTGTCATATAATTTCTTATGCTAAAGTAACAATTCGTTCACAACGTAAAGTATGAATCAAAAACTTTATTGAAAACCAACAAACTATTATCTTGGTCATTGAAACAATTGCAATTTATCATAACATCATAAAGAGTCAATGTAAGAGCTTTTATTTAGCAAGTTCACATACTCAACCATCATTTAATCTTTCATAATTGCTAACACTCATGCGATACTTATGAGATCAAAGTTTCAATCAAACACACAGGAAGATAGGGGCTTATAGTTTCGTCTCCCAACCATTTACCTCAAGGGTAACGTCAACAATAATAGTTTATGAACACCTACATCCGAGTGGATATATATATCTGGATCTTCCCCAACATATAGTGCTTGCCAAAAAGAAAAAGTATAAAAAGGAGAGGTGAAGATCACCATGACTCTTGTATAAAGGTAGAAGGTAAAAGTAAAAGATAGGCCCTTTGCAGAGGGAAGCAGAGATTGTCATGCACTTTTATGGTTGGATGCACAAAATCTTAATGCAAAGGAACGTCACTTTATATTGCCACTTGTGATAAAGAACTTTATTATGCAGTATGTCACTTTTATTTCTTCCTTATCACAAGTTCGTATAAAGCTTATTTTCCTCACACTAAAAGATCATACATATTTAGAGAGCAATTTTTTATTGCTTGCACTGATGACAACTTACTTGAAGGATCTTAATCCATAGGTAGGTATGGTGGACTCTCATGGCAAAACTGGGTGAAGGGATTTTGGATGCACAAGTAGTATCTCTACTTGGTGCAGAAGATTTGGCTAGCATAGGATGAGAAGCAAGCTCAACATGTTGGAGGATCCATGACAATATAACTTCTATTCGGATATAAGGAAACATAACCCATTATGTTGTCTTCCTTGTCCAACATCAACCTTTTAGCATATAATATTTTAATGAGTGCGCACAATCACAAAAGATGTCCAAGATAGTGCATTTATATGTGAGACTTCTCTTTCTTTATTACTTCCTATTAATTGCAACAATGACCAAAACTATGTTTGTCAACTCCCAACAAATTTTATGCGACATACTTCTTATATGTGAAGTCATCACTTCCCATAAGACTATTATATAATCTTTTTATTCTTTTACTCTCTTCTTTTTCCAAGATCAAGGCAAGAAAGCAAAGCCCTCACTCAAAACTACTCTTTATTATACAGATCTCGAACTCGATTACATAGATGGATCACAAAGCAAAACTCAAAGACTAGATCATACTAAAAACAAAAAACTTTATTCTACTAAACCAAGATATAACCAAAAGGATCGAACTAAAGAAAACGATAACGGTAAATATGTGATGGTGATACGATACCGGGGCACCTCCCCCAAGCTTGGCACAAGCCAAGGGGAGTGCCCATACCCATGTACTCAAGTTTCTTTCTTCGGCGGTGGCGGTGCAATGTTCTTGGCAATAATGCCCTTCAGAATGCGATTCTCCTCTTCAAGCTTTTGATGTTGCTGCTTGAGGTCCATATTTTCCTTCCGGAGTATGCCTATGATAGTTAGAGCATCGTCCACCCATGGATGCATCTTGGCTGCGGGGGAAAAAGCAACACTCTTTTTCATGTTATTATAAGAGATAAACTTAGCACCGGGTGGTTTAACTGAATCAGGCAGGACTGAGCTCATAAATTCTTCATGCTCGCCATCATGTCGGGGAAGAGAAGTAACTTCTTGATCCTCCTCCATAGCATCCACTCTTTTCAGGTTGGCTTCCATCTCTTCCTCTGTTGACCACCCAAAGGGTTCAGCTTCGCTATATGCTCTTGGGTCCGGTGTCGGGTGAGAGACACGACTCTCCCCGACCGACTCTTGTGAAGACACCTTGCTATAAATCTACTGCAGAAGTAGCTCGAAACAAGAACAGAGGATATTGTCATGGTACGGTGGTCAAAACCTTCGGGAGATTATATAATGGATTTTTACCATGCAAAAGAAGTATTCTGGGAGAAAACGGAGTCTGGGGGGCACACAAGGTGGCCACAAGCCTGGGAGGCGTGCCCAGGGGGTAGAGGGCGCCCCCACGGCTTGTCGCCTCCTCGTGCACTTTTCAGACTACTTTTTATTTTCTTATTTTTTAAATATTCCAAAATGAAGTAAAATTTATTTTGGGAAAGTTTTGGAGTCGGTTTACTTACCGTATCACATGCCTATTCCTTTTCAGGGGTCTGGAGCGTTCTGGTAGGTCTCCCTTATGTACTCCTCCGGTGTTATGGTATTAATAATATTGGTTTCAACATTTATGGGAGTACCTGAGATATAATGTTTGATTCTTTGCATGTTTACCACCTTCGGGTTATGGCCCTCGGCGTTGTTGATCTTGATGGCACCGGAACGATAAACTTCTTCGATAATGTAAGGTCCTTCCCATTTAGAGAGAAGTTTTCCTGCAAAAAATCTTAAACGAGAATTGTATAGCAAGACATGGTCACCTACATTAAATTTGCTCTTTTGTATCCTTTTGTCATACCATCTTCTAACCTTTTCTTTAAACAATTTGGCATTCTCATAGGCTTGGGTTCTCCATTCATCAAGTGAGCTAATTCAAATAACTTCTTCTCACCGACAAGTTTGAAATCATAGTTGAGCTCTTTGATTGCCCAATAAGCTTTATGTTCTAGTTCAAGAGGTAAGTGACATGTTTTTCCATAAACCATTTTATATGGAGACATACCCATAGGATTCTTATAAGCAGTTCTATAAGCCCATAATGCATCATCAAGTTTCTTAGACCAATTCTTTCTAGATATATTAACAGTCTTTTGCAAGATCAATTTTATTTCTCTATTACTTAATTCTACTTGATCACTAGACTGAGGATGATAAGGAGATGCAATTCTTGGTTAACATCATACTTAGCAAGCAATTTATGGAAGGCGCCATGAATAAAGTGTGAACCACCATTGGTCATTAAATATCTAGGGACTCCAAACCTCATGAAAATAACTTCTTTAAGCATTTTAATGGAGGTGTTATGATCAGCACTACTAGTTGGAATAGCTTCTACCCACTTAGTAACATAATCAACAGTAACCAAAATATGTGTATACCCATTGGAGGAAGGAAAAGGTCCCATATAATCAAATCCCCAAACATCAAATGGTTCAATAACAAGTGAATAATTCATAGGCATTTCCTGACGTCTACTAGTATTACCAATTCTTTGACATTCATCACAAGACAAGACAAACTTACGAGAATCCTTGAAAAGAGTAGGCCAATAAAAACCAGATTGTAATACCTTATGTGCAGTTCTATCTCTAGCATGGTGTCCTCTGTAGGCCTCGGAGTGACACTTGCGTAGGATCTGTTCCTGTTCATGCTCAGGTACACAACGTCTAATAACACCATCTACTCCTTCTTTATAAAGGTGTGGGTCATCCCAAAAGTAATGTCTTAAATCATAGAACAACATTTTCTTTTGTTGGTATGTGAAACTAGGTGGTATAAATTTAGCAACAATATAATTAGCATAGTCTGCATACCATGGAGTACTACGAGAAGCATTTATAACAGCTAACTGTTCATCAGGAAAGCTGTCATCAATAGGTAGTGGGTCATCAAGAATATTTTCTAACCTAGACAAGTTTGCTACAGGGTTCTCAGCTCCCTTTCTATCAATAATATGTAAATCAAATTCTTGTAGCAGGAGAACCCACCTAATAAGTCTAGGTTTAGCATCTTTCTTTTCCATAAGATATTTAATAGCAGCATGATCAGTGTGAACAGATACCTTAGAATCAATAATATAAGATCTGAACTTGTCACAAGCAAATACAACTGCTAAAAATTCTTTTTCACTAGTAGCACAATTTCTTTGAGCACTGTCTACAGTTTTACTAGCATAATGGATAACATTTAATTTCTTATCAACTCTTTGTCCTAGAACAGCCCCAACAGCATAATCGCTAGCATCACACATAATTTCAAAGGGTAGGTTCCAATCAGGTGGTTGAACAATAGGTGCAGAAATTAAGGCTTTCTTAAGGATTTCAAATGCTTCTACACAATCATCATCAAAAACAAATGGAACATCTTTTTGCAAGAGATTAGTAAGAGGCCTAGAAATTTTAGAGAAGTCTTTAATAAATCTCCTATAGAAACCAACATGACCAAGGAAACTTCTTATACCTTTGATATCTTTAGAACACGACATTTTTGCAATAGCATCAACTTTAGCTTTATGAACTTCAATACCTCTTTCGGAGACTTTATGCCCCAAGAAAATACCTTCATTAACCACAAAGTGGCACTTCTCCCAATTCAAGACAAGATTAGTTTCTTCATATCTCTGTAAAACTCGGTCAAGGTTGCTTAAGAAATCATCAAAAGAAGTTTCGTAAATGGAGAGATCATCCATGAAAACCTCAACAATCTTTTCACAAAAGTCAGAGAATATAGCAGTCATACATCTTTGAAAAGTAGCAGGTGCATTGCATAAACCAAAAGGCATACGTCTATAAGCGAAGGTACCAAAAGGGCATGTAAAAGTAGTTTTTTCTTGATCCTCTTGTGACACGGGTATTTGGGAGAAACCAGAATAACCATCTAGAAAGCAAAAATGTGTATGTTTTGATAGTCTTTCTAGCATTTGATCAATGAAAGGTAAAGGATAATGATCTTTCCTAGTAGCTTTGTTTAATTTTCTAAAATCAATTACCATTCTATAACCTGTAATAATTCTTTGCGAAATCAATTCATTTTTATCATTAGGAACAGCAGTAATACCTCCCTTCTTAGGGACACAATGAACAGAACTTACCCATCTACTATCAGCAATAGGATAGATTATACCTGCTTCCAGAAGCTTTAATATTTCATTTCTTACCACTTCTTTCATTTTAGAATTCAACCGTCACCGGTGATCAATGACTGGTTTAGCATCAAGTTCCATATTAATTTTATGCTGACATAGAGTGGGACTAATGCCCTTAAGATCATCAAGATTATATCCAATAGCGGCACGGTGCTTCCTTAGAGTTTTCAATAATTTCTTTTCTTCATGCTCTGAAAGGTTAGCACTAATAATAACAGGATATATCTTCTTCTCATCGAGATAAGCATATTTCAAAGTATCAGGTAATTGTTTAAGCTCGAACACAGGATCACTCTTGGGTGGTAGAGGATCTCCAAGAGTCTCAACAGGCAAATTGTGTTTCAAAATAGGCATTTATTTAAAGAATATCTCATCTATTTCATTTCTTTCATCATGAACATGTCATTTTCATGGTCTAGTAAATATTATTCTAAAGGATCAGTAGGAGGCACGGCAATAGAAGCAAGACCAATAATTTCATCTTTACTAGGTAATTCTTTATCATGGGGTTGTCTACGAAATTTGGAGAAATTAAACTCCTGAGACACATCCCCGAAACTTACACTAACAATTTCT
The DNA here is from genome assembly GCA_011799875.1 of Thinopyrum elongatum. NCBI lineage: Eukaryota > Viridiplantae > Streptophyta > Magnoliopsida > Poales > Poaceae > Thinopyrum > Thinopyrum elongatum. The sequence continues at coordinate 331,260,114 of CM022299.1, read as the reverse complement.
TTCTCACAATCTATTTTAGCATTAACAGTGTTCAAGAAAGCTCTACCAAATATAATGGGACAAAAATCATCTTGTGGGGAACCAAGAACTAGAAAATCAGTAGGGTATTTTATTTTCCCACACAAGACTTCAACATCTCTAACAATCCCAATTGGTGAGATAGTATCTCTATTAGCAAGCTTAATAGTAACATCAATATCTTCTATTTCAGCAGGTGCGATATCATTCATAATTTCTTGGTATAAATTAAAGGGAATTGCACTCACACTAGCACCCAAATCACATAAGCCATGATAACAATGATCTCCTATCTTAACAGAGACAACAGGCATGCCAACAACAGGTCTATGTTTATCCTTTTCATCAGGTTTAGTAATTCTAGCAGCTTCATCACAGAAATAAATAACATGCCCATCAATATTATCGACCAAGAGATCTTTAACCATAGCGATACTAGGTTCAACTTTAATTTTTTTAGGGGTTGTAGGTGTTCTAGTATAACTCTTACGGACTACAGCTCAAGCTTTAGCATGTTCTTCTATCCTAACAGGAAAAGGTGGTTTCTCAATATAAGCAGTAGGAATAACTGGATCAACGTTATAAGTAATGGTTTCTTCTTCAGCTATAATGGGTTCTACTATTTTTACTTCAATGGGAGGATGATATTTAAACCACTTCTCCTTAGGGAGATCAACATGAGTAGCAAATGATTCACAGAAAGAAGCTACTATCTCAGAGTCAAGTCCATATTTAGTGCTAAATTCATGAAAGACATCGGTATCCATAAAAGATTTGACACAATCAAACTCAAGGTTTATACCTGACTCCTTACCTTCGTCGAGCTCCCAATCTTCAGAGTTGTGTTTAATTCTTTCCAAGAGATCCCATTTGAATTCAATAGTCTTCTTCATAAAAGAACCAGTACAAGAAGTATCGAGCATGGATTGATCATTGCGAGAAAGCCAAGCATAAAAATACTGAATAATAATTTCTCTTGAGAGCGCATGATTGGGGCATGAATATAACATTTACTTAAGCCTACCCCAAGCTTGAGCGATACTTTCTCCTTCACGAGGCCAAAAATTATATATATAATTCCGATCACGATGAACCAGATGCATAGGATAAAACTTCTGATGAAATTCCAATTTCAATCGGTTGTAATTCCAAGCTCCAATATCATCACATAGCATATACCATGTCAATGCCTTTCCCTTCAAAGATAAAGGGAAGACCTTCTTCTTGACTTCATCCTCGGTCAATCCTACAAGCTTAAATAATCAATAAACTTCATCCACATAGATTAGATGCAAATCAGGATGTAGTGTTCTATCTCCTGCATAAGGATTAGCTAGCAGTTTCTCAATCATACCCGAAGGAATTTCATAATAAATATTTTCAGTAGGTGCAGTAGGTTGAGGAGCAACTCTTTGCTCTTCCGTTTGAGGTGAAGATACCCCAAACAATCCCCTCAAAGGATGATTTTCCATAGTGACAAGTGACAGTAAATTTCAGCACGTAATATAAATGTTTCCTTACCAAATTCTACTTACCAATGGCGCTTCACTCCCCGGCAACGGCGCCAGAAAAGAGTCTTGATGACCCAAAAGTATAGGGGATATATCTTAGTCCTTTCGATAAGTAAGAGTGTCGAACCCAACGAGGAGCAGAAGGAAATGACAAGCGGTTTTCAGCAAGGTATTTTCTGCAAGCACTGAAATTATCGGTAACATATAGTTTTGTGATAAGATAATTCGTAATGTGTAACAAGTAACAAGTGTAACAAAGGTGCAGCAAGGTGACCCAATCCTTTTTGTAGCAAAGGATAAGCCTGGACGAACTCTTATATAAAGCAAAGCGCTCCCGAGGACACATGGGAATTATTGTCAAGTTAGTTTTCATCATGCTCATATGATTCGTGTTCGTTACTTTGATAATTTGATATGTGGGTGGACCAGTGCTTGGGTGATGTCCTTACTCGGACAAGCCTCCCAGTTATGAGTAACCCCTCTCGCAAGCATCCGCAACTATGAAAGAAGAATTAAGATAAATCTAACCATAGCATGAAACATGTGGATCCAAATCAGCCCCTTACGAAGCAACGCATAAACTAGGGTTTAAGCTTCTATCACTCTAGCAACCTATCATCTACTTATTACTTCCCAATGCCTTCCCTAGGCCCAAATCATGGTGAAGTGTCATGTAGTTGACGTTCACATAACACCACTAGAGGAAAGACAACAAACATCTCATCAAAATATCGAACGAATACCAAATGCACATGATTACTTATAACAAGACTTCTCCCATGTCCTCAGGAACAAACGTAACTACTCACAAAGCATGCTCATGTTCAAGATCAGAGGGGTATTAATTATCATTAAGGATCTGAACATATGATCTTCCACCAAATAAACCAACTAGCATCAACTACAAGGAGTAATCAACACTACTAGCAACCCACAGGTACCAATCTGAGGTTTTGGGACAAAGATTGAATACAAGAGATGAACTAGGGTTTGAGAGGAGATGGTGCTGGTGAAGATGTTGATGGAGATTGACCCTCCCTCGATGAGAGGATCGTTGGTAATGACGATGGCTTCGATTTTCCCCTCCCGCAGGGAAGTTTCCCTGACAGGATAGCTCTGCCGAAGCCCTAGATTGCTTCTGCCTAGGTTCCGCCTCGAGACGGCGGCGCTTCATCCGGAAAGCTTCTCTCTCATTTTTTTTCCAGGTCAAAACCTTTCATATAGAAGAAGATGGGCATCGGAGACCTGCCAGGGGGCCCACAAGCCCTGGGGGCGCGCCCTGGGGGGTAGGGCGTGCCCCCAGGCTTGTGGCCACCTAGTGGGTCCCCTCTGGTAGTTTCTTTACCCAATAATTTTTATATATTCTAAAATAATTCTCCGTAAATTTTCAGGACTTTTGGAGTTGTGCAGAATAGGTCTCTCAGGTTTGCTCCTTTCCGGTCCAGAATTCCAGCTGCTGGCATTCTCCCTCTTCATGTAAATCTTGTAAAATAAGAGAGAAAAGGCATAAGTATTGTACCATAATGTATAATAATAACCCATAATGCAATAAATATTAACATAAAAGTAGGATGCAAATTGGACGTATCAGTACTTCAATCATTTAATCATTTGTCAAAGATTTCATCTATATGTTGTCATAAATTACCAAAAAGGGGGAGATTGGAAGTGGAACTAATCCCTGGGTGGTTTTGGTAATTCATAACAACATATATCTCATTGAACTAATGTACATTCAAGATAAATATTTCAGGATGTTCAATGATTGGCATGGCAAGGACTTGAGATGTGGACCCCTCAAAATGCTAAGGAAAAGGATTGGCAAAAGCTCAAGACTCTACATTTTTGTTTAAGTGATCCAAGATCACATTGAGTCCATAGGAAAGCCAATACTATTAAAAGGGATGAGGTGTTCCTTAATGATCTATTTGCTCAAAGTGCTTAGTCATATTGCTCCAAAACCCTCAGCCACTTTCTCTATCCAAATATGTCCAAACCCTAAATTCCAACTCGGCCCCACCGATATTTCCTACCCGGAGCCACCGAGTTCATCTGGACTTAGCCACTGCCAAAACCCAAGCAATTCGGATCCACTGATATGGATCTCGAACTCACCAAGATGGCCTTGCCAGCTCTCTGTGACTTGTTGCAATCACTTCGCTCCCATCGAGAATTGCAATCGGTCTCATCGAGATGGCTTGACCGATTCTCTGTTGCCTTCTTGCTTCACTCCGGTCCCACCGGGATGATGCAATCGGAGGCACCGAGTTCAGGTTTTCCCTAAGCCCTTGCACATCGGTCCCTCCGAGGTGTTCCCATCGGTCCCACCGAGATTCCCAACGTTCATATTTTTACACAGATCGGTGCCACCGAGTTTTCTGATCGGTGCCACCGAGATGGGTCAAAAGTGTGTAACTGTTGGATTTTGTGTGCAGGCTATATATACCCCTCCACCCCTTCTTCCTTATATAGGAAAGCCATCAGAACGTGCCTACACATCCACCATTCATTTTTTGAGAGAGAACCACCTACTCATGTGTTGAGATCAAGTGTTTCCATTCCTACCATTTGAACCTTGATTTCTAGCCTTCCCCAAGTTGCTTTCCACTCAAATCCTTCTTCCACCATAGCCAAATCTGTGAGAGAGAGATGAGTGTTGGGGAGACTATCATTTGAAGCACAAGAGCAAGGAGTTCATCATCAACACACCGTCTATTACCTTTGGAGAGTGGTGTCTCCTAGATTGGTTAGGTGTTGCTTGGGAGCCTCCGTCATGATGTGGAGTTGAACCACGAAGTTTGTAAGGGCAAGGAGATCGCCTACTTCGTGAAGATCTACCCGAGTGAGGCAAGTCCTTTGTGGACGATGGCCACGGTGGGATAGACAAGGTTGCTTCTTCATGGACCCTTCGTGGGTCAAGCCCTCCGTGGACTCGTGCCGCCGTTACCCTTCGATGGTTGAAGTCTCCATCAACGTGGATGTATGATAGCACCACCTATCGAAACCATGCCAAAAATCTTCGTTTCTCCATTGCGTTTGCCTTCTCCAAACCCTTCCCTTTACCTTCATATGCCATGTTTTACATTCCGCTGCTATACTCTTAGAATCACATGTGTAGGTTGATTGCTTGACTTGTCATAATTGCTAAAATCTGCCTACAACTAAAATTGGGAAAAGGAAAGGTTTTATTTGGTCAAGTAGTCTAATCACCCCCCCCCCCTCTAGACATACTTTTGATCCTACATGGTGGTCCCTGACAAGCACCTCATGCTATGTCTTGGACTTGTCGTCGGTGTCCTCCTTATACTTCTTCGCACACTCCATGAGCTGGGTGTTGGCCTTGGCCATGCACGAGTCATAGGAGGCTTGGGCAGTCGCAACCTGGCGGTCCAGTGTCACCAAGCGCTCGCGCTCGGCTTCCTGCTACGAGGCGGTCCTCGCGAGCTCCCGCTCCCAGATCTCGAGGTCCCCTTCGTGAGCCGCGAGCGCCTCCTCACACTTGGTGAGATCCTCCTCGCGGAAGGTCAGCTGGCCTTCGTGGACCACTGTGGCCTCCTCTCGCGTCCGGAACCCCTGCTCCCTGAGCTCCGCCTGCTCCTGGAGTACCTTCTCGCGGGGCTCGGCGTCTTCGCGCCGCTGTTCGGCCACCGCGGCGTCCTCCAGGGCCATCTCGATGAGCTCCTTGTCGTCCTTCATGATTTTGTCGCACTTCTCCCACGCGACCTCATCCTGCCGGCAACCCAACTTCATGGCCACGCTAAGCTGGCGCCACCCATTTGCTAGGCGTCGGCGCTCCTCCATGATGTGCGCCTCCTCTGCCCGAAGGTCTTCCTCGAGAGCATCAAGGGCCTCCCTGGCGCCGCTGATGGCTCATGCTTGAGCACATCGCTGGTGCTCACTAGCACCAAGGCCCAGCCGGGCTGCGCCTCCTCACCGCCCTCCATCGTCATGGCACGCGAAGACCTAGGGTCGAGCCCTCACGCTCCATGCCTTCGTCCCTGGCGGGGGTTGCCTCCTCCGTTAGGCGCGGGGGGCTCTTCATGGCCTCCTCCTCGGCCGGCGTCGTCGTCACACACACCCGGCTCGCTGCCGCCACTTCAGGGTCCTGGTGCATGGGTGAGCGCTGGGGGCTGGTCACGGCCCTCGCGTCGGTGTGGGCTTCCGTGACTGGCGGGGGCCGCGGCGAAGAGGTTGGCCCATCGACCCCCTCCTTCGTCATCTCGCCTCCCGCATCAGGTGCCTCAGGGAGCACCACCTCGCCCGCGGAACCCCCCTCACAAGGCTCGTTCCCCGTGCTGGGGGAGGCAGGTCCACGGGTGCCTTGGGAGGTGTCGCCTGCTCGCCCACTGTCGTCTCGCGCCCCGTCTCCGCTTTGGGGTAGCATTCGGCCTCCTTGTGGCCATCATCATGCGTCGCCTGCAGGGGCGTCGTGGCCCCCTTCGGGGCGGGGGCCTCGCCCTTCTTCATCTTCTTCTTGGCCTTCTTGCCGGGCTCCCTACATGGGGCGCAAGCTTAGCCCAAGCCTCAGAAAGCAAGAAGTAGAAACCAAAAGTCAAGAGCGAGGCGTGGAGGCTTACTCATTAGTGGGAGCCCAGCGTCTCTTCTTCAGCTTCTTGCATCCATTGCCGTTGCCCTCGCGAGGCTCACTCGAGCTCCCACCGGAAGGCTCGGTGCGAGGCCTGCCGGCATCATCATTCGCCGGTGCAGTGCGGGTCTCCTCATCGCAAGGCTCACTGGCCTCCGCAGCCACCCTCCCTTCACCCCCCATGCTTGTGTGCTGGGCGGGCACGACCAGTAATTGGTCATCATTGTCGTTGTAGTCGTCAGGGGCGTCCAACAGGAACTTGCGGCGAGTTGGCAGGGGCGTCCCATCGTCGCTCTCCTCCTCATCTGGGCTCACCGAGGCCTCAGACACGTCGCCGCCTCCCGAGCCGAGGAGCACCACAAGGGGGTTCTCGTGAGGCCCCTCGTTGCCCGGCAGGACCAGTCCCCACTGATCGAACTGTGACATGTTCGCGACAAGCTCTTTGATGTTCTTGAAGCGGTACATCGGGTACATATCTTTGGGCAGGTTCTCCACATCCGCATCGAACAGGATCCTCACGATCTCATGAAGCACCTCCAAGTGGAGGTTGTTAGCACTCAACCGCTGCGGGTCCTCGACGCCAGTGATCTCCCACACCGGGCACGAGCGCTTCTAGAGGGGCGCGATGCACCAGTGCAGGAACTCCTTAGTTACCATCGCGGCCATAACTTGGCAGCCCGCAGCTCTGCCATTCTCTCCACGACCGGCCCCAGCCTCTCGTCGATGAGCTCGAAGTGCTCCCACCCGGAGCTCTTCACGGCCGGCTTGGCCGGGATCATGAGAAGGGGGCTGAACTGCTTGGCGTCCACGTAGACCCAGCACGACCCGTGGCCCTCCACCTTCTTCATAATCTTCATGTCAATGATGTTGCCGGCCATCCCATCGGCGATGCGGAATGAGGCGCACCCCGTACGTTGGTTCCCCGCGGAGATCCGTAGGCTGTAGAAGGTCCTGAAGAGCGCCACCGAAGGCAGCACTCCCAAGAAGCCCTCGCAGAGGTAGGTGAAGATGGCGAGGAGAAGGATGGAGTTGGGTTGGAGGTGCAGCAGATGGATCTAGTAATGGTCAAGGATGGCGCAGAGGAAATCGGAGAACAGCGGCACCAGGCTGGTGAAGATGGAATGGAAGAAGACAGGGATCATCGTGGCCTCCAAGTCGCGCGCGAGCGTGAGCCCGTCCAGATCTGTGTGGGCCCCCACTCGTTGTAGTCGCAAGCCACCATGGGGCGCACCTTCTCCAGCCCCTCCTCGTTGAGGATGACGGACCGCAGCAGAGCCGGCTCCAGTAGCGGCTTCGCCGGCCCCTTGTCCGTCGCAGCGGCGTTCTTCTTGGACGCCATAGCAGTGAAGGAGGATTGGAAGCAGGAGGAAGAGATGGCAAGCAGCGCGCAAGGGGAGGCAAGGCGTGCGAGAAGACAATGATGGTGCTCGCGCCCTGTGCAGTCAGTTTTATGGCAGAGCCAGCGGTTACTGAGGCATCATGGGGGAAGTGGGGGTGTCCCCGTCCCGTCGTGCTGCCACGCGTCCCTGCCTGGGCCCCGCAGTCTTAGGCCCCATGTCCTTTCATTCCTAACGGGCAGAACGTGTGTGCCGTGGGCCCGGGGGCTACTGTCGGCCTAGTGGGAACCAGGGTACCACAAGCCATCTTCCTGGGGACCAGCAAGCGACCCCTGGCCCAACTCAAGAGGCGGCCTAGCCATGGGCACCGCAAAGACAGCTGCCTCGCAAGGGCCACACCCCGCGAGGACCCTCTCAGTGAGGGACTTCACCAAGAACCATCATAAAAAACAGGCGGCCTCGCGAGGCGCCCTCCCGCAAGGCCTCCCGAGGAGGACGTGCGGTGCTGGTCGCATGCCCATCACATGGGTGACGCCGCCTCGGCTAGTGACGACAGCGGGGCCGTGCCAGCAGGCACGGCCAGGACAGTTTCCACTTCGGTGATAAGGGGACAGCAACGTCTGCCTCCCCCAAATTAAGTCCCAAAGCCTTCCGCTTTGGTGAAAGAAGATCGGGACGGTGTGGCGCGCCAGGACGGAGGTCATCATAGAGCCTGCAGCGCGTCATGGATAACAACTTTAACAGGCAAAGACCACCTTTTGTCAGGATAAGCCTGGGCGCTTGTCCCCTTTCAAATTGCCGCCATGTGGTTGGTTGCCCTTCCCGCCAGTGTTTTCGGGGGAAGATGATAGGGGTGCTTATATAAGGGGCAGTTCTGCCACCGTAGAGGAGGATCGAGGGAGGACGCATTTTTGACTCCTTAGAGCTCCACCTTGTAGCTCGCGAGCACTGTCTCCACAAGCAATTCCATCAAGCAGGAGTAGGGTTTTACACCGCACAGTGGCCTGAACCTGGGTACCTCATTGTGTCTCCGTCGTGCCCGGCGTCCCTCCGTCATGCTAGCTCACCGTAGCCTCGCTGAGTTCACCATCTAGTTGCTAGGTCATGAACCAGGGCCCTAGAGTTCGAAGAAGGGTTTTTGTGGATTTCCCGTGGCGCAAATTAATCCCCCGACAGGATAGATCGGAGAGAAATACAAAGCTATAATAATCATGCATATAAGAATTCAGAAAATACTCAAATAATATTCATGCATAATCTGATCATAAACCCACAATTCATCGGATCCCAACAAACACATCGCAAAAGAAGATTACATCGAATACATCTCCAAGAACATCAAGGAGAACATTCTATTGAAGATCAAAGAGAGAGAAGAAGCCATCTAGCTACTAGCTATGGACCCGTAGGTCTGTGGTAAACTACTCACACATTATCGGAAGGGTGCCAAGGTTGATGTAGAGGCCCTCCGTGATCGATTCCCCCTCCGATAGAGTACCGGAAAAGGCCTCCAGATGGGATCTCAGAAGAATAGAAACTTGCGGCAGTGGAAGAAGTATTTCGGGTGGCTCTCTGATGTATTGGGAATATTAGGGAATGTATAGAGGTGGAATTAGGTCAAGAGGTGCCACGAGGGGCCCATAAGCCTGTAAGCGCCCCTTGGGGCATGCCCCTGGGCTTGCCGCTTCCTCGTGACTCCCCAGGTCTTCTCCCGAACATTCTAGGGTCCCTTCTGGTCCAGAAAAATCATCAAAAAGTTTTGTAGCATTTGGACTCCGTTTGGTACTGATTTTCTGAAAAGCCAAAGACAAGCAAAAAACAGCAGCTCGCACTAGGCACTAGGTTAGTCCTAAAAAGTGATCTATAATTGCATAAAATTGCATATAAAACATCCAAGATCGATACTATAATAGCAGGGAACAATAAAAAATTATAGATACGTTGGAGACGTATCCCACCCAGGATGGGGCTCGGTGCCCTCTGAGCTTGAGTTTTTAACAAAGCTTACCTTCCACGGCATGCCTCGACGGGCTTGGAGCAACGAGTCCATGAATGAGCTTATCAACGACCTAGGAGGTGAGTTCGTAAGTATGTTTGTTCCTCCAGACGGCTAGGCTCTGACGGTTATGGCATGGATGAAGAAGTTGTCCACCATACTGAAGGTGATTGTTGTTGAGATACCGATGCAGGAACTAGGGTTGTACTACTCATTGCCATCAAGGCCACCGTGGACCATGTAAGGGATGTACCTATATCGAGTTGCATGTCGAAGAAGTGGTCAATCCATTAATCGAAGTCTTGCCGCCAACGCTGATGCCAGGGTCCATCGACGACGTCCATTACAGGAGTCAACGTCAGACTTTCCCCGTGTTGCTCCGAATGATGGATGGCACAGTCCACCGCATGGTGGAGGCCACTGCTTCTTTGGGAGAAGTGGTCGGGCTGACTGCCTGGGTGTGCTCTAATTTGGGTAACAACTGAATCTTCTCAGATATTAGTTATATCCGAGCTATAGGTGTGAAGCACTGATGTGCCAATACATTTGATTGTGACCTGTTCTATTTTTGTACCTGAACTTTTTTTTAGAAAGGGGTGTACGTCAACTTAATGTGCTAGCATAACTTATTGTGATGTCTGTCTGTTTTCTTTGCACAGCAATCAAGATATTTTCGCGTCATTGATAAAGACGATGAACGGTTATGTATGAGTTTGTTGGTTTCAATATAGCCCTACCTGTAGCAATCCAGTGCTTCCGCCCCTATTGTGTCGCCCACGTGAAATTTTTGTATGCAAGCTCAATGTGCTATGATGTTGTATATGATTGTGTCAACTATATAATTTTGTACTGAGCATCAGCAATGCATATGGCTGAACAATGTATTCACGAGCATTTACCGATCGGTTTCTCTATCTCTATCTCTCTCTCTCTCTCTCTAACAAGTAGGACCCGTTGAATTATTTGTTCGCTCGTGACAGCTTTTAATTCGGTTCCACTGTACTCTACCTTTTTTCTTAAGTTATAATTTGAGCTCAGTGACTTCAAAAAGTTGTACACAAGCCTTGTTTGGGCCATTTCAGGTGTCGTTGAATTTGGGCTGAGTAGCTATGTAAAGTTGTACTGTACTACACAGGCCTTGTTCATTGAACTTCAGCAATGCAACTGGGCCGAAAGTTGTACACAAGATCCTAAAATAAGCGCAGCCTAGCCTATGTTTTTTTAAGAAAATGCACAACCCAGTTCAATTTTTATATAATAAGATTATCAAGCCCAACTTAAGTTTTTTAATAAAATTCCTAGCTTGGTATAATTTTTTATAAGAAATGCTCTGTCCAAACCAACATTGTTTTTTCACCCATCCCAGAAAATGGGTCCATTTTTACTAAAAGCAAATGGGTTTTAAATTATCAGAAATAATAAATGGGTTGCATGTCCGCAATATTATTTTTTCACCCAGCCCAGTAAATAGGTGTATTTGAATAAATAATCAAATGCGTTGTAAATTCTCATAAATAGTAATTCGGCTATTATTCTTTTTACCCAGCCCAGGAAATCGATTTTTGAGTCAAAGCCTAGGAAATAGATGTATTGGAAAACAAAATGAAATGGGTTGTAAGACAAAAATAAATGGGCTGCAGGTCCGCCACGGATTTTGAAGCTGACTTTGTTGGCCCACTAGGACGAAGCCTGCGCAAGGTGTTGTCCATTTAGTAAACAAAATAATTTAATGGTCAAAAACAAAAGTCAATAAATTATTCTAACAACCTTAGACGTTGGATTGACATCCAACGGCCATCCTACTTCTTCAATCTCTGATCTAGTTGCTCTTGCTCGAGCCACCAAAACCATCGCCGATGGGAGTGCCTGATCTGCCTCCTGTGGTCAGCTGTGCTGCTGCACAGGCCTCGCTACCCCACCCTACTCCCAACGATGGCCAGGTCATACCTGTACTCCCCCACAACTTCTGTTATTCTCCGGCGACGGCAGCCTCACCCTGCAGCTGAACCAGTCAACCCTCATACTCCCCTCCATGGGGGACTCAGGTGCCCCTTCTTCCACGACTCCAGATCGTTCGCATCCTAGGCCTCGCTGTCGTCCACTGCCATGGTGCACTCGACGATGCATGGTCAACAGCGAGAGCCAACGTGTAGTACGTGGAGAGGCTGACAGCTGGGAACCACCAGCTACATCATCGCACGTAAGCTAGTGCCTCCTTATCACGCGGGAATAAACGATTCCTCCCCCTGCCAGGTTGGACCCACCAGCTACAATCTTCGCACGCAAGGAAGTTCCTTCTTAATATGTGAAAAAAAAGTTTCCTCCCCATGGTAGCTGGGACCCACCAGCTACATCTTCGCACGGAAGGAAGTGCCTCCTTATTACATGCAAGAAAAACGATTCGTCACCCTGCTATCTAGGACCCACTAGATTTGAAGGCTGACTTGTGGGCCTACTAAGTTGACACGTATGCATGGCTTTATCAACTTAGTCAACAAACGATTCTAGCAGCAGTGGCCGTTGGATGTTAATCCAATGACCGCGCTGCTTCTTCAATCTCTGATCTTCTTGCTCCAGCCGCCCAAACCAGACCGCCTGCTCCTGCCTCCCGTGGCCGGCTGTGCTGCCACCGCTGGCCATGCCATCCCTCTACTCACCCACACCTCATGTTATTCTCCGGCGAGGGCAGCCTCACACCGCAACAGAACCAATAAACCCTTGTACTCCCATCCGCGCGGGCAAGCACTGTCGCGTCTTCCCCGGCCCTTGATCCTTCCCTTCCTAGGCCTCATCATCGTCCATCGCCTTGGTGCTCTCGGTACAGCATCGTCAACGCGATGAACGAACGACAGCCATCGGAAGAGGATTGTACGTGGAGAGCCTGACAGCTGGGACCCACCAGCTACATCTTCGCACGCAAGAAAGTGCGTCCTTATTATGGGCAGAAAAAATGATTCCTCCCCCTGACGGCTGGGACCCACCAGCTATATCTTCGCACGCAAGGAAGTGTCTCCTTATCCTCCCTGACAGCTGGGACCCACCCTGTCGAACCATATGTAGGGTTGTTTGTCTGGTCGAACATGTACATACATACTGGTCGATCGATCTCTCTGTCAGGATGAACTGTGGCCCAGTAAGTAGCGACACATGTCGTAGTAGAGCCCCCGACGTAACAGTTCATGTAGTCCTGTCTAAATCGTGTACACATACATACAGCCACGCTGCAAGAAAGTAAATACGGCCATGTACATACTGCAACGGCGTCATGTTCATCTACAGCCAACCGGCTGGGTCAGAACGGAGGAAACAACGTCGTGTTCATCGGGAGGCAACAGACTGGGTCGGAATGCGTCCTGTTCATCGAGAGCCAACCAGCTTGTACGGAACAGCCGAAATGGGGTCCTGTTCATCCGGAGGGGTCTAGCGTACCGCAAAATGCAGGAAACGGACTTCTCTCCAACTGCCTATGGTCGAAACAGGGTCCTCTTGATCAAGAGGGGTCTGGCGTACCACAAAATGAAGGAAACGGACTTCTCTTCGAGCACCTACGGTCGAAACGGGGTCCTGTTCATCGGGAGGGGTGTGGCCCAATTCTCCTTCCCCTACTTGGCCTTTTAAGGCCAGTTCATATTAAATTAAATATAAAAGCCTCCTCACAACTACTAGAACCTTTTATTATTAATTTAACATCACCGAAAACATTTTTCACCTATATATTATTTATCGGTAATACCCGGTATTGCCCGATAAACTCTGAAACCCTTCGTGTGACCCTGAAACGCTTCTAGTTCCTCGCAAAACTATTCTGAATGTTACTGAAAAAATTCCACAAATAAATCCTCAATACTCTCATCCAGCTAATACTCAGCAGATCGTGATTACCTTAAGCTTGTGACATCGTAGGTTCAGTAAATCATAGACCTGAACGAAACTCCTTCGTTCAATGACCGATAGCAGAACCGCGGCTGTCCATATCGATCCCTATGAATACAATAATGATATTTGAGTGAACCTTTGGTTATCATGTGATGTTACTTTTGCTTCATGATACTTTACAAAACCCGAGGTGAGATGTGTCGGTATCATTTTGAGTCATACACATGCTCACTATATCAGTCTCCTCGTCGCCGGTTTTGTTCTTCTTTCTCGTTGACGTGTTTTGGCATCCCCGTGACGTAGTCACCTATGTCAGGCCATACAATGATGGATGTCGTCACACTGAGAGGGCCCTAAGAATATCTCTCCATCGTCGGAGGAGCAAATTCTACTCTCGAGCTATCTAGTCCCTTGTCAAACTTTTTGATGAACCTGTAAGTTGTCGTTATGATCACCTAGTTACAGGTGACGTTTGAGCAGCCCCAAAGATCATCGTACAGTAAGAAGTGACTACGATGCTATCATGGTCTAAGGAACTAAAACGCATGCTAACACTTCGTGTTATAACGATTGACTTGTGATGATATCATCTAAAAGTATAACAAACAAGTTTGGGTCGATTCAATCTGTCCATTCTTCTAATGTCATACTCTCAATGTTGTTTTAGGACTACCGTCACACTTAACGATATCCTAAGATATGGAAAATGTGATCACCAACAACACTTGAGCAAGTCTTAGAGGCGAGACTAGGAATCTTATTTTACCGTTTATCATTCTGCACATGCATATGAGTTTTCTACTAAATCGCATATTCCAGGATCATAGCAGTTATAGCATAAAATACCGTCGACAAGCCCCGTGTCGTCCACAAAAAGGCGGCGCTGCCCAAGAAGGAGTTGACAGATGCGCACCGGGCCGTTCAGTTGGCTAAGAGGGCTGGCTAGAGAAAGGTGCATGCCGACAAGCTTGAAGCCACGGCAGCCGCCGCCGCTCAACCAAGAGGCCGACATGGCGGAGAACAAGGGGCTCATCGATTTGGCCATGAAGCAGGCCCTACTCTACCTAGGGTTCGACAACGACCCTAGCCTGCACGGGCTTGTCGCTGCCGCCATGGCCGCGGCCAGGACGGGCTCGCCGGTCGTTCGTTCCCCACGGCCTGAGTCACCACGCACGTCCACCCCTCCGCAGATGCCCGACTTCCGTCCCCACCCGCAAGCCTCATGTTCCTCTACCTCTCCTGCGGACCGCTCACTGGAGGTGAGCGTGGTTGCGTCGGCCATGCCTGCGCCCATGGCCATCAACCCCAACGCCACACGTGTGGCCGGTGGGTCGTCCGCCGGGGACAAATGAAATGCTGGGGTGAGATCCCCGCCGGCATGCGTCCCAACACCCGCAGCCTATTCGACACAATGCAAGTGACCATAGATGATGACACGCCAAGCGTTTCATCATGGAGAACATCATCTTCAACGGCAGTGTGGGTGTCACGGCCTACAATCCAGACGAGACCCAAAGCCAAGACGACCGCAACACCTTCATGGCTGGAGACGAGGGCACGACCGACACCTTCGCGCAAGGTCATGGTGGCAAGGACGACACCTTCATGCAAGGCCATGGTGGCATAGCCGACCCCTTCACGCAAGGCCAAGATGGCATGGACATCACGTTCCCGCAAGGCCACGAGTTCCAGGATGACTGCGGCCTAGAAGAAGAAGATGAAGTGGACATCCAGGGGGCCATTGTTTACCGACGAGCTCACCACCCAAGCCAATGCAAACAAGAAGCGCCAAAGCATTCGGACGAAGGCATACACAAAGGATAAGGGCAAACTTCTTTGTGAATGTTGGAGAAATATTGGACAAGATCCCAAGATCGGCCCCGAGCAAAAGAGGTCAACTTTTGGTTGACAGTTCATCGCCAATTTCATGAATGCAAGAAGTTCGCATCATACAAGATAGAGAGCAAGCATGGTTGGGTGTTCCTATCGAAGCTTTGGAGGGTCATACAACAAGAGTGCAACAAGTTTTATGTCACCCTTGAGAGCATCGAGGGCCGCCCCGTGAGTGGCCTCAGCATCAAAGACATGGTATACATTCCTCCATCTTCATTTCCGTTTTCGTTGTTTCATGCTTGCATGTCCATTGCACATATGAATATGTATTTGTGTCTTCATTTGTAGGCATTCCAAGCTTTTGAAGCATTCAAGGCCCAACATGGGAACATGCCTTTCAGCCTCACCCATTGTTGGATGATCATTAAAAGCGCCGAGAAATTAAAGGAGCAATATGCCGCCCTCAAGAAGAATGGAGGGCCGCAAGCCGTCGAGGACCATGGTGAGGGAGAGAAACCCCGGCCGCGAAGAAAGACCAACCCCAAGAAAAAGGATAAGCGTGATGCGGCGTCATTTGCCTTGCAAGAAATTTTGCAAGGCATGATGACCCAAAAGGAAACAAGGGAGGAGAAGCGTTTGCAAGATAAAGAAGAGCAAATGAAGGCCTACATGAAGATACAAAGGAAGAAACTCGAGATGGAGGCGGAGTTGCAAGCGAAGAAGCTAGAGATGGAGGCAGAAATGCACACGAAGAAGTTAGAGATGGAGGCGGGCGTGCAAGCAAAGAAGCTCGAGATCGACGCTACCAAAGCCAAGACCAAAGGCAAAGAAGTGGCGCTGGCTTGCATGATGAAGGAGGTGGAGATAATGATGGTGGACTTGAGCACG
The DNA here is from genome assembly GCA_011799875.1 of Thinopyrum elongatum. Taxonomy (NCBI): domain Eukaryota; kingdom Viridiplantae; phylum Streptophyta; class Magnoliopsida; order Poales; family Poaceae; genus Thinopyrum; species Thinopyrum elongatum. Next base: position 331,244,070 of record CM022299.1, on the reverse strand, counting down.
GTCTCCCCGAGGAAGAGGCCTTGATTCGAGAAGATGCAGAGGGAGATGCTCAAGCTTGATGATTGATCTATGGCGGAGAGCGCCATCTTTTTGTATGCCGGTAAGTGTGCCGGCATAACCACGGCCGAGATGTATGGCGTGGTTGAACTACAACCATTTTTTGTGTGCTGATAAGTGTGTCGGCCACTGGCAAGTGCGACAGCATGAACTGCGTGCTGTTTTTTTTAGGCTGGCATGTATACCGGCCGCTGGCATGGCCGTCGGCATGAACTATGGCGCGTTGGCATGGCAGCTGACTTTTTTTTAATTCAATATGCTTTGTAGCGGGTGAAAATTGCGTCGACCGGTTGGGCACATCAGTCGGACGCAGGCGGACAGCGATCACCTAGCCGATCCAAACGGACAAAAGACGAACAACTCGCACTACAACGAGGCAGAGCGCATGTAGATATTGTACAGTATCATTTTTTTCCCTAACAGATGACGCTCCCGTCCTACGTTGCCTTTTGTGTTTACAGGACAAGATTGACATGGCCGTGCCTAAGAGCATCTCCAATAGATGGTCCAAATTTTGGCGGTCCAAAACCGGAAATGTAAAATATGGACCGTCAAATGGTGCGTTTTGGAGCTCCGAAAAATGCTCAACTCCAACAGATGGTCCAAATCGGAGATGTAAAAGAGCTTCTCCAATAGATGGTCCAAAACAAGAAGTAACAAACCGGCCAGCAGCCGCGCGAACACCTTGTGCGCGCGGTGGAAGAAGATGGCCGCCGGTTGGATTGGCTGCTGCGGTCGGCTGCGGACGGCGGCGGTGATGAGAGCTAGCTCGGCGGCCGGCGAAGAGGAGCTCGGCGGGCGGCGAAGAGGAGTTCGGCGGCCGACGGGGAGGAGGTCGTGCGGGCTAGGTGCGGCGGTCGTGCAGCCGGCGACAGGGCCGTGGAGAGGCCCGCGGCCGACGGGGAGGAGGCCGGCGGCGGCCTAAGGACCCGGCGGAGGCCTACAGGGCCAGCCGGACTGCCGGAGGCGCCGAATCCCACCGCGGCTGCCTCTCGATTCAGGGCGGTGGCGGCGGGGATTTGGGCAGTGGCGGCGGCGATTTCCGGCCAGCTGGTGTTCGGGCGGGCGGACGGGCGCGACTATGAAATGAAATAAATGGCGGTTGGGCGTTGGCGGGCGGCCGTCGAATTTGGAGTAGTTGTATCTCGTGATGCAATTTTGCACCGCGAGGTGTTGTATTTTACATCACCGGAAGGCCGCGGTCTAAATTTTTTTATATATAGACCGTCTGTTAGAGCAGCGTTTTTTGCCTCAGACAATTCAAAAGTTAGGCATTTTTACGTTTGGACCGTCAATTGGAGATGCTCTAAGCTAGCGTTGCGTGCAGTGTGCGCGTGAAATCGACATGCAGTGTGCGTGCACATGTCCCGCACTGGTTGCGCTGTTCGCCGCTGCCCTGCCGCTCGGGGCCCACAAAGCCATGTATGCATCCACGAGAAAAAAGGGAGCGGGGAGGATGAATCAATTCCGGTGCTCCCTAGCCGATGCTGCTGGTAGTCGTACTACTAGTGGTACTGCTAGCTGATGTTATTTTCAGGATTTTCATTTACGGTCGAATCTTTGGGAAAATGATGGGAGATTTGGACGAACCGGCATCTGTCATGTATGGGATCGATTCCAATATGTCATGTGTGCATGGGAATATGGTATTAATTATAAAATATTGTGTCTGCTCAGTATCTCGAAGGTGCTCATAGGGCCTCGGGCGTCTTCGTTAATCTCAAGATATTGTGCCGGCTTCGTATCTCGGAGGTGCTCGTAGGGTGTCCACGGCCATATCCTATCATGACTGGGCAGGGCTGAAGCATTTTTTTAGAAAGCACCCTAAATTTGTACGAAATCTCATAAAAAAGCCCTTGACCGCCACCTATGAGAGTTGGGTCCTGTCAGCGAACTATACAAAGGGATAAGGGATAATTTATATAAAAATGTTACTAATAGTGGGAGTCAAACCCGTGAGCTCATCCTATCATGTTGGCGGTGCAAAGCCACACCACCTGATCACGTTTGATTTCTATATAAAGGATAGGCTTATTGTCCTGTATCGGACCATGCTCCCGGGGTTAAATGGGCTGCAATCAGGGCGATCCATTTCTCATATGTTAGATTTTTGTTCCCACTTTTAGAAATTTGTAAACAAATGGTAAATTATAATAACAATAACAATAAAATTAGAATATTCATGTTCTTTAATTTAAAATGTATATTAGAATATAATTTTTTATATATTCAAAAATAATGTTAACATAATGTTCAAAATATATTTAATAAAGTATGCATTTATTATTTAAAAATATATTCATATAACTAAAATAATATTACGTATTATATAAAGTTTGCAAATTTGAATAACATTCATTTTAGGATATGCAATCTGTGGGCTTACTAGGCTCGTATTTTTTTTCCTAACATCAATTTGATTTATTTCTGTTTAAATATAAATATTGTGGCAACAATAAAATTTATTAAAAATGTAAACACTTTTTAAAAATACATAAACATTTTCTTATATACTACATGACTTGTTTTCACAAACCTGAACGTTTTTAAAATTCTATGAACATTTATTTAAATACATTATTTTTAGAATTGTTTTAATATCTTAGAAACATATTTTAAATAATTATATGAACATTACTATAATTCAGAAATTTTATTTCAATTATATGAATATCTTTTAGAATTATGTGACCATATTTTTAAAGTAAGTTATTTTTTATGTATATTATTTATAACACATGAATATTCTTACTTTAGTTTTGTACTTTGATCATAATTTACATATTTTCACAAAAAAAAACTAAAAAAGGAAGAAAAAACTAACATATGGCAATGGGTCGCATTGGTGCACCTCATTTAAGCCTCATGAGCGTGGTCCACTGCAAGACATTATGCATAGTTATCCTTTATAGACACCTTACCCGCAAAAAAATAATATCATTTATAGACATCAAACATGATCGGGTGAGGTGGCTAGCTCGGTCAACACTATAGGATGAGGTCGCTGATTTGGCCCCCCAGTGGGCACGCTGATAGGTCGGCCCCAACAGTCATAGGAAGGCACAACGGCTTTTTAGGGGCTTTTACGAGATTTGGTACTAGTTTAGGGGGTTTTCTGCAAAAAGCGACACTTTAGCCCCCGCACAGTCATTGACGGTGGGCTCGAGACCGCGCGAGCGACGTATACGGTTGCCGACGGAAATTGAACCATACATGCATCTAGGGACATGTTCTGGCACCAGTTTTTCATATTTTTTATTTTGCGATACCAAACTAAACATATTGTGCAACTTCGTGTACCACGAGTGTATTTACTTAGAAAAACGGTTATATGCGTCAAGGTAAACCAATTCATTAGCAAGGTCGATCGATTTAACATACGTTCATTGAGTACTTACTGTCACACACATTAAAAAATAATTTTAATATCAAGAATACATCGATTACCCAGTCTTTGCACCAATACTACTCAAAAGCTACCAAAGACATGGAAGTGCACACAACTAAATTATTACAAATGGTACAAAAAAGACTAACCCATAAATAATAATTGCAACACAAGGTAAGAGGATAGGTGCTCCAAGAAGAACGCCTCCAGGAAGGACGAGTGTCGTCATCGCTGGATCCAATCACCGAGTCCAACATCCGGATTAGCCAATGTGCCACCAGGGAAGGCCAGATCTGCCACCTCGCCGCTTAGGATGGGCAGATCGGCCAACGTGTTGCCACGGAAGGGCGAAGAGCCGCAGCAGATGGGCGGGCGTGCGACTAGGTTGTTGGTGCTAGGGTTTTGGCGTGGAAGGGGGAAGGGCAAGGGAAATGAAAGAAAAATAGACTAGCAAGGCTACACCCCCGAGGAACTGACCAGACGCGAGCAGTTGTAAAATAGAAACAGCATGCGTTGACGAGAAATTTAAGGGGGGGGGGGGGTAGAGAATAGCAACCGCCTCTAATGATTCTTGCATACGGTTTTATTGTTCTAACCACCTCCGGAGCTGTCTATAGCAATGTTAACTGCATGTGCTGGATGTATTAAAGACGACTTTGATCAGCTTAGTCACAACTACCTCAAGTGGCTTATGCTAATACTCATTTTCTACTAGTGTCTCGATCTATTTGTCTCTATCTCCCCATCTCTCACACATACACCACTCTCCCTCTCTCTAGGCATGCGGTCATACAACACGATCTCTGTTAGCTAGGTATAGGACTCCCTCTGTGATTCTCTCTCTCTCTCTCTCTCTCTCTCGCACACACACAAACACTCTCCCTATAACTTGGATCACTCCGACTCTCTCTCTCTCTCTCGCTTACACTCCAAGTGAGATGCCACATGACTCGGCAGAGGGTGAAGTGTTGGCAACAAACAATGTCGATAAACTACTTACTCAAGCACGCTATAAGTTCTCTCCGCAAAACTACATGTTTTAGCTTGACGACGGTAACATTGAAAAAATTAGAAACATTTTTTTTATTATAGCTGCACAAGGTAGTGGCTAAGTGCATGCCAGATGCTATTTAACCTTTTACACAACATGAAGCCACATATTGTGCTATATTTTGTGAGACGGACACGACTAACATGCAATATATATGTAAGGCTATCATCCATGCATGTACATCTTTTTGATATAATTCCATGTCGAAATGGCCATGTTTTGCTCAGTCAAAGATAATACATCAGTGAAATGCTTCTCTCATGCAGAATCTGCGAAGCCAACACTCATCTTGTCGTAGTCAAAGATGGTGTGGTATGCTCCCATGAAGACATCACCTAGTATCCTGCATGATAGAGAGGAACCGATGTCGTGAAATTCAGATCTCATGGGAGCAAACTAAAAAACATTTAATCAACAACAACACTGCAAGTAGTGCTCTGTCTTACCAGAGAGGGCCTACTGGAGGGGGAATGTCCAAATACGTGAATCCGCTCATACATTGAGCCATGAATCCATCGCCAACCTTGAGAATGTACTGCTCGGCGCGGGAAGATGATTGAAATTGTGTGAAAACAACATCATTGTATTACAGAACTAAGGTTTTATTTGCATCCAGAGCTCTCTTTTAATTAATGGAATGCGACATATCATTTGTGTTGCCTTAAAACAATATATTGGCAGTGAGGTACATTTCAGTACGATTTCTCTGAGATTCAGAAGTAGTAAACTAATGTCAAAAGAAAAATTGTCACGGTTTTAAGTATCTCTACCTTGCAACTGCAAACTACTCGTATATTACAAGAGCCACCCGTGTTTAAAAACCCACTGAGTATCAGAAAATACTAATCCATTTTACAAGACATGCCAGAATTTGTGCTAACGGATACAAGATGGTAACTTGTTCGAAATGAATACAGCACACCCATGAAAGCGGTCAATTTGTTGTATCTAGCCAAGTCTTCTAAGTTCTGATCATCGTGCCTACTTATCGCATTCAAAATTTATCACGACGGGTGTGCACATTCTTATAAAGGTCATAAGTGCGTTACTGTATTGAATTAATGGGAACGGTATACCTGTTCTGGTTGGAGCTCAAATATCCTTCCACCTATGCTGAATGAGACACTTTGCAGGGAATCAATGTGTCTACAGTCCACATATGAGCCCACGGGACTAGGCATACTATGGCAGAGCTGTCATTTAGATCAGCTACATGTAAGCTACAAACGTAGAAATGCTTAGCGATTCAAGAATCAAAAGGTAACCTCACCCGACCGACATACTCCAACATGCCCTCCTTGGTACGATTCTGAACGAATTCACTTTGCATCCACGTCACCGCCATCTCGCACGCATTGCATGTAGCGTCAAACATGCTGTCTACAGATGTTGTTTGTCCCTCTCCTGTTACCCTCTTAATACCAGCACTGCGTGGATGCACAGAAACCATGTGAAGTCAAGTCATGAGGGGAATCCAAAATAAACACATAAACATCAGATTTTGTTTAAGGACTAATAACTTCAGATTTTCAGAGATACAACCAAAGCTTTGTCGATAACCGCACAGACCTTACTCCACTAGTTCCATCAAATGCGCAGAGCCCAATCTTCGAACACACTTGTGCCGGTGGTGTCTGCAGTTAATCGAAGTGTTGAATTGTAACGCAACTGGATTGATAATAGAAAGGTGCCTTCGCTTTTTTGACTGTATACAATCGATCAAGCAGAGAGATCAAACCTCAGATTTCAGCAACTCGATCATTTCTTGCCCATATCTAGAAATGACTTGTTTGCATTCTTCGTTAGCCACTCCAGTGGCTCCAATTCGCTCATTGATCTGGGCAATGACACCCTAAACAAAAGAAAAATACTTAAATGAAAACCTAATAGGGTTGTACTACTTCAATTAGGGGCATTTTTGTTAGAACTACAAAAAATCGTTTTTGGTCCTTCAACTATATCTCGAATTTATTTTTAAACTCTAAGTTCAATAACCTTACAAGTTTTATAGTTAACTTCAAAACATGATATATTTGGTCTCTTACCCAACTCGGAGCAATTAGATTCACAATATGACTCTGGTTTTGCACCGGTGGAAACGCAGTAAACAAAAATATAATTTAATTAAGCAGTCGATTTTTTGCAAGGAACTTTAAATAAGCAATCTCACAATCTATCTAGAACCAGGGAAAGTATGAAACTAGCCAGGATAAACTACCAAAATATGTGGGAATGTTAGAAATGAAAAGAAATCAGATTTAAAAAAAAAAGAAAACCAGAAATATTCTGAAGAAACTAATTAGAAAAATAACATAATAATCACCAATTTTCATTATTTTGCATGAATGTTCCTATTTTTTCCAAATATATTTTCGTATTTCCAACAATTTACCATCACAATATGAATTTTTTTCACAAAATTTTATTATCATTTAAAGTATTTGGTTTTAATCAGTACTTTTTCCTACATAATTTCCAACATTGTTTCATTTCCTTTTAAGTCAGAGACCACTACCACATCATCCATTTTGTGTCTGTCCCATTTGAAGTTATAGGTTAAGTTGACTGGTTTTATACTTGCGGCACCAAAACAACATTTGGCCAATAATTGAATGGAAAAAAATCTAATTTTTTATTTAGCTAAAAAATAAATGTATTAACAAATGAAAAGGTCACTTTGGATCCCAACATTGCTAAAGTCTAAGTTTGGTCCTTATTATTGTACATAAAAAGTCATGGAAATGGGGAACATAAAAAATACTACTAGTCACCAAAAAATATATCCAAAAGAGATTCTAAAATTTTCACAAATTTCAAAATGGCATAAGATTTAAAAATATTCTTGAAAATCATAGGACTCGTTAAACTTTGAAATGCCTTATATTGACCACTTATGGTTTCTATTTTGTCCGTTTTGGCTGCCATTTGTGCAAAATCTCAGCCGATGCAAAGTATAAACTTTAGAAAGTTTTGACACTTTTAGGGGATCAATAATGTTCAGTGCAATTCTCATGGAACAAAATTTGATTTTAACAATAGTTGAGGGACCAAAAGTACACTTCTTCCTAATACAAACTTGAAAGGTGGGATGGAATGAGATGGAATTGGCCGATGGCTATGGTTGCTTACTATTGGACCAGCAATCAATGAAGTTCCGGAGTCTGCTATTGCTGCACATCCATCCACACAAATTCCTGGTCATGACATACGTTACAGATCAGAAGAGGGCAATGTTGCATCTACAGGAGCTCAATAGTCCTGCCTATTTAAGAAAGAAAATACACATAGTGCATTACCAGTGCTCTTCCCACCAATAAGAAAGTCTCCCATTTCAAACTGCAGATACCAACAGTATGAAATAAAATAGACAATTAACTCGCAAAAAGTTCAATGGACGGGGGCAACACGGTAAATTCAGAACAAGGCCAACAATATTCTTTTAACTTTTGACAAGTGAAGCTACAATAACAACCTGCCAGTATGCTTTCCGGGTTACTCGGGTGTATGTATGGCTGCCTTTGTAATGTTTGGGGTCACTGCCTCCGAAAACAATTTCACCTCCATCCCCATTGTTTGCATTTCGATTTAACCAAAAGGAGAAAACATGTTGGTTCGCAAGGCCTTGTGCAACCATATTGTACCTGGCAGATGACTAGAGGTGTAAGATGGCACCAAAACGCAATTCACTCAAGTGACAGGTTAGAACCTATGTGGTGTGACTTGCCCTGTGCCGAATTAATCAGCAAAGACAAAGTCAAGGCATAACACTTAATCAGCAAGAACATGCCCCTGGTGGCTAGAAAGTAGGAAGTAGCATTGACCACATTTTTTTGTTGAACGAAGCATACCAAAAGAATTTATCATGAGGATAATATAGATTGAAGTGTCCAACAAAAGGAGTGGTTACTTACTACACAACACAATACTATTCTCATGCAAAGCTATGAATAAATCCATGGAAAGAAATCTTGGATGAACAACTGTAAGACTGATAAATAAGGATTAAAGACCAGGACGATGCTCCTTAATCTATGGTACCACACAACAACTATAATTAGATTATCAATTAATGATATTATTATACCAGACTGGAACTGAGCCTTCAACCGAAATTTCCTTAAATCCAAGTCCAAGGATGCCATCGAATTTTGCTGCTAAAAATGTAAAGCCAGGCTCGTAAGTAGCTTCAATGAATTCCTGATAACACATTTAAGTTCAGCGGCATTAGCATTGGCAGTCTATTGGTCGAACTAAGTTTTTAAATAAGGAAGTGTTACAAGAATCACCTGATTGTTTACAACTAGATCACCAATAGTTACTTGATCTTGACTGTAAAATCCAAAAATTGCTCCTTTTCCATAATGAATGGAAGCAGGTGTTCCTGCATAGCAGAAAGAAGGGAGAAATCGGACCAGCATCTAGCCACAATCTTAGAAGTCTTACATCATGAAGCAGCAGTTTTCATTTTGCTTATGAGAACATGAAGAAAATCAAGAGAATTCTTTCAAAAGTAAAAAAAAATCATCTTCACAGATCAAATCTTAGTTCCACTAAACAAATGCTACCAAGATGTAAAACTGTTATCAAAATTCTATCACCCTAGAGCATTGTTTTTTTTAGAATAGAAGAATTTAAAAATTGAGCTGTATTACATACTACTATGACTAGTCAAACCCAACAGTGTAAATAAATAAGCTGATGTCTTGGAGAGAAAGCATACCGTTCTCCTTGTAGGTGCTGGACCGTCTTGATACATACTTGGGATGGAAGTAGCAAGCAAGCTGTTCTCACGCTCACCAAAATCAGTAGTCAACCCAGCATAGCAAGCATCCCAAAACAAAATAAAACAAAACGAGGACAAAAAGAGGTTGAATTGACTCTTACCGAAAAGAAGCACTCGGCGGAAGGGACCCAGAGGTTGGCGCTCCCCGTGTCAAAGACCACCGTGAAATTCTGTGGCGGGGAGCCAACCCCAATCTGCCCAAAATATTGAGTGTTCACGTAGTTCTTGAGCGGGACGACGGCCTGGTAACCTTGGCGCGCACGTCTGTTTCCTCCGATCCCTCTGTGACTCCAACGGCGCTTGAGCCGCTGTTCCATGGCCGCAGCCTCTGTGAAGATTCTTTGTGCCTGGGCGCGAACTTGGTTCACTGCTTCCCTCACCGGATCAACCTCACTCCCTGCCCCGCTGTTCTCAGTTGTAATCTTTGGCACTAGTTTGTTATAGATGTCTTCCATTAGCGGCCTCTTTTTCAAAGCAATACGGACCAAGCCATCGTCTCCGGCAGATACGAGGGTACTCGACACTAGGAGTAGGGAGAGAATGGTACAGATCCCACGAATTCCGCGATGCCCCATTCTGATGTGCACTGTAGATGTAAGTAGCGCAGCATAAGCCGTCAAAAGCATGATACATTTTCCTGCATACTGCGAAAATGGCATGAAGAAATTGATGCCATGGCACTCTGGTAATTATTACTTTCTTCTAATGTTAATGCAAAACAAAATAGGGTTTTCGAGTTGAATTGTATTGAGCACACATCGAACATTCTAAGCTCAGACTGGAACTATTCTGGCAGAAAGGATGAAACGGGGAAATGATTATTTTACAGAGGAAAAAAAACTGGAACTGGCCGACCATTTTGCTATTTAGTTGATCGAAATGAGGCAGGGGATTAAAAGAGCACATGGAGCAGAGTACTCACCTGCTTGCGGAAGAAGGGCTCAAAGAAAAGGAGGGCGTTGGATACGAACTGAGCGACCAATTATCAGGGGCGCTTATTTATAAGATGATTGCATGCAAAACTGTACACATAGTTACAACGTAAACAATATCCCTTCTCCAGCACAGGCAACTAGGCATCGATCATCACAGACAGTACAAGTAACTAGCTAGGTTGGTGTCAAGTAACGGTGGCCACTGGACCCGTGATGTGCCTTAGAAGATCAAGGATTCAAGCTTGCGAAGCGATCGAAGTGGCCAACAGAGCAACCTTTGGAGGCACGAGACCTGGTCTTGTGCAGCACTCCACGTCCCCGTGTGGACCAGAGAGCTACTGCCTTCCATAGCCATATGAGTGGTAGACTAGTCATGCTATGCTAGCTGGCAACCAGGCATGGTCATGGCTGTGGGCCCGTCGAGCTCCCAAGGAAACCTCATGTTTGGTTTGCTGGACCGGACACGGGCGGCGTGTGGCGTCCTTTACCTCCTTGGAGGCATTGTTTTTTAGTGCTTGGGCCGATGGGATCTTGAAGGTGTGGCGGCGTTGGACCATCACGTGGACTCTGCAGGAAGGGTCGTTTGCCAGGAGAAACCCTTGATCTCCGTCTTCCAGATAGGGAGATGGCGGCGCCATCATCATGGGGGTATCATTCTTGGAGTAAGTGCTCGCTAAAGAGGCCTAGAGATGGAGCGGCGTCGTTTCTTCCGTGTTGACGACGGTAGGTCTCTACGGCATGGCGCATCCAAGTCTCGGCGACGGATGCGTCTTGATGGACGAGCGCAAGGCGGTGGCGCTATTCAGCGTCGTGGTGGTACCGACAAAAATTGGGCCTGACAAGTTCAATGTGTTGATCCCTCTTGAAGATGGGATGACGGAAGATGCCGACGGTGGATTTTAGAGCGTGTGCATGTGATGCGCGCTAAGGGTTTGCTAGAGCGGTTGGTGCTCTCGGCTCACAGTGGGACGGCTTTGCGAGACCACTGGATTAGATGGTGTGTGTGTTGGTGTGAGGTGAGTGTACATCATCAAATTTATAGGTGTAGCAACATAGGTCACCACGAAGATGGGTTTGAGTTAATCCGTATATTTGTTTTGTGTATCTTTATTGAATAATATAATAAAGATTCCAAAGGTTTCAACCTCCTTCACGAAAAGAAAAAAAGTAACCAAGCATGGTTGGGACAGTAGGATTCGATTCAGCTGCAAACATGTCACATGTTGGAACATTTGATTAAACGTTTTGTGCAAGAAAAGGGAAGGAGTGAGTACTAGCAACGAAATGAGGGGAGAATATCTTAAACCTCGCCTTCTCATAATATTATGTTAGACCCACCACAGGAGTAAACGCGCCCTTCTCAACTCGAGCTCATATGAACTCAAATGAACAGTATTTTTTTTTAAATTCTGAATTTTTTTATGACAAACTTTGAGAAATGTTTTAAATGCTTGCAAAGTTTCATCATGAAATGACATTCATGAAGTCGTGTTAAAAAAATCTATGCTCGACAAAAGTTATTTTTAGAGTGTTGATATGTTTTTGTCATGAATTCCACAAATGTCATTCTATGTTGAAACTTTACAAGCATTTAAAACCATTGTTCAATTTTGCCACAAAAAAAGTTCAGAATTTTTTTAAAAAAATTCTGACTTTTCTGGTTTTTACTATTCACCCGAACTCAGTTAATCCACGTCCCACAGGAGAGACTTCCCTCAGAGCATACCGGCCGTCGTTTCGAAAGCGGAATACCAATGCGGAAAGCGAGGATAGTGGTGGTCATCGCTGAGTTCAGGGCCTTTCGGGCAACTCCAACGCTAGATCCCATCCGGACGTCCGTTTTGTCGGGAAATTGTCCGCTTGGGGTGGGAATGGGGTGGCCGATGTCCGTGTCGGGCCGGCCTGGCGTCGAGGCGCCCAACGCGCGGCCTCAACCGCAAATTGTCCGCGGTGGACACAGGGAAAAAAACATATGCAAAAGCTAAATAAGGCATTTGAACATAGCTAAAAAACTTTAAAACATAGTTAAAAGTCCGCCGTCCTCACGGCCCAACCACAACACTTGGTTTAACTAAACATAAAACGAAAAAAAATAAAGCAAAAGATAATGTGGCTGCCCCGCACGTCGCACAAGACCTCGCCGTCGCCGCTGATACCGTTGCAGCCGCCGGCTTCAGGCACCACCATCCTCGTCGTCGCTCATGAGGTCGATGTAGGGTGGCGGCGTCCAGAGATGCAGCGGCGGCCCCCAGATTGGGCCAAGGGCATACTGTGCAGGCGGCAGAGGAGGCCGGGGCGTTGGCGCTGGGGGTGGCGACCACGGCGCCAGTGCACGCTCCTCCGCGGGCTCCGCCTTGACCTCCTCCTTGATGACCTCCTCTTTGACCTCCTTGACCTCCAGCTCCGGGACGTAGACGTCCCCGGAGGCAAAGAGCTCAAGCATGAACTGCAGGCCCTGCCACTCCTCCTCCTCCTCCTGGCGCCTGTACTCCCTCTCGGAGTCCTCCATGACGTCCTGCAGGAGCCGTTCCTCCTCCTCAGCGGTCATGGCGGGAGGTTGCGGGGGTGGCGGCGATGGGAAGGGAGACGGCATCGTCGTCAGGCCACGGATCCACGTGCGGCCGCGTACGCTTGGCGGGCTCGGCGCACGCGCACTGTGGGACACGCGGGGCGGGCTCCCACGACCGGCAAAAAAGGTGGCGCGGCGCATGTCGTGCTCATCTTGAAACCAGGTGTCCCACAGTGGCGAGTCCACGGCGTACCTGCGGTCGACAAGGAGCTCGCGCGGATTCCTAGCGCGGCGACGTGCGATCTCCTGCAGGCGGGCCCGGCCTGTCACCGGCACGGGCGGAATGGTCACCCGATCCGGGCTCAGATGCCACCCATGGGGGAGGTGGGCATCTGACCACGGCAGCGGAGTGCCTGTCTCCCAGTACCGGCGGCACACCTCGACGCCGACGTAGGGCTTGAAGCGTGGCGCGGCCGCCGAAGGGGCGATGGAGAACGGAGCCGGAGACGTCGAGTGGCTGGCCGCGCTACCAGAAGACGAGCCCGCCTCGTGGTCGTGCTTGGCCTTCTTGCCCGGGTGCCACTTCCAGAACCCCATGGCCGGCGGGGGAACGAGGTCGACGGTGGCTAGGGTTTCGGTGTCTCCGACGGGGGAGGCAATGGTGGGGCAGTGGTGGAGAAGTGGATGGGGACGGCGACTGGAGTCCACGGCTTGCCCATAGAAAAGGACGCGGCCGGGGGCGTTTGTGTGGCTGACTTGCGGGCCCAACCACCTGTGCGAATTGACTGGAAGCAGTGGGAGGTAGTTGGACCATTGACACGCGGGCCCGTCACGGACGCGTGCCCCATCCGTTCGTTGTCCGCGCGACTGCAAAGCTGGCACAAGTATGCGCCTAAAATGGGTCGAACCAGACCGAAAACGAAACTTTTGAGAATGAGGTTAAGCGTTGGACTGGGTTGTTTGTCCGTTTAGGCGCAAACGGACACAGGCGACTGCTAGTCAGGGTGTGCATTCGGTTTGATTCGGTTCGGTTTATACGGTTTTTGGTTTTATATGGTTTTTATACTTCGGTTTATACGGTTTTATACGTGATACGGTTTGGTTTCGGTAATAACCATTCATTTTCGGTTCGGTTTCGGTAATAATCAAAATAACCAAAGTTGACACGAATTTTCAAGCTATTGTATAGTTTTATCTCAAAGAAAATTGATGCGATAATGTTGCTGCATCCACATAATGGTACTAAACTAGTAATTACCACTAGGGGTGTACGTACATGTAAATCTAAAGCTGGCCTACATGCATACCTCCAAATAATGGCACTATGATCTGATGATTATAGTGCATACGATCGGGTCATGCATACTTGTTTTTTTAGAAGAATGCATACTTGTGCTAAGACCCTAATTCGTCAAACAAAAAGTCCTCATCACAAAAGCAAGCCGGCATGCATAGAACTGGAGCTAGCCCATTAATTTTCAAGCCCACTAAAGATTCACGGACTAAATGGCCGCCAGTCCAACACATGAAGATATCTACTGCCACTGTTGCCTGTTGGTGAGGTGCGGTGAGTTTTTGTGAGGATAGTCCCACCTCGCTAGTTGACCAAGCACACAGCTGGCTAGCTAGTTATATAATGGAGCGGCTTCGCAGCAGATGGAGGCACACAACACTATGCCTCCATCTCATTGGTCTTGTGGGTATTCTTTAAAAATCGGTTAATTCGGTTTAACTGAACGGTTTTTGGCTTGTTTCCAAAAAAACCAAAGTTCAAATGGTTTCTAAAATTCAAAACTGAAACCTAAACCGAAATTTCGGTTTGGTTTTGTTTTTTTCGGTTTGGTTTTTGGTTATGGTTCGGTTTTGCACACCCTGACTTACCATGCCGCAACCATCTCAGGTTCAACTTCTTCCCCGTTGCCCTTTAAAAAAAAGTTCTTCCCAATGCTATGCACCCAGAACCGGAAGCTATGGCATCGTCACTATCGATCGCATGAAGGCACCGTAGAGCATCTGCAGCCGGACTGCAAGTTCGATCCCTCAAGCGTCCGTGTACGTGTTCATGCGTGTCTACGGACATTGACCGGTCAAGTTTTAAATTTACTTTCTCATAACCGAACACCTCAATTATCATATCTCAAATTCAAACAAACTCATGCAACTACGTCGATGCATTATACACACCGTTTGACTACTACATCACTATTAAACATGCCATCGGACTATCAAAATTTGGCATATTTGGTTATCGTGGAGATCATCCACAACTGCCCTTGCCCTTCCCAGCGCCCTTGCCGTCCTTCTCGCGGAAGTATCGGTCGAAGACGCGGTAGGGATCGAGCCGGATCTGTTCATCGCCGGAGCTGTCCTCACCGTTGTTGTCCTCCTTCTCCTTCTTCAGCGGCAATCCGGCCATGGCCCGGACCGTCCGATTCTGCTCTCGGGCGAGGGCGCGCGTGTTCCTCGGCTGTCGCTTCTTCACAATGCGGGCGCGGATGGCTTTCTCCTCTGCGGCCACCCGCGCCGCCGCATTAGCCTCCTCTGCCGCCGCCATGTCCACAGCGAGACGGGCCTCGGCGGCCCTTATCCTCTCCTTCCCACGGCGGGCACACCGGTCCCGGTGGGACTCATAGTCCGCCCGACCAGTGATGGGAAAGAAGAGATTTTTCGGCAACCGGGACTGCGATGATCCAGCCCTAGAGGGCCCGAGCGCTCGTTGAGCCGACGCTATGGGATCGCGCCGGACAGGTCCTGCCGTCAGCCAGGCGGAGTGCAATGCGGACCACCATTGCCTCATCCAACCGGTACGGGATGACACCCCAGTCGACGGATCCGGACTGGTTGGAGTCAGATCCGCTGCCCGCCATGCCAGAGACAGCCGTAAATCGCTAGAGGTGAGCTTGGGTGGCGGAGGAAGTGGAGTGTGAAGTGGCTAGGGTTTGGTCCGGCGAGCGGATGGGGAGGAATATATGTGGGATCGGGTGGGCCAGCGTGGGTCGGGTCCGACGTGGCGGATGCGCCCGGATGTCTCGTATCCGTCCCATATTTGTGCTGGATATGAGGGGTGTCGATTAACTCGGCTGTTTAAGGTCGTCTGAGACGTCCATCTGAGTCGAAATTTCACCCTTCCAGACGTACGAGACGTGTTTGGGACGGGCAATTTTTTTAAAATGATACATTTTTTTTAATAAATTTGAGAAATAATATACGCTTTTGATAATTTTCAAAAATAATACACCGTCGGGCTAGCCTAAACCGATTGGATCCCATTCGGCCTAGGCTAGCCCGATTGGTACTGATCGGCTTAGGCTAGGCTGATTGGTCAATCGGCTTAGGCTAGGCTGATTGTTCACTCGGCTACGCGAATTAGGCTCAGTCGGCTTAGGCTAGGCTGATTAGTACTAATCGGATTAGTACTAATCAGCCTAGCCTAAGCCAACTGATGCATGGCACCAATATTCGCCGCTAGCGTGCTGCTTTGAATCATATTTTCGGCCATAATTTTACCCCGCAACACTTTTCCCTCCATATGCTCCCGCCTTTCTTTCACTCCCACCAACCCTTTCCCGCCTTCTTTCCCTCCCGTCGACCCTTTCCTTCACGCATTAAGAAGGTGCGGGTGGCCTGCAAGGACCTTCAAGGAGAAGCAGCAGCATAAGGGTGAAACTTTTCTGAAGTTTGCAGCAGAACATACTTATTTATGGACTGCCGACAGCGAAGACGAAGACGATATGTTCATGCCGAGCACCAAGGCCAACAAACCCGCATCGTCGAAGGCCAAGAGTACCGCAGTGTCGAAGGGCAAGAGTGCTGCATCGACGGAGGATGACGATGATGTCTTCATGTAGTTTGTATGTTGTATTATTTAAGTTCATTCGTACTACTTGTATCTTAATTTTCTGTTGCAGTCTATCTGGGAATGCGAATTAATAGTAATAAGTCTCTCGCATACATAGGTAGAAATAAGTCTCTCGCATACATAGGTAGAAATAAGTCTCTCGCATACGTAGGTAGAAATATGCCACAGAAGTATCAGCCATGTCGTCCGCCACGTCGTGGACGAGGTGTAGGTGGTGTCGGCCACATATACCTGTGAGGTGGCCCAACGTTACGAGGAGGAAGCTCGGACCAATCCTGGTCTTGCTGTGTATCTTGTGTGGGGCCTGATGGAGGAGTCAGATACGTGTCCATCCATTCGTTGTGCTGTGACATGAAATCCTGTGGGTTCGGCCCACTTTCATGGTCACTACTCCAAGCGGAACCAGACATAGACACGTCATGTCCGTACGCTCCTGCGGGGGGGAGGGAACATAAGTAGTGACTAAATACGTAGTCTCAACAGGATTGCATCCCTTGTTTTGGCTAGGCTGATTAGTACTAATCGGCTTACGCGAAACCAACTAGATTAGTACTAATCGGCTTACGCGAAACCAACTAGCGCGTAAGCCGATTAGTACTAATCAGCCTAGCCTAAGCCGACTGAGCCTAATTCGCGTAGCCGAATGACCAATCAGCCTAGCCTAAGCCGATTAGTACCAATCGGGCTAGCCTAGACCGACAGGATCCTAATCTGCTTAGCCTAAGCCGACAGGATTAGGCGGGGCCGACGGTGTTTTATTTTTGAAAATTATCAAAAGCGTATATTATTTCTCAAATTTATTAAAAAAATGTATTATTTATAAAAAATTCGCTTTGGGACGCCTGCTCTTACGTCAGAGCTCAATATAAGGCGATTGATTAAAAATGCCCAGCATCTTATGGTCATGACATTTCCGTTAAACAGGAACCAACACTTCTTTATACACAAGAGGGCCGGCTGAGTGAGGGCATTTACAACTTGTTACGGATCGGAAGCCTCCGAAGAACGGCAGACTATTCTGCAGAGGAAACAGAACGAACCAAAAAACAGTCAACCAAAGAATCACGCACGCTTCTTGTCCACCACCACCCTCGACGCCATGGCATCGGGTGAGCTCAGAGCTGCTTGAAGCCGAAACGCATGAGGAAGAAGATGAGCCTCCCCACCACCACCACGGACTCCACCAGCCACATCAGGTGGTACACCACCTGCTCGTACACCACGGCCAGCACGTTCACGCGCGGCCGCCACCGCAGCGCCGACAAGAAGCCGACCGCCCGGGCCTTCGAGCTCGAGCGCGCCGGCCCGCCGCCATTGGCACCGTTCCCGCTCCCGGCGGCCTTTCGAGCAGGCATCGGCACCGGCGCCCCGCTGGCGCCGCTCCAGCTTTCCTCCACGTCTCTTAGTATCGGCTCCGACGCCCCGCTGGCCCTGCTCCGGCGCCCGGCCGCCGGCTTCCTCGGCATCGCCCGCTTCCTTATCCACTCGGCCACCTTACCGCGCGCCATCAAATCAATCCAAGTTGAAAGGATTTCCACTCGATCTCTTAGTAAGTTGCTTCTTGTTGCTTGCTTGTTTGCTACAGCTCTGGACGTCTAACCTCCTCGTCCTCTCGCCCGAGCTTTATATATGCTGCTGCGACGCCAACGCGGTGGGCGAGACGACCATGCCGCCACAGCTCGGGTGCGCATGGATGGAAATGGGAATGAGATCCAGTGCTTGCTGTGAGCAAGGCACCGATGAACAGTACGGGAACGAGACCAGTGGAAGACGATTCAAAGTCAAAAGTACGCCTGGTCAATAAACAAATGCCTGCTGAGCCTGACGGCTGTGGGGTTTCCTCGGAAGGTTCCGGTCTGAAGGGAAAGCTCACGCTGCTGACGTTGTCAGCGCAATGCCTTGGTGAAGGAGATCAGCAATGTCTGGACTGACTAGAAATGTCTCGTTAATTAGTTGAGCTCATTATTGTGGTTTGATAGTGGAGTATGCCGCCGTGGTGCTCAAGTCAAATTATTCAGTCGATCGCTTCATCTTCTCGATGTACGTACTACAAAACATTGTTTGACTCTGAATCTCTGTTTTCTTAATCTATTTCTTGCTGTGAGAATCGCTGATGACAGGAGGGATGACGCTGACATGCAAGTGGCTGATCGTATGATTGTTCTTTTCTATTTCTAGCACAAAGCTCGTGGGAATGGGATGATGCTATGCTACGGTACACCAATTAGCTTGGAGAGACCGAAACATAAGAGCATCTCTAACGGATCCTGCAAACTGGGTCATCCATTAAAATAAGGAAAACTCTACTTTTTGACCGACTGATTTTCTCGCCTTAGGCTGGTCGTAATGGTGAGTATCATATACTAGTATCATGTATAATATAATAGTGTATGATACTACACCCGTAGTGCATAGTATCATGGGTTAGTATCATAGATAACTTCATTTATTGCCATGCATGACACATATTAGCACAACATTTAATATGATACGGTATCATGATATGATACTCACCCCACTCTTTCTTCATTTATTTCAATGCCACCTCATCAAATTTGCCTAGTTGGCATGCATGATACTACCTATGATACTCCCATTACGACCAGCCTTATAAGTCGCGTCTAACGCGTGACGCGTGTCCTGTCGAGGCCACCAACCGCTCATCTCTCCCAACCTTATCCGCTGGCGATGCCAATCTAGATTTCTCCCGAGTCTTCGTCTTCCCTCGCCTCTGTCCCTTCCACATCTCGCTGCTCCCCTGCCCACCATCTTCTGTAATCTCTCGCTGCAAGCCGGCTCCCGGCGAAACGACGCCCTGCTGCAGAGGATCGCGAGGGAGAAGAGGCTCGTTTACCTCGGGTTTGCCTGCTGCCACGCTGGTGGCGGAGCTGCGTTGCAGACTTGCAGCGGACGAAGCACGAGGAAGCTGCTGCCACGCCCACGGCGGAGCTGCGTTGTAGCACGCGGCGAAGCACGAGGACGTTGTTGCCTCGTCGACGGCGGAGCTACGATGCAGCAGGCAAAACGCTATTGCAACTGCAGGGTTCTTCGTCAACGGTGGATGCTACAATGCAACGACAGTGGAGTAGCAATGGAGCTTTGCCGGGAGGCGCCATCGCTGCTATGGAGCTTTGCCTCGCTGCACGGTGCCGCCATGGAGCTGCAATGGAGCATCGCCGGGGACCATCGGTGATGCCATGGAGCTACAATGAAGCATCGCCGGGGGTTCCTCGGTGCTGCGATGAAGCTTTTGCAGCGCTGCGTCGTGCTTCCATGGAGCTTCGCCGGGGCCCGTCGGTGCTGCCATGGAGTGATGCGTTGTAGCTTGCAGGAGAGAGCGCCCATGCTGCAAGTAGCCTGCTACGAATTGGTCGCTAGGGGAGCATCGGTGGCAACACCAACAAGTGTTGTGATGCAGCTCGCCAGGAGAGTCGCCGGAGAGAGTGCTGATGCTGCAATCATTGCTGGCCCGTGCAGATGCCGGTGTGGGAAGGGAAGAGGTCAGGGGCGCTGCTGTTTTTGTGGCTGCAATTGGTGGTCAGGGAGCTGATGTGCTACGATGGGGTGTACGAGGTGAGGAAGGACTGGATGATGCAGAGGAGATCGGATGGTTATGAGTTTGAAATCGGACGGCGCGTTAGGCGGATGATTTCTCAAGAAATCATCTAGTAGATTTGTAGCAGGCGCCTTAAAATAATCGTCGGGGCCGTATCGCCGGCCTGAACAAATCCGGCAAATTGGGCTGTCCCGGATTTTTTTTTTTGTGGGATCCCGTATCCGCGAGCCTATTTCCTTTATATGTGCAGGAATCCCCTGATTTTGCAGGCTCCCCTTTCTGTTGGCGCGAAGCATTTTCGCCCGCTTCCGTTTTCCGCTTTCACTCGCCGCCGCCGCCACCGCTAGGTGCCGCCTCCGGCTGCCCCACACCGCCCGAAAGCTCCGCCGCCCCGCGCCGCATCCACTCCACCAACTCTCGGCAGCGGGGGTGACCTTTTGCACCCGCGGCTCGCCGCCGGCATTGGCGCCATGGATCCGCGCGGGAGCTCGGCGCTTGGGCTCTTTCCTTGCGGATCCGGTTGGTTCCGTGTACTCTGACCGAGGCGTGTCAGGGGAAGAGGGCGGCGCGGCGCTGCTTCGGTCGGGAGGAGAAGAAAGGGGCAATGCAGCGTCGGTAGCCGAGAAGGAGAAAGGGGCGGCTCCGCATCGGCCGGCGGGAGGAGAAAGGGCATCGCGACGCGGCTTATTTCCGGCGAGGTATGTTCGGGTGAAGCTCATTCCGGCTAGTGCTCGATTTTGGCCCGGATTGGGTTCGGGTGAAGCTCATTCCGGCTTGTGTGCACATTGTAGATGGATTGGAGTTCGTCCTCGTCGTCTTCGTCTGATGATTCGGCCATAGAAGATTTCATCCTCGACAACGATGATGAAAACCTAGTGTTGTTGCATCTCATCGACGAATTTGAGGCGGAGCCGCCGAAAAAGCGGCGCGGGTCGACGATCGTCCGGCTATGCATTCCCTGCAACCGAGCTCTCGGCGACAAAATGCTCATGAAGGACTACTTCGCCGAGGTACCGACATATCCGGCTCACCTCTTTCGTAGGTGATATCGAATGCGTAGGTCACTTTTCGTCCGCATCATCGAGGCTTGCGAGCAAAATTGCCGTTTCTTCACCCGACGTAGGAATGCCGCCGGGTTGATTGGTTTTAGTGCATATCAGAAAATTTCGGCGGCGATGAGAGTGATTGCATATGGTGTTCCGGCCGACTATGCTGATGAATATTTTCGCATTGGCGAGGATACCACCATCAAAAGTGTTCGTGTCTTTGCGAAGACAATAATCTGAGTTTTTGGTCCGGGATATCTTCGGGCTCCAAATGAAGACATAAAGAAGCTCATGGCAATGAACAAAGCAAGGGGGTGGCTGGGCATGCTAGGTAGTATAGATTGCATGCATTGGAGGTGGAAGAACTGCTCGGTGGCTTGGGTCACAAACGCAAACCCACCATTGTGCTTGAAGCCGTGGCCTCACATGATCTGTGGATTTGGCATTGCTTCTTTGGTTTGCTGGGGTCTCTGAATGATATCAACGTTTTGCAACGGTCTCATTTTTTGCTCAGCTAGCTAGTGGCAAAGCTCCGGCTTGCAACTATACCGTTAACAGCCATGACTATACCATGGGGTACTATCTTGCCGACGGTATTTATCCATCATGGTCTACGTTTGTCAAGACCATTAGTGACCCCAAAATCAAGAAGCACAATTTTTTTGCCGAAGCACAAGAAGCTTGCCGAAAGGATATTGAGAGGGCATTTGGTGTGTTGCAAGCTCGGTTTGCCATTGTTCGAGGTCCTGCTCACTTCTGGGATAAAAAATTAAAGGAAATATGCCCTAGAGGCAATAATAAAGTTGTTATTCTATATTTCTTTATTCATGATAAAGGTTTATTATTCATGCTAGAATTGTATTGATCGGAAACTTAAATACATGTGTGAATACATAAACAAATACCGTGTCCCTAGTAAGCCTCTACTAGACTAGCTCGTTGATCAAAGATGGTTAAGGTTTCCTAACCATTGACATGTGTTGTCATTTGATAACGGGATCACATCATTAGGAGAATGATGTGATGGACAAGACCCATCCGTTAGCTTAGCATAATGATTGTTCAGTTTATTGCTATTGCTTTCTTCATGTCAAATACATATTCCTTCGACTATGAGATTATGCAACTCCCGGATACCGGAGGAATACCTTGTGTGTTATCAAACATCACAATGTAACTGGGTGATCATAAAGATGCTCTACAGGTATCTCCAAAGGTGTTTGTTGAGTTGGCATAGATCGAGATTAGGATTTGTCACTCTGAGTATCGGAGAGGTATCTCTGGGCCCTCTCGGTAATACACATCATAAGAAGCCTTGCAAGCAAAGTGACTAATGAGTTAGTTATAGGATGATGTATTACGGAACGAGTAAAGAGACTTGCCGGTAACGAGATTGAACTAGGTATGAAGATACCGACGATCGAATCTCGGGCAAGTAACATACCGATGGACAAAGGGAATTACGTATGTTGTCATAACGGTTCAACCGATAAAGATCTTCGTAGAATATGTAGGAGACAATATGAGCATCCAGGTTCCGCTATTGGTTATTGACCGGAGAGGTGTCTCGGTCATGTCTACATAGTTCTCGAACCCGTAGGGTCCGCACGCTTAACGTTCGTTGACGATATAGTATTATATGATTTGGTGACCTAATGTCGTTCGGAGTCCCGGATGAGATCACGGACATGACGAGGAGTCTCGAAATGGTCGAGAGGTGAAGATTGATATATAGGATGATGGTATTCGGACACCGGAAGGGTTTCGGGATGCACCGGGTAGCCATCGGGTCACCGGAAGGGGTTGTTATGGGCTTAATGGGCCAAGGGAGGGACAGACCAGCTGTGACGCCCCCGGCTTAATCATGCACTAATCATACACGCAAATGCACACGATTAAGCCTAAGGACTCACTTGAAGGAATCACAACACAACTCTAAAACATAAATAAAGTCATACAAGCTTTATATTACAAGCCAGGGCCTCGAGGGCTCGAATACATAAGCTCACTTACAAGCGTCAGCGGAAGCATCAGATATCTGAGTACAGATATAAAAGAGAAACAGATAAGCCTTTAAGAAGGCGGGGCAAAAGAAAACACTACAATCGAAAAGGCGCAGGCCTCCTACCTGGGACCCTCCGATCCTACTCCTGGTCGTCGGCAAGCTCAAAGTAGTAACCACCCTCGGGGTGGTAGTAGTAGTCGTCGACGGGGGCAGCTGGCTCCGGGGCTCCGTCATCTGGTTGCATCAAACGGATATGGGGAAAAAGAGGAAGCAAAGCAACCGTGAGTACTCATCCGAAGTACTCAGCAAGCAAGGATCTACACTACATATGCAACATTATCAAAGAAAGGTTGTATATGTGGACTGGGCTACAGAAATGCCAGAATAGAGAGAAGGCCTAGTCCTATCGAAGACTAGCATCTTCAACGGTCTTGCGGCATTAGAAGAGTGTAGATTAGTACAGTATAAAGTAGTAGCAGTAATCAGTATCAACCTCGCCCAGAGATCCTTCCTCGACTCCCTGCGAGAAAGCAATCCCAGAGCCCTAGTATCCATTTCTATCCAGTTCTAGTTGTATCGATCGGGATACTAGTTGTATTGATCGGGATACAAATCCGAGCGTCCATTACCGAGGATCCGGCTATGCATATATTAGTTCTTCCCTGCAGGGGTGCACCAACTTACCCACCACGCTCGATTAACTCCGGTCGGACACACTTTCCTAGGTCATGCCCGGCCTCGGCCAAACGATACGCCGCAACCCGACCAAAAACTTAACAGAGAGGTCAGCACGCCGGACTAAACCTATGCCCCCAGGGGTCTTGGGCCATCGCCCCGGACGCTCCTGCACGTTGCGTACACCACCGGTGAGCAGACCTAGCAACCCCTTAATACAAGCGCGGTTGCGTTCCCAGTCCAACCCAGCGTGTGCCGCTCAGTCGCTGACGTCTATTAAGCTTGGCTGATGTATACGACGCAGAGTGCCCATAACTCATCCCACGTGATGGTTAGTGCTATCGGGCCAGAGGCCCACTCGGATCAAATATCCAAATCGTTAGTGTATTGGGGTTGTGCGGTAACGAGCAGAGACTCACGATCGATGTGACCCCGTCGCCCCGTCTCGAGGACTTGCGGCAAGGGCTAAGAATGCCCGGCCACGCCTCATAATTATCTCACGGGCACCCTCCAGGTCAACCCGTCTCCACATCACTCGCATCTTATGCTCACTCGGGTACCCCTCAGGGTCGACCCGACTTTCCAAACAACAGTTGTAAAGTCCAAGTATCCATGTGTCTATAACATCATGGGAATCTGAGGTATCACCCTCGTTGGATTCCTACCCGATGTATCCGTCAAGGTGAACTCGGAGGAATCACCCTCGATGGGTTCACACTTGAGGTGTTGCATGACAGCGTCGTTATCGGGTGTGGTGAAGGAGGAATCACCCTCGATGACCACAACCAAATAGCTTCTCTACAGAGTTAACATCAGAAGTGCTATATGAGGTATCACCCTCGGCACTTGATAGTAACGCTGCAGTGTCGTACAACTAAGGGGGTGATGTGCGGTGCTGGGGCCTGGTCGTCGAGTCTTCCGATGATCCAGCGGGGCAACTGGGACAAGTGGGGTCACTGGGGTTCACTAACCAGCCTATTCTAAGCAGTTTAGGATAAGTAGGTAATTATCAAAAGCAGGTCATGCATCAGAATAGGTAAAGCAGTAACAGCAGCAATTCTAATGCAAGCACAAGAGAGAAGAGAATAGGCGATATAGGCATGCTCAAGGGGGGGTGCTTGCCTGGTTGCTTTGCAAATACCAACGGGTCTTCGACGAGGTAGGCGATCATCGGGTCATCATCGGTCTCGGGGTCTATCGAGAGAGAAGAGGGGGAAGAAACAATAAATAAAGGCAGACAAATGCAATCACAGAAGCATAGCATGGCAACATGTTACTCGAGGTGCGCCCTAATGCAGTATTACGCAAGTTAGTGGGAGTGGGAACTATTCGGGAGTGTTCTCCCAGCTCCGGGTGGTTATCAGACAGATGAAATGGAGGGGAAAGTTCCATGTTCATCATGCTAGAGGCATGTGACAGGTATGAGGAAGGCATAATCGGATTCATCTCGTCGTTCTGAGCAACTTTCATATATAAAGTTTTTTGATCTGAGCTACGGTTTAATTCCCATGAATTTTCAAAGATTAAAGCATTATCTGGAATTATTTATATTTACAGAAAAGGATTATTGCATCAGCAGTGACGTCAGCAATCAACTATCGCACTGACCAGGTCAAACCTGACCAGTGGGGCCCACCTGTCAGCCTCTCATACTTAACAGAGTTTATTTTAAACTAATCTAGGGTTAATTAGCTACTGGACCCCACATGTCAGTGGTTGATTAGCTAAACTAATTACTTTTATTTATAAAAATGTTTTAATTAATTAACTAAGCAGTGGGGCTCGCATGTCAGCGACTCTGGGCCGCCCAGTCAGCACGTTGACTGGGTCAACCCAGTCAACGGGGCCCGCGGGGCCCAGCGTCAGTGGCACAGGGGGCCCACTTGCCAGGCCACGTCGGCGGTGACCGGCGACTCAACGTCGGCGACCAAATCGCGCGGCGGTGCGTTCGGGAGGCGGCCGGAAATCATGCTCCGGCCACCGTTTCGAGCGCGGTTTGAACCATTCGATCGAGTAGAGCGAGCTGCATCGATTCGCGGTGGTGGCATGGCCGGAGATGGCCGGAGTCGACCGGAAGATCATCGGAAGCGGCGCCGGCGTTCGGGCGGAATCGGGCATGGCGCCACGGGGCTCGGCAAGCGACGCGGGTGGTGGCGTTCGAGCCGCACGAGCGTGCTGAGCACGATGCGGTGCTTGGTGGAGCTAGACGTTGAGCACGGGCACGACTACGAGCTCGCCGGTGGCGACGGCGTTCAGGTGGAGCTCAGGATCGGCGAGGTAACGTGCTAGCGAGCGATGTGAGGGGCTAGGCGAGGTCTACGCAACGCGACGAGCTCAATGGACTTGGTTGCGAGGCCATTTGGTCACTGGAATGGCAGCGGCGACGAACACAGGCGGCGGTGGGTTCGGAGCTCGTCGGGGACGGCAACTACGGCTACGGCGAGAGAGTGAGGAGAGGAGGGATCGACACGGCTGCTCACCGGGAGCCTGAAGATGTGCGAAAGTGTGCTCGGGGAAGCGCGACGGCGGCGAATCGACGGCGATGACGAAGACGACCGTAGGAGGAAGGAGGGGTCGTCGGGCTCGCGATGGTGGCTCCCGTCTCGCTCCGGTTGACGCAGAAGAAGGAGTCGAGGACGGCGCGTCGATCTAGCACGGAGATGAGGTGCGGCGAGCTCAGAGGCCACGGCTACGGCGAGCCATGGCGGTGACGGCGTCGGGTGTTTGTGGGGAGGGAGAAGACGGGCGAGAGAGAGGGGAATGAGGGCGCTAGGGTTTCGGGGGAAGAGGGAAGCATCCATGGGAGGCGTTAACAGCGTCAGGGAGCCGCGGGATCAACGACACGGCGACGATCGGAGCCCGGATGCGCGCGTGCTGACGCGTGCGAGAGGAGGACGATGACTGTGATTTTGGGCTGGGCCGGCCACTGTAGCCCATAGGCCTTAGTGCACAGTGTGCCCGGCCTTTTTCCCATTTTCTATTTCTGCCTTTTGCTACAGAAGGTTTTCAGAATTGAAAGAAGCTGGCAGATGACTTAGTGTAAAAGTGAAACTTGGCCACAAAAGTGCAATGCAATATTATGCCCTGCCACAAAAAGTTTGGGAATTTTTGGAACTCATTTGAATTTCCCAAAAAATAGAAAAGGCATTTATAGTGCTGTTTTTAGCACTGTTTTAAATGCTTTGGCCTATTGCAAGCTGATGGTGATGTTGTTTTCCTCAACCACCATTTATTTTGGAATATTTGCTAGATGATGTACATTTTGCAGCAACTGTTGAGCAACTTCAAATTCCACTGAAATTTGAATTTGAATCCAAATGGCAGAATTTGATATGAGATATTTAACCACTGTGATCATGCATTATAAATGGTGATGACTTGTCATGATCAAGAGGGTGATCACTGTAGTAATACAGGGGGTGTTACACCAGCCTACAGGGGGCTGGTGCGCCCCTCTCCCTGGCCGGCCAGCCCTAGGGAAGGAAAGAGGGGAGGGCTAGTCCTCCTGCCTTTCCCTCTCATGGGAGAAAGGAAAGGGGGGGCGCCACCCTCCCCTGCCTTTCCCCCGCACCTATACAAGGCAGGGGGCGCGGCTTGGGAGAGACCCCAAGTAGGATTCCTCCTACTTGGGCGCCCCCCTTGGCTGCTCCTCCCTCCCTCCCACCTATATATATGTGGGAGGGGGTGCCTTGCAGAACAACAGAACAATTGCTTAGCCGTGTGCGGCGCCCCCCTCCACAGTTTACAACCCCGGTCATATTTTTGTAGTGCTTAGTCAAAGCCCTGCAGAGATAGCTTCACCATCACCGTCACCATGCCATCGTGTTGCCGGAATTCATCCACTACCTCGTCGTCTTGCTGGATCAAGAAGGCGGAGGACGTCATCGAGCTAAACGTGTGCTGAACGCGGAGGTGCCGTATGTTCGGTGCTCGATCGGTTGAAACGCGAAGAAGTTCGACTACATCAACCGTGTTGTCAAACGCTTCCGCTTATGGTCTACCAAGGTACGTAGACACACTCCCCCCCCCTCGTTGCTATGCATCTTCTTGATAGATCTTGTGTGTACGTAGAAAAATTTTGTTTTCCATGCAACGTTTCCCAACAATGGTATCAGAGCCAGGTCTATGCGTAGATGATATGCACGAGTACAACACAAAGAGTTATGGGCGGTGATAGTCATACTGCTTACCACCAACATCTTATTTTGATTCGGCGGTATTGTGGGATGAAGCGGCCCGGACCTACATGTCCACGCACATGAGACCGGTTCCACCGACTGACATGCAACTAGTTTTGCATAAAGGTGGCTGGCGGGTGTTTGTTTCTCCTACTTTAGTTGAATCGAATTTTACTACGGCTGGTCCTTGAAGAAGGTTAAAACAGCAAACTTGATGAAACACCGTTGTGGTTTTTGCGTAGGTAAGAACGGTTCTTGCTAGAAGCCCGTAGCAGCCACGTAAAACTTGCAACAACAAAGTAGAGGACGTCTAACTTGTTTTTGCAGGGCATGTTGTGATGTGATATGGTCAAGACATGATATGATATACGTTATTGTATGAGATGATCATGTTTTGTAAATTATCGGCAACCGGCAGGAGCCTTATGGTTATCTCTTTATTGTATGAAATGCAAACGCCATGTAATTGCTTTACTTTATCGCTATGCGTTAGCAATAGTTGTAGAAGCAATAGTTGGCGAGACGACCACGACGCAACGATGGAGATCAGGTGTCGAGCCGGTGACGATGGAGATCATGATGATGCTTTAGAGATGGAGATCAAAAGCACAAGATGATGATGACCATATCATGTCACATATTTTGATTGCATGTGATGTTTATCCTTTATGCATCTTATTTTGCTTAAAACGGCGGTAGCATTATAAGATGATCCCTTCACTAAATTTCAAGATAAAAGTGTTCTCCCCGAGTATGCACCATTGCCAAAGTTCGTCATTTCGAAGCACCATGTGATGATCGGGTGTGATAGACTCTATGTTCACATACAACAGGTGTAAGACAGTTTTGCACATTCAGAATACTTAGGTTAAACTTGACGAGCCTAGCATGTACAGACATGGTCTCGGAACACTGGAGACAGAAAGGTCGAACGTGAGTCATATAATAGATATGATCAACATAGAGATGTTCACCATTGATGACTACCCCATCTCACGTGATGATCGGACATGGGTTAGTTGATTTGGATCACGTATCACTTATATAACTTGAGGGATGTTTATTTAAGTGGGAGTTCATTAGTAATTTGATTAATTGAACTTAATTTATCATGAACTTAGTCTTAAAGTTTTGCATATCTATGTTGTAGATCAATGGCCCGAGCTACCATTCCCCTAAATTTTAATGCGTTCCTAGAGAAAGCTAAGTTGAAAGATGATGGTAGCAACTACACGGACTGGGTCCGTAACTTGAGGATTATCCTCATTGCTGCACAGAAGAATTATGTCCTTGATGCATCGCTAGGTGAAAGGCCTGCTGCAGGAGCTGAAGCTGATGTTATGAACGTCTGGCAAGCTCTATCTGATGACTACTCTATAGTTCAGTGTGCCATGCTTCATGGCTTAGAACCGGGACTTCAAAGACATTTTGAACGTCATGGAGCATATGAGATGTTCCAGGAGTTGAAGTTAATATTTGAAGCAAATGCCCGGGTTGAGAGATATGAAGTCTCCAACAAGTTCTATAGCTGCAAGATGGAGGAGAACAGTTATGTCAGTGAACACATACTCAAAATGTCTGGGTATTATAATCACTTGACTCAGCTGGGAGTTGATCTTCCAGTTGATTGTGTTATTGACAGAGTTCTTCAATCACTGCCACCAAGCTACAAAGGCTTCATGATGAACTATAATATGCAAGGGATGAACAAAATAATTCCCGAGCTCTTCGCAATGCTTAAGGCTTCGGAGGTAGAAATCAAGAAGGAGCATCAAGTGTTGATGGTTAACAAGACCACTAGTTTCAAGAAAAAGGGCAAGGGAAATAAAGGGAACTTCAAGAAGAATGGCAAGCAAGTTGCCACTCCCGGGAAGAAGCCCAAAGCTAGACCCAAGCCTGAAACTGAGTGATTCTACTGCAAAGGGACTAGTCACTGGAAGCGGAACTGCCCCAAATACTTGGCGGATAAGAAGGATGGCAAAGTGAACAAAGGTATATTCGATATACATGTTATTGATGTGTATCTTACTAATGCTCGTAGCAGCGCCTGGTATTTGATACTGGTTTGGTTGCTCATATTTGTAACTCAAAACAGGAGCTGCGGAATAGATAAAGATTGGCTAAGGACGAGGTGACGATGCGCGTTGGAAATGGTTCCAAGGTCGATGTGATCGCCGTCGGCACGCTACCTCTACATCTACCTTCGGGATTAGTTTTAGACCTGAATAATTGTTATTTGGTGCCCGCGTTGAGCATGAACATTATATCTAGATCTTGTTTATTGCGAGACGGTTATTCATTTAAGTCAGAGAATAATGGTTGTTCTATTTATATGAATAATATCTTTTATGGTCATGCACCCTTGAAGAGTGGTCTATTCTTGTTGAATCTCGATAGTAGTGATACACATATTCATAATATTGATGCCAAAAGATGCAAAGTTGATAATGATAGTGTGTGACATATTTGTGGCACTGCCATTTAGGTCATATTGGTGTAAAGCGCATGAAGAAACTCCATGCAGATGGACTTTTGGAATCACTTGATTATGAATCATTTGATACTTGCGAACCATGCCTCATGGGCAAGATGACTAAAACTCCGTTCTCCGGAACAATGGAGCGAGCTAATGACTTATTGGAAATAATACATACCGATGTATGCGGTCCGATGAGTGTTGAGGCACGCGGTGGGTATCGTTATTTTATGACCTTCACAGATGATTTGAGTAGATATGGGTATATCTACTTAATGAAACACAAGTCTGAAACATTTCAAAAGTTCAAAGAATTTCAGAGTGAAGTGGAGAATCATCGTAACAAGAAAATAAAGTTTCTACGATTTGATCGTGGAGGCGAATATTTGAGTTACGAGTTTGGCATTCATTTAAAACAATGTGGAATTACAACTCACGCCACCTGGAACACCACAGCGTAATGGTGTGTCCGAACGTCGTAACCGTACTTTATTAGATATGGTGCAATCTATGATGTCTCTTACTGATTTACCACTATCGTTTTGGGGTTATGCATTAGAGACAGCCGCATTCATGTTAAATAGGGCACTGTCTAAATCCATTGAGATGACATCGTATGAACTATGGTTTGGCAAGAAACCTAAGCTGTCGTTTCTTAAAGTTTGAGGTTGCGACACTTATATCAAAAGGCTTCAGCCTGATAAGCTCGAACCGAAATCGAAGAAGTGCGTCTTCATAGGATACCCTAAGGAAACAATTGGGTACACCTTCTACCACAGATCCGAAGGCAAGATCTTTGTTGCCAAGAATGGAACCTTTCTAGAGAAGGAGTTTCTCTCGAAAGAAGTGAGTGGGAGGAAAGTACAACTTGATGAGGTAATTGTACCTTCTCTCGAATTGGAGAGTAGCACATCACAGAAAATTGTTCCAGTGATGCCTACACCAACTAGAGAGGAAGCAAATGATGTTGATCATGAAACTTCAGATCAAGTTACTACTGAACCTCGTAGGTCGACCAGAGCACGATCCGCACCAGAGTGGTACGGTAATCCTGTCCTGGAAGTCATGTTACTATGAAATCTGAGATAGGATCCATGTATGAGAACAAAGTATGGACTTTGGTGGACTTGCCCGATGATCGGCAAGCCATTGAGAATAAATGGATCTTCAAGAAGAAGACTGACGCTGATGGTAATGTTACTGTCTACAAAGCTCGACTTGTTGCGAAAGATTTTCGACAAGTTCAAGGGGTTGACTACGATGAGACTTTCTCACCCGTAGTGATGCTTAAGTCTGTCCGAATCATGTTAGCAATTGCCGCATTTTATAATTATGAAATCTGGCAAATGGACGTCAAAACTGCATTCCTTAATGGATTTCTTAAAGAAGAAGTTGTATATGATGCAAACAGAAGGTTTTGTCGATCCTAAAGGTGCTAAGAAAGTATGCAAGCTCTAGCGATCCATCTATGGACTGGTGCAAGCATCTCGGAGTTGGAATATACGCTTTGATGAGGTGATCAAAGCATATGGTTTTATACAGACTTACGGTGAAGCCTGTATTTACAAGAAAGTGAGTGGGAGCTCTGTAGCATTTCTGATATTATATGTGGATGACATATTGTTGATTGGAAATGATATATAATTTCTGGATAGCATAAAAGGATACTTGAATAAGAATGTTTCAATGAAAGACCTCGGTGAAGCTGCTTATATATTGGGCATCAAGATCTATAGGGATAGATCGAGACGCTTAATAGGACTTTCACAAAGCACATACCTTGACAAAGTTTTGAAGAAGTTCAAAATGGACCAGTCAAAGAAAGGGTTCTTGCCTGTGTAACAAGGTGTGAAGTTGAGTAAGACTCAAATCCCAACCACTGCAAAAGATAGAGAGAAAATGAAAGTCATTCCCTATGCCTCAGCCATAGGTTCTATCATGTATACTATGTTGTGTACCAGACCTGATGTGTGCCTTGCCATAAGTCTGGCAGGGAGGTACCAAATTAATCCAGGAGTGGATCACTGGACAGTGGTTAAGAACATCCTGAAGTACCTGAAAAGGACCAAGGATATGTTTCTCATTTATGGAGGTGACGAAGAGCTCGTCGTAAATGGTTACGTCGATGCTAGCTTCGACACTAATCCGGATGACTCTAAGTCACAAACCGGATATGTATTTATATTGAATGGTGGAGCTGTCAGTTGGTGCAGTTCCAAGCAGAGCGTCGTGGCGGGATCTACGTGTGAAGCGGAGTACATAGCTGCTTCGAAAGCAGCACATGAAGGAGTCTGGATAAAGGAGTTCATATTCGATCTGGGTGTAATACCTAGTGCATCGGGTCCAATGAAAATATTTTGTGACAACACTGGAGCAATTGCCTTGGCAAAGGAATCCAGGTTTCACAAGAGAACCAAACACATCAAGAGACACTTCAACTCCATTCGTGAAAAGGTCAAGGATGGAGACATAGAAATTTGCAAAATACATACGGCTCTGAATGTGGCAGACCCGTTGACTAAGCCTCTTCCGCGAGCAAAACATGATCAGCACCAAGACTCCATGGGTGTTAGATTCATTACTATGTAATCTAGATTATTGACTCTAGTGCAAGTGGGAGACTGAAGGAAATATGCCCTAGAGGCAATAATAAAGTTTTTATTCTATATTTCCTTATTCATGATAAAGGTTTATTATTCATGCTAGAATTGTATTGATCGGAAACTTAAATACATGTGTGAATACATAAACAAATACCGTGTCCCTAGTAAGCCTCTACTAGACTAGCTCGTTGATCAAAGATGGTTAAGGTTTCCTAACCATTGACATGTGTTGTCATTTGATAACCGGATCACATCATTAGGAGAATGATGTGATGGACAAGGCCCATCCGTTAGCTTAACATAATGATCGTTCAGTTTATTGCTATTGCTTTCTTCATGTCAAATACATATTCCTTCGACTATGAGATTATGCAACTCCCGGATACCGGAGGAATACCTTGTGTGCTATCAAACGTCACAACGTAACTGGGTGATCATAAAGATGCTCTACAGGTATCTCCAAAGGTGTTTGTTGAGTTGGCATAGATCGAGATTAGGATTTGTCACTCTGAGTATCGGAGAGGTATCTCTGGGCCCACTCGGTAATACACATCATAAGAAGCCTTGCAAGCAAAGTGACTAATGAGTTAGTTATAGGATGATGTATTACGGAACGAGTAAAGAGACTTACTGGTAACGAGATTGAACTAGGTATGAAGATACCGACGATCGAATCTCGGGCAAGTAACATACCGATGGACAAAGGGAATTACGTATGTTGTCATAACGGTTCAACCGATAAAGATCTTCATAGAATATGTAGGAGCCAATATGGGCATCCAGGTTCCGCTATTGGTTATTGACCGGAGAGGTGTCTCGATCATGTCTACATAGTTCTCGAACCCGTAGGGTCCGCACGCTTAACGTTCGTTGACGATATAGTGTTATATGAGTTATATGATTTGGTGACCTAATGTTGTTCGGAGTCACGGATGAGATCACGGACATGACGAGGAGTCTCGAAATGGTCGAGAGGTAAAGATTGATATATAGTATGATGGTATTCGGACACCGAAAGGGTTTCGGGATGCACCGGTTAGCCATCGGGTCACCGGAAGGGGTTCCGGACACCCCCGATAGGTGTTATGGGCTTAATGGGCCAAGGGAGGGACAGACCAGCCCACAGGGGGCTGGTGCGCCCCTCTCCCTGGCCGTTCAGCCCTAGGGAAGGAAAGAGGGGAGGGCTAGTCCTCCTGCCTTTCCCTCTCATGGGAGAAAGGAAAGGGGGGGCGCCACCCTCCCCTGCCTTTCCCCCGCACCTATACAAGGCAGGGGGTGCGGCTTGGGAGAGACCCCAAGTAGGATTCCTCCTACTTGGGCGCCCCCCTTGGCTGCTCCTCCCTCCCTCCCACCTATATATATGTGGGAGGGGGCGCCTTGCAGAACAACAGAACAATTGCTTAGCCGTGTGCGGCGCCCCCCTCCACAGTTTACAACCCCGGTCATATTTTTGTAGTGCTTAGTCGAAGCCCTGCGGAGATAGATTCACCATCACCGTCACCACGCCATCGTGTTGCCGGAATTCATCCACTACCTCGTCGTCTTGCTGGATCAAGAAGGCGGAGGACGTCATCGAGCTGAACGTGTGCTGAACACGGAGGTGTCGTACGTTCGGTGCTCGATCGGTTGAAACGCCAAGAAGTTCGACTACATCAACCGCATTGTCAAACGCTTCCGATTACGGTCTACGAGGGTACGTAGACACACTCTCCCCCTCCCCCCTTGTTGTTATGCATCTCCTTGATAGATCTTGTGTGTGCGTAGAATTTTTTTGTTTTCCATGCAACGTTTCCCAACAAAAATCCCTTCGAAACATCATGACTGCTCGTGTAATTTTACACAATATGATCATCGAGGATGATAGGGATTTGGACTTGCAGTACAACTATGACAATGTTGGTAGCCGTGCGAAGCCGGCCAGGGATGCAGATGAAATCAATGCATTTCTTGAGACCTACCGGAAGATCGAGGACCATGATTCGCACAACCAACTTTAGCATGATCTTATTGAGCATCGGTGGCAGCTCTATGGGGGGAGATAGATGTAACACCCCTGTGTATTAGTCACTGTGATCTACTGCTAATAATGCCAAGTCATATCATTTGCAGTGCTTAAACATAGTGATTAACCAAAGCAATTCAAATTCCATTCTGAAAATCAATTCAAATTCGAAAGTGCAAAATAAATTTGCTCAAACACCTTTGGTAAAATGTTCCTTAAATAGCAAATATTCCAGAAGCACTCACAAAATTATAACTAATGCTACGTGGAATAGTTAAATGACTCCAACAAGTTGAAATAGCACCAAAACAGCATTATTTAATCTAATTAAATTCATTTCAAAATTCAAATGAAATCCAAATTCACCCAAACCAATTTTTGGTGACAAGGGATATTGCATTGTAATATTTGAGCCTAGTCTCATATTTTACAAAAGTGCACAAGTGTCCTAACTATTGCAAAATAGAAAATGAATAAAGAAAAATCAAAACAGAAAAACAGAAAAATAAAACGAGGCATTGTGCACTGGGCCTAAGTGCACAGTGCCCCGACCGCGGCCCACTGGCCCATCTCCTCCTTCTCTCCCCTGCGTGTCGGCGCGCCCCTGGCCGAGCGCGAGCGCGCCGACACGGCGTCGACACGCCGACGCCGCCGACACTACAGGGGCGCGGGGGGATAAGGGCGAGGCCCGTTCACTCCCCCTGGACCCCCTCGACCACTCCTCCCCTCTCTCTCCCCTCGCTAGCGCTCTCTCTCTCTCTCTCTCTCTCTCTCTCTCTGCTCACAAGTGCCGAGCGCCATCGCCGCCGTTCGCTCCGCGCCACCGCGGCCGCCGTCACCGCCTCGTCCCGCCACGATGCCGTAGACCTGCGCCGTGCTCATCGACGTACCTGCGCCTGCGAGCCGGAGCCGAGGAGCCCTCCCCTGACCGTACCGAGCTCCGCCCTTCTTCTGCATCTCCGGCGTGATTCCCACGAGCTCGAGCTCGACTGCGGCTACTAAACTGTCGACGGTTCTTCATAACCGCTAGGTGAGCTCCGCCCCTTCCCCTGTTTCCTTCCCCGCGTACTTGGACGCCTCCGACGAGCTGTCACCGTAGCCGTGCTCCGACCACCGCCGCATTAGCCATTGCCGTGCTCCCGAGCTTCGGTAGCTCGAGCCAGTGGCGCCAACGCGCTTCTGGAGGTCCGCAGCTCCCCCTAGCTAGTTAGCATGCGCGAGAGCACCACACAGCCATGATTCCGTTCGGTCCCGAACTCCGGCGCCCGCTTCGTCGCTCGCCGCCGTCATTTTAGTTCATCTCCGGCCGCGCAAGTGCCCCCGCGAGATGCGCCGTCTCGTGCGCGATCGAACGTGACTAGCCGCGTCCAAAATGATGGCCTGTGGCCATATTCCGGCGAGTTCCGAGGCCGCACCGCCGCGTTTTCTGGTCGCCGGCGTCGCCCCGCCGCCGACGCCAACGTGGCTGGCCGGCTCCACCCCTCAGTGACACTGCCCGTGGGCCCAGTGGCCCCCGTTGACTGGTTTGACCAGTCAACGCGCTGATGTGGCGGTCCTGTGTCACCGACACGCGGGCCCCACCGTCCAGTTAATTAACTAAAACACTTTTATAAATAAAAAGTAAACTAAATATGCTAATTAGTCTATGACATGTGGGGCCAGTTGCTAATTAACCCTCTGGTTAGTTTTAACTAAAATCTATTTAGTAACAGAGGCGGACATGTGGGTCCCACTGGACCCACATGTCAGGTTTGACCCTGGTCAGCCGCTGTTGACCTGCTGATGTCATTGTGACGTCATGCTAACATCATAATTCAATTCTGTTAATAAAATAATTCCAGAAATATTTAAAACTTCGAAAATTCATAACTTTTAAACCGTAGCTCGGATCGAAAAAGTTAAAACATGAAAGTTGCTCAGAACGACGAGACGAGTCTGATCGTGTCGTCTGTTTCCTTGTCGGAACCTCCTACGTAGGAGAACTCATAACTCCGAGCTCGATTCCGGTAGGTGAATAGTGCCTAATCACCGGTAAATAAATCCCACCTTAACCCTAAAATAACTAAAATGATGTAGGCATGCTTCAGGCAACCCTCCACTGCATCATAGTCGTAGCATACCCTGTATTGCATCGTTGCTGTGTATTTACTTGTTTCCTGCCCCCTCTTCTCTCTCGGTAGACCCCGACGTTGACGTAGCTCCTGAGGCAGACGCCGCTCCGAAGTACGACTACGTCCCCGACGACCCTGCCCTTGCCGTCGAGCAGACAGGCAAGCACCCCCATTTTGAGCATTCCGATATCGCCCACTCTCTTCCCTCTTATGCTTGCATTAGAAGATACTGCTGCTACTGTTATCCTACTTCTGTTGGATAGCTTGTTTATTGTAGCCTACTATTGATACCTGCCTGCTATCCTAAACTGTTTAGAATAGGTTGGTTAGAGCCCTATCAGAGACCCACTTGTCCCGACTACCCCGCTGGACTCTCAGAAGACCCGAGCAACGGGATCGAAGATCAGACCCTGGCACCACACGTCACTTCCCCCTTAAATTGCTCGACACTACTGGGTTACTATCGAGTGCCGAGGGTGATACCTCGACAGCACTTCTGATGATAACCTTGTAGGTTAGTTAATCGGTCGTGGTAAGCGAGGGTGATTCCTCCTACATCACCCCCGATAACGACGATGTCATGCAACACTTGAAGTGTGGACCTCGAGGGTGATTCCTCCTTCGTTCACCTTGACGGTAACATCAGAGGGAATTCCATCGAGGGTGATTCCTCAGGGTTCCCCCTTGGTGTCAGACACACGGAGACTTTGGTTACTATGACTGAACACTGAACCATGATACTAAAGACGGGTCGGCCCTGAGGGGTACCCGCGCGAGCATGAATGCGAAGTGATGTGGAGTCGGGTTGACCTGAGAGGTGCCCGCGAGATAACTACGAGGTGTGGCCGGGCATTCTTAGCCCTTGCCGCAAGTACTCGAGACGGGGCGACGGGGTCACATCGATCATGAGTCTCTGCTCGTTACCGTGCGCTCCTAATCCACTAACGGTTTGGATATTTGATCCGAGGGGCCTCTGGCCTGATAGCACTAACCATCACGTGGGCATAGTATGGGCGTTCTGTGTCGTATACATCAGCCGAAGCTCTATTGACGTCAGCGAGGAGCGGCCCATTTTGGATTGGACTGGGAACGCAACTGCGCTTGTATAAGGGGTTGCTAGGTCTGCTTCCGAAACGTCCTCGCAACATGCAGGGTTCCCAGGGCGAAGGCCCAATACCCCTGGGGGCATAGGTTAGTCCGGCGTGCTGACCTCTCTTTAGAGCCCAGGTCGGGTTGCGGCGTGTTGCTTAGCCGAGGCCGGGCATGACCCAGTAAAGTGTGTCCGGCCGGAGTTAAGCGAGCGTGGTGGGTAAGTTGGTGCACCCCTGCAGGGAAGAACTAATCTATCGATAGCCTGTCCTACGGTAACGGACACTCGGAGTTGTATCCCGATTGGTACAACTAGAACTGATGACTTGAGATGAAATGGATAGTATGGCTCTGGGATTGCTTTCTCGCAGGGATTCGAGAAAGGATCTCTGGCCGAGGTTGGTGATACTACAACTACTTTACATTATGTTACTCTGCACTCTTCTAATGCTGCAAGACTGATGAAGATGCTTGAAGATGCTAGTCTTCGATAGGACTAGGCTCTCCCCCTCTATTCTGGCATTTCTGCAGCCCAGTCCACATATACAGCCCCCTTTGAAAATGATGCATATGTAGTGTAGATCCTTGCTTGCTGAGTACTTCGGATGAGTACTCACGTTTGCTTTATTTTCTTTTTCTCCCCATATCCATTTGACGCCGCCAGATGACGGAGCCCCTGAGATAGCAGCCCCCGTCGACGACTACGGCTACTACTACTACCCTCCCGGAGAGTACTACTACGAGGAGCCGATGGACGACCAGGAGTAGGATTCGGAGGGTCCTAGGCAGGAGGCCTACGGCTTTCGGTCGTAGAGTTTTATTTTGCCCCACCTTCATAAAGGCTTATCTCTATTTCTGTAATATATCTGTACCCAGATATCTGATGCTTCCGCTGACACTTGTATGCCATCGAGCTATGTATTCGAGCCCTTGAGGCCCTGGCTTGTAATATAAAGCTTGTATGAATTTATTTATGTTTTAGAGTTGTGTTGTGATATCTTCAAGTGAGTCCTTAGGCTTGACCATGTGCATTTGCGTGTATGGTTAGTGCATGATTAAGTCGGGGTCGTCATAGGTTGGTATCAGAGCCGACTGCCTCTAAGAATCCTCCTTTCCAACTCCTTGGCCGAAGTTGAGTCTAGTAACCGAAAATTGTTTTACTAACTTGGCTATGTGGCTTACGGGCCCACGTCGCCAACTGGGTGGTATTAGGATCTTTTATTCCTCGTCTTTACTCCGGGATTCTAATCTCTCTTCTATTCGGGTTTAATAAAATTACTAACACCAACACTTAGGATCTCGTAAATTCTGTCCACCCGGAGAGCTGGATTCAATGCGATTTCCCTGTCTTTGATCTCATTAGTCTGATAATCATTTTCCTTTCCATTGTTTTGTTTAACCTTTCAATTCAAGATCTGTTATATTTCTCATTGTCGAATGACAATCCTGAATCTTCTCTGTTTCAGATGGACCGTCTGTTTCCCCCACGCCCTACAACGCAGCTTGTGCTTCGCACCTGGGCTCGAGACGTCCCTTGGTTTCCAACTGTTCTGATCGCCCTCTTGATCAGGCTGGGATACCGCTGGTGCCCCGAGTACATGGTCTACGAGGTTTATCGTGAGTTCAACCAGGAGCAGTACTATGCTGATGTTCGCATCTACGATCAGCAGGATGACTCCGACACTGAGCTGCATCATTTTCACGGTATCGGCGTGACGATTGAGATGGCAGTCCATGATGCCGCCTACTCTGCTGTCGCACGTCTCCGAGGAGAGCACAACGCCAGCTTGGATGCTTCTGAGTATCGATACATTCCGTATGCCCCTGCTGGAGATGCTACTGGATACTACACAGCTACCTGTGCCCTGTACGAGCCTCGTCGCTACGATCAGCGAGTTCTGATTCAGTGTACTCAGGCTCTGGATCGCACTGTTCGCGCTCTTGCTGTCGAGTTGTTTGCCACTCGAGTGCGACTCTACGAGGCTATGACGCAGTTGCTACCAGCTGTTCGTGCAGGGATACATCCGGAGCATATTCTTTACCCGCGCAGGACCGAGATGCCACCAGGGATCGATTGGCCTGCTGTGGGAGGTCACACGCCTGCACGTGGACCTCTTCTTACAGCTCGAGACCGGGTTCTGCATCAGAGTGCACATGGAGCACAGGATCCTTCTGCGACGAACGTCCGTCGTCCGCACTTGCAGCTACCCCGTTTCCGTGGTTTTCTTCGACGTTGATGTAGCCTTTGCTATGTCTCGTTGTGTACTTCCTTACCGCGTGCCTGCGCGCCGCCTAGTATGTCTAGCTTTTAAATTTGCGCCGTTGTGCTGCCCGAATGTAACCGACTCAGTATGGACTTGTATGACTTAATGACTGCTGCTAAGCATATGTTGTACTACTTACATTTCATCGCGTTACATCATGCATGTCGATAAGCACTTGCATTGGCTTCTGCTAAACTACCCCTGTTGATTTAGCAGGATGGCAGATAACAATCCACCACCACCGCCACCGCCTGACTATATGGCTGCGATGATGCAATAGTTTGTACTCAACCGTTAGTTTATGACGGGGATTATGCAACAGTTCCCTCGTCCCAATGCCGACCAGCCGCCACCTTCCATCACTTTGCCAGAATTTATGCGACTCAACCCGTCGTTCTTTCGCAACACAGTGAATCCGCTGGATGCCGATGACTGGCTGCGTAACATCTCCTATGAGATGGAGTCTGCTGATGTCGCCCCGGTCAATTATGTCACCTTTGCAACATACTTACTGAAGGGTCCTGCATCACAATGGTGGGCTACTCACCGACAGACCCTACCACCTGGTACCGTCGTCACTTGGGCAGAATTCAAGATAGCTTTCCGTGCCCACTATATTCCTCAAGCTGTCATAGCCCGGAAGAAGGCCGAGTTCCGTAGTCTCGTTCAAGGTAACAAGACTGTGGAAGTTTATCAGCGCGAGTTTCTTGACTTGTCTCGCTACGCTGAAGAAGACGTTCCTACTAACGATCGAAGGCAGGAGAAGTTTCGTGAAGGGCTGCACCATGACATTCAGTTAGCTCTGCTCGTCCAAGACTATCCTGACTTCGCCACCTTGGTGAATAAGGCTATCATGGTTGAAACTGGTCTGAAGAAGCACAAGGAAGCTACCAGACGCACCCGTGAGGCGGGCTCATCTTCGGGCTCGTCTTCCCAGAAGCGCCGCATCTGGATACCTCAGAGCATGTACCGTCCAGCAGCTCCAGTATACAGGCCATCTTTTGCTGCACCTCGTCTGCCTCCTCCACCACCGATGCAGCCCCTTCAAGCTCCACCACCTCGAGCTCCTGCGCCACGTCCTGACAATGGACTCTGCTTCAAGTGTGGCCAGCCAGGTCACCGCGCTAGAGACTGTTCTTAGAATCAGAATCAGTTGGCTCTTCCTTCTGCTGGCCGTGGTATTGGCCGTGGTACTCCTCAGCAGCGCAACAACAATGCCAGACCTTCTTATGGTCATGGGCAGAACTATCACGTCAACATGGCTGAAGCTCAAGATCAACCTGAAACTGTGATGGGTACACTTCTTGTTAATTCAGTACCTGCATCTGTTTTATTTGATTCAGGAGCATCGCATTCATTCATGTCGGAAGACTTTGCATTCATGCATGGCGTTAAGTGTGACAACCTACATCATCCGTTAGGGGTTGACACTCCCGCGGGTAGATGTCGAGCCTCCCTGTTCAGCCCCAAAGTCACTGTTGAAATTGAGGGGTTAAAATTTCAGGCACTTCCAATTATCCTGAGTTCTTCCAAAATTAACCTTATTCTGGGTATGGATTGGTTGAAGGCTCACTGTGCCTCAATCAATTGCGCTACTAAAGTTGTACACCTACTACACCCATCAAATGAGCTAGTGAATTATCAAGCTCATCTCACTCAGAACGCCGAGGTTCAGATTTATGTCTTGAATGCGTTGAACGCTTCTCCGCTGGAGGGGATCGAAAACATTCCAGTTGTCTGCGAATTCCAGGATGTTTTCCCAGAAGAACTTCCAGGAATACCCCCTGCTAGAGCTGTCGAGTTTGTTATCGACTTGAAGCCTGGCACAACTCCTATTGTGAAGCGTCCTTACAAGATGCCTCCGCACCACCTTCTTGAGCTTAAGGAAGAAATCAATAAATCACTGAAGAAGGGCTTCATCCGTCCTAGTTCCTCTGCCTGGGGAGCACCGTCTCTCTTTGTCAAGAAGAAAGATGGTACGAATAGGTTGGTCCAAGATTACCGTCCTATCAACCAGGCAACCATTCAGAATAAATATCCGCTTCCTCGGATCAATGACTTATATGATCAACTTGCTGGATCATCGGTGTTTTCTAAACTCGACTTGAGGTTGGGTTATCACCAGATCCGTGTCCGTGAAGAGGATATCCCGAAGACCGCATTCGTTACTCGTTATGGCTCCTATGAATACACCGTCATGTCATTTGGCCTAATGAATGCTCCAGCTATGTTCTCCCGTCTGATGAATTATATATTCATGGATTACC
This sequence comes from Thinopyrum elongatum, assembly GCA_011799875.1. Classification (NCBI taxonomy): domain Eukaryota; kingdom Viridiplantae; phylum Streptophyta; class Magnoliopsida; order Poales; family Poaceae; genus Thinopyrum; species Thinopyrum elongatum. The sequence continues at coordinate 331,201,216 of CM022299.1, read as the reverse complement.
TCGACAAGTTCTTCGTGGTATATCTGGATGATATTCTGGTATATTCGAAGAATAAGGAAGAACATGCCGAACATCTTCGCCTTGTTCTAGAGAGGCTTCGAGAGCACCAGTTGTATGCCAAGTACTCTAAATGTGAATTCTGGCTTTCTAAAGTGACCTACCTTGGACATGTGATTTCCAAGGACGGTATCACCGTTAACCCGGAGCGTGTTCAGGCTATCCTTGACTGGACTCCTCCGAAGAATGCCAAGCAAGTCCAAAGTTTTCTCGGCCTTGCCAGTTATTGCCGTCGATTCGTCGAGAACTTTTCCAAGATTGCCAAGCCCCTGACTAATCTGCTCCACAAAGGCGTTAAGTTTGAGTGGACAGACAAGTGTCAGGAAAGTTTCCAGACCCTCAAGGACAAGCTTACTTCTGCTACAGTGCTTGCTCCTCCTGATTTTCGCAAGGACTTTGTCATATATTGCGACGCCTCTCGTCAGGGATTAGGCTGTGTCCTAATGCAAGAACGGAGAGTAATTGCATATGCTTCACGTCAATTGCGTCCACATGAAGAAAATTATCGAGTGCATGATCTTGAGTGCTGTTGTGATCTATGCATTAAAGTTATGGTGACATTACCTTCTGGGTAATCGGTGTGAGATCTATACCGATCATCAAAGCTTGAAATATTTGTTCACTCAACCGGATCTTAATCTCCGACGGCAACGATGGTTAGAAACAATTACGGACTATGACTGTGGTATTTCATATACCCCTGGCAAGGCTAACGTGATGGCTGATGCCCTGAGCCGCAAGTCATATTGCAACAACCTCATGGTTAGGCGAGCTCAACCTCGTCTTTATGCAGAATTGAGTTAGCTGAATCTGCGAATTGCTCCCCAGGGTTCTCTTAATAACCTTGTGGTACAGCCAGACCTTCAAAAGGCTGTTAAGGAAGCGCAAGCCAAAGATGCTGAAATTAACTTGATGAAGAAGGAGCTTCACCTTGATAAGTACAGGGATTTCTCACTTGCTGAAGATGGAACATTATATTTCAGAGACCACATCGTAGTACCTCGCTTCGAGCTTATGACTGACAAGGTCATGAAGGAGGCTCATGATACACCGCTGTCTATCCATCCGGGTAGCACCAAGATGTATCGCGATCTCCGACAAAGGTACTGGTGGTCCAGAATGAAGCAAGACATTGCTCGATATGTTGCTGAATGTGACGTATGCCGTCGCGTGAAAGCAGAACATCAGAAGCCTGCTGGAATTCTTCAACCACTGCCTATTCCTTTGTGGAAGTGGGATAAAGTGCAAATGGATTTCATTACTGGTCTTCCCAAGTCTCAGAAAGGTCATGATGCTATTCTTGTTGTCGTCGACCAGCTTTCCAAGGTTGCTCATTTTCTGCCTGTCAAGGAGACTATCACTGCTAGTCAGTTAGCAGAACTTTACATCTCCAGAATTGTTTCACTCCACGGTATTCCAAAGGACATCAGTTCGGACCGTGGCGGTCTTTTCATTTCCAAATTCTGGGAAAGTTTCCAAGAAGCTATGGGAACTCACATTACCTGGAGTTCAGCTTATCATCCTCAATCCCAAGGCCAAGTCGAGCGAGTAAATCAAGTGCTTGAAGATATGCTTCGGGCTTGTGTTATATCGTTCGGTAAGAAGTGGGAAGAATCTCTCCCGTATGCCGAATTCTCTTATAATAACAGTTACCAAGCCAGCTTGAAAATGGCCCCCTTCGAAGTGCTTTATGGACGTAAGTGTCGAACCCCTCTGAATTGGTCAGAAACTGGGGAACGACCTCTCGTGGGACTGGACATTATCCAACACGCTGAAGAACAAGTCCGAATTGTCCGAGAAAATCTCAAAGCAGCTCAGGACCGCCAGAAGAGCAATTATGATCGCAAGCGATGGGGTCTGACTTATCAACCAGGTGATCAAGCTTATCTGCGTGTCACTCCTATGAAGGGCACCCGTTGATTCGGAATCAAGGGCAAGCTAGCCCCTCGCTATATTGGTCCTTTTCGCATAGTTGCCAGACATGGACATGTGGCGTATAAATTGGAGTTGCCGCCACAATTCTCCCATATTCGTGATGTCTTCCACGTGTCGCAACTTCGTAAATGCTTCAAGGAATCTCCACACCGCGCAGTGGATCACGAGATGCTCGAGCTCCAAGATGATCTCTCTTATAAGGAACATCCGATCCGCATCCTTGATGAAGCTGAACGTCGAACTCGTCAGAAGACGACCAAGTTCCTGAAAGTGCAATGGTCGAATCACACTGAAGATGAAGCCACTTGGGAACGTGAGGATAATCTCCGAGCAGAATATCCCGAACTCTTTCCTTCTACCTCCTAAATTCTCGGGACGAGAATTTCTTTTAGAGGAGGAGAACTTGTAATACCCCTGTGTATTAGTCACTGTGATCTACTGCTAATAATGCCAAGTCATATCATTTGTAGTGCTTAAACGTAGTGGTTAACCAAAGCAATTCAAATTCCATTCTGAAAATCAATTCAAATTCAAAAGTGCAAAATAAATTTGCTCAAACACATTTGGTAAAATGTTCCTTAAATAGCAAATATTCCAGAAGCACTCACAAAATTATAACTAATGCTACTTGGAATAGTTAAATGACTCCAACAAGTTGAAACAGCACCAAAACAGCATTATTTAATCTAATTAAATTCATTTCAAAATTCAAATGAAATCCAAATTCACCCAAACCAATTTTTGGTGACAAGGGATATTGCATTGTAATATTTGAGTCTAGTCTCATATTTTACAAAAGTGCACAAGTGTCCTAACTATTGCAAAACAGAAAATGAATAAAGAAAAATCAAAACAAAAAAATAAAACGAGGCACTGTGCACTGGGCCTAAGTGCACAGTGCCCCGACCGCGGCCCACTGGCCCATCTCCTCCTTCTCTCCCCTGCGTGTCGGCGCGCCCCTGGCCGAGCGCGCGCGCGCCGACGCGGCGTCGACACGCCGACGCCACCGACACTACAGGGGCGCGGGGGGATAAGGGCGAGGCCCATTCACTCCCCCTGGACCCCCTCGACCACTCCTCCCCTCTCTCTCCCCTCGCTAGCGCTCTCTCTCTCTCTCTCTCTCTGCTCACAAGTGCCGAGCTCCATCGCCGCCGTTCGCTCCGCGCCACCGCGGCCGCCGTCACCGCCTCGTCCTGCCACGATGCCGTAGACCTGCGCCGTGCTCATCCACATCGCCTGCGCCTGCGAGCCGGAGCCGAGGAGCCCTCCCCTGACCGTACCGAGCTCCGCCCTTCTTCTGCATCTCCGGCGTGATTCCGACGAGCTCGAGCTCGACTGCGGCTACTAAACTGTCGACGGTTCTTCATAACCGCTAGGTGAGCTCTGCCCCTTCCCCTGTTTCCTTCCCCGCGTACTTGGATGCCTCCGACAAGCTGTCACCGTAGCCGTGCTCCGACCGCCGCCGCGTTAGCCATTGCCGTGCTCCCGAGCTTCAGCAGCTCGAGCCAGTGGCGCCAACGCGCTCCTGGAGGTCCGCAGCTCCCCCCTAGCTAGTTAACATGCGCGAGAGCACCGCGCAGCCGTGATTCCGTTCGGTCCCGAACTCTGGCGCCCGCTTCCTCGCTCGCCGCCGTCGTTTTAGTTCATCTCCGGCCGCGCAAGTGCCCCCGCGAGATGCGTCGTCTCCTGCGCGATCAAACGTGACCAGCCGCGTCCAAAATGATGGCCTGTGGCCATATTCCGGCGAGTTCCGAGGCCGCGCCGCCGCGTTTTCTGGTCGCCGGCGTCGCCCCGGCGCCGACGCCGACGTGGCTGGCCGGCTCCACCCCTCAGTGACACTGCCCGTGGGCCCAGTGGCCCCCGTTGACTGGTTTGACCAGTCAACGCGCTGACGTGGCAGTCCTGTGTCACCGACACGCGGGCCCCACCGTCCAGTTAATTAACTAAAACACTTTTATAAATAAAAAGTAAACTAAATATGCTAATTAGTCTATGACATGTGGGGCCAGCTGCTAATTAACCCTCTGATTAGTTTTAACTAAAATCTATTTAGTAATAGAGGCTGACATGTGGGTCCCACTGGACCCACATGTCAGGTTTGACCCTGGTCAGCCACTGTTGACCTGCTAACATCACTGTGACATCATGCTGACGTCATAATTCAATTCTGTTAATAAAATAATTCCAGAAAATATTTAAAACTTCGAAAATTCATAACTTTTAAACCGTAGCTCGGATCGAAAAAGTTAAAACATGAAAGTTGCTCAGAACGACGAGACAAGTCTGATTGTGTCGTCTGTTTCCTTGTCAAAACCTCCTACGTAGGAGAACTCGTAACTCCGAGCCCGATTCCGGTAGGTGAATAGTGCCTAATCACCGGTAAATAAATCCCACCTTAACCCTAAAATAACTAAAATGATGTAGGCATGCTTCAGGCAACCCTGCATTGCATCATAGTCGTAGCATACCCTGTATTGCATTGTTGCTGTGTATTTACTTGTTTCATTCCCCCTCTTCTCTCTCGGTAGACCCCGACGTCGACGTAGCTCCTGAGGCAGACGCCGCTTCAGAGTACGACTACGTCCCCGACGACCCTGCCCTTGCCGTCGAGCAGATAGGCAAGCACCCCCATTTTGAGCATTCCGATATCGCCCACTCTCTTCCCTCTTATGCTTGCATTAGAAGATACTGCTGCTACTGTTATCCTACTTCTGTTGCATAGCTTGTTTATTGTAGCCTACTATTGATACCTGCCTGCTATCCTAAACTGTTTAGAATAGGTTGGTTAGAGCCCTATCAGAGACCCACTTGTCCCGACTACCCCGCTGGACTCTCAGAAGACTCGAGCAACGGGATCGAAGATCAGACCCTGGCACCGCATGTCACTTCCCCCTTAAATTGCTCGACACTACTGGGTTACTATCGAGTGCCGAGGGTGATACCTCGACAGCACTTCTGATGATAACCTTGTAGGTTAGTTAATCGGTCGTGGTAAGCGAGGGTAATTCCTCCTACACCACCCCCGATAACGACGACGTCGTGCAACACTTCAAGTGTGGACCTCGAGGGTGATTCCTCCTTCATTCACCTTGACGGTAACATCAGAGGGAATTCCATCGAGGGTGATTCCTCAGGGTTCCCCCTTGGTGTCAGACACACGGAGACTTTGGTTACTATGATTGAACACTGAACCATGATACTAAAGACGGGTCGGCCCTGAGGGGTACCCGCGCGAGCATGAATGCGAAGTGATGTGGAGTTGGGTTGACCTGAGAGGTGCCCGCGAGATAACTACGAGGCGTGGTCGGGCATTCTTAGCCCTTGCCGCAAGTCCTCGAGACGGGGCGACGGGGTCACATCGATCGTGAGTCTCCGCTCGTTACCGCACGCTCCTAATCCACTAACGGTTTGGATATTTGATCCGAGGGGCCTCTGGCCTGATAGCACTAACCATCACGTGGGCATAGTATGGGCGTTCTGTGTCGTATACATCAGCCGAAGCTCTATTGACGTCAGCGAGGAGCGGCCCGTTTTGGATTGGACTGGGAACGCAACTGCGCTTGTATAAGGGGTTGCTAGGTCTGCTTCCGAAACGTCCTCGCAACGTGCAGGGTTCCCAGGGTGAAGGCCCAATACCCCTGGGGGCATAGGTTAGTCCGGCGTGCTGACCTCTCTTTAGAGCCCAGGTCGGGTTGCGGCGTGTTGCTTAGCCGAGGCCGGGCATGACCCAGTAAAGTGTGTCCGGACGGAGTTAAGCGAGCGTGGTGGGTAAGTTGGTGCACCCCTGCAGGGAAGAACTAATCTATCGATAGCCTGTCCTACGGTAACGGACACTCGGAGTTGTATCCCGATTGGTACAACTAGAACTGATGACTTGAGATGAAATGGATAGTATGGCTCTGGGATTGCTTTCTCGCAAGGAGTCGAGAAAGGATCTCTGGCCGAGGTTGATGATACTACAACTACTTTACATTATGTTACTCTGCACTCTTCTAATGCTGCAAGACTGATGAAGATGCTTGAAGATGCTAGTCTTCGATAGGACTAGGCTCTCCCCCTCTATTCTGGCATTTCTGCAGCCCAGTCCACATATACAGCCCCCTTTGAAAATGATGCATATGTAGTGTAGATCCTTGCTTGCTGAGTACTTCGGATGAGTACTCATGTTTGCTTTATTTTCTTTTTCTCCCCATATCCATTTGACGCCGCCAGATGACGGAGCCCCTGAGATAGCAGCCCCCGTCGACGACTATGGCTACTACTACTACCCTCCCGGCGAGTACTACCACGAGGAGCCGGCGGACGACCAGGAGTAGGATTCGGAGGGTCCTAGGCAGGAGGCCTACGCCTTTCGATCGTAGAGTTTTATTTTGCCCCGCCTTCATAAAGGCTTATATCTATTTCTGTAATATATCTGTACCCAGATATCTGATGCTTCCGCTGACACTTGTATGCCATCGAGCTATGTATTCGAGCCCTCGAGGCCCTGGCTTGTAATATAAAGCTTGTATGAATTTATTTATGTTTTAGAGTTGTGTTGTGATATCTTCAGGTGAGTCCTTAGGCTTGACCGTGTGCATTTGCGTGTATGGTTAGTGCACGATTAAGCCGGGGTCGTCACAATAGATCCCCACTTGTGTCCATTTCTATCATTGTGAGATTTGAACAATTTGGTATTGTAATAATTATTTGAATTTGAATATTTGTTATAATGATGATTCGGTGGACATTATTATGAAATGTGCATTTTGTTTGATGTTTTATGAAAATTTACTGTGCGGCGAGTGTTCTGGCCGAATAGATCCCGCAAACGCGTCCTGCAAAACATTTGCAGGATGCGTTTGCGGGATCTGTTCGGCCGGAGCGCTCGCCGCATCGTAAAAACAATTTGTGGGAGCCCTTAAACACTTTTTGTGGGCCGCGTGTCTGCGGGATCTACTAGAGATGCTCTAATGGTATCTTGCACAACTAGGTAGCTCACTATGGTCTTCGTCGTAGTTCCCCCCCCCCCCCCCCTGAAACCCTAAACTTGTGGCGGTGGCTAAGGCGACTAGGGTTTCGAGGGGAACCTTCTTCTGGCGCTGTCCTCCACCGACGACCTCTCAGTCTTTAGTGCTGAAGGGGGCCGTCGGAATACGTGCATATGGGTCGTGTAGCTTTAGGTTTTAGGGCTTAGTTTCTAAGTTTTTGGCCGTTCGACGTCATGGCTTTGGCAAGGGTGACAGTGGCACCCAATAATAAAGCTTCAGATCCTTCTATGACATGGCATTCTGATTCTTGGTGACTGATGGATCTGGTTGCTACTCGCTAGTCTATTCAAGTGGGGATGTGTGGTGGCGGCGGCATCGCTATGGTGGATTTATGTCCCCAGGCTCCGTAATTGCGATGCCGTTTTCTCCAGTGTCGAAGCGAAACTCGGAAGGTAGTGCAGAAGTGGATGCAGATAGTGGTATGCGTTGACGGCAACTGGAAGATGGTGGATCATGTGTTGGGTTCATGGTTGGCGGCTGGCGGGTATAGTTTCCTTCCCCAACATCATCTTCGAGAGAGGGTGCCAGGTCTGGAGTTCGACGGCGTGTCCGTGATGCTGCCCCGGCCAGATTCTTTCAATGGTAATGTCTTAGACTTTGGTAAGGTACTATGGATTTCTGAACAGCTGCATATCTACGACCGAGGAGAACCATCGACAATGTATCCACCATGTTTCTCCCCTTCCCGATGGGCCTCAAGCTCGCGGACTACGATAAGTACAACAGAAACATGGATGCCTCGGTTTGGATCAAAGATTTTATCCTAGCGATCCATGTGGCGAACGGCGATGATTTACACACCATAAAGTACCTGCCACTAGTGCTAAAGGGTTCGGCCCAGCATTGGTTGCACACTCTGCGACCGGGCTCGGTTAACACTTGGGCAGCTATGCAGTCCGAGTTCATGAAAAATTTCTAGTGTACATATATTAAACCCGCAAATGCCGATGATCATGCCCTCATAAAACAGAGACCAGGCGAGTCTGTATGCAAGTTCTGGACACGGTTCCTCAAAAAGAAAAAAAGAAATCATCGACTACAGCAACGTCGAGCCCCTCGTTGCGTTTCGAAACAACGCCAGCAGTGAATGGCTCCTGAGAGATTACAACCACTAAAATCCGAAGAGCATGGCCGCAGTCACAGTCATGATGACCAAGTTCTATGGCAGGAAAGACAACTGGCCCGCCAAGAAGAAGGGTCGGAGCGACTATCCCGGAACATTCGAGATGCGGGACGTAACCACAAAACAAACGTCAGAACAACAACGACAGTGACACCGAGGATGGCGAGGTCAATGTCGTATTAGGCAACCAATGCCAAGGTGGCCGGGCCAAGAAGAAGCCATTCCAGGGAAAGAAAGGTGGCGGCGACTCATGGATGAATAAAATTTTAGACCAGCCATGCACAATCCACCTTGGAACGGCTGACCGGCCAGCCAGCCACACCAACCGGAATTGTTGGATCATTAAGCAAGCTTCATAGCTAGGAAATGACAACCACGGAAAGCCCAACCTGCATAATGATGACGATGGTGATGGGCAGCAGCCCCGAAGGGGCAATGGCGGTCAGAAACAATACTCGCTCAAGGTGAAGGACGTAAACATGATTTATGCATCCCACACCAACAAGAAGGAATGAAAGCGCGCACTCAGCGAAGTATATGCCGTGGAGCCGAAATACAAAACTTAGTCGAAAATTCTAATCACGTTTGATCATCGGGATCATTCGACCAGGGTCCACCACGGTGAAATCGCGACGCTCGTCCTCGACCCTATTATCAACTGTTTCCACCTGAGTAGGGTCCTGATGGACGGCAGCAGCAGTCTCTATCTCATCTACTTGAAACCATTAAAGAAAATGTAGTTGGACTCATCGCGCATTCATCCCAGTAAGACCAAAATCTAGGGTATAATCCCGGGCATGGAGGCTCAGTGCACGGGAGGCCTCACGCTCGACGTGGTGTTCGGGACTCCCGACAACTATCGTATCAAAGCTTTGACATAGTCCTTTTTGGAGTGGTTACCACGCGATGCTTGGCCGGACAACGTTCACACGGTTTCACGTCGTGCCGCATACACGTACATGAAATTGAAGATGGCGGGCCCAAAAGGTGTCATCACTATATGTAACAATCCACTTGGAGGGTGCCTTTCACTTTTTTGTTTGTTGCCTTCCACTTGGAGGGTGTTCTAGCCACTAGTCAGCGTTGTTTCAGGCGTCTTGCCCCCTCCTTCCATGCTACTGGTTTGTCCAGCCTTGGACGCATCCTTGGAAAAAAAGATGAAAAAATTGCCATGAATGGTGAATAAAATTGGATGTCAAAATTTTCATGGATATAACAATTAAAGTGCTAAAAGCTGCCAGGGGTTAATAAGGAGATTTGGCAAGCATAATTAGCAAACAGATGATAGAATTTCTCTAAATGAACCGAAATTGCCGAGCGAAGAAACAACAACTAGATAATAGTACCTCATGTCCTCGACCTTCAACACTGATAATCTGTTTGCCTTTCTTATTTTGGATTTGCGCGTCGCCATCCGACTTCCGTTTCTTAGCCGTTGCTCCCCTGCATCAATGGCGTCCACACAAAAATGGCCAGATAAATGATGGGAGGCAACGAGTCGGTCTGAAATGAAAATAGGAAAGTCTAGGATCAATAAGCATGTCTAGATGCGAGGGGGTGGAGTGACTAGACTACTAAGCCTAATATGGACTCTTTTCTCAAATTGAATTTCCTTGCCAATTTCAGGATTTTCTAGCAATACCAAGTACCCTACACATGCAAGTCTACAAAAGTATAGCCAGCGAAACATAAAGACATGCAAGTGAAAGTAAACAATTAGAGTTATAGATACGCAAACACGGATTGGCTCAATGAAGATTTTCCTCATGGTTCGGACAATTTATCTTACATTCAAGTTAATTGAGGCTTTGACTCGTGAAGGGTCTAAGATCGTAAGGATCTTGGCTGCGAGATTCCATAGAGGAATGGTCCACGAAGGAAACTTACCCACAAATGTTCCACGAAGGAGCTACCAACCTATTCCACCATGGCATATGCTCACAAAGGACTGGCCTCACTAGGGTGGATCTTCACGAAGTAGGCGATATACAAGCCCTTAAAAACTTTGTTCTTCTCAAACTTGAAGACTTCCAAGCACCTAGCCGATCTAGGAGACGCACACCCTGCAAAAGTAACAAGATAGAGGTTGCTTGGTGATGAATCCCTTGCTCTTGTACTTCAAAAGATAATCTCCTAAACACTCAAATCTCTCTCAAGATATGGCTTGTGGGTTGGAGAGAAGGAGTGGAAAGTAAGAGGGGATTAGACCTCGAAGTATTAGCTTGGCTGGTTAGAGTAGAAAGCTCTTTGAAATCAGCACAATGAGGCAGAGTTCTCTCTCAGCATGACGGGAGTGGATTTTGCTTCGAGTGAACTAGTGGGATAAGCGGGGTATAAGTAGGAGGGACCAAAATCTGATCATGCCCAACTTTATTGCACGGCTCGGAAGTTCTAGAGTGATCAGCTCGGAAGCTCCAACATGAACAAAGGTAGCAACTTTCAGACGGCTCGGAAGGTCTGACCAAAGATCATTTGTAGGTTCCGAGGGGTACACTTTGGTAGTGGCATACTCTTTGTTGTCGCCTCAAAAATTCTGAACGTTTGTTTCAGAAATAACTGCATGGCAACAAAAGGTTTGCCAGATTCTTCGGTGATTTCGAATGGAATATTTGAAAGGTCTGAATAGATAGGGTTTCTGCAACAACTATATCTGATGAATGGTTTCACGATTCTGACCGGAAGAGCTCGGAAGCTCCGAAGTGAATGGAAGTAAGTATATAGTGGAGAAATCTTTGAAGGAATTTGAGGGTTTTGGAGTTTGATCTTTAAGTACATGGAGAAAGAAACTCATCATGACATCCGCATCCACTTTTAATAGTATTGACATGCCTATGTACTCAATGTGATCTTGGATCACAAAAATGAGAAGGAGGAATCCTTTGGCTTGGCCAACACTTTCCTTGATGCAATTTGTAGGGGTCACCTTCTATTTGTTTGTTGCACCCACAAGGAACTATTTTTGAAATAAACTTGTAGGAGGCATTAGTTCCTTGAGATATGTTGACATTATTTATCAAAATCCACCAAGTGGATTAGATGCACTTTGAGAAAGCGCTTGTCGATAATGGGATTTCACACCCAAACAAAACTCAAACCCGTCCAATCCCATGCCGCCTTGACAGACAGGCAATGGTCTGGCTATTGATCATCACTTCCGCTTCGGTAGACCCCCTCCAACACAAGGACGGCTAAGATTGTCCCATACCCCTTCATAACGGAGGGCATGATGGACATAATTTGAAAAGAGGCCGCCCGCCTACTGTCCTGCCTGAAATGTGTACGTATACGAATACTTTTTTTTTCGGTCCAGTCGTCACGCTCGCACGTAGAGTCCACCCATTGTCCCGTCGCGCGCGCGCGCCCACCCCACCCCACCCCACGTCCCCCGTCAATTACGGCGTAACTGCGCGCCTGCCGCCCCCACCGTCGCGTCCCGTCGCCTGGCCGCAACTAACACCGGCCCTAATTGCTCGCCTCCGCCCCCGTCGTGTCGCTTGGCCGCCATAATCACCGGCGCGGATGCGCACGTGCGGTCAAACCGCGCCCTGCGTGCCTGCCGCCCGGTCGTGTCGCCTGCCCACCGTAAGCATCGGCGCGGATGCGCACGCGTCGCCTGGCCGCCATTTACCACCGGCGCGGATGCGCAGGCCTGCCGCCCCCGCCGTCGCGTCCCGTCGCCCCATTATGACGGGGCCATAAAATGGCCGTCCAGCGACCTCAACCGCCCCCGCCGCCCCCCACCTCCCCCTGGTGCTATAAAAACCGCGCTCCGGCCGCATACCTCGCCGCACACCCCCGAACCCGCTCCCCCACCCCCTCGACATTTCCCTCTCGCCGCCGACCCCCGAACCCGCTCCCCCAACCCTTCTCCCGCCGCGCTCGCCATGTCCGGCGCCGGCAGCTCTCGCGGATGGTGGCCGTCGAACATCGGGATCCCGGAGGCGATGGAGTTGGTGCGGTACAACATCCTCGTGCCGCCGTCCAACCGCCTTCCGGGCTCGTGGCACATCAGCGCCGCCGGCTACGCCGTGCCTGGCCCCGCCGCACCCCACGACGATGTCGTCAACCAGCCCGGCGGGAGGTGGAACCGGCTCGGTCGCTGGCGATTCTGGCGGGGCCAGTACTGGCACGACGTCCTCCGCGACTGCCGCGCCGGGCGGCTGGTCCTCCCTCCCCCACCGGCGACGGGCGCCCCTGCCCCACCTCCCCCTCCCGCGTCGGTGGCCCCTCCCCCGCCTGCCCCGGCCGTGGAGATTCCACCGGAGGTGCAGGCGCTGCGTCAGGAAGGGGACCCGGACGACTCTTCGGGTTTCCTCCTCGCCGTCGTCGCGTCGACGGAGCCCGGCCTCGTGCCGCCGTCGGAGCTGAGAGACCCGGAGGACACGCCGGGCTTGATGGAGACCCTCCGCAAGTCTGCTGCGGTGGCTGAGGACGACGATGACGACCTCGCGTTTCTTGACGACATGAGCAGCGACAGCAGCAACGGCGGCGGCGAAGGTGGCAGCGGCATGGGCGCGGTCATCGATGTCGCGTCGGATGACGACGACGTAGTTTAGGGTTTATTTTATGTTTTTTTTATTATGTTAAGAAACTATGTATGATATAATTAAGTTTGAATGAAGTTTGTCTGTTTGACTATTATGAGTTGTTCAAATATTTGGATGAGTATAAAATAATATTAAAAAAAATAATTGAAGAAAAAATAAAGAAATTCCAGGTTTAAGAACGCTTCCGCCCGGTAAAAAAATCATAAAATTTTAATGAAAAAAGTAATAATCAAATTTGCAAAAGAATACACAAGCAATAATCTGGAAAAAGTTGATAACATAAACAGTTTTGTAAAAATTTAAAAATAGTTAGAAAAAAAGCTAAGAAGTTTTTCATAAAACAATCAAAAGTTGTTTCATTGTAAATTAAATCATAGAATATTATGAAAAATTTTAACAAATTCCAAAAAAAGTTAACTGAATTTTTGAAACATTTTTTGAATTTTACAAAAGTTGACGTAATCTTAAAAAATAACCGTAGAAAAAGGTTGAATTTTTTTGAAAAAATGGCGCATCAAAAAGTACAAAAGAGGAAAGAATGAAATAGCAATATAAAAGAAATGGGTGAACCCAGAATGGAGGGCACCAGGCGCTTGTTTGAGAAAATACGGAGTAACGCGCAGTGTTTTAGGGTTATTTCGCCGGGAAAACCATAGAAAAAGCATCAGATGTCAAAAAATACCGAAAATTGTCGTGCGTGCTCCCGATGGCGCTTGGAGTACGTGGAAAAAGATTGGAACAAAAACGGACACAAAACGAACGTTGCGTCACGTCCGGCCAGTGTTTTAGGGCTTTTTCACCGGGAAAATCCTAGAAAATGCATCGAGCGTTGGAAAAATATGAAAATTGGCGTGGATGCTGTCGACGGTGATGCCAACTTGTGGAAAAAGTTTCGGGCCATTTGGCGAAGTAAAAAAAACATAGTTGGGAACCCCCCTCCGGCAGAACGAACCGGAGCTGGTTGCACAAGGTCTACGTGATCGCATGTATGCAATTGCACCAAAGTTTGCAGACATGTGGGTACGGCCGATGTAGGGCCCCACGCAAGGTTGGAACGAAAACGGACACAAAACGAACGTTGCGTCACGTCCAGCTAGTGTTTTAGGGCTGTTTCACCGGGAAAATCCTAGGAAATGCATCGAGCGTTGGAAAAATATGAAAATTGGCGTGGATGCTGTCGACAGTGATGCCAACTTGTGGAAAAAGTTTCGGGCTATTTGGCGAAGTAAAAAAAACGTAGTTGGGAACCCCCCTCCGGCAGAACGAACCGGAGCTGGTTGCACAAGGTCTACGTGATCGCATGCATGCAATTGCACCAAAGTTTGCAGACATGTGGGTACGGCCGATGTAGGGCCCCACGCAAGGTTGGAAAGATATGAAGCTGCCCAAAGTCTCCTCTTCCTGTACATCCTGTCAAGCCACTCTTCAGTTCTATCCGTCTTCCACTTATCATAGAAAGCGGTCCATCTCTGCTCAAAGTTCGCTTGAGAGGTGGCATAGTACAGGAGCGATCTGAACTCATCCAGTGACTTGTAATGCAGGTGCCTCTGCATATTTTTCTCGATATGCCAGGAGCAAAGACGATGAAAAACATCTGAAAGGACAGTCCGAATAGCCCGGATCATTGCAGCGTCACCGTCTGTGATTATTGACTTTGGCTTCACCTGACAGTTTGCCTTCATAAATGTCTGCAGCAGCCACACGTATGTCCCTTCGGTCTCGTCAGCAATGATGGCACAACCAAACACTGTGGTGCAACGGTGGTTGTTAACTCCGACAAAGGGGACGAACGGCATACCATATCTGTTCATCTTATACGTGCTATCAAACATGACCACGTCTCCGTAGTCCTGATAGTCCCTCCGCGACTGTGCATCGCACCAGAACATACTCTTCAGTCGCCCTTCCTTGTCAAGCACATACTCAAAAAAAAACTCAGGGTCCTTCTCCTTCCTGCTCCTCATAATGCCAACTGCCGTCTCTGCATCACCCTTTGCAATGAGCTTCATTTTTTCTCTACAACAAAGATTGTAAATGTCCCTCCTGATAAGCCCGCACTTATCGTACGAACCGTATCTGCTGATGAAGTTGTCCATTATTATATGCTTTCTTATCCCGGTCGCTTCCATCGCCAATATCTCGGCCCTCTTGCCATCTCCAATCCGTCTGTGTGACCACAAAAAACAAACCTCGTCGGGCTGAGCCATCGCGTGGTTGTGATCATCCACGAATGATGCGACGAACCAAACGCCACGTTCTCTGTCCAGCTTCACCACCATATGTGCACCGCAGTCGCAACGAGTCTCCGGTCTAAGCCTGTGCTTGTGGCCCTCCATGGTTATGAACTTGCTCTGCCTTCTCCCTGCCCTGGAGTAAAGAAACCGCCGGTACCGTATCATTCCTGAAGCACCTCGTTTCACCTTCTGTTTCCTGATGCTAAACCCGTGCTCTTTGGCGTGATTGTTGTAGAATATGTATGCATCCCCTTGCGACCGAAAGGTCATAGCCATGACCTTCCAATGTGTCTCCAGCATCTTCTGCTGCCTTCGAGCCTCCTCAATGTCGATCTCTCCCTCATCGTGATCACCGCTAGGACCATCTGACTCCTCCTACAACATTCATTTGAAAATATATATGTCAATTACTATCATTTAATTCATACTATTGATCGATGTACAACATCTATCAACTAACCTGGCTCAAGTTATCTGCGAATGATTCCTGCCAACTATGTTGCACATTGTCAACATCCACATCTTCCTGCAAATTTGTACACAAAGATAAATAGTTAGCCATGCCATACTTTGCAAATTCAAAAATAAAATCAAAATATACGCCACTTACGTTTTCACTATTTGCGCCATGTTCATTATTATCAAAATCCTCCGGAGGTAAGATATCATATGACGAGACGGAATCGTTGTCGCTGCTGTCATCATCTTCGTTAAAATTATCGTTATCAGTCTTAGTCACCTTATCAGTATCATTCTAATCCCTCCCGACTGCCGTTTCTTCGTCCATGTCAACACGCCTAACTCACAGAACTGCAAAACATCATGTGTTAAGTTTAGTACACTGCATCATGCCCAAAGCAACGCTAGTTCTCTAAATCATGCGGTAGTCCGTAGAGGCGGCGCTGCGGCGGGAGGTTTTGATGAACACTAAACCCTAAATCAGTACATGCACGAACTAGCCCTCACTTCTATCCATCATGCCCGCTAGGTTTAGATGACAAACCTTGGCCCGCGGTGTAGCGGCGCCGGCGTTCGACGACGGCCTTCAGGCGGCGACGTGCACGACGGAAAGGAGGATGTTTGGTAGGATCCGCGGGGGGGGGGGGGGGGGGCGACAGTGGTGCGGAGGCGGCGGCAGACATCGGGCCCTTCACGTCCGCGGCGTCGGACGACGACGGTGAGATGCGGCGACGGACGCCGTTGGGACGGTGACGGCGGCGTCTGACGGGGTTCGGACGGCGGCGATCCGTGGCGGCGGCGATCGGCCACTTGGAACTACCGTGATCGCCAGGCGGGCGACCAGATGGGGTAGGCGAGAAGATGGGGCGGGCGAGTAGATCGTGCAACTGGCAGTTTTTTTTTTGGCATGCGCGCGGTATACGTACGCCTGGCAGAACTGTACAATACGAGGTGGGCATACGTTTCTTCCATATGACCATTCTGCCCTTCTACGTTTTGTTGGGGGGGGGGGTCTACCGAAGCAAGGCCCATTGATCATAGTTTATAAAACCGAACCGGTGGTTCAGGTTTTTACCAGTCGGACCGCCGTTTCACCGGCTCGATGTCTGGTTTTATATACCATAAATAATACATTTCGTGTACTGGTGTCGTACTAAATAGATGTAAAAATATAATCATTTACTTAAATTGGACAAGAAAATTGGCTAGCCAAGATGGTTATTGGGCCAAAGGTGCAACTTACGCATCTATATCTAGCATCCTGAGTTTGAATTCCCTTTGACACAGATTATTTTCTATTTTTGTGTTCAACTGTTGGTTTTATACTTCCGGTTCATGTAAAAACTGGCCGGTTTACATGGTTTTTTCGGTCCAATTGCAGGTCAGTCTTTTTAGCTTAAAAACCCGATAGGGGCACCGGTTTCGGGTTTTTTCTAATCCGACCATCGGTTCAGTCTGATTTTTTAAACTATGCCATTAATCACACAAATTTGTGAGGTGGGTAAAGCATCGGCCCTTCTCGGGAATCCACGCTCTTCTCCCCCACACCACCCTCTACAACGACAACGACGGCACACCACCGCCACAAACCCCTTTAGGCTGCGTTCGGTTGACAGGTATTTGAAGGGGGTTTGGCACGGATCCCTTTGGGACAGGGTGTAACCGAACGAAGCCTTACAGTTCGCCCCATGCCCTGATTTGCTTCCAATCCCTGCCAAACCCCCTTCAAATACCTGTCAACCGAACGCTGCACACAGTGGCGGTGGCGGGGTGGGGAAGGAGCTTCCTCAGTTCGCCCCATGCCCTGATTTGCTTCCAATCCCTGCCAAACCCCCTTCAAATACCTGTCAACCCAACGCTGCACACAGTGGCGGTGGCGGGGTGGGGAAGGAGCTTCCTCTCCTGCTGGTAGAGTACAGAGAAGGTTTGTTCTGTTTCTCTCTCCCTGTCATTGTAAAATTTGTTAAGAGTGATTCGTTTTCGTGCCGGTGGCGGGCTGGAGAAAGTTCTTTACTCTAGGCAGAAGACAGTCAAATCAAAATGTCCACCCAAATGAACCATGTAGGTTCTGGCCGTTTCAGTTGATGAAGCCACCTCATGTAGTTTGCCCAACAAACAATGACATTTTTCAACAGAAGCACGCAAAAAACAAAACTCACAGGGTAACAATGCAAGAGCCAAAAAACAGAAAAGAAAATAAAGAATGGTCCACTGTCACAAAAAGGAACATCCCGGTTCACAAGCATGATCATCCCAGGCACCAACACACACATATACAGCACAAAACAATTGAACAAAATACCAGGGAATTCATCCTCCAAGAATGCTTCTGCTCGACCTAACAGCTCGGCCTAAACTTTAGCTACTAAAATTTGGGCGTGCCTTCATTAACCCACTAATATTTCCTACAGTTAATCACCTTAGTGATGAACATCATTTCTCGGACTGTTCAACGAGCATGAGTGCCCATGATGCAACACAGACTCGTAAACGTCAGGTCTGAGACCGGTCTGATCTTGAGCTGCCAGTCCTTTCTACCTTGCTTGCAAATTCAGCCGAATTTGATCCCTCTGTAATAGATTCGATGTCCATGCTTCCTGTGCGACTCCTCCGGTTTCTCCGGTCCTTTTAGGGAGAGATGTTAGGCAAAATTTGTGGTTATAGCATACATTATTAGAGTATAGGATTTTAATCATTACCTCCAGGAATGGAACTTCTTCAGACTCAAGCATCCTAGCAACCTGGCCCATCTTAGGCCTCTTTTCAGAGTCAGGATCAACACACCTTAGTGCGATTAACAGAGCTCGCTTAAGAGCCCTAATAGTTGGCCTAACCTCGAGGATTGGATCAACAACTTCTTCTGCTCTCCGGTTGGCTATCATCATTTTGAGCCACTCAACAAGATTGACCTAAATGAGGGGGTTCATTATCATCTCAACAAAAACATAGTATACTGTTCTTTATATATAAAATACTTACTGGAGCAAGTGAGTCACGAAAGCATAATTTTCAGAAGTAAAAACTGATACAAGGGTTTCCATGGACACAGTACTAGACTATCATATAGTAGTTTAATTCCCATTTTTACTGAAACATTAGCACCGTAGGCCTAAATAATCTTGGTACCATGTCAAATAAATAGATAAATAAAGGAAGGAAGGAAGATGTCCATGGACACAGTACTAGACTAATTGCCATTTTTACCGAAACATTAGCACTGTAGGTCTAAATAATCTTGGTACCATTTTAAATAAATAAAGGAAGGAAGGAAGATGTTAAATAATTCAATTTATCCCCTGAGCTTCCATGCTCAGGCTACCTAAACCCCTAAACATCAAAACCCAGCACTTTACCCATAAACCTTAACTAACATGTCGTTTAATCCTCTACTCGAGTTGGCGGTAGTTTTGCCACCATGGCTGATGACATGGGTGGAGTGGTTTCTTCACACAAAATGATGTACTCCCTCCTTCCCAAAATATAAGGCGTGATTGACTTTTTACGGTCTTTGATGCACGACTTTGACCACTAATATATATCAAAGTATATGGATTGAACATGTAAAAATGACATTGTCATATTTGTCTTGCAAAACAATTTCATTTCATATGTACGTATACTAATTTTATAGACATACAATACATAAAAATCATAGTCAAAGTTGTGCAATAAAGACCAGAAAAGTCAAACCGCGCCTTATATTTTGGGAAGGAGGGAGTACATGTTTATTAAGCGCAAATGGCTATCTACTTTCCTCTCTCCGTAGTACCCGAATCATCTGGCTGTCTCCTAGGTCGGCCATAGCCTATTGTCCTAGTAACCTACCACGCCACCACCAACATATATCTTCTGGTGACGAGCATTGACTGCCATACCTGCTACCGCATGCAACAAGTCCATTTTTTTTTCAAAAAGGAGGTTGAAAACTTTGGCCTCTGCATCATTGTGATGCACACCGCCATTTTTATTAAAGTTGATGCAAGGTAAGAAGACCAAATACATCGAAGAGAAGAGTACAAAACATGGACAACTACGGCTTCACCATTACAATATGTGAAATTAACACCAACGACTAAGTCAGACTTGTTCCGCAGCAACGTCTTCAAGAAGAGATAAACGCCCTTGCACCGTCGTCACCACGTCCGTTCGGGGATGGGCAGGACAAGGATCTTCATCCAGGATGCCGAGACCAACAAGTGAAGGTCAGCACATCAACAAGAAGACAACGCCTTCAACAAGAAAATGACGCAAGTATGTCGTTGCTGAGCCCGACCAATAAACATCAGAACAAAAGTTTTCACCCCGGATGTGAGGCGGTGTTTCAGTCACCATCTTGAAGATGGATCTACCGATAGCGCACCAGCTTGTACTCCACGCTAGGCCGTCATGGCGCTAGCGGAAGGGTGGGGCAACCTGTCCATGGCCTCCTGTTGTGCAACCAGACCTGTGCTGCTTCCGGAGCCACTCTAGCGGAAGGGCGGGGCAACCTGTCCATGGCCTCCTGTTGTGCAACCAGAACTGTGCTGCTTCCGGAGCCACTCTAGCACAGTCTCTGCCTTTGTTGGCACCACGCATACTGCTGTCCCTCTCCTTACTTCCCGGCATCCATGAAGAGGAAGAAACTCGGTGGTCTGTGCTGCTCCAGTGATCTCATGCAGCGGCAGCCTGACCACTTTAGGATGTCCAAGAATACAGCCAGTGGGTGGGCTGGAGGATGAGTGCTAGTATTTGAAGTTTAAGATGTAAAATACCCAGTTTTAGAGTTTGGCGGTTTAAGATCCCGGGGCACTAAAGTTCAGGGTGATCTGGAATTTCTCCAAATTATATGGTGTAACATCCAGAAAGGTATAGAACAAAAGCATGAAATCGCAATGAACAAAGTCCAATCATTTACCTCATTGGAAGAGCGGCTATAGTCAACAGGGTCTCTTCCTGTCACAGTTTCCAACAAGAGAACTCCGAAACTATAAACATCGCTCTTTTCATTCAACATCCCAGTATTAGCATACTCGGGTGCAACGTATCTAGAGCCAAAAAAAAACAAAAAGAGAAGTATTAAATCCCTCTAAGCATTGTAAAATAATGATGCAAAGGACCATGAATATAGGATAAATAAGGGTGAAGACAATACCCAAATGTTCCCATCACTCTGGTGGTAATGTGGCTTTTATCTGACCCTAACATCTTGGCCAAACCAAAGTCAGAGACTTTGCCGTTGAATTCATCATCAATCAAGATGTTGCTTGACTTTATATCACGGTGTACAACTTTTGGTTCTATAGCTTCATGAAGGTATGCAAGTCTGCAATCAAATGAATTTAGACAACAGACAGGATATGCATCTTACAGACTTATGAACTGGTGAAACTTACGCTTTTGCAGTGCCTATAACAACCTTCATGCGATTATCCCAGGTAAAAACACCATGCTGGTGCATAGCTCCATGAAGCCACTGCTCTAAGTTACCATTGTTCACAAACTCATAAACCAACATCCTATTAAAAGAAATCACCGTTATATTGATGCTGCGGTGCATTCTAAAGAACCGCACAATGACGCAAGTGGTGCCAATTTTTGTCTTAGAAGCAAATGATCACAGATTACACAAAAGGCAATCAACTGTCACTAAATAGGGAAGTATACAAAGTATGGTACATATGGTCCCTGAGCAGCATCATATACTAGGCCAACACAAATAACTCATGCTCCAGTGCTATACAATAGTTCACTAGTTTTTGCTGAAATCACTAGTTGTCAAATTATCTAGACATTCTTCCACACATGGCATCAGGTGAAACATTTCTCTAGGTAAATCAAATTCATACTCAACCCACTTGATCCCACCATCTCTACTTTTCCGTGTTGTAAATTGCATTGCATTTTGCTAAATTGTACATCTGGAGCAGCAGGCCGACAGGGCAGCCATATTGAAAACTACTCCTATATCTTTTGCAGAAACACAAGATCTACAAATAAACATTAATGACGTGAGCACCAACGGATTTCCGCAATGTTTTGGTTGCTAGCTTCTGGAAATATGAGTTAATATAGTAAACCACTAAACCATAACAAAAAGAATTGAAGTCACCCCCCTTTTCGAAAAAAAAAACAGTTCCCTCATCGTTTTACCAAGGCTCATTTTAGATAGTCCAGTCCTTACACTAACTTGAGAACAAGCTTTTTTCTTAACAACAGACCTAATTTTTGCCTGTTGTACTGAACTGCGTACGAGGCTGAAAGAAATAATTGAGCAGGTGATTGATGCCTAGCACTTCACATACCTATTCACTCCCTCAACACAGTATCCCAGCAGACGGACCAGATTCTTGTGTCGTACATGGCCAATAGCCTCAACCTCCACTCTGAATTCCTTCTCCGCTTGCCCCCTGTAAACCCCAGGAAGATGCACAACAGCACAATTATTGGAATAAGTATAAAGATAAGAAAAGCACTAGCAAAACACGGAAAGTGAGCTTACATGTTGTTAAAAATCTTCTTTATGGCAACCTCAGTTCCATTCACCAGACGGCCACGGTACACAACTCCGTAACCACCCTCTCCAAGCACATTCTCCTTTGAGAAGCGGTTGGTGGCGAATTCAAGGTCGCGCAGAGTGAACCAGTGACCCCAACCAAGATGAGAGAACTCAGGAAGGCCAACCAGGGGCGACGCGGAGACGAACGCCGCAGGAGAATACGGTTTCCTGCCGTGCCCCGAGCTGCCATCTTCACCAGAATGCACACTGCCAACACGGTCCACATTGCACACTGAGCTTCCCTGGCTAAAGTTATCGTGATCCGAGGACTTGCTCAGTGCCACATGCCCCGCCGTCTTCCCCGGCTCCCGATTCACGGCGTGCTTGTCCTGCGTTGGGAAGCTAGGCTGCTCACGTTCATGCATCGTCTGCGCAAGGCTGCGCCCACCGCCCACCCTGTCTACCGGGATCTCCTTGGAGTAGATGGGGATCTGTGTCTGGCTCAAGTTCTCCATGGTTCTCTTTGTCTTGCGACGGGACGCCGCCCAGATACATATCATCAGCAAAATGGCCACTAGGAGAGCTACTACACCGATTGCAATCCAGACCCACAATGACAGGCCAAGAACCTTCTTCGTCATATCTGAACTCAGACCAGTGGAAACCATGGCGGCAGAGTGCTAAATTCTGGAGTATGATTCAGCTGTGCCGCGTCAGAGTAGACCACTGCTAGGCATCAGCAACTGCGGATGAATTCTTCTCCCTGAAGAAGGGCAGTAGTAACGCAGTTAGATACAGTTAGGTTGTTGTTGCATCGAGACAATCAACACATCTCTCGCGTGTTACAAACAAGCATCTCTGTGCTCGCAAGAGAGAGAAAAGAAAAATCTCCTTGGACGGACGATTTCTGCCCTGTACAATAATTGCTCCGACAGACACGCACGCGGTTTTTTTTCTTGTCTGTAAAACACATCGATCTGAGGAGCGAATACTAGAATGGAGAGGCAAGAAGGGGAAGGAAGATGTCTGATCTTAGTGTGGCAGTAGGAGCATTTGAAAAGAAAATTAAAGCTGACCTCTTTGTGCAGCAGAAGCTCCATCCACTCATTCCTCAAGCAAAGAACCTGAAGAAACAAACAAAGAAGCAATTAAAGAGGGAAAGCGAAATTAAGACCCGTAACGAACATTTGTTCAAGCTAGACAGTTGAGAGAGGAAAATGCAAGCAAGAACCAACCGCGCGTAGCAAAGCTTGAGAAGAATCCAGCCTGTGGCACCAATGGCGAAGGTGGAACCCGAGAGAGAGAGAGAGAGAGAGGAGATGGGAGTAAAAAGGGGGGAAGGAAGGTGGTGGATGTTGCGGGTGTGGCATTAAAGGCTGGCTGGATGAGGCAGGCAGGAAGACGCGAAGCAGAAACGGGTGAGAGAGGCAATTAAAGAAATGGCGTGGTAGATTGGTGAAAATGGGCAGGAGAGCGAGCGAGAGGACGTGGAAGAAGGGGGCGGGGCGGGGCAACGTGCTGGTCTGCAGGATAAGGTCAACTGACAGAATATAATAACTGCATGTATTAGCACGGCGCAGAAACAGGGTTCATGGATTCAGGCTGGCTGGCTGGCTGGCTCGGGACAGCCTTGGCCACTATCTTTTGCTTCCCCGCCCCGCCGGGTCTGCAAATTCTTGGCGCATGCCGGGCCACGCACAGCTGTCGCCCGCTGCTCATCAAATCTCCCCGAGCTTCCCTGGATCCTCTGCGCCAAAGAAGAGCCACGAGGGAGGGACGGAGCCGTTTCCAGGAAACATGTGAATCCTGAGGGCAACTCCAACGCTAGACCCCGTCCGGTCCGCCCTCATCCGTTTGGACAGTTTGTGTGCAAACGGACGAACGACCCGGCCAACGCGTAACCTCATTCTCAAAAGTTGTCCGTTTTCGGTCCGGCTCGAATCATTCCAGGCGCATACCTGGATCAGCTTTGCGGTCGCGCGGACAACGAACGGACGGGGCACGCGTCCTCTCCGCGTCCGCGACGGCCCCCGTGTCGGTGGTCCAACTACCTCCCACCGCCCGCAGTCAATGTGCACGGGTGGTTGGGCCCGCAAGTCAGCCACACAGACGCCCCCCGGCCGCGTCCTTTTCTATGGGCAAGCCGTGGACTCCAGTCGCCGTCCCCATCCACTTCCCCACCACTGCCCCACCATTGCCTCCCCCATCGGAGACACCGAAACCCTAGCCACCGTCGACCTCGCTCCCCCGCCGGCCATGGGGTTCTGGAAGTGGCACCCGGGCAAGAAGGCCAAGCACGACCACGAGGCGGGCTCGTCTTCTGGTAGCGCGGCCAGCCACTCGACGTCTCCGGCTCCGTTCTCCATCTCCCCTCCGGCGGCCGCGCCACGCTTCAGGCCCTACGTCGGACGTCGAGGTGTGCCGCCGGTACTGGGAGACAAGCACTCCGCTGCCGTGGTCAAATGCCCACCTCCCCAATGGGTGGCATCTGAGCCCGGATCGGGTGCCCATTCCGCCCGTGCCGGCGACAGGCCACGCCTGCCTGCAGGAGATCGCCCGTTGCCGCTCCAGGATCCGCACGAGCTCCTCGCCGACCGCAGTTACGTCGTGGACTCGCCACTGTGGGACACCTGGTTTCAAGATGAGCACGACATGCGCCGTGCCACCTTTTTCGCCGGTCGTGGGAGCCCGTCCCGCGTGTCCCATAGTGCGCGCGCGCCGAGCCCGCCAAGCTACGCGGCCGCACGCGGATCCGTGGCCTGACACCGACACCGCCGCCCTCCCCATCGTCGCCACCCCCGCAGCCTCCTGCCATGACGGCCAAGGAGGAGGAACGGCTCCTGCAACCGTCACGGAGGACTCCGAGAGGGAGTACAGGCCCCGGCCTCCTCTGCCGCCTGCACAGTACGCCCCTGGCCCAATCTGGGGGCCGCTGCCGCACCTCTGGACGCCCCCACCCTACATCGACCACCAGCGACGATGAGGATGGTGGCGCCTGAAGACGGCGACTGCGACGGCATCAGGCGACGGCGAGTTCTTCTGCGACGCGCAGGGCGGACGCATTTAACTTTTGCTTTTTTTTTGTTTTATGTATAATTAAACCAAGTGATGTGGTTGGGCCGTGAGGACGGCGGACTTTTAATGATGTTTTTAAGTTTTTTAGCTAAGTTTAAATGTCTTTTTTTTGCTTTTGCATGTGTTTTTTATTTTCTTTGTCCACCGCGGACAAGTTGCGGTTGGGGCTGCGCGTTCGGCGCGTTGACGCCATTCGCCACCCAATTTTCAACCCAAACAGACGATTTCCAAAAAAAACGGATGTCCGGATGGGTCTAGCGTTGGAGTTGCCCTGACCCCCTGTAAATTGCGAAAAAGAAAAAGAAACCTAAGGAAGAGCGTCACAGGCACATTTCATTAGGGCATCGCCAATGCATAGCCTCAGGGTGATGCCTCGCATGCCATGTAGGATCGGATGACAGAAAAAGTAGGTTCAGACGAGAAAGCAAGATCCTCTACAGGAGGCGGGTGCTTGGAGAGAAAAAATATGGTCCGGTGTATAAAGTTAAAAAAGTTGAAGTGAAGAGTAGGGATGCATGTGCAGTGACAGTCACTTTTTATTCTTTGATAACGTTCACTAGTAGTAGCTTGCATTGGGAAGAAAAAAATCAACATAGATGCCTCAAATTATTTTTTGTCATGAGGCATCTGTATCCATATACCACCATTGTACATGGCCTTACGGTCCAACGAGTGACGCGGACGATCAACACCCCTCCCTGCGTACCGGGCCTGCGGGAGGACCATCGCTGCCCGGGTAGGGAAATAATGTGGTGAGAAGTGGAAAGGCGGGCAGGAGGCAGTGCCAGCTTTGCATGTCACAGCCGCGCAGGCAACACCGGAGAACGAGAGTGTACAGTGCTACCTCCCCCACCCGCAAGCTGGTAGCCGCAGCGTCACCTCACCACGTACTCCCTCCGTCCGGTGAGGAGGGTATGTTTAGTTTCAAAATTTGTTCAAAAAAAATGTACTTCTATCTTTCCAATGCACTTTAAAGTACAAAAAAATACTCTTCTCTCATCACACGATAATCAAGACCAATAGCAATCTACACATACTCTTCTTAATTTCTACATGCACTTAGCTCATTGAGGATTGGACAATTAAAAAGGAGAGAGATGATGACTTGCACCTTTTCGATGTATTTTTTATTTCACTTCATAATTTATCCTAAAATTTCTAGATGTACACTGAGTAAACATCGCAGGCACGAGCTGCCACCGGAAAGTGGAGAGAAACCCAGGCGAGCCGACGAATCACGAGTCGTCCTCACTGGCTCCAGCCAGAGCCAGGGCGGGCACGTTGCGGGATTCCATTGCCGCGCCTCACGGGGCGGAACAGCGGCTGTGATCCCAAATCATTGGTGCGGCCCGCCTCTCGGCCCCGGCAGCGGCAGGGGTCCTCGTCTGGTCCAAACAACTCCAGGAGCCGCCGCTTTTGGGTTGGCTCCTGCAACAGCATGGGACGGAGTGGGTCGGCTTCGCTGTTGCTGCCATGATGTAGCCACGCAACCACGGCTCACAAAAGTGCTACTACATTGCTAGTATCAGGCACACCCAGTTTCGATGCACAACCCTAAACGCGTCCGTTTTGTCCGAATTTCAACCGTTTGAAGATGGCAATGGAATGGCGTCCGTCCGTTTTTCTGGATGCGCCGGTCGTGCACCCAACGTGCGGCTGCATCTAGACCGCATCTCGTTCGACTAAGAGCAACCCCAACGCGCAATGGACGGCGTTTTTGTCCGCTTTTTGTCTGTTTGGTCGACCGCCCGCTCGGCGTCCGCTCTCTTTTTTATTTGGATTGGCAGTGCGTCCAACGGCCGCGACCCATTTCATGTCCGCACACAAATTTGAAAAAGGCCCGCGGCCATAGATCATGCCAGCGGCCATGCCGTCGCCTGAAGTTCATGCCGGCAACATGCCAGCGGCCAGCATACAATGCCAGTTTCAAAAAAACACCACACAGTTCATGCTGGCGCACTTGCCAGCGGCCGGCACACATGCCAGCACACAAAAAGGGGCGGGAGTTCGCCCACGCCATCGCGGCGTGGTCATGCCAGCACACTTGTCGGCATGCAAAAAAGGATGGCGCTCGCCGCCATAGATCACTCGTCGTCGAACTTGAGCATGTCGGCCTGCATCTTCTCGAACCACGACCTCTTCCTTGGCGACACAGTGTTGAGATCCACCTTCATGATCTCCACCCCCGTCATCATGCTAGCGAGAGCCACTTCTTTCGCCTTGGTCTTGCCATTGGCGGCCTCGATCTCTAGCATCTTGGCTTGCTTCTCCACCTTCATCTCAAGCATCCTCGTTTGCTTCTCCGCCTCCATCTCAAGCCTCCTTCTTTGGATCTCCATGAAGGCGTTCATTTGTTCTTCTTTGTCTTGCCGGCGTTTCTCCTCCCTTGAGTCCTTCTTGGTCATCATGCCCTCCACGGTTGCGATCAAGGCGATCGACGCCGCATCCCGCTTGTCCTCCTTCTTGGAGTTGGTCTTCCCCCGCGGCCATGCCTTCTCGCCCGTGCCAACCTCCTCCACGGCTTTCTTCCCCCCACGTGCCATGAGGGCGGCATATTGCGCGTTGAACTTCTCCTCGTCTTTGATGACCCTCCAACAATGGGAGAGGTTGAAGCACTTGCCTTCATGTTGTACCTTGAATGCCTCCAAAGCTTGGAATGCCTACAAATGTATTGCATGCAAGCATATTGGCAAATGGATGTGGAAATGGACATGCAAGCATAAACGAAATGACACAAAAGAGGGGCGCTTGCATGCATACCATGTCTTGCACGCCGATGCCGCTCACGGGGCGTGCCTTGATGCTCTCAAGAGTGGCACAAAACTTGTTGCACTCTTGTTGGATCACCTTCCATCGCTTCGAAATGGACACCCACCCGCGTGTGCTTTGGATTTGGTACGGCGGAAACTTCTTGCGTTCATGGAAACACGATGAACACGAGTCCAAAAGGTTGATGCCTTTTGTTCAGCGCCGGTCTTGGGGTCTTGCCCAATGTCCCTCCAACACTCACAAAGGAGCTTGTCCTCGGCCGCCGTGTATGCCTTCGTCCGCCTGCTCTTGCGCTTCGGCTTCGCCCCGGCGGCTTGGTTGGCGACCTCGTCCTCGAACAAAGGCTCCCTGTCGATGTCCAACTCATCCTCTTCCTCGAGGCCGTAGTCGAGCGGGAACTCGTGTTGAGCGGGAAGCTGTCCAGGTCCAGGCCGACCTGATCTTGCATGAAGGCGGCCTGCATGCCAGCTTGATCAAAGGTCGATGGCGTGAACGCTCCTCGGCCGTCCTGGCTTTGTGTCTCATCAAGATCGTAGACAGCCGCGGCGGCACCACCAGCGGCCGCCGTACCACCCTCGAAGATGATGTTCTGCATGAAATCATCGTCGCCGTCCGCCGGCATTGTGTCGAACAGGTTGCGGGCGCCGGGGAACATGTCGGCTGGCATCTCACGCGCGCGTTTCCTCGGCCCACCGGATGACGAGCCACCGGCTACCGGTGTGGCGTCGAGGTCGATGGGTGCAGGCGCGGGCGTTGAAGGCGCCACCACGCTCACCTCCGGCGAGCATTCCCCGTAGAGTCGGGAGGCTTGCAGGTAGACGTGGAAGCCGGGAATCGGGCGAGTCGCCAAGACGCGGGGCGACTCTGGCAGCACCATCCGAGGAAACACAGAAGAGCCGGTGCTGGCCGCGGCCATGGCGGCGTTGACGAGCCCGTGCTGGCCAGGGTTTAACCCTGGGTACAGTAGCGCCTCCCTCGTTGTCGTCGCGACGTGGGCGTTGGTGTCCTCCTGCTGCGTGACGGCGGCGATGGCGGCCACGGTCACTGCTTCGTCCCTTGCGTTCGTTGAGTGCCTTCGGCCCTTTCTCTTCACCGACTCCCTGGCCTGCTCCTCGGGCGTCAGCTTCTTCTTCGGTTTGGGCGTGGTGGCGGTCTTGCGGGGGGCACGAGGCTTGCCTTTGCCGGAGGGGGCGGTCGTGATGCCGGACGAGGCGAGGGATGCGAGGCCGGCGGCGGCATCGAGGTCGTCGTCCATGGCGAGCGGCGGGAGCGCGCGTGGGCGGGAGGGTTTTGGTGAAAGTGGAGGGAAATGGTGGAGGCTGCCACCGACTGGCGGGCCAGGGAGAGTAGTTGGCGCGCGGCGCACGCGTCCGTCTCGTGTTCGCGCCGACGCAAATGAGACTAAAAAATGGACCGGGAATGGGTCAGCAGGCGAACAAAAAGCGAACGCGCGTCCGTTTGGGTCGGCGCGTTGGGCTGACTTTTCTGCCCGCCGCGACCCAAACGGACGCGCGCAGACGAAATGGGTCGGCGCGTTGGAGTTGCTCTAAAGGCCCTATGTGACTATGCAAATAATCAAATAATGCAATAACCAAATAAATCAAACATTGCAAATAGTTTTACAAAATAAATAGTTTCACGTCTAAATAAAAACACAAGCAAATAGTCTTACAACCCAATCGAAATTGTCTTGAATAGAAATGAAGCGATATATCTACTGGTTGTCAATGTGAGTCCACATGTGCTCAACCAAGTCATCCTGCAGCTGCATATGAGTATACTAATCACGCATTTCACGATGAAATTGAACAAACTGTTCAAAGGTTGCACGTTATTGGTGCTCAAGCTCAACATTTTCACCGTGAAAATCAAACCCTTGGTCGTAGATGCTATCACCACGGTCATCTTCCACGATCATGTTCTGCATGATCACACAAGCAGTCATCATGTTCCAAAGCTTCTCAGTGCTCCATGTCAATGTAGGGTTTCAACGACACCCCATCGAGATTGAAGCACACCAAAAGCACACTCCACATCCTTCCTAGCACTCTCTTTCATTTGGGTAAATCTCTGTCTCTTCTCTCCTTGTGGATTGGGTATTGTCTTCACAAGAGTAGACCATTGAGGATAGATACCATCAGTTAGGTAATATCCCTTGTTGCAATGGTGGCCATTGATCTCAAAGTTGACCTCTGGGGAGTGTCCTGCTACAAGAACGATGAAGCACATTGATATCATTGTGAGAACCAGTCATGCCGAAGAAAGAATGCCATATCCACAGATCTTGCGAAGCCACCGCTTCTAGTATGATAGTGTCACTTTTCACATGCCCCTTGTACTGCCCATGCCAAGCAAATGGACAGTTCTTTCACTTCCAGTGCATACAATCTATACTACCAAGCATGGCCGGAAAGCCCCTCTCGGCATTGATCGCCAACAACCTTTCTGTATCAGCGACAGTTGGCTCTCTTAGGTACTCAGGGCCGAACACTGCCACCACGGCCCTGCAGAAACTATACATTGACAGGAGACATGTGGACTCACTCATACACATGTACTCATCCACAAGATCATCAGGAATTCCATATGCAAGCATGTGAATAGCAGCAATGCGTTTCTGATAAGAGGAGAAGCCAAGCTTGCCAAGGGTATCCTCTTTGCACTCAAAATATGGGTCATATCCTACCACTCCCTCCCGAATACGATTGAACACATCTCTCCTCATTTGGAAGCGAAGGCGAAATTGATGTGATTTGAAGAGTGTGGTATTCTTAAAGTAATCGGCATAGAGTAGGGCATGGCCGCTTGTAACACTCCGAGAATCATGCTACAGCAATCTCATTCCTAATGATGCCATGTCATCATAATTAAGTTGTTAATCCTCACTTTGTTTCAAATCAAAGTCAAATTCAAATTTAAATTGCAAGTGAAATTATTATTTCTTCGAATAGTAAAACTAAAATGTTCGCATTATTCTAAAATTCCCCTGATCATTGTCATGTTGAAACAAATTTCATTTGACTCACAAATAAATTCCTAGTAATTTAATAAATGGTCCAACAGCAAATAAAATGGCCTTTTAAGAAATAAACAATTATTTATGTAACTCCAAATGCCTCCAAACTTTGTGTACTTGTTGAAAATATAGCCTAGTATTTATGTGCTAATTTTCATACTAAACTAAAATCATCTAATAGTAAATGAAAATACAAAGCAGAAACAAAAGAAAGAAACCGAAAAAGAAAAGGAGAAAAGACTAAAGTACACTATGCACTTGAGCCCACTGGCTACAGTACCGGCCCAGCCCACCATCCCCATCCTCTTCTTGTTCTGTTCATCAGGGGCTAGCTGGACGCACCTGCGGCGTCCATGCCACCGATCTCCACGCGTCGGCCATCCGTCCTCCTCCACGACGCCTACTTGACACCCCCGAGCCCCCTCGTCGAACCCTAGCTTGCCATTCCCCTCCCCTCACGCCGTTTTTCTTCCTCCCATCGACAAGCTGAAGCTCCGTCGCCATGGCCATCGCAAACCTCGCGCCCACCATCGTCCCCGCCACCGAGGACTGCACCAGGAGCTCCGACTGTCGGGGTTACGATCCTAACAATGAGTACTAGGGGTACTAATAAGAGGGGTAGAGCCTAGCTACGGCGCAGGTGTAACACTCGGTGTTTAACGAGTTCAGGCCCCTCTCGGCGGAGGTAAAAGCCCTACGTCTCGTGCCCGGAGGCTTGCTTTGATTTGATGGGTATGGTTACAAAGGTTGCTCGTGCCCGATCATGGAGGGGGGGTGCCGGTGAGCTGTCCGAGTGGACTCCTTGATGTATGCATCCGAATGCTGGTATGGTCCTAGGACCTATCCATGGTGGTGATGGGCCCCATGTGGGTCTCATATGATGGGTTCTTGACCCTACCTATAATAGGTAACCTCATCATTAGCCCCCGAATTGGTTGAGGTTTCATAGGACAGACGAGCCAATCCATCGGTTAAGTCCGAGTGCTATGGGAGCACTCGGAATATGTTTCCGAGTCGTGGTTCGCTGTCCTTTCGACGAAAACGCAACGGATTCCGGACTACCGGTTTACCCAGATGATCGGGTGCTGTTGATCACCAAGAAAAACCCGGTGGCATTCGTTTGTCTCTCGGAGGAGATAGACTAGGGGCCCGAGTGAGGGCATGCCATTACAACTCGAGTGACGACGCCGGTGCGTGGTCTGATTCTCCGGAGAAACGCCACTCCTTATCCCACGGGAACACCAGCGCGGGCCTTCTACGAGTCCAGGTTTACGAGTCATGCGCCTTGGGGCCTACAGGTAGGGCCAAGTCAACCCGCGGAGGGGCGTCAATCTCGTCTCATAGCAATCCTGAAGTTGACTTCAGTCGGGTGTTTAGCGTGGCCGAGTGCACGGGTCCCCACGGAGGGTGATCAGTCGGACTGACATGTGTCCTTTAGGAAAGGAATCACAGGTGATCAATCGGATTGATTTGCCCCGGGAATCTCAGGATTTGAATTTGTGTTTGCGCGCGCAGGAGCGGTAACGACGGGCGTTAGTGGGGAAAGTGGGGGCGTGGCTCCTGAATTTTCGCGCATGACATCCGCCACGTGCCACGCTCGCCCTGCATGAGGCTCTTCCGCGTGTGCCATTGATCCGGAGATCTGTGGCGTGGGATCCGGCTCGCGATTTGCTCTGCGATGTAAAAGATTTGGCGACCGAGGCTAGGACCTCAAATCCCCTTTCTTCTGTGTCAGCTCCTCCGCTTCCTCTCACCACTCGAGCGCACAGAATCTTTGCGGCGATGGCGAGAGACTCCACGGCCAAAGCGGAGAAGGCGAAGAAGGCCGGAAGGCCACCTCTTTCGGCTCTGGTGCGGCGGCCGGTGGTGCGGCGGGGGATTGGATCCCGTCGCGCGTCTTGACTCGGTGGCTGGAGGAGCTTGCGGAGGAGGGGCTCATCCCGCATGACGGGTGGCGTCGCCTAGGCGTGGGGGAGGTCGAGCCGGCGCCGCAGGAGGACGAGCGTGTCCTGCTCGTCACACACATCGAGCGGGGTTTCTCTATGCCTCCCCATCATTTACCTCTCGGCCTTCATCTCTCTTTGTGAAAACTTCCTGGGCTGCCATCCCCACTGGGGCCTCTTCAAGCACATCTTCACCTGCCGATCGATGACCGTCAAGAAGGACTCGCCGACTGGTGAGAAGACCAATGTCACCCAGCTGTGCGGGGGCATGGGCATCCAGGTTCGTGGGGGGAGGTCCTTACCAAAGATGAGCTTCCCTGACTCCGTCAAAGGGTAGCAGGGAACCTGGTTCTATTGTAGGGACGTCCCCGGCGCCAGCAATTAGTCGGGCCTTCCGCCGTACTCGTCCGAGAGAGTAAGGGCCCCTGTGTCTCTTTCCGTGGCGAAGGAGGAGAAGGTGGGCGTGGATATCTTGTCCAGTGCATTGATCAGAGTTGTGAATGCCGGGGTGAACGGCATGGACTTGTTGTAGACTTTCTTCACTCGGCACATCCAGCCGCTGCAAGCCAGGGCCCACCCCATGTGGTTGTACGAGGGCCCGAGTGATCCCACCCGAGTGCACCCTGAGGAGCTCGCCAAGAAGGATGTGGGGGCCAAGATCAAGGCCATCACCTATGCCCAGGACAACCCGCGAGGAGCGCGGCTGGTGCCGGCCTTCCACAAGGACTTGCCGCCCATTGAGGTAATTGACTACTGCTCAGTCGGCTTGTTCGTATGTTTCCTCTTGTGTAACTGATCCTCATGTTGTTATGTGTTTGCCTTTCAGGACTTTCAGAATTTGATTTCCAAGATCCCGGTGGTGGACCGGTCGCCCGAGGATGTGACGAGTCACACCGAGCAGCGGTACTCGGAGGAGTCTGATGACGACGACGAAAGTGATGGCGAGGAGGAGAGCGATGAGGAGGAGAGCGATGAGGAGGGGGAGGAGGCCGAGTCTTCCCCATCATATGAGGCTCCCAAGGAACCCCACACAAAGGCGCAACACGATCCGAGTGGCAAGGCAGGTAAGGCTCCTGTCGGCGTTCTGGGATCAGGGGTATCCAGACATGCCTGCCTGCAGCCCAACGCGTGGCTCCATCGACGGCCCAGCTACAAGACTCCACGGACAAGACCCTCGCGAGGCCCCCGCCCCGCGAGGAGATCGACACCAAGGCCCTCCCCGAGGAGCGGAGATCTCTATGCAAGCCTCATGCCTCGCGAGGCGCGCAATGACGTGAGGCATGATGACCAAGGCCAGGCGGGCGCCAGCGGGCACAGTCCAGGATAGTTTCCTCTTTGGTGCTAACTGCTAAGGAGGCAAGGACGTATGCGGGTTCCCAAGGAATCCCCCAAAGGTTTCCCTTCCGGTGCAAGAAGACCAAGGCCGTGAGCTCTGCAAGACGGATGTCATCACCGAGCCCACCACTGCGTCATGACCAGAAGCTTTGCAGGCAAAGACCACCTTTCGTCAGGATAAGATGTACTCTTGTCCCCTTTCAAATTGGCCATTGTGGAATCCCTTCCCGCCTAAGCTATGAGGGAAGAGGGCCAAGGCCACTATAAAGATAGGTTAGACTCCACCGTAGAAAGGGACCGGATTCCATCGGATCCTTCGGCCATTGAGCTCTCCCGAGGCAACTCCCACTTGTACTAGTTCATACTCAACCTCTTCGCGAGGCAATCCACCATAAAGCAGGGGTAGGGTTTTACACTGCAAGGTGGCCCGAACCTGGGTAAATCACCGTGTCCACTTCTTCCTCTCGCTTGCGTGAACTCGTCGGAGCCAAGCCGTGGGGTGATGAGCAGTGAGCCGTGGTTAGGCTAGATCCTTCACACACGCCCCAGAGTTCAAACCTTATTGGGTCTGCGGAGCCCGGATTCTGACATTTGGCGCCAGGTAGGTGCATGTCGAAGTTCTCCCTTCCGTTTTGCTCCGCCTCTGCTCTGTCGCTCCCATGGCCGACGCCCGCCGAGTCTGCGCCGAGCGCCGGGCCATCCGCGTCGCTCAGACGGCGCCCGTGGGCCACGGTGTTCCTCATCGCTCCGCTTCTCCCGCAGCAAACGCCACCACCGACCCCGCTACTCATGAGCAACAGGACTCGTCGCTGCCACCCTCCATGTAGCGTGACGGCCGCACCGCCACGCCTTCCCTCACTCCTGCCGCGGCGTCGTACTCCCACGCTCATCGCGGGCCAGCAAACGTGCAAGCCACGCTCCTCATGGTGCATGAGTTGCTGTGCTACCATCCCGCCAATGAAGACTACGATGCCTGGCTTGACCGTATCGCTGAGCTTCTCGATGCCGCTTGCGGAGGCATGGAGCCCTTTCGCTCTCCGCCTGCGTCGCTGCCCTCGCCGCGGCTCCGCACTTGCCCTTGATGTGTCTGCTCGTCCTTCCGAGGCAGACCTGGCAGGCCCCGCAATGGTGAGGCCGGGTGCAGGGCTCCTCCTCCGGCCCAGGAGGCGCTTCCCCGGGCTCCGATCAGGGTAAGCCATGACAATCCCCTGCAAAAGCTGCCATGAGGGGCCGCCTCTTGGCTGTCGCGATTCAGCAGGGGCGACGACGATCAGCAAGACGATGGAGCCGGGAGCTGCCCGCAGCCTCGCGCGATGGTCTGCATCCTCGGTGGATCTCAGGCGCCAGCCTATGGCCGCCACTCCAAACAGCTCTTCTGCGAGGCGAACGCCGCTCGATTTCAGCCTGAGACCCCGCGGAGCCGCGCACGGCGCGAGGTCGTCATCACCTTCGACTCCAGGGACCACCCCGAATCCACGACCGCTGCCGGTGCACTCCCCATGCTGTGCACGCCCACCATCAGCAACGTCGCGGTCACCAAAACCCTCATCGACGGTGGCGCTGGCCTCAATGTGCTCTCCGTTGAGACCTTCGAGATACTTCAGGTGCCCTATGATCAGCTCATGCCTAGCAGGCCGTTCGCAGGGGTGACAAAGGGTTCCGCCACCCCCCTGGGACATGTGCGCCTTACCGTCACCTTCAGCAAGCGCGACAACTATCGCACCGAGCTGATCGACTTCGACGTGGCCCGGATCGGCCTCCCTTACAATGCCATCTTGGGGTACCCTGCTCTCGCCAAGTTCGTGGCGGTGACCCATCCGGGCTACAACGTCGTCAAGATGCCAGGCAGTGGCGGCGTTATCACTGTGACTGGGGATAGGAAGGATGCCGTCCGAGCCCTCAAGCTTGCTTACGGGGCCGCGGTGGCCTCACGCCCGGACGCCGAAGACACCCTGGGGGCTCCGGAGGCCGCGCCTATGAAGAAAAGGCAGCTATTCTCTCAAGACCATGCTGAGACCAAGAAGGTGCCTGTGGACGACACCGACTCAGGCCCCACCTTCACCATCGGCGCCGGCCTGCCCCTGGAGCAGGAGCAGGCACTTGTCCGCTTCCTCCGAGTGAACAAGGATGTGTTCGCATGGAGGGCGTCCGATCTGGTTGGCAATGACGAGGACATGTATTGGGGGTAGGGTAACAGGCCTGACCTAAAGACCCTACCCACGGACACTGTACACTTTGTACTGGGCCCCTGGGCCAGATTGCCGTCCAGATGTACCGCAACTTGAAAGTCACTCGGACAGCAACAACCACTCGGAGCACGGCACTCCACTCGACGAACTCATTCCACTCGGAGTACCTGATTCCACTCGGACATATCATCGTACCGTCCACTCGGAAGACAGTCGACCACTCGGCTGTATGACTCACTCGGATATGCGAAGACCAGCAGGCAGCGAGGCAGTCAAAGCATCATTCTCATAGTGGAGGCTTCATAGTGGGCTGGCATTATGGCATTAATGCCCCAAATTGTAACATAGGAGGTGAGGGGGTGGCGCACTCTATATAAGCCACCCCCCACCATTAGACTAGGGGGCCGAGGCTTCTCCTCGGGTTCTTTCTTCTACCTCTCTCCCACTCTCTAGTCTCCGGACTTAGCTCAGGCATGGGGATCCGTTCTTCTCTCTCTCATATACATTGTAATCTCCGGATACATACTCAGATAAAACAAAGCCTCTCCGGAGCACGAGACGTAGGGCTGTTATCTCCACCGCAAGAGGCCCGAACTCGCTAAAACACCGTGTCACCCATATGCATCTTGATAGATCATGCTCCTTTATCCTACCCCTCTCTTACTGTCGGAATCGTTCCCACGACAGTTGGTGCCCACCGTGGGGCCTGGCGTCTATCGAGCCATGATGCAGATGGCTATTTCTTCAACCACCCGCAGCAGATCGATTGCCGCTAATTTGCTAGCCTCCCGTCCGCGTGAACTAACCACCTGAATCGGCGCGAGAGCAGGAAGACGGCTGCACCTCTGCATACGGTCACCGGCGTACGGCCGTGTGCGCGTGCGGTCGTCGTCTCCAAGCCTCGGTACAGCCGAGTGCGCGCGCGGCCACTGGTGCCGTCCGCGTCATCGTCGTCTCCGACCTCGGCCGACTGCGCCTCGTCTGCGATCTCGTCGTTGAGCCCACGCGCGTGGCCACCGGCGCCGTCCGCCTCGTCGTCGTCACGCACGGCTGCCGGCGTCGTCCGCTTCATCATCGTGTCCAACCTTGTCGTTGAGCCCCCACGCACGGCCGTCGACGCCGTTCACCTCGTCGTCGACTCCGCCTCGTGTTCTCGGCCTTCGCGGCGAAGGCACAGGCCTGACATGGTGCAGGCGTGCAGCGCTCCGTCCTCCGGCGCCGGTCGCCAGTGACGGTCTCGGTGGCGGAGGCGCGCTACGGCGGCAACCTACAAAACAGTCTCGGCCCACAACCCGCAACCGATGCCTGTTCGGGATCGAAGGAGTCAATGCCTCGTAAATTCCCTGGTAAGTGCATGCATCACGTAGCCACTTCCATGATCAATTAACTGCATGCAGGAAAGAAGAAACGGAAGGACGACTCCCACCAATAGGCAACCCCGCTGGTTCCGCTTCATCAAGGTATAATCGCCTCATTAAGCGGCCAATTGGTGAGGATTTACAACGTCAGTTACCTAATTATTGCAGCCATAAATGCGTTGCTTCAGCACTGGTTAATTAGTGCATGCATGCATGCCGTTAACTCGGTGATTGTGCTGGCTATACTTGCTAACTTGCAGGGAACTGCTGGTACAACAAAAAATATTCGTACGGGTACTTGCTAACTTGCAGGCACTGAGACGAACAACGTCGCCCGACTGACTCACCATTTATTCTACTCGGCTGATGGCGTGGCGACCGGATTTCAGCCCAGCTGTGGTTCACTCGGCCAGCCAGCCCGGAGATGATTTCTGCACTCTGGACAATTAACATGTAGGTCACTCTGGCTTCGTCTGCGAGGCCGTCGTCGAATCTCCACGCACGGCCACCGGCGCCATCCGGCTTGTCGTAGTCTCCGGCCTCATCTGCAACGTCATCGACGAACCCCCACATACAGCTCCTCCCGACGCGGTGTCCGCACGGGCCGGCTCACAGGCCCGGCCAGGCTGCTGCTGCCGCAACACTCGGCCGTGGGCTGGCAGATCGCTCGGCCGTGGCTTGGACGATGCGGTGTCCCTCAAACTAGCCTACGACCCGGCTCCCCCGAGCAATGAAGTGTAGCAGCCGACACTGCTACTCCGTCCACCGGGGTCGACTGCAAGGCGTGATCCGCGTAAGCAAGACCCAACTCCCTCCGGCATCAACTACTCGGCGGCTAGTACCTCCAGCATCAACTACTCGGCAGCAACGTCCACCGGACGGCCTCGGTCTTCCCTGTCACTTGGAACGGCGGTCCGGCTCCCCGACGTGGCGCGGACGCCAAAGGCCGGCCATGGCCCCGCGCACAGCGGCTCCTTCATCCAGTCGGCCGCTCGACAATGACCTCTGCTATGAAGGCACAACGCAGGCACCGAGGTAGACCACACCCTCGCGCACGGCCGCTCCTCCCTCCTGTGTCTGCCGCCCTGCGGCAGCCTCCGCGGTGGAGGCACTCGGCGATGCACCACGGGTACCGAGTGACTCCTGGCCATAGCGCCGAGTAGCTCCGCTCTCCCTCCTCAGCACTCGACAGAGATGAAACCAAAGGAAACGTCATCCACAACCACTCGGAAGAAAAGATCAAGAACATTCGGCTACCCATCACCCGGACGCCTTGTGCGTCGTCACTCCATGGGACGCGT
Organism: Thinopyrum elongatum; assembly: GCA_011799875.1. Classification (NCBI taxonomy): domain Eukaryota; kingdom Viridiplantae; phylum Streptophyta; class Magnoliopsida; order Poales; family Poaceae; genus Thinopyrum; species Thinopyrum elongatum. The sequence goes on along the minus strand of CM022299.1, from coordinate 331,162,370 downwards.
CTACTTCATCCGGACACCCCGCGCGTCGCCACTCTGCATGACGCGTCTACTTCACTCAGCTGCCCCGCGCGTCACCGCTCAGTTGGGCACATCTTCATCAACTTGCCCGCTCGGCCGCCCGGCGCGTCGCCGCTCAGTTGGGCACGTCTTCATCAACTTGCCTGCTCGGCCGCCCTGCGCGTCGCCGCTCAGTTGGGCACATCTTCATCAACTTGCCAGACTCGGACGCCCCGCGCATCGTCGCTACGCTGAACGCGTCTGCATCACTCAGACGCCCCATGCGTCGCCACGCCGCGGGAGGCGTCTACTTCACTCGGACGCCCCGCACATCGTCATTCCGCGAGACGGTCTACTTCACTCGGCCGCCCTGCGCTTCGCCATCGGTTGGTCACCTCATAACCACTCGGCCGCCCCGCGCGTCGCCATCGGTTGGTCACCTCACCACCACTCAGCCGCCCCGCGCGTCGCCACTCGGTTGGTCACCTCATCACCACTCAGCCGCCCCGCGCGTCGCCATGGGCTGGTCACCTCATCACCACTCGGCCGCCCCGCGCGTCGCCACTCGGTTGGTCACCTCATAACCACTGGGCCGCCCCCGCGCGTCGCCATGGTTGGTCACCTCATAACCACTCGGCCGCCCCAGCGTCGCCATCGGTGGTCACCTCATAACCACTCGGCCGCGCGCGTCGCCATCGGTTGGTCACCTCAAACCACTCGGCCGCCCCGCGCGTCGCCACTCGGTTGGTCACCTCTTCACCACTCGGCCGCCCGCGCGTCGCCACTCGGTTGGTCACCTCATAACCACTCGGCCGCCCGCGCGTCGCACACGGTTGGTCACCTCATAACCACTCGGCCGCTCCGGCGTCGCCACTCGGTTGGTCACCTCATCCACTCGGCCGCCCCGCGGTCGCCACCGGTTGGTCACTCATAACCACTCGGCCGCCCCGCGCGTCGCCATCGGTTGGTCACCTCATAAACACTCGGCCGCCCCGCGCGTCGCCATCGGTTGGTACTCATAACCACCGGCCGCCCCGGTCGCCACGGTTGGTCACCTCAAACCACTCGGCCGCCCCGCGCGTCGCCATCGGTTGGTCACCTCATAACCACTCGGCCGCCCCCGCGCGTCGCCATCGGTTGGTCACCTCATAACCACTCGGCCGCCCCGCGCGTCGCCATCGGTTGGTCACCTCATCACCACTGGCCGCCCCACGGTCTCCACTCGGTTGGTCACCTCATCACCACTCGGCCGCCCCGCGCGTCGCCACTCGGTTTGGTACCTCATAACCACTGGCCGCCCCGCGCGTCGCCATCGGTTGGTAACCTCATACCACTCGGCGCCCCGGCGTCGCATGGTTGGTCACCTCATAACCACTTGGCCGCCCCGCGTCGCACACGGTTGGTCACCTCATAACCCATCGGCCGCCCCCCGCGCGTCGCCATCGGTTGGTCACCTCATAACCACTCGGCCGCCCGCGCGTCGCCATCGGGTGTCACCTCATAACCACTCGGCCGCCCCGCGCGTCGCCATCGGTTGGTCACCGCATAACCACTCGGACGCCCCGCGCGTCACCATCGGTTGGTCACCTCATAACCACTCAGCCGCCCCGCGCGTCGGCATCGCTTGGTCACCTCATAACCACTCGGCCGCCCCGCGCGTCGCCACTCGGTTTGTCACCTCATCATCACTCGGCCGCTCCGCGCGTCGCCACTCGGTTGGTCGCATCATCACCACTCGGCCGCTCCGCGCGTCGCCACTCGGTTGGTCGCCTCATCACCACTCGGCCACTCGCGCGCCTTCAGACAGCTAAGTCATTTTACATTCTATTATTTCCGTCTTCCCGGGTATCCCATAATTCACACATCACGTTCACTCGGAGGCCACACCACCGAGTGTACCTCTACGCTCGGCTGCTTATTTTCACATACTTGCTTAGCACTAGTTATGTGACTCCCGAGTCCAACTTCCATTTTTTCGCATACATCATTCACGAACACCATGTGTCGTTCTTCATTTCGAGTTTGCATTGGTCCTCCGGGGCTGCAACTCAGTTGAAACACTACGCTTCCGTTTTATTTGAGCCAGTATTCCAATGAGTTCAGTCGGACCCGTCGCTTCGACAAGTTCGAACGGTTCCTTCGCTCTTTCAGACTCTTGCTGGTTAACCAGCAAGCCCCTTGCACTCCCAGCGGGTGTCTATGGGTGTTATTCACACAAATCATTTCAGCACACATCAAATTTCCTTGAGAAATTATTTCGTTGGCTTGTGCCATTTTTTACACAAGTTACGCGATCACTCGACGGCCCTATGCACCAACTTCATCACTGCTCGGACTCGGTCACCGTACCGGTCCTAGCGCACCACAACATCGACCTTGTCGCTCTATTGACTTCAAACACATCCAACCCCTCTGTGGAATCCTCTTCATCGTATCAATGATATAGACCTCGTCAGGCATGAGACAGATAAGTCCCTTTTATAATTAAACTTCACACTTCACTCTTTTGCGAGTTTGCCTCTTTCGAGCATCACTCGGAAGCTTCTCCTCATTTTTACCCGAGTCCGACTCGATGAATTGCAAATCATCCATTCAAAACTATATTTCTCGTATTCCGACATGTCCGTTGTCGAAGCCTGTAATACGCTCGGGGGCTACGCCGCACTCGGGGGCTGCATCTCATTTGGAATGACACTCTCCTGAGTAGTCGAGTACTTCATCACCAGTCAGATCCTTCACTTCAACAAGTGCATTCGATCCATCACTTTGACAAGTTTTATAATCACCCAGACGCTCTGCACGCCATCTTCATTCCTACTCAGACTCAGTTGTCACGCCGGTCTTGTTGTGTCGCAACTACACTACACCGACCTCGTCGCTACATTAGCTTCGAAAGCATCTGGCTAACTCCTTCGAAGACCATTTCAGCCACTTGACTGGACACGCAATCTGTCACTCGACCACCCCGCGCATGACCACTTGGCTGGACACGTAGGCCTTCACTCGGCCACCTCGCGCATCCTCACTCGACCGTCCCGCACCGCGCTTCTTGGTTGTGAACGTCTTCACCACTCGGCCGCTCCATACGTCGCCTCTCGGTTGTGCACGTCTTCACCACTCGGCCACCCCGCGCATTGCCACTCAGTTGTGCACGCCTTCATCATTCGGCCACCTCGCACATCATGACTCGGTCGCCCCACGCATCGCCAATCGGTTGGGCACGTCTTCACCACTCGGCCGCTCCGCGCGTCGCTACTTGGTTGTGCACGTCTTCACCACTCGGCCGCCCCGCGCGTCGTCACTCGGTTGTACACATCCTCGCCCCTCGGTCGCCCCGCGCGTCACCATTGGTTGGACATGTCTTCCCACTACACCCCCAGCACGGGAACGACTAAGTTACTTATATGAACAAACCTCGTACCGCACTCTGTAGCGAGCTTACCTCTTTCGAGCATCACACGGGGGCTGCGCACAACCGTGGGCCATGCCGCCTTCAGGGGTTACGCCCATTTGATCAACCTGTGGATCACATCGGGAATATTTTTCTGACCATACATGCTCGGTCCGCTGAAGATCTATAAGGGTAGCACCGTCCACTCGAACGATCGCCCGAATCATTACCTGGAGTCATCTCCAGGATTGCAAAAGGGTGAAAACGACGCTCCTCTACAGATACACTTGGCCCTTATTCTAGGCTCCAAGGCGTCAGTTTCACAAACTTGGACTCAGAGATGGCATGTGCTAGTGTTCCCCTGGGATAATGAGTGGCCTCTCTCCGTGGAGATAGCCCACACACTAGCATCGTCACTCGGGTTTCATGGCATGTCCATGTCAGACCACTAGTCTACCTCCTGCGGGAGACATACGAGTGCCACCAAGTTTTTCCTTGCAGTCAACATACCCCGATCAGTCGGGAAGCACGTCCACTCGGACAAATACCCCTTTCATGCGAAAGGGTGAAAACGAAGCTCCTCTACGGATACGATGTACTCTTACAAATACCCCTTTCATGCAAAGGCTAACGGTCAATGCAAGAAGTACTACTGGAACGATTACTCCCTGGAGTGTCCAGCCTTTTTCTGCAGTCAGCAGTTTCAGGGCCGAATTCATTCAGTCGGGCCGAGTGCACGAAGATTCGCTTGATTGGTCCAGTTCCAGGTTGAATTTATTTACCGTGCCAAGCGCACGAAGATCAGCCCGACTGACTCAGCTCCAGGCTGAGCTTATTTACCATGCCAAGCGCAGGAAGATCCATCAGATTGACTAGCTCCAGATTGCGGTTATTTACCGTGTCCATGAAGATCCATTCCGAATGCATGAAGACCCGCCACAGTTCTAGGCTGAAGTCATTTACCATGCCGAGCGCTCGAGGGTTCACCTGTTTAATTCAGTTTCAGATCAGAAGACAGGCTCTAAGACCCCCGCCAACTGCCCGCAGTCGACGTAGGTCTCGGGGACTACACCCAGTGGGTGCACTCAGCGTGCCCCCACTGGAATGGTATCCACTCGGAACGGTCCGCCCGGTCCGAGTGACGGCCAAACAACAAAAAAAGACAGGCTCTAAGACCACCGCCGACTGCCCGCAGTCAACGCAGGTCTCGGGGACTACACCCGGTGGGTGCACTCAGCGTGCCCCCACTGGAATGGTTTCCATTCGGAACGGTCCGCCCAGCCAAACAACAAACAAAGACACGTTCCAGGCGTGAAGAAATTCGGAGTAATCAGTTACTCGATGCAGGACCAGGTCCAAATCACTCAAAAAAATTGCTATAAGGTGAGATTAACGCTCCTCCACGGACTCGTTTGAGCTCATTTCACTCGGAGACCATGTAGTCCAGAATCCGTCAAGGCAACACACGGAGATAAGACCGCCGGGTGACCAGAGGGAGTTCGTGAGTGCCTCCGTAGCACTCGACTCATCTGGGAATTCACCTCGACTCGACCCGCTCAACCTCGACCGATTCGGGGGCTAATGACGAGGACATGTATTGGGGGTAGGGCAACATGCCTGACCTAAAGACCCTACCCACGGACACTGTACACTTTGTACTGGGCCCCTGGGCCAGATTGCCGTCCAGATGTACCGCAACTTGAAAGTCACTCGGACAGCAACAACCACTCGGAGCACGGCACTCCACTCGACGAACTCATTCCACTCGGAGTACCTGATTCCACTCGGACATATCATCGTACCGTCCACTCGGAAGACAGTCGACCACTCGGCCGTATGACTCACTCGGATATGCGAAGACCAGCAGGCAGCGAGGCAGTCAAAGCATCATTCTCATAGTGGAGGCTTCATAGTGGGCTGGCATTATGGCATTAATGCCCCAAATTGTAACATAGGAGGTGAGGGGGTGGCGCACTCTATATAAGCCACCCCCCACCACTAGACTAGGGGGCCGAGGCTTCTCCTCGGGTTCTTTCTTCTACCTCTCTCCCACTCTCTAGTCTCCGGACTTAGCTCAGGCATGGGGATCCGTTCTTCTCTCTCTCATATACATTGTAGTCTCCGGATACATACCCAGATAAAACAAAGCCTCTCCGGAGCACGAGACGTAGGGCTGTTATCTCCACCGCAAGAGGCCCGAACTCGCTAAAACACCGTGTCACCCATATGCATCTCGATAGATCATGCTCCTTTATCCTACCCCTCTCTTACTGTCGGAATCATTCCCACGACAGGCAACCCGGGGGAGGTGATTGAGCACCACCTGGCGGTGTGCCCCGACGCACATCCAGTAAAACAGAAGGCATGGCGTCAGGCGCAGGAAAAGCAGGCGTTCATCGTCCAAGAAGTACGCAAGTTACATGAAGCAGGGGTCATACGAGAAGTGCAGCATCCGGATTGGCTCGCCAACCCGGTGGTCGTCCCCAAGAAAGGCGGACAGGAGCGCATGTGCATTGACTTCACGAGCCTCAACAAAGCTTGTCCTCAGGGTCCCTTCCCGCTCCCACGCATCGACCAGATCATGGACTCTATCGCGGAGTGTGATCTGCTGTGCTTTCTAGATGCGTTCTCGGGTTATCACCAGATCAAGATGGAGACGGAGGATGTCGAGAAGACGGCCTTCATCTCCCTGTGTGGCGTGTACTGCTACACCTGCATGCCCTTCGGGCTAAGAAGCGCTGGTGCCACCTTCCAGCGGCTGATGTACATAGCACTGGGGCCACAGTTAGGGAGGAACGCGGAGGCGTACGTCGACGACATTGTGGTCAAGTCGCGCGTGGCGAGAACCCTGATCGAGGACCTCGAGGAGATGTTCGCCAACCTGCGCAGGGTGAACCTGAGGCTCAACCCTGAGAAGTGCATTTTTGGGGTCCCATCCGGCAAGCTGCTCGGCTTTCTTGTCTCGCACCAGGCGATAGAAGCCAACCCTGAGAAGGGCAAGGCCATCGAAAGGATGTGCCCTCCTCAGAACCTCAAGGAAATGCAGAAGCTGGCGGGATGTGTGACGTCCCTGGGGCGCTTCGTCTCCAAGCTGGGCGAGCGCGCGTTGCCGTTCTTCAAGTTGATGAAGAAAAAAAGGCCCTTCGAGTGGACCCCTGAAGCAGAGGTAGCCTTCAAGGACCTCAAAAGGTACCTCACAAGCCCGCCTATCATGGTGGCACCCCGCTCTCGCGAGCCCTTGGTGCTATACCTAGCGGTCGCCCCGCACTCAACCAGCGCAGCCCTCGTGGCGGTTCGAGAGGAATGCGTTAGTACCCGAGGGAGGTCTGACGGCCGCACGTGGTCACGAAGTCGCCCTCATCGCCACAGGACGGCGCCCCTGGGGGCTCTGCACCTCGGTCGCCTAACGAGGCACCAGGACCCCATGCACCCCATGCGGAGCAGGCCGCCGCTGTACGCCTCGTCGAGCACCCGGTGTACTTCGTCAGCACAGTGCTGCGGGACGCGCGTACGCTACCCTATGCAACAGAAGCTTCTCCTCACGCTCTTGGTCGCTTCAAGGAAGTTGCGCCATTATTTCCAAGGCCATCCCATCAAGGTGGTGTCCGCATACCCTCTGGAAAAGGTGCTGCGCAGCCCCAACGCCGCTGGCAGAGTCGCCGAGTGGAACATCGAGCTGCAGGCCTTCCAGCTGGAATTCAGTATGACTAGGATCATCAAGGGAGCGGCGCTCGCCGACTTCATGGCAGAGTGGACGGATATGTGCCACCACGGGCTATGCGAGGACCGACCCCTTGCGCCGGGCAACGAGGCGCCCGACGGCTGGGTCATGCACTTCGACGGAGCCTTTGCGCGTCAAGGCGCGGGAGCCGGCATCATGCTCGTTTCTCCGGGCAAAGACAAGCTCTACTACGCTGTCCAGCTTTGCTTCCAACATGGCAAGAAGGTCTCCAACAACATCGCGGAATACGAGGGCTTGATCGCCGGGCTCAAGGCCGCGGCCGCCCTGGGAGTCAAGCGCCTCACCATCAAGGGCGACTCCCAGCTCCTCGTCAACTTCTCCAACAAGGAGTACAAGCTGAAGGACGAGTACATGACGGCATACCTGTAGGAGGTACGTAAAATTGAAAAGCGTTTCTTGGGCTTGGAGTTGCAGCACGTCCCTTGAGGCGCGAACAAAGAAGCGGACGACATCGCCAAGCGGGCGTCGCGTCGCGAGCCTCAGAGCTCTGGCGTCTTTGAAGAAAGGCTCTTCAAGCCGTCAGCCGCGCCCCCGACGGCTGGCGCAACACTGCCTCAGGAGGAGCTGCCTCCCGCGCTGCCCACAGATGCCCCAGCCTGCGGCCCGACCTCAAGAGCCCATCTGCTCCTGGCATTGACACCTTAGGAGGACAGTTGGACCAAGGAGTTTGAGGCGTACCTGCTTCATGGCACCCTGCCGGAAAAGGAGGAGGACGCGGAGCGCGTCATTCGCCAGGCCACCGCTTACTGCTTGCAAGATGGCGAGTTGTACCATAGTCGTCCTAACGACGTCTCACTAAGGTGCATCTCAGAGGACCAAAGGTGCGAGCTGCTGGCTGATATCCACGGGGGAGACTGCGGGCACCTCTCTTTGTCGCGCACTCTAGTGGGTAAGGTGTTCCGCAGTGGCTTCTACTGGCCCACAATGCTTCACGATGCCGTCGAGCTGGTTCGGTCTTGCGAGGCTTGCCAATTCCATGCCAAGCAGATCCACCAGCCAGCGCAGGGGCTCCAGACGATTTCGCTGTCATGGCCCTTTGCGGTCTAGGGGCTGGACATGCTAGGGCCATTCCCTCGGGCGGCCGGCGGCTATCATTATCTCTACGTAGCCATTGACAAATTCACCAAGTGGGCAGAGGTGGAGCCTGTGCGCACCATTCCAGTAGGCTCGGCAGTCAAGTTCATCAAGGGCCTCGTGAGCCGTTTCAGTGTCCCCAACCGCATCATCACCGACAACGGGTCCCAATTTACAAGCAAACTCTTCAGGTCATATTGTGCTAATCTTGGAACACAGATATGCTACGCTTCGGTGGCGCACCCGCGGAGCAATGGTCAAGCTGAGCGCACCAACGCAGAGGTCCTAAGGGGCCTCAAGACCAGAAGCTTCAAGAAGAAGCTTGAGGCCTGCGGCAAAGGTTGGCTGGACGAGCTGCAGTCCGTCCTGTGGTCTATCCGCACCACCGCGACCAAGCCCACTAGTGAAGCTCCATTCTTCCTCGTCTACGGGGCCGAGGCGGTCCTCCCGCTTGAGATCAAGCATGGTTCCCCATGGGTCTTGGCGTTCGACGAGGCGCATCAGGACGCCACGCGGGGAACCGATCTTGTGCTCGGCGAGGAGGCCCGCCGCCAGGCCTCCCTTCACCCCGCGAGGTACCAGCAAGCCCTACCGCGCTACCACAGCCGCACCGTCCGCTCCCGGACTCTCGAGGGAGGGCCTCCACAAGCTCTCGCCCATGTGGGAGGGCCCATTCAGGGTGGCCCACGTCTCTAGGCCAGGCGCCGCGCGCCTGGAGACGGAGGAGGGGGTCCCCGTGCAGAATGCCTGGAACATTCAGTACCTCCCCAAGTTCTACCCGTGACACCCTCACGTAATAATGAGTGGGGCTGTACACGCCTCGGAGTCTCCCGGTGCACCGTCCCATGGCCTCACGGGAGCTCCCGCCCACGCCCAAGTGTAAGCCCCATGCTCCGCGCTAGCGGAACGGTCGAACAACGACCATGCCCACGCCCAAGTGGAGGCCCCATGCTGGTGGGAAGACTAGTGTAGGCGCCGGACACGGCAGCATTTCCCCTATTTTTTGTAAACCGTTGCGTGATTTCCCTGAATGAAATTTGAAGTTTTTATGTGTTTGCTCAATGAAGGGTGGGGGTTTGCTTTTCTTGCGGTGTTTCCCTTTTCTTGAGTTTTTTCCGAAAATAGCAACGGCTGCCTACTGCCCACTCCCGAGCGTCCCGCGAGCGGGGGCTGGGCACGGTGTTGGCGCTCGGGCCAACCCCAGCGACGTTAAAGACTCAGGCCGCGACGGCCGCGGGTCTGCCCTGGTGCACACCACCTCACTAGGACTTTGGTGCCTAAATCCTCACGTGACGCTCATGGGCGAGCCAACAGGCGCACATTGCTCTCGACCCCTCACCTCAGGAGGGCTCATCTCCTGGCCTTGCCGGGCAGCGCGACCCGGCATACTAGTGACGACCAGCCCTCGCTCGGGGGCTGCGGGCATGGAACAACCACAAAGGAAAGGCGGCCTAGGAGGGCACAAACGCGGTTTGTTACATCATTAAGAAATGTTCATCAATACCCCTTACACCCTCGAGGGGCCATGCCCAAAATGTTGACAGGAGAAAAAAAGAAAGACAACCTAAGGAGACGCATCGTCATCGCCGCCGTCGTCAGTCTCGTGCCCTCCGGCCTCGGTCTGGTCGTCGTGGCCGTCAGGGGTAAACTCCGTGATCAGGTCATCCACGTTGTCCTCAACCCAGTCCCCCAGGGCGCCCTAGATCACCCTGGGCACAGGGGCTATCACGGCCTTGAAGTCGAAGTCGGGGTCGAAGCGAAGGAGGTGGTTGAAGACGCGCGTCGACGCCCGCACAAGGAGGTCATGCTGGACGCCGCCACGGACGCACGCGAGATCCAACGCCCCGCTGGGGCTTCGCTCCACGCTTCGGTCCATGACGAAGGCGCGAGACGGCCCGGTCTCGCTCGCCGGAGACCCCGGGCCAGCCGTCTCCCTGTCTTGCTCCCTCGCCCAGGGTGTGGCCCCGCGCGAACTCGAGAACCCGCCAATGGGGGGCGTCGATTTACGCGGGGGGGGGGGGGGGGGGGGGGGGGCGGTCGCCGGTGAGAGTCAGCAAGGGGAGCCCTCACACCGTCCTCGCGAGCTCGGCATCGTGTCCAAGGAAGGGCGCCGGGGACGCAAGACCAAGGCTCGCTAGGAGCCGTCTTGGAAGGGGCGCGATCGCCCTGGCGCGCGTAGCTGTGCGACTTGCGATATGCGACGCCACCACAAGGCCAGCAACCTCAGGAGACGGTGGCAAGGGCACCCTCGCATCTTTGCCCGGAGAAAACCTGAGGAGCAGGAGCTCAGGAAGGCTTGTCACACAAGGGTCAACGGGAGCAGAGAACTTACTCATCTGTAGCGACCCACTTTCTCCTGTTTAAGGCCTGCGGAGGCGTGCCGGCGTCGCCCTCAGGCCACTCCTTCCTCAAGGAGCCACGAGCCCCAGGGGATGGCACCCCGGGGTACGGCTGGCTTCTCCGCGCGCTCGAGGCAATGGCCGCGCCCCCGGGCGGGGTAATGCTGCCACCATCCGAAGGCGTGGGAGCAAGCTTGTCAGTGCGCCGCCCCGTCGTCGCCGGGGGCACTTCATCCTTGATTCCTTCGAGGGATGGCACCACCAGGAGGGGGTTGTCCCGAGGCCCCTCGTGGCCTTTGGGAGGCAACCCCCACTCGTCGAAGCGAGGCATCCCCCTGGCGAAGTCTCCCCCGCTTGTGTAGTCGTAAAGAGGGAGCCCTTCCTGAGGAAGCACGTTTGCTTCCCTGCCAGTCAGGAGGCGAACAATTCCGTGCAACACGCTGGAAGGCAGGGAGGCCAGTTGGAGCCTCATAGGGTCCTCATGTCCGGAGAAGGCCCACATCGGATGGGAGTGGCGCTGGAGTGGGGCGATCCGCCGTCGGACAAACTCCCTCACCACCATCGCCACCGACACGCCTACCGCCTTCAGGGCGGCCATCCTCGCCATGAACAGGGTCTAGATTGGTTTTTTGTGGCTATAGAGGCTTGCGGCGGTGGAACTTCCGATCTAGGGTTACTTCTGGGGGTTTCTGTATTTATAGGATTTTTTGGCGTTGGTTTCATGCGAAGATGGGCTTCGAGGGGCCCACAAGATACCAGCACACGGGCAAGGCACCTGGCGTGCCCTGGTGGGTTGTGCTCACCTCCTTTACCTTCTGGTCCTCCCACGAAGCTTCTAGTGCCTCTTTTGTTCCAAAAAAATCTTCAAAAAGTTTCGTTGCATTTGGAGAACTTTTATTTCTGCACAAAAAACAACACCACGGTAGTTCTGCTGAAAACATCATCAGTCCGGGTTAGTTCCGTTCAAATCATACCAAAACCATATAAAATTGTTGTAAACATGGCATGAATACTTCATAAATTATAGATACGTTGGAGACGTATCAATCATCACTTGGATTATTTTTTAACTTAGGCGAAAGCTGGTTCGTGGCTAAGCCCCCGAGCGCGGAGCAGATCCTCACTCGGATTCCTTTTTAACTTAAGCGAAAGCTGGTTCGCGGCTAAGCCCCCGAGTGTGGAGCAAATCCTCACTCGGATTATTTTTTAACTTAGGCAAAAGCTGGTTCACGGCTAAGCCCCCGAGTGTGGAGCAGATCCTCACTCGGATTGTTTTTTAACTTAGGCGAAAGCTGGTTCACGGCTAAGCCCCCGAGTGAGGAGTAGATCCTCACTCGGATTGTTTTTTAACTTAGATGAAAACTGGTTCGCGGCTAAGGCCCCGAGTCTGGAGCAGATCCTCACTCGGATTGTTTTTTTAACTTAGGCGAAAGCTAGTTCGCGGTTAAGCCCCCGAGTGTGGAGCAGATCCTCACTCGGATTGTTTTTTAACTTAGGCGAAAGCTGGTTCACTGCTAAGCTCTCTCCTATCCTTTTCACCCACTGGGGATGTGTTAGATTCTGAATGCGGTTGTTCTCCTAAGTGAGGACGTGGCCATAGGCCGAACTAGATGATATACGGAAAAAAGCAAGACTTTTATTCATCTAAGTTCATTCGGACTAACTATTACAAAGGAGAAATTTTATTTTAAGTATAAAATTTGCGGAGCAGGTCCGCGTTCCAAGCTCTGGGCTCTTCTGTTTCTCTGGCGAAGTTGTAGAGTCTGTATGCCCCATTATGTAGGACTTTCGAAATGGCAAATGGCCCTTCCCAAGGGGGGGGTCAGTTTGTGAGGCTTCTGCTGATCCACTCGGAGGACTAGATCCCCTTCCTGAAAAGCACGCCCTCTGACGTGCCTGTCGTGGTAGCGGCGCAGGTCTTGTTGGTACAACATCGATCTTATAAGCGCCAGCTCACGCTCCTCTTCCAAGAGGTCGAGGCCATCCTGCCTTGCTTCTTCTACTTCAGCCTCTGAGTAAAGGTCCACTCGGGGGGAATTGTGAAGCAAATCACTCGGTAAAACTACTTCTGACCCGTACACCATGAAGAATGGGGTGCGATTGGTGGATCGATTCGGGGTCGTCTGCAGTCCCCAGAGGACCGACGGTAGCTCAGTTACCCAGGCCCCTGCCGCGTACGTTAAGTCATGCATGAGGTGAGGCTTTAACCCCTGGAGTATTAGTCCATTCGCCCGCTCAGCTTGCCCATTCGACTGCGGGTGCGCCACGGAGGCGTAATCAACCCGAGTGCCTTGGGTGTAGCAAAACTCACGGAACTCGTCCGAGTCGAAGTTAGATCCGTTGTCAGTGATGATGCTGTGAGGGACTCCAAATCTGAAGATTATCTCTTTGATGAACTGAATGGTTGTGGCTGAGTCCAACTTCTTTATTGGCTTGGCTTCGATCCACTTGGTGAACTTATCGACTGCTACCAACAAGTGCGTGAAACCACTCGCCCTAGTTCGGAGCGGGCCGACCATGTCGAGCCCCCAAACGGCAAACGGCCAGGTGAGGGGAATAGTCTTTAGAGCGGACACTTGCTTGTGCGACTGATTCACGTAGAATTGGTATCTGACGCATTGATCCACTATATCCTTGGCAGCCTCGTTGGCGCGGGGCCAATAGAACCCGGCTCTAAACGCTTTGGCAACCAGTGTCCGCGAGGATGCATGGTGTCCACACATTCCCGAGTGAATTTCTTGCAGTATTTGTTGTCCTTCCTGCGGTGATATGCATCGCTGGGTGACTCCAGTCGTGCTCTTCTTGTACAACTGATCTCCCATGACAGTGAAGGCTTTAGATCGGCGGATGATCTGACGAGCCTCAGCTTCATCCTCTGGTAGTTCTTGCCTGAGCAGATACGCCAGATATGGTTCAGTCCATTCGGGAGTAATTACTAGGATCTCTTGGACGAGGTCGATCACCGCAGGGATGTCCACTTTAGTCGGATTGGACGGACTGACTGGTTGCGGGTGATCTTCCATGAAAGGGTCTTCCTTGATCATGGGCGAGTGCAGGTGCTCTAGGAACACATTCTTGGGTACCGTCTTTTGAGTGGAAACCATCTTGGCCAAATCACCAGTTGCTTGGTTCTTGAGACGTGGCACATGATGGAGTTCTAACCCTTCAAAGTGCTTCTCCAGCTTTCTGCCGGTGTTGCAGTAGCCAGTCATCGCCGGACTACGGATGTCCCATTCCTTCATGACTTGGTTTACCACTAGATCCGAGTCACCATAGACCATCAGTCGGCGAATTCCCAGAGAAATTGCCATTCACAACCCATACATGAGAGCTTCGTATTCGGCTTCGTTGTTGGAGGAGTCAAAGTGAATCTGAAGCACATAACAGAGTCGGTCGCCTTTGGGAGACACCAAGACCACTCCGGCCCCGGAGCCGTGGAGCATCATGGAGCCGTCGAAGAACATCGTCCAGTGCTCAGGGACATTCGGGACGGGTTGCTCTTGCTAAATCCACTCGGTGAGGAGATCTACCAAGGCTTGCGACTTGATGGCTTTCTTGGCTTGAAACTTGATTTCCAGCGGAAGGAGCTCAATGGCCCATTTTGCCACCCGGCCTGTGGCATCTCTGTTGTTCATGATTTCAGACAGAGGGGCGTCGCTTATCACCGTGACCGAGTGCTCTTGGAAGTAATGTGCCACCTTCTTTGCAGTCAGGTAGATCCCATATACTAGCTTCTGATAATGCAGATACCTTTGCTTGGAAGGGGTCAGGACTTCAGAGATGTAGTAGACTGGTCGTTGGAGCTTGAAGGTTCTGCCTTGTTCTTCTCGTTCCACAGTGAGAACCGTGCTAACAACTCGGCTCATGGCCGTGATGTATAGGAGCAAAGGCTCTTTGCTGCTCGGAGCAGCTAGCACCGGCTGGGTGGAAAGTAGGGCTTTAAGTTCCTCGAACGTAGCCTGCGCTTCGGGGGTCCATTCGAACTTGTCATACTTCTTCATCAATCGGTAAAGCGGCAAGGCTTTTTCACCAAGTCTTGAGATGGATCTACTCAGGGCTGCTAGATAGCCTGTGAGGCGCTGTACGTCGTGGAGACGCTCTGGTTGTTTCATTCGGACGATAGCCCCTATCTTCTTAGGATTGGCATCAATCCCCCGCTCGGAAACGAAGAAACCGAGTAATTTGTCTGTGGGTACGCCGAATGTACATTTTGTCGGATTGAGCTTGATGCCAAAAGCGCGTAAGTTCGCGAAGGTCTCGGCGAGGTCAGTCAGGAGGTCGGAACCTTTCCTGGACTTGACCACAATGTCATCCATATAGGCCTCCATGTTCCGACTGATCTGCTTCCGCAAGCACTTTTGAATCATACGCTGAAAAGTGGCTCCAGCATTTTTTAACCCGGATGGCATAGTGATATAACAAAAACACCCGAATGGGGTGATGAACGCTGTTTTTGTTTCATCAGGACCATACATTCAGATCTGATGGTACCCGGAGTACGCATCCAGAAACGATAACTGCTCACACACGGCAGTAGAATCTACTATCTGATCTATGTGAGGCAGAGGGAAATGATCCTTCGGGCAGGCTCGATTGATGTGCTTAAAATCAATACACATTCGGAGGGAGTTATTCTTTTTTGGCACCATGACGATGTTAGCGAGCCACTCAGAGTGGTACACCTCTCGGATGAATTCAGCGGCCAAAAGCCGCGCAATCTATGTAACACCCCATGTATTTGTCTACAGTAATCACCCTTTTGATTATGCCATGTCATCATGATCAATAGTGCTTAATCATCATTAGTAACATATCCCTTTCCAAATTCAAATTTAAATGGAAATTCAAACTAAAGTAAAAATAAAAGTTGTTCAACATAGAAACTAAAATGTTCAATAAATAACAAATATTGTAGAGACAATTCAAAAATTGTAACCAACAATTATTACATTAATTAAGTAACCCAAACCTCCTCTAACAGTGGCTGAAAATAATATTTAATAACCTTTTAATTAATCTAAACGAAATGTGAAATGATGATTTGCCCAAACTAATTTTTGGTGTTAGGGTATAGTGCACTGCTAATTATGGACTGGGTCACACTTTTTACAAAATCCATTTGGGGCCCAAACAATTAGCAAAACAGAAAGAAAAAGAAAACAGAAAAACAGAAAACGAGAAAAAGAAAAAGGCCCTAGCTACTGTGCCCATGGGCTCTAGTCACTACAGGCGCCGGCCCAGCCCACTTCCCCTCCCCCACCGTCCCTAACCTTCCACTCTCTCTCCTCCCGTGTCAATCACCGGAGCGTGCGCACGCCCTGGACCCCCTCGCGCGCGCTCGACAGCGGCCCTGCCATCGCGGGTGGCTACTAAGCCTCGTCCCCGACCCCGCAGACAACCCTTCTTCCCCCTCGCCCCCTCTCTGTCTCGATTTGGACGATGCCCGAACACATCCGCCGCCACGCCATCGTGTCTGATCGCAGCCACCGACCTCCACTCGCCGTCCCACGAAGCCCGGAGGCTTCCTCGTCCTCGACCTCATCCAGCCAGCAGGCTCATTCGACTGGAGCTGCGCCAGAACGTCGCCATCGACCCAATCCCCTCCGCCAGCCAACTGCACTGCCCCGCCTCGATCTGCTGCACTGCTGCTCCTAGTCACTCACCGGGCCATAGTGTGCCCCCTAGGTGAGCTCCTCCGTCGTTTGCCCCTTCTTTTCTCTCGCGCCGGAGCCCCGTTTCGTCGTCGCCATTGTTGCCCGAACCGAGCTCCGCCGCAGTCGATGCCGTCGCCACTATATTTGCTGTCGTGGGCAACTGAGCACACCAGCGTGCTCACTGTGCTGCCAGGAGACGAACGCGGGCAGCCGCACTTCTCCTCGTTGCCGTTTTGCCCGGACCCGAGCACTTCCCGATCTCCCGCGTCCACCACGATCGACGCTGTCGATGCTGTAGCCCTCCCTGCGTTAAACCGAGGCCGCCATCGTGCGCGGGATCATGTGGGCGTTCGAATGAGCCCTTCCGCGCTTCGATCCGTGGCCGGACGGCCATTTCCGAGGGTCGCCGTCGTGCTGGGAGGTCACCGGCGGCTAAACGCCGGCCGGCTGACGTGTCCGGCGCGATTAGCCCCTAACCACGCCTCTGTGTGACTAACATACGGGCCCCACCCACGACTAACCACTAATTAACTATGGTTTAAATTAACCACTAATTAACTGGCCTAATGACTCACTGACTACTGGGTCCCACCTGTTAGTTAACTTATTTAGATAAAATAAAACGTTGTTTAATTAAAATAGTCTATGACATGTGGGGCCCCCTGTTACTATTCCTTTGGATCAGATCTGCTGACTGTGCCCTGCTGACTCAGCAGAGGGCCCACACGTCAGCCTCTGCTGACTGGATCTTTGACCCAGTCAATGGGCCCACTGGTCAGCCTCTGTGCTGGTCCGCTGGGTACGTTTCTGGGTACATTTAGCATTTCCAGTTACTGTTGAAATTCGAATTTAGTATTTAGATTAATTTCAGAAATTTCAGAAAAATGATTAAATCTTTAGAAATTCATAGAAAATGATCCGTAGCTCAGATCGAAAAACTTTGTACATGAAAGTTGCTCAGAACGACGAGACGAATCCGAATACGCGGTCCGTTCGTCCGTCACATGTTCCTAACTGTCCGAACTTGGAACCGTTCCCCTCCGGTCATCTGTATGACAAATGTCCGGAACCGGGAAAACATTCCCGGATGGATTCCCCCTTCCCCGGTGATGTGCAACCATACGTTAGGACACACCCGACACTGCATATTGTCATGTCGTACATTGTGTTGCTCATGTTTGCTGTGTATTTATACTGTTTCCTCCCCCTCTTCTCTCTCGTTAGACCCCGACGCAGTTCCCGGTACCGACGCAGCTCCGGAGACCGACGACACCATTGACGACCTTGCCTTTGCCGCCGAGCAACCAGGCAAGCACCCCCTTTTTGAGCATACCGATACCGCCTATTCTTTCTCTCTCATGCTTGCATTAGAATTGCTGCTGCTACTGCTTTACCTATTCTGATGCATAGCCTGTTCATTGTAACCTGCTATTGATACCTTACCTGCTTACCCTAAACTGCTTAGTATAGGCTGGGTAGAGACCTATCAGTGACCCCACTTATCCCGATTGCCCCGCTGGATTATCCGAAGACCCGATCAACGGGATTGAAGACTAGACCCTGGCACCGCACATCACCCCCCTTAGTTGTAACGACACTGCAGCGTTACTATCGCGTGCCGAGGGTGAAACCTCTTGTAGCACTTCTGATGTTAACTCTGTAGAGTAGCTATTTAGTCATGGTCATCGAGGGTGATTCCTCCTTCACCACTTCCGATAACGACGCCGTCGTACAACACCTCAAGTGTGAACCCAGCAAGGGTGATTCCTCCGAGTTCACCTTGACGGATACATCGTGTAGGAATCCAACGAGGGTGACACCTCGGATTCCCCTGATGTTATGGACACATGGATACTTGGACTATACTATTGTTACCTGGAAAGGCTGGTCGACCCTGAGGGGTACCCGCGTGTGATGTGAAGATGGGTTGCCTGTATGGTGCCCGAGTGATGAATACGAGGAGTGGCTGGGCAATCTTGGCCCTTGCCGCAAGTCCTCGAGACGGGGCGACGGGGTCACATCGATCGTGAGTCTCTGCTCGTTACCGCAAGCCCCTAGTCCACTAATGATTTGGATATTTGATCCGAGAAGGCCTCTGGCCTGATAGCACTAACCATCACGTGGGCATAGTATGGGCATTCTGCATCGTACCATTAGACGAAAGCTCTGTCAGACGTCCAGTTCAGCACTGCGGCCGGGCTGGGCCGGCACCATCCTGAGGGGTGGAGCCTGGTTCGCCCGGCATGCAACGACCCGGAGGGCGAGGGGAGATGGCCAAGACCCCCTTGCGCTTAGGATGTAGACCGACGGGGACCTCTCTGCTGAGTTGTAGGTAGGGTTGCGGTGTGTCGTTTGGCCGAGGCCGGGCAGGACCAAGAAAGTGTGTCCGGCCGGAGTTAAGCGAGCGTGGTGGGTAAGTTGGTGCACCCCTGCAGGGAAGAACTAATCTATGCATAGCCGGATCCTCGGTAATGGACACTTGGAGTTGTATCCTGATTGATACAATTAGAATTGGATACTATGGCTCTGGGATTGCTTCTCGCAGGGAGTCGAGAAGGGATCTTCGGACAAGGTTGATGACTGTATGGCTCTGGGATTGCTTTCTCGCAGGGAGTCGAGAAAGGATCTCTGGGTGAGGTTGAGACTTAATGATACTACTACTTTATACGGTACTAATCTACACTCTTCTAATGCTGCAAGACCTCTGAAGATGCTAGTCTCCGATAGGACTAGGCCTTTCTCTTTATTCTGGCATTTCTACAGCCCAGTCCACATATACAACCTCCCTTTGAAAATGTTGCATATGTAGTGTAGATCCTTGCTTGCTGAGTACTTCGGATGAGTACTCACGGTTGCTTTGCTTTCTTTTTCCCCCATATCCTTTTGATGCGACCAGATGACGGAGCCCCGGATACAGCTGCCCCCGCCGAGGATCGCTACTACTACCCCGAGGGTGGATATTACTTCGAGCTTGCCATCGACCAGGAGTAGGATCGGAGGGTCCCAGGCAGGAGGCCTACGCCTTTCGATCGTAGTGTTTTCTTTTGCCCCGCCTTCTAAGGGCTTTTCTACGTTTTCTTTTATATCTGTACTCAGATATCTGAGGCTTCCGCTGATGCTTGTATTCGAGCCCTCGAGGCCCCTGGCTTGTAATATAAAGCTTGTATCACTTTATTTATGTTTTAGAGTTGTGTTGTGATATCTTCCCATGAGTCCTTAGGCTTGATCGTGTGCATTTGCGTATATGATTAGTGCACGATTGAGCCGGGGGCGTCACAATCTCCTCGCCAATCGCCTTGCGCTTCTCGGTGGAAGATCATCGAAGGTGATCCTTGACAGGCTTCATCTTCGACTCGACACGGAGTCTGTGCTCGGCCAGTTCTCTGGGCACACACGGCATGTCAGCGGGCTTCCATGCGAAGATATCCCAGTTCTCACGGAGGAACTAGACGAGCTCGATTTCCTATTTGCTATCAAGGGTGGTGGAGATGTTGGTCGAGGCGGCATTCGGGTCCTCAGGATGAATGTGCACTAGTTTCGTCTCCCTGTTGGGAAACGTTGCATGGAAAACAAAAAAAATCTACGCACACGCAAGATCTATCCAAGGAGATGCATAGCAACGAGAGGGGAGAGTGTGTCTACGTACCCTCGTAGACCATAAGCGGAAGCGTTTATTAATGCGGTTGATGTAGTTGAACTTCTTCGCGCTCCAACCGACCGAGTACCAAACGTACGACACCTCCGCGTTCAGCACACGTTCAGCTCGGTGACGTCCTCCGCCTTCTTGATCCAGCAAGACGGCGAGGTAGTGGATGAGTTTTGGCAGCACGACGGCGTGGTGACGGTGATGGTGAAGTTATCTCCGCAGGGCTTCGCCTAAGCACTACGAAAACATGATCGTGGGTGTAAACGGTGGAGGGGGGCGCCGCACACGACTAAGCAATTGTTGTCGTTGTGCTAGGCGCCCCCTCCCACATATATATAGGTGCGGGAGAGGGGAAAGGCCAAGGTGCGCCCCAACTAGGGCCGAATCCTACTTGGGGACTTCCCCAAGCCGCGCCCCCCTTCCATATATGAGTGTGGGAGGAAGGCAGGAGGAGGAGGCCCCCCCTTTCCTTTCTCTCACGAGGAGGGAAAGGCAGGAGGGGCCACCCCTCCCCTTTCCTTACCCTAGGGCCGGCAAGCCATGTAAAGGGGCACACCAGCCCCCTAGTGGGCTGGTCGGTCCCCTCCTTTGGCCCATTAAGGCCATACACTTACCGGGGGTGTCCGGAACCCCTTCCGGTGACCCGATGACTACCCGGTGCACTCCGAAACTATTCTGGTGTCCGAATACCATTGTCCTATATATCAATCTTTACCTCTCGACCATTTCTAGACTCCTCGTCATGTCCGTGGTCTCATCCGGGACTCCGACAACATTCGGTCACCAAATCATATAACTCATATAACACTATATCGTCAACGAACATTAAGCGTGCGGACCCTACGGGTTCGAGAACTATGTAGACATGACCGAGACACCTCTCTGGTCAATAACCAATAGCGGAACCTGGATGCCCATATTGGTTCCTATATATTCTATGAAGATCTTTATCGGTCGAACCGTTATGACAACATACGTAATTCCCTTTGTCCGTCGGTATGTTACTTGCCCGAGATTCAATCGTCGGTATCTTCATACCTAGTTCAATCTCATTACCGGCAAGTCTCTTTACTCGTTCCGTAATACATCACCTTGTAACTAACTCCTTAGTCATTTGCTTGCAAGCTTATGATGTGTATTACCGAGAGGGCCCAGAGATACCTCTCCGATACTCGAAATGACAAATCTTAATCTCGATCTATGCCAACTCAACAAACACCTTCGGAGATACCTGTAGATCATCTTTTTGATCACCCAGTTATGTTGTGACGTTTGATAGCACACAAGGTATTCCTCCGGTATCCGGGAGTTGCATAATCTCATAGTCGAAGGAATATGTATTTGACATGAAGAAAGCAATAGCAATAAACTGAACGATCAATATGCTAAGCTAACAGATGGGTCTTGTCCATCACATCATTCTCCTAATGATGTGATCCCGTTATCAAATGACAACACATGTCTATGGTTAGGAAACCTTAACCATCTTTGATCTGAGCTAGTCTAGTAGAGGCTTACTAGGGACACGGTATTTGTTTATGTATCCACACACGTATTTAAGTTTCCGGTCAATACAATTCTAGCATGAATAATAAACATTTATCATGAATAAGGAAATATAAAATAACAACTTTATTATTTCCTCTAGGGCATATTTCCTTCAGTCTCCCACTTGCACTAGAGTCAATAATCTAGTTCACATCGCCATGTGATTAACACCCATAGTTCACATCGCCATGTGACTAACACCCAAAGAGTTTACTAGAGTCAATAATCTAGTTCACATTGCTATGTGATTAACACCCAAAGAGTACTAAGGCATGATCATGTTTTGCTTGTGAGAGAGGTTTAGTAAACGGGTCTGCCACATTCAGATCGTTATGTATTTTGCAAGTTTCTATGTCTACAATGCTCTACATGGAGCTACTCTAGCTAATTGCTCCCACTTTCAATACGTATCCAGATTGAGACTCAGAGTCATCTGAATCGGTGTCAAAGCTTGCATCAACGTAACCCTTTACGACGAACTCTTTATCACCTCCATAACCGAGAAATATCTCCTTAGTCCTTCTTAGGTAACTAAGGATAATTTTGATCACTGTCTAGTGATCTACTCCTGGATCACTACTGAACCCTCTTGCCAAACTCATGGCAAGGTACACAACAGGTCTGGTACACACCATGGCATACTTTATAGAACCTATGGCTGAGGCATAGGGAATGACTTTCGTTCTCTCTCTATCTTCTGCCATGGTCGGGTTTTGAGTCTTACTCAACTTCACACCTTGTTACACAGGCAAGAACCATTTCTTTGACTGATCCATTTTGAACTTCTTCAAAAATTTGTCAATGTATGTGCTTTGTGAAAGTCCTATTAAGCGTCTCGATCTATCTCTATAGATCTTGATGCCCAATATATAAGCAGCTTCACCGAGGTCTTTCAGTGAAAAATTCTTATTCAAGTATCGTTTTATGCTATCCAGAAATTCTATATCATTTCCAATCAACAATATGTCATCCACATATAATATCAGAAATGCTACAGAGCTCCCACTCACTTTCTTGTAAATACAGGCTTCACCGTAAGTCTGAATAAAACCATATGCTTTGATCACCTCATCAAAGCGTATATTCCAACTCCGAGATGCTTGCACCAGTCCATAGATGGATCGCTGGAGCTTGCACACTTTGTTAGCACCTTTAGGCTCGACAAAACCTTCTGGTTGCATCGATTTTTGGGACTTGGAATAAACGCAAACGGGGGCCCACAGCCCCACAAGACACCAGGGCGCGCCCTGGTGGGTTGTGCCCTCCTCGGATGTCGGTTGGAGCTCTACTTCGGGCGCAAGGAAGCTTATATCCGGAAAAAAAATCGTGTTAAAATCTCAGCGCAATCGGAGTTACGGATCTCCGGAAATATAAGAAACGGTTTTCGGCCAGATCTGGGGAACGCGAAACATAAGAGAACAGAGAGGGAGATCCAATCTCGGAGGGGCTCCCCCCCTCCGCCGCCATGGAGGCCCTGGACCAGAGGGGGAACTCTCCTCCCATCTAGGGGGGAGGTATAAGAAGAAGAAGAAGGAGGGGGGCTCTCTCCACCTCTCTCCCGGTGGTGCCGGAGTGCCACCGGGGCAAGGATCGCGACGACAATCTACATCAACAATCTTGCGACCGTTAACACCAACTTTCTCCCCCTCTATGCAGCAGTGTAACACCCCTTCTCCCCGCTGTAATCTCTACTTAAACATGGTGCTCAACTCCATATATTATTTCCCAATGATCTATGGTTATCCTATGATGTTTGAGTAGATCCGTTTTGTCCTGTGGGTTAATCGTGATCTTGGTTGGTATGACTGTATATTTTATTTATGGTGCTGCCCTACGATGCCCTCCGTCTTGCGCAAAAATGAGGGATCCTCGCTGTAGGGTGTTGCAATATGTTCATGGTTTGCTTATTGTCGGTGTTGCGGGGGTGACAGCAGCCTAAACGCGGATAAGTGGGTTATGGCGTATGGGAGTAAAGAGGACTTGATACTTAATGCTATGGTTGGGTTTCACGACCTTAATGATCTTTAGTAGTTGCGGATGCTTGCTAGGGGTCCAATCATAAGTGCATATGATCCAAGTAGAGAAATTATGTTAGCTCATGCCTCTCCCTCATATAAAATTACAAGAATGATTACCGGTACTTGTTATCGATTGCCTAGGGACAAATGACTTTCTTGTTGACAAAAGCTATCCACTTTTATTATCTCGCAATTTATTCGTAGATTTATTCTCGCAAAGTACTCGTAGTTTTATTCTTAAAAAATAGTTTCATACTTGTTTTAGGTAAAGCAAACGTCAAGTGTGCGTAGAATTGTATCGGTGGTCGATAGAACTTGAGGGAATATTTGTTCTACCTTTAGCTCCTTGTTGGGTTCGACACTCTTATTTATCGATGAAGGCTACAAACGATCCCCTATACTTGTGGGTTATCAAGACCTTTTTCTGGCGCCGTTGCCGGGGAGCAATAGCGTGGGGTGAATATTCTCGTGTGTGCTTGTTTGCTTTATCACTAAGTAGTTTTTATTTCCTATTCTAAGTTGTTCTCTATCTTTAGTTATGGATATGGAACTCAAAACACCAAAAAAAATAGTTGTACTTGCTACTCATGGAGATGGGGAACCTCCTAAAACCCTCAATGCTCGTTATGTGAAAGATATTATGCACTACTTTGATAATCCTGAGAAAACCCCGTTCAACTTGATAATGGGAGACACGTTGGATCAACGTGAATACTTTAGGGATTATTGCTTAACACAAAAAGGGAAACTGTTATGGGATCAAATTCATATGTTGAAATGGTATGCTTGTAATCTATGCTCTAGATATGATTATACTTGTTGCTCTAGGATGAATGCTCCACACCTTTCCTTTTCATGCAAATTTAATGACAATGAAACCTTAGCTTCTTATGCTAATGGTAGATATGATTACTATGATGTGGAACGAATAGAAGAATTTGTTGCTTTTAAGGGTGCTTATGAAATTGAATCTTTGTTTGAGAAGTTTGAAGATTTTGATGATTCAGTTTATAGACCTGAAAATTTTGCTATCCTTAAATATTGCTATGACAATTATAAATTCAATTACGATATTGATGTATTTATAGAGAAAGTCTCCGCTGCCCAAGAAGGGACTAATATTTTGCAGGAGTCTATGGAAGAAGAAATTGATGAAACTGTGAGCTCATTGGATGAAAAAGATGATGAGGAGAGCGAAGAACAAGAGGAGGAAGAGCGGATTGATCACCCGTGCCCACCTTCTAATGAGAGTAACTCTTCAACTCATACATTGTTTAATTTCCCTTCATTCTTACCAAAGGATGAATGCTATGATAATTGCTATGATCCCGTTGATTTGTTTGAAATATCCCTTTTTGATGAAATTGATGCTTGCTATGCTTGTGGCCATGATGCCAATATGAATTATGCTTATGGAGATGAACTTGCTATAGTTCCTTATGTTAAGAATGAAATTGTTGCTATTGCACCCACGCATGATAGTCCTATTATCTTTTTGAATTCTCCAAACTACACCATATCGGAGAAGTTTGCTCTTATTAAGGATTACATTGATGGGTTGCCTTTTACCGTTACACATGATGATTTTGATGAATATAATATGCATGTGCTTGCTGCTCCTACTTGCAATTATTATGAGAGAGGAACTACATCTCCACCTCTTTATGTTTCCAACACGATAGAATTGCAAGAAACTGCTTATGCTATGTATTGGCCTTTACTTGATGTGTATGAATTGTTCTTGTATGACATGCCGATGCATAGGAAGAGGGTTAGACTTCGTCATTGCATGATTTATGTTGCTTTGTGCTCACTACTAAATGCCAAATCATTGTTAATTAAAATTGGCTTTGATATACCTTGGGATCCGGGTGGATCCATTACTTGAGCACTTTATGCCAAGCTTAATGGCTTTAAAGAAAGCGCTGCCAGAGAGACAACCCGGAAGTTTTAGAGAGTCTTTTTATTTTGTTGAGTGCTTTTATAAAGTTTAAAAACAAAAAAATATAGAGGGGAACTTAAAACTTCACAAAAAGAGAAGCGATTGAAAGGTGATGCATTGGAGAAGTGAGGGTCGACCTTGAACACTTGTATTCATGCTCACGAAAACAATGTAAATTTTTCATGAAGATTCTCACAAAAATAATTATCCCCTTGTACAAATCCATTGTATTATAAAAATAATGTGCCAAGATTTGCCTTTAGGATGATTAGATTGCTTGTTGGTATGTGCGGTGCAAAAACAGAAACTTTGGCTGTAGTGCGTGATTTTACCTTTTGTACTGGAACGTCAAAACCTTCTAAAACTTTTGAACAGTATTTCTATACAAAATTTTTATTTTGTACTAATATTTCAGAATTTTTAGAGTTACAGAAGTATGGTTAATGTTCAGATTGCTACAGACTGTCCTGTTTAAGACAGATTCTGTTTTTGATGCATTGTTTTGCTTGTTTTGATGAAACTAGCGATTTTTATCGGTGGTATAAGCCATGGAAAAGTTATATTACAGTAGCTACAATGCAAAAACAAAATATGAATTGGTTTGCAACAGTACTTAGAGTAGTGATTTGCATTATTATACTAACGGATCTCACGAGGTTTCTGTTGAGTTTTGTGTGGATGAAGTGATCAAAGATCGAGGAGGTCTCGATGTGAGGAGAAGGAGGAGAGGCAAGAGCTCAAGCTTGGGGATTCCCAAGGCACCCCAAGTAAATATTCAAGGATACTCAAGCGTCTAAGCTTGGGGATGCCCCAGAAGGCATCCCATCTTTCTTCAACAAGTATCGATATGTTTTGATCTTCGTTTCGTTCATGTGATATGTGTGAATCTTGGAGCGTCTTTTGTGTTTATTTTTCATTTTTATTTTATGCACCATGCTGGTATGAGATAGTCCATGGTTGATTTATAGAAAACTCATTGCACTTCACTTATATCTTTTGAGTATGGCTTTATAGAATGCTTCATGTGCTTCACTTATATCATTTGAAGTTTGGATTGCCTGTTTCTCTTCACATAGAAATCCGTTATTGGAAGAATGCTCTTTTGCTTCACTTATATTTGTTAGAGCATGGTCTTTTGTAGAAAGAATTAAACTCTCTTGCTTCACTTATACCTATTTAGAGAGTCAACAGGAATTGGTCAATTGCATGATTAGTCATAAAATCCTACATAAAACTTATGGATCACTGAATATGATATGTTTGATTCCTTGCAATAGTTTTGCGGTATAGAGATGGTAATATGTGGGAGGTACTAGTAAACGGTTGTGGTTCGTAAGAATATTGGTGTTAAGGTTTGTGATTCCCGAAGCATGCACGTATAGTCTCTCGTTATGCTATGAAGTTGGAGCATGATTTATTATTGATTGTCTTCTTTATGAGTGGCGGTCGGGGACGAGCGATGGTCTTTTCCTACCAATCTATCCCCCTAGGGGCATGCGTAGTAGTACTTTGCTTTGAGGGCTAATAAACTTTTGCAATAAGTATATGAGTTCTTTATGACTAATGTGAGTCCATGGATTATACGCACTCTTACCATTCCGTAATTTGCTAGCATCTACGGTACCGTGCATTGGCCTTTATCACCTTGAGATGTGGTGCAAACTTCGCAGGTGCATCCAAACCCCGTGATATGATACGCTCTATCACACATAAGCCTTATTATATCTTCCTCAAAACAACCACCATACCTACCTATTATGGCCTTTCCATAGCCATTCCGAGATATATTGCCATTCAACTTCCATCGCTTCCGTTTTGATGAGTTGAGCATTCATTGCCATATTGCTTTTCATGATCGTAAGATAGCTAGCATGATATTTCCATGGCTTGTCTGTTTTTTGATATCGTTGTTATGCTAGATCATTGCACATCCTGGTACACTACCAGAGGCATTCATATAGAGTCATACTTTGTTCTAGGTATCGAGTTGTAATTTTTATTTCTTTTGAGTTATAAGTAAATAGAAGTGTGATGATCATCATTATTCATTATTAGAGCATGTCCTAGTGAGGAAAGGATGATGGAGACTATGATTCCCCCACAAGTCGGGATGAGACTCCGGACGATGAGAGAAAAAAAAAGAAAAAGAAAAAGAAAAAAAGAAAAAAAGAAAAAAAAAGAGAGAAGGGGCATTGCTACTATCTTTTACCACACTTGTGCTTCAAAGTAGCACCATGTTTTCATATAGAGAGTCTCCTATGTAGTCACTTTCATATACTAGTGGGAATTTTTCATTATAGAACTTGGCTTGTATATTCCAATGATGGGCTTCCTCAAATGCCCGAGGTCTTCATGAGCAAGCAAGTTGGATGCACACCCACTTATTTTTCATATTGAGCTTCCAAACACTTATAGCTCTTAGTGCATCCGTTGCATGGCAATCCCTACTCCTCGCATTGATATCAATTGATGGGCATCTCCATAGCCTGTTGGTTAGCCGCGTCGATGTGAGACTTTCTTACTTTTTTGTCTTCTCAATATTTACCCCTGTCATCATACTCTATTCCACCTATAGTGCTATATCCATGGCTTGCGCTCATGTATTACATGAGAGTTGAAAAAGTTGAAGCGCGTTAAAAAGTATGAACCAATTGCTCGGCTTGTCATCGGGGTTGTGCATGATAAATACTTTGTGTTAAGAAGACAGAGCATGACAAGATTATA
Source organism: Thinopyrum elongatum (assembly GCA_011799875.1). Lineage (NCBI taxonomy): Eukaryota > Viridiplantae > Streptophyta > Magnoliopsida > Poales > Poaceae > Thinopyrum > Thinopyrum elongatum. The sequence goes on along the minus strand of CM022299.1, from coordinate 331,134,295 downwards.
TGATTTTGTAGGGATAGCTTTCTTTAGCGTCGATATTTTGAAAGACACGATTGTTTGTTGGGATGCCTGAGTATTGATGTCTTTATGTCAAATTATAGACTATTGCTTTGAATCACTCGTGTCTTAATATTCATGCCATGACTAGACATATGATCAAGTTTATGTTAGGTAGCATTCCACATCAAAAATTATCTTTTTTATCATTTACCTACTCGAGGACGAGCAGGAATTAAGCTTGGGGATGCTGATACGTCTTCGTCGTATCTATATCTTTTTATTGTTTCATGCCAATATTATACAACTTTCACATATTTTTGGCAACTTTTTATATGATTTATTGGACTAACCTATTGATCCAGTGCCCAGTGCCAGTTCCTGTTTGTTGCATGTTTTTTCTTTCGCAGAAAATCCATATCAAATGAAGTCCAAACGCGATAATTTACGGAGAATTATTTTGGAATATATGTGATTTTTGGGTCTTGGAATCAACGCAAACGGGGGTCCACAGCCCCCACAAGACACCAGGGCGCGCCCCAGGGGCCAGGCGCGCCCTGGTGGGTTGTACCCTCCTCGGATGTTGGTTGGAGCTCTACTTTGGGCGCAAGGAAGCTTATATCCGAAAAAAAATGTGTTAAAATCTCAGCGCAGTCGGAGTTACGGATCTCCGGGAATATAAGAAACGGTTTTCGGCCAGATCTGGGGAACGCGAAACAGAAGAGAACAGAGAGGGAGATCCAATCTCGGAGGGGCTTCCGCCCCTCCGCCACCATGGAGGCCATGGACCAGAGGGGGAACTCTCCTCCCATCTAGGGGGGAGGCCGAAGAAGAAGAAGAAGGAGGGGGGCTCTCTCCCCTCTTTCCCGGTGGCGCCGGAGTGCCACCGAGGTAAGGATCGTGACGGCGATCTACATCAACAATCTTGCTACCGTCAACACCAACTTTCTCCCCCTCTATGCAGCGGTGTAACACCCCTTCTCCCCGCTGTAATCTCTACTTAAACATGGTGCTCAACTCCATATATTATTTCCCAATGATCTATGGTTATCCTATGATGTTTGAGTAGATCCGTTTTGTCATATGGTTTAATCGTGATCTTGGTTGGTATGATTGTATATTTTATTTATGGTGCTATCCTACGGTGCCCTCCGTCTTGTGAAAATGTGAGGGATCCTCGCTGTAGGGTGTTGCAATATGTTCATGGTTTGCTTATTGTCGGTGTTGCGGGGGTGACAGCAGCCTAAACGCGGATAAGTGGGTTATGGCGTATGGGAGTAAAGAGGGCTTGATACTTAATGCTATGGTTGGGTTTCATGACCTTAATGATCTTTAGTAGTTGCGGATGCTTGCTAGGGGTCCAATCATAAGTGTATATGATCCAAGTAGAGAAAGTATGTTAGCACATGCATCTCCCTCATATAAATTACAAGAATGATTACCGGTACTTGTTATCGATTGCCTAGGGACAAATGACTTTCTTGTTGACAAAAGCTATCCACTTTTATTATCTCGCAATTTATTCATAGTTTTATTCTCGCAAAGTACTCATAGTTTTATTCTTGCAAAATAGTTTCATACTTGTTTTAGGTAAAGCAAACGTCAAGTGTGCGTAGAGTTGTATCGGTGGTCGATAGAACTTGAGGGAATATTTGTTCTACCTTTAGATCCTTGTTGGGTTCGACACTCTTATTTATCGAAGAAGGCTACAAATGATCCCCTATACTTGTGGGTTATCACATAGCTTCTTCATAGTTCGTAGGTTCGCCTTGGTCTAATAACATGACTTCCAGAACAGGATTACCGTACCACTCTGGTGCGGATCGTGCTTTGGTTGACCTACGAGGTTCAGTAGCAACTTGATCTGAAGTTTTATGATCATTATCATTTTGCTTCCTCTCTAGTTGGTGTAGGCATCATGGGAATGGTTTTATCTGATGTGCTACTTTCCAATTCAAGAGAAGGTACAATTACCTCATCAAGTTCTACTTTCCTCCCACTCACTTCTTTCGAGAGAAAGGATCCATTCTTGGCAACAAAGATCTTGCCTTCGGATTTGTGGTAGAAGGTGTACCCAATTGTTTCCTTAGGGTATCCTATGAAGACACACTTCTCTGATTTGGGTTCGAGCTTATCAGGCTGAAGCCTTTTGACATAAGTGTCGCAACCCGAAATTTTAAGAAACGACAGCTTAGGTTTCTTGCCAAACCACAGTTCATACGGTGTCGTCTCAACGGATTTAGACAGTGCCCTATTTAATGTCAATGCGGTTGTCTCTAATGCATAACCCCAAAACGATAGTGGTAAATCGGTAAGAGACTTCATAGATCGCACCATATCTAATAAAGTACGGTTACGACGTTCGGACACACCATTACGCTGTGGTGTTCCAGGTGGCGTAAGTTGTGAAACAATTCCACATTGTTTTAGATGAAGGCCAAAATCGTAACTCAAATATTCGCCTCCGCGATCAGATCATAGAAACTTTATTTTCTTGTTACAATGATTCTCCACTTCACTCTGAAATTCTTTGAACTTTTCAAATGTTTCAAACTTGTGTTTCATCAAGTAGATATACCCATACCTACTCAAATCTTCTGTGAAGGTCAGAAAATAATGATATCCGCCGCGTGCTTCAACACTCATCAGACCACATACATCGGTATGTATTATTTCCAATAAGTCATTCGCTCGCTCCATTGTTCCGGAGAACGGAGTTTTAGTCATATTGCCCATGAGGCATGGTTCGCAAGTATCAAATGATTCATAATCAAGTGATTCCAAAAGTCCATGTGCATGGGGTTTCTTCATGCGCTTTACACCAATATGACCTAAAAGGCAGTGCCACAAGTATGTTGCACTATCATTATCAACTTTGTATCTTTTGGCATCAATATTATGAATATGTGTATCACTACGATCGAGATTCAATAAACCATTCACATTGGGTGTATGACCATAGAAGGTTTTATTCATGTAAACGGAACAACAATTATTTTCTGACTTAAATGAATAACCGTATTGAAATAAACATGATCTAATCATATTCATGCTCAACGCAAACACCAAACAACATTTATTTAGGTTCAACACTAATCCCGAAGGTAGAGGGAGTGTGCGATGGTGATCGTATCACCCTTGGAATCACTTCCAATGCACATCGTCACCTCGCCCTTAACTAGTATCTGTTTATTCTGCAACTCCTGTTTCGAGTTACTAATCTTAGCAACTGAACCAGTATCAAAAACCCAGGGGTTACTACGAATACTAGTAAGGTACACATCAATAACATGTATATCAAATATACCTTTGTTCACTTTGCCATCCTTCTTATCCGCCAAGTATTTGGGGCAGTTCCGCTTCTAGTAACCATTCCCTTTGCAGTAGAAGCACTCAGTTTCAGGCTTAGGTCTAGCTTTGGGCTTCTTCACGGGAGTGGCAACTTGCTTGCCATTCTTCTTGAAGTTCCCTTTCTTTCCCTTGCCCTTTTTCTTGAAACTAGTGGTCTTGTTAACCATCAACACTTGATGCTCTTTCTTGATTTCTACCTTCGCCGATTTCAGCATCGCGAAGAGCTCGGGAATCGTTTTTGTCATCCCTTGCATATTATAGTTCATCACAAAGTTCTAGTAGCTTGGTGATAGTGACTAGAGAACTCTGTCAATCACTATCTTATCTGGAAGATTAACTCCCACTTGATTCAAGCGATTGTAGTACCCAGACATTCTGAGCACATGCTCACTGGCTGAGCTATTCTCCTCCATCTTGTAGGCAAAGTACTTGTCAGAGGTATCATACCTCTCGACACGGGCATGAGTCTAAAATACAAATTTCAGCTCTTGGAACATCTCATATGTTCCATGGCGTTCAAAACGTCTTTGAAGCTCCGATTCTAAGCCGTAAAGCATGGTGCACTAAACTATCAAGTAGTTATCATATCGAGCTTGTCAAACGTTCATAACGTCTGCATCAGCTCCTGCAACAGGTCTGTCACCTAGCGGTGCATCAAAGACATAATTCTTCTGTGCAACAATGAGGATAATCCTGAGATCACGGACCCTGTCCGCATCATTGCTACTACCATCTTTCAACTAATTTTTCTCTAGGAACATAAAAAAAATAGAAGAGCTATAGCGCGAGCTATTGATCTACAACATAGATATGCAAAACTATTAAGACTAAGTTCATGATAAATTAAATTCAATTAATCAAATTACTAATGAACTCCCACTTAAATAAACATCCCTCAAGTTATCTAAGTGATACATGATCCAAATCAACTAACCCATGTCCGATCATCACGTGAGATGGGGTAGTCATCAATGATGAACATCTCTATGTTGATCATATCTACTATATGACTCACGTTCGACCTTTAGGTCTCCAGTGTTTCGAGACCATGTGTGTACATGCTAGGCTCGTCAAGTTTAACCCAAGTATTCTGCTTGTGTAAAACTGGCTTACACCCATTGTATGTGAACGTAGAGTCTATCACACCCGATCATCACGTGATGCTTCGAAATGACAAACTTTGGCAATGGTGCATACTCAGGGAGAACACTTTTATCTTGAAATTAAGGGAAGGGATCATCTTATAATGCTACCGTCGTTCTAAGCAAAATAAGATGCATAAAGGATAAACATCACATGCAATCAAAATATGTGACATGATATGGCCATCATCATCTTGTGCTTTTGATCTCCATCTCCAAAGCATCGTCATGATCTCCATCGTCACCGGCTTGACACCTTGATCTCCATCGTTGCGTCGGGGTCGTCTCACCAACTAGCTTCTACAACTATTGCTAACGCATAGCGATAAAGTAAAGCAATTACATGGTGCTTGCATTTCATACAATAAAGAGACAACCCTAAGGCTCCTGCCGGTTGTCGATATTACAAAACATGATCATCTCATACATCAACATATATCACATCATATCTTGACCATATCACATCACAACATGCCCTGCAAAAACAAGTTAGACGTCCTCTACTTTGCTGTTGTAAGTTTTACGTGGCTGCTACGATCTTCTAGCAAGAACCGTTCTTACCTACGCAAAAACCACAACGGTGATTCATCAAGTTTGCTGTTTTAACCTTCTTCAAGGACAGCCGTAGTCAAATTCGATTCAACTAAAGTAGGAGAAACGGACACCCGCCAGCCACCTTTATGCAAAACTAGTTGCATGTCAGTCGGTGGAACCGGTCTCATGTGCGTGGACATGTAAGGTTGGTCCGGGCCGCTTCATCCCACAATACCGCCGAATCAAAATAAGACGTTGGTGGTAAGCAGTATGACTATCACCGCCCACAACTCTTTGTGTTCTACTCGTGCATATCATCTACGCATAGACCTGGCACGGATGCCACAATTGGGAAACGTTGCATGGAAAACAAAAAATTTCTACGCACACGCAAGATCTATCCATGGAGATGCATAGCAACGAGAGGGGAGAGTGTGTCTACATACCCTCGTAGACCATAAGCAGAAGTGTTTATTAACGCGGTTGATGTAGTCGAACTTCTTCGCGCTCCAACCGATCGAGTACCGAACGTATGGCACCTCTGCGTTCAGCACACGTTCAGCTCGGTGACGTCCTCCGCCTTCTTGATCCAGCAAGACAGCAAGGTAGTGGATGAGTTCTGGCAGCACGATGGCGTGGTGACAGTGATGGTGAAGTTATCTCCGCAGGGCTTCGCCTAAGCACTACGAAAATATGTCTGGGGGTGTAAACGGTGGAGGAGGGCACCGCACACAGCTAAGCAATTGTTGTCGTTGTGCTAGGCGCCCCCTTCCACATATATATGTGGGGGTGAGAGGGGAGAGGTCAAGGTGGGCCCCAAGTAGGGCCAAATCCTACTTGGGGACTTCCCCAAGCTGCGCCCCCCCTTCCATATATGAGTGCGGGAGGAAGGCAGGAGGAGGAGGCGCCCCTCCCCTTTCCTTCCCCTAGGGCCGGCCATCCATGTAAAGGGGCGCACTAGCACCCTAGTGGGCCGGTCTGTCCCCTCCTTTGGCCCATTAAGCCCATACACTTACCGGGGGTGTCCGTAACCCCTTCCGGTGACCCGATGACTACCCGGTGCACTCCGAAACTATTCCGGTGTCCTAATACCACCGCCCTATATATCAATCTTTACGTCTCGACCATTTCGAGACTCCACGTCATGTTCGTGATCTCATCCAGGACTCCGACAACATTCGGTCACCAAATCATATAACTCATATAACACTATATCGTCAACAAATGTTAAGCGTGCGGACCCTACGGGTTCGAGAACTTTGTAGACATGACCGAGACACCCCTCCGATCAATAACCAATAGCGGAACCTGGATGCCCATATTGATTCCTACATATTCTACGAAGATCTTTATCGGTCGAACCGTTATGACAACATACGTAATTCCCTTTGTCCGTCGGTATGTTACTTGCCCGAGATTCGATCGTCGGTATTTTCATACCTAGTTCAATCTTGTTACTGGCAAGTCTCTGTACTCGTTCCATAATACATCACCTCGTAACTAACTTCTTAGTCATTTGCTTGCAAGCTTATGATGTGTATTACTGAGTGGGCCCAGAGATACCTCTCCGATACTCGGAGTGACAAATCCTAATCTCGATCTATGCCAACCCAACAAACACCTTCGGAGATACCTGTAGGGAATCTTTATGATCACCCAGTTACATTGTGACGTTTGATAGCACACAAGGTATTCCTCCGGTATCCGAGAGTTACATAATCTCATAGTCAAAGGAATATGTATTTGACATGAAGAAAGCAATAGCAATAAACTGAACGATCAATATGCTAAGCTAACGGATGGGTCGTGTCCATCACATCATTCTCCTAATGATGTGATCCCATTATCAAATGATTACACATGTATATGGTTAGGAAACCTTAACCATCTTTGATCAATGAGCTAGTCTAGTAGAGGCTTACTAGGGACTCGATATTTGTTTATGTATCCACACATGATTTTAAGTTTCCGATCAATACAATTCTAGCATGAATAATAAACCTTTATCATGAATAAGGAAATATAAAATAATAACTTTATTATTGCCTCTAGGGCATATTTCCTTCATCCCCTGCCAACTGGAAAGCGGATTCCACAGTCGACTTTTTGGATTTCAGCAGCTCACTCGAATCCACAACCTTCTTGTACTCATCTAACTCGGCCATTGCCATCTGTTCGTCAGCGATTTGTGAGACCTTCTGACAACATTCTTCGGCCAACTTCCGATTGCCCGTGATGGTGATCACGCCTTTCGGCCCTGGCATCTTAAGCTTAAGATACACGTAACATGGACGGGCCATGAAACGTGCGTCAGTGGGCCTACCCAGGATGGCGTGGTAAGCACTCCAGAAGTGTACCACCTCGAAAGTTAGTCGTTCCTTTTGGAAATTCTTCTCTTTGCCGAATACGACATCGAGGGTGATCTGTTCGAGTTATTTGGCCTTCTTCCCGAGGATTACCCCGTGGAACTGCATATTGCTCTTACTGAGTAGGGACATCAGAATGCCCATTGCCTCCAATGTGTCGGCGTAAATAATATTGAGCCCGCTGCCAGCGTCCATTAGGACCTTGCGCAATCGGACACCTCCGACGACCGGGTCAACCACCAAAGCTTGCCCCCCAGGGGTCGGAATGTGGGCTGGATGGTCCGACTGATCGAAGGTCACTGGCGTCTTGGCCCAGTCGAGGAATTTGGTGACAGTCGGAACTTCCATGTTGACCTCTACGTTAATAACCTTGAGGCGACTCTTGCTTTCGACATCGGCGAAGATCATCAAGACTTTCTTGATGTTGGGGTACTCAGAAGTACCTTTGCCTCCGTCGTCGTCGTCGTCGTCGTCTTCATCCTTGTTCCCGGAGGAATCTTGCGGCATCTCTTGCTTTAGGAGTCGACACTCCCGAGTGGTATGCTTGGGCAAAATCAAATTGCCCTCCTCATCTTTCTTTGTATGGATCTGGCAGAGTTGATCGAGGATGTCACTCTTCTGGGTGGCTTGCTTTTTCACCTTCCAGTCCTTCTTCTGCTTTTGGGAGCTCTTGCTTTTGCCTTGGCCGGCCAGATCAGCAGCCTCAGCGCTCCCTCCAGCCTCAGCCTTCTGCTTGTGCTTCTTGCCCTTGTTGTCCGACTCATGAGCATCACCCGCTCGGCTTTGCCGCTTCTCAGTCGGTCTTCCCCTTCACCATTAGCTTACCGGTTGGCTATCTCCGTAGCTCGACTAAGAGTCGGGGTCTCAGTTCGGCCGAACTTCATGTTCAGCTCCCGGTATCTAACTCCGGCTTTGAAGGCGCAGATCGCCTTGTGCTCGGTGACGTTCTCCACCGTATTGTGCAAGGTGGTCCACAGCTGAATGAACTCACGGAGAGTCTAATTTTGCCTCTGCACGCAGTGCTGCAACTCGGCCAAACCACCCGGTCTCTTGTAAGTTCCTTCAAAAGTTTTGACGAACACTCTCACCAAATCGTCCCAACAGAATATGCTACCTGGCAGGACCTGTGTTACCCAGGCCCGAGCGGAGCCCTCTAGCATCAATGGCAAATGCTTCATGGCCACATTATCGTTGCCGCCGATGATCTGGACCGCCACTCGATAATCTTCCAGCTAAATCTCAGGCTTGTACTCACCAGTGAATTTGCTGATCCCCGTGGCCAGCCTGAAGTTGCTGGGGATCTCTGCCGCCCGTATATAACGGCTGAAGCTCTCGGGACCCGATGGTACGGAACCACTTGGAACATCGTGATCTTGGCCTTCTTGCAGGGCTCGGCCTCTGTTGACCAGGTTCTGAGCGAGAACAGATCTCGCGTTGAACTGCGGGTCTCGAGTGTCTCTCGTGTGACGAGTGGGACTTTGCCTGCGTTCGTCGCCATGTGTCTGCCTGTCGTCATAGGGCTGGCGCCCGTACGCGCCATCTCGCGGTGGAGGCATCAAGGTGCGATCGTAGTCGTCGTGACACCGGGGTGACACGACTCGATCGCGCCGCCGATCTTCGTAGTGATCTCTTGAGGAGGAAGTGGCCCAGCGCCTACCGGAGCCGAGTGGGCTATGAGCCGACTAAACAGTCTCCGCGCGCACTGATGCGTTGCGGATCCGATCTCTGGACTGGGACACCGCTGCGTTTTGTGATAGCACCGTCTTCAGGAGCGCCTGGATCTGTTGAATCCCTTCCTCGGCTGTAGAGGAAGAGGGCTGGATGGAATCCGCGATCTGACTGGCTGCTGCTAGATTTTGTAATGGAGTACTGAGGACTTGATACTTACGAGGCTGGTCACTCAAGAAGAGCCGGTGTTCGTGCCGGCTGGAACTGGGTTGATGGTGTTCATGTTCGTCCAGCTCCCTGTGAAGCCGCTCGAGGCGATCGCGCTCGGCCAAGGTGGCCAGGCGAGTCTACTCCATGGCCAACGCCTCGGGGGCTGTCCCGTTGATGGGAGTGTTCAGGAGCTGTTTGTTCCTCCGACGGAGCTCGTCCCGCCGCTCCTGAGTGAGAGCTTGGGGCACGTATGGCTCATGACCCGGAGCACCGCCGTTGGTGTTGCCGTGTGACGCACCGGCGTGACCGTCTGAGGCGTCTGCGTGCCCCGGGGGGCGCGTGGTGCTCGGAGTTTTCAGCCATGAGAATCTCGGCGGTCGACTCGATACTTTCGCACTCAGACTCCTCAGAGGAATCGCCGAGTGACCCATCAGAGAGGTCGAGTGCGGGCTCGTCGAACTCGGGAGCCACCACATGCTTCGCCGCGGCCTGGGTGGCCATGGCGTGCTTGATCCAACGCTGCAGCTGTGAGCGCCCAGAACGCTTGCGGCAGCGTGCATTGGTAGGGCGAGAGGCCACTCGGTACGGAGCCGAGGGCTGCCGGAGAAGGACTCCGTAGGACGATGCGCGGAAACGCGTCGCGCCGCGGACGGGCAGCGCCTCCACGTCCAGCGGGGCCTCTCGGAGCCACGCTGACTCATCGGCAATGAAGGAGACTGCCCCGAAACGGATTTCGCCGCCGACTAACATGATAATGAAGAATTCCACCTACGTCGTGAAACTTTGCTAGACGCCTAGCCCCATGGTGGGCGCCAACTGTCGGGGTTACGATCCTGACAATGAGTACTAGGGGTATGAATAAGAGGGGCAGAGCCTAGCTAAGGCGCAGGTATAACACTCGGTATTTAACGAGTTTAGGCCTCTCTCGGCGGAGGTAAAAGCCCTACGTCTCATGCCCGGAGGCTTGCTTTGATTTGATGGGTATGGTTACAAAGGTTGCTCGTGCCCGATCATGGAGGGGGGGTGCGGCTTATATAGAGTGCGCCACAGCCCCATGTTCCCCACCTCGCTCGGGCATTAAATGACACTAAATGCATCCATTACAGATGTTAAGAGCCTCTACTACGGCAGTTACAGGTAACGGTAGCCACGACTCTGCTTAATAGATGACTTAGGATTCCTCGACCGTTGTAGCTCCCACGCCGCCCATTTGCCTCCTTAGTCCGAGTGGTAGTTCGCCAGCCGAGTGGCGGGTGGTCGTCCGGGTGCCGGTGAGCTGTCCGAGTGGACTCCTTGATGTATGCATCCGAATGCTGGTATGGTCTTGGGACCTATCCATGGTGGTGATGGGCCCCATGTGGGTCCCGTATGATGGGTTCTTGACCCTACGTGTAATAGGTGACCTCATCACTGACAACCTCGTCCACGTCAACTTCAAGCGCCAGATCAAGCTCATCGCCCCTCCGTCGAGTGGATCGACATCGTCTTCAACCTCAGTGCCGCCATCGACCATCGCCGGATTCGTCGCTTCTGCTACTCCTACCCTATCGCGGGGCCCTCGTCCGCCTTCGCTGTGAGCTCCTCCTCTGTCTCCCTCTCACCCCATTTCATTTTACCGTTGTAGTCGTTGCTCCCGCGCTCGCCATGGCCGGGCCGAAGCTTCACGTCTGCACGCGCTCGCCCGCAGGCCCGTCCTGCGCCCGGGCCACACCATGGAACCTCCGGTCGCGCGCCTGCGGCTGCCCCCACCACTCGCCTCTGCCACAACCCGCCTCGCTCGCGCCCGCGTGCTGCACTTGCCGCCACCGCCGCCGGCCACGCCCCGGCCGCCTCCCCCTATTGCCTGCAGCTCCGCGCCGGCTAGCGCTACGCCGCCCGCACCTGCTCCTTGCACCGGCCGCCTTCGCCCGCAGCCGCACCAGGCCCGCTCACCCCGCTCTCACTGCTCACCCCGCCGTCGCCTGCAGCTATGCGTGCCTCGCGCCGCCGCAGCCGTTGCCCACTACACAGCCACCGGCCCCCTCCTACGCCTATCCCTGCTCCCCTGTGGCCACCCTCACCCGTCCTCTCCCATGCGAGCCGATGACTCTGGCCGCCGGTGACCCCAGCGCCCGTGCGTGCCAGGCCTCTTCGGCCGGCTGGCTCCCCGCACATGGGGCCGACCCTATTAGTTAGGCCTAATTAAAAGTTAGAAAAATTAGTGTAGGTTAGTTAGTACTAATGGCATGTGGCCCCCTATATTAGCTTAACCCTCCTTTTTAATACATTGTCTATGACAAGTGGGTCCACTACTAAATTAATCTAAAGAAATAAATCTGTTGACATATCAGTCAATGACAGACGAGACCCACAGCACTCTTCATGTTTGACCAGTCAACTGTTGACTGCTGAGTCAACAGTTGACCTGGCCCCACCTGTTAGCCCCTCTGTCCTCTTTGCTGGGTACACTTTCGGGTGCATCTAGCCATTTCCGTTTAATATATTTTTGAAATTAAATAAATCCAAAATTTTCAGAAAATCATTTAAACTTCAATAAATCATATAAAATAATCCGTACCTTGGATGAAAATAATTTATACATGAAAGTTGCTCAGAAAAATATGACGAATCCAAATTTGCCATCCGTTCATCTGTCACGTGCCTCTAGCATAGCGAACATGGATCTGTCCCATCCGATTCATCTGTCTGAAAAATGCCAAACGCTGGGAAAACTTTCCCGGATGTTTTCCCTCTCCGTCTGTAACACGTAGCACTGCGTTCGGTCACCCTTAGCACTGCGTATTGCCATGTCTTTGCATTGTGATGCTTTTGATTGCTCTGTTATTTATCGCCACCCTCCGTAATTCTTTTCTGGTAGACCCCGAGGCCACTGTGATCCGGTGACCGACTACTTCACTATCGAGGGTCCGTATCTGTCTGCCGAGCAACCAGGCAAGCAAACCCCCTTGATCATTCCAATATCGCCCATTCCATTCTCTCTCATGCTCATTAGATTTTGCTACTGTACTTGTTTGCTCCTATTCTGATGCATAGCCTATTTTTGTAACCTGCAATTGTTACCTTACTTGCTTATCCTAAACTGCTTAGTATAGGTTGGTTAGTGATCCACCCGTGACCCCTCACCTTGTCCCAGTTGCCCCTGCTTGATGACCGATGACTCAATCAACATGATCGATGTCTAGAGCCCGACATAGCACATCACCTCCCTCCCTTAGCTGTACGACTCTGCAGAGCTACTATCGAGTGCTGAGGGTTATACCTCGTAACGCACTCCTGATGATAACTTTGTAGTGTAGCTATTAGGTCCTGGTCATCGAGGGTGATTCCTCCTTCACCACTCCCGATACGACTCTGTCGTGCAACACCTCAAACGTGAACCTCGAGGGTGATTCCTCCTAGTTCACCTTGATGATTACATCGAGTGGAATCCATCGAGGGTGATTCGTCGGATTCCCCCTTGGAGTTTTGGACACGCGGATAGTTTGACTTTACCACAGAACCATGTTGAAGTTGGGTTGGCCTGGAGGGGTACCCGCAAGTTGATGTGTAGTCGGGTTGACCTAGAGGGTACCCGCAAGATTTCTACGTGGCACAGTCGGGCATTCCGGGCCCTTGCCGTAAGTCCACAAGACGGGGCGATGGGGTCACATGATCGTGAGTCTCTGCTCGTTACCGTGCGCTCCCAAGGCACTAATGAGATTGGGTATTTGATCTGAGTTGGCCACTGGCCTATATGCACTAACCACTGATACCTCTCCGTCGTATCTATAATTTTTGATTGTTTCATGCCAATATTATACAACTTTTACATATTTTTGGCAACAATTTATATGATTTATTGGACTAACCTATTGATCCAGTGCCCAGTGCCAGTTCCTGTTTGTTGCATGTTTTTTGTTTCGCAGAAAATCCTTATAAAATGAAGTCCAAACGCGATAAAAGTTTACGGAGAATTATTTTGGAATATATGTGATTTTTGGGAGGCGGAATCAATGCAAACGGGGGCCCACAGCCCCCAAGATACACCAGGGCACGCCAGGGGGTGCCAGGCGTGCCAGGTGTCTTATGCCCTCCTCGTATGGCGGTTGGGGCCCTTCTTCTGGCGCAAGAAAGATAATTTATGGAAAAAAATGTGTAAAAATTTCAGCGCAATCGGAGTTACGGATCTCCAGAAATTTAAGAAACCATGAAGGGCCATATCTGGGGAATGCGAAATAGAAGAGAACAGAGAGGGAGATCCAATCTCGGAGGGGCTCCCGCCCCTCCGCTGCCATGGAGGACATGGACCAGAGGGGGAACTCTCCTCCCATCTAGGGGGGAGGCCAAGGAAGAAGAAGGAGGGGGGCTATCTCCCCCTCTCTCCCGGTGGCGCCGGAACGTCGCCGGGGCAAGGATCGTGACGGCGATCTACATCAACAATCTTGCTACCGTCAACACCAACTTTCTCCCCCTCTATGCAGCGGTGTAACACCTCTCTTCCCCGCTGTAATCTCTACTTAAACATGGTGCTCAACTCCATATATTATTTCCCAATGATATTTGGTTATCCTATGATGTTTGAGTAGATCCGTTTTGTTCTGTGGGTTAATCGTGATCTTGGTTGGTATGATTGTATATTTTATTTATGGTGCTGTCCTACGGTGCCCTCCGTCTCACACAAACATGCGGGATCCCCGCTGTAGGGTGTTGCAATATGTTCATGATTCGCTTATGGTGGGTTGCGAGAGTGACAGAAGCTTAAACCCGAGTAAGTGGGTTGTTGCGTATGGGATACAGAGGACTTGATACTTAATGCTATGGTTGGGTTTCACGACCTTAATGATCTTTAGTAGTTGCGGATGCTTGCTAGGGGTCCAATCATAAGTGCATATGATCCAAGGAGAGAAAGTATGTTAGCTCATGCCTCTCCCTCATATAAAATTACAAGAATGATTACCGGTACTTGTTATCGATTGCCTAGGGACAAATGACTTTCTTGTTGACAAAAGCTATCCACTTTTATTACCTTGCAATTTATTCGTAGTTTTATTCTCGCAAAGTACTCATAGTTTTATTCTTGAAAAATAGTTTCATACTTGTTTTAGGTAAAGCAAACCTCAAGTGTGCGTAGAGTTGTATCGGTGGTCGATAGAACTTGAGGGAATATTTGTTCTACCTTTAGATCCTCGTTGGGTTCGACACTCTTATTTATCAAAAGAGGCTACAAATGATCCCCTATACTTGTGGGTTATCAAGACCTTTTTCTGGTGCCGTTGCCGGGGAGCAATAGCGTGGGGTGAACATTCTCGTGTGTGCTTGTTTGCTTTATCACTAAGTAGTTTTTATTTCCTGTTCTAAGTTGTTCTCTATCTTTAGTTATGGATATGGAACACGAAACACCAAAAAAATTAGTTGTACTTGCTACTCATGGAGATGGGGAACCTCCTAAAACCCTTGATGCTCGTTATGTGAAAAATATTATGTAATACTTTGATAATCCTGAGAAAACCCCGTTCAACTTGATAATGGGAGACACGTTGGATCAACGTGAATACTTTAGGGATTATCGCTTGACACAAAAAGGGAAACTGTTATGGGATCAAATTCATATGTTGAAATGGTATGCTTGGAATCTATGCTCTAGATATGATTATACTTGTTGCTCTAGGATGAATGCTCCACACCTTTCCTTTTCATGCAAATTTAATGACAATGAAACCTTAGCTTCTTATGCTAATGGTAGATATGATTACTATGATGTGGAACGAATAGAAGAATTTGCTGCTTTTAAGGGTGCTTATGAAATTGAATCTTTGTTTGAAAAGTTTGAAGATTTTGATGATTCAGTTTATAGACCTGAAAATTTTGCTATCCTTAAATATTGCTATGACAATTATAAATTCAATTCTGATATTGATATATTTATTGAGAAAGTCTCCGCAGTCCAAGAAGAGACTAATATTTTGCAGGAGTCTATGGAAGAAGAAATTGATGAAACTATGAGCTCTTTGGATGAAAAAGACGACGAGGAGAGTGAAGAACAAAAGGAGGAAGAGCGGATTAGCTACCCATGCCCACCTTCTAATGAGAGTAACTCTTCAACTCATACATTGTTTAATGTCCCTTCATGCTTACCGAAGGATGGATGCTATGATTATTGCTATGATCCCATTGATTCTTTTGAAATATCCCTTTTTGATGAACTTGATGTTTGCTATGATTGTGACTAGGATGCCAATATGAATTATGCTTATGGAGATGAACTTGCTATAGTTCCTTTTGTTAAGAATGAAATTGCTGCTATTGCACCCATGCATAATAGTCCTATTATCTTTTTAAATTCTCCCAACTACACTATATTGGAGAAGTTTGCACTTATTAAGGATTACATTGATGGGTTGCCTTTTACAGTTGCACATGATGATTTTGATGAATATAATATGCAGTTGCTTTCTGCTCCTACTTGCAATTATTATGAGAGAGGAACTATATCTCCACCTCTCTATGTTTCCAACACGATAGAATTGCAAGAAATTGCTTATACTATGCATTGGCCTTTACTTGATGTGCATGAATTGTTCTTTTATGACATGCCGATGCATAGGAAGAGAGTTAGACTTCGTCATTGCATGATATATGTTGCTTTGTGCTCACTACTAAATGCCAAAACATTGTTAAATAAAATTGGCTTTGATATACCTTGGGATCCGGGTGGAACCATTACTTGAGCACTTTATGCCTAGCTTAATGGCTTTAAAGAAAGCACTGCCAGGGAGACAACCTGGAAGTTTTAGAGAGTCAGTTATTTCTGTTGAGTGCTTTTATAAAGTTTAAAAACAAAAAAATATAGAGGGGAACTTAAAACTTCACAAAAAGAGAAGCGATTGAAAGGTGATGCATTGGAGAAGTGAGGGTCGACCTTGAACACTTGTGTTCATGCTCATGGAAACAATGTAAATTTTTCATGGAAGTTTCTCACAAAAATAATTATCCCCTTGCACAAATCCATTGTATTATAAAAATAATGTGCCAAGATTTGCCTTTAGGATGATTAGATCGTTCGTTAGTATGTGCGGTGCAGAAACAGAAACTTTGGCTGTAGTGCGCGATTTTAATTTTTTTTACTGGAAAGTCGAAAGGTTCTGAAACTTTTTTCACAGTATTTCTATACAAATATTTTATTTTTTCCTAATTTTTCAGAATTTTTAGAGTTACATAATTATGGTGAACGTTCAGATCTTTACAGACTTACCTGTTTTCACAGATTGCTGTTATAGCTTCATTATTTGCGTATGTTTGAAATCTTGTTGATCCTCCTTTGACTTGGGGCCATAGAATTGTGATAGAATACAGTGGGTAATGTTTGATTATAATTATACAATAATGTTATAGCAGTACATGATGGGATTTGACTGCCATATTCACTAACCCCGCCACTAAAAGTTTGGTTAAGTTTTGTGTGGATGAAGTGATCAAAGATCGAGGAGGTCTCGATATGAGGAGAAGGAGGAGAGGCAAGAGCTCAATCTTGGGGATTCCCTAGGCAACCCAAGTAAACATTCAAGGAGACTCAAGCGTCTAAGCTTGGGGATGCCCCAGAAGGCATCCCATCTTTCTTCAACAAGTATCGGTATATTTTCATCTTCGTTTCGTTCATGTGATATGTGTGAATCTTGGAGCGTCTTTTGTGTTTATTTTTCATTTTTTTATGCACCATGCTGGTATGAGATAGTCCATGGTTGATTTATAGAATACTCATTGCACTTCACTTATATCTTTTGAGTATGGCTTTATAGAATGCTTCATGTGCTTCACTTATATCATTTGAAGTTTGGATTGCCTGTTTCTCTTCACATAGAAAACCATTATTTGTAGAATGCTCTTTTGCTTCACTTATATTTATTAGAGCATGGTCTTTTATAGAAAGAATTAAACTCTCATGCTTCACTTATATCTATTTAGAGAGTCAACAGGAATTGGTCATTTGCATGGTTAGTCATAAAATCCTACATAAAACTTGTGGATCACTGAATATGATATATTTGATTCCTTGCAATAGTTTTGCGATATAGAGATGGAATATGTGGGAGGTACTAGTAAACGGTTGTGGTTAGTAAGAATATTGGTGTTAAGGTTTGTGATTCCCGAAGCATGAATGTATAGTCTCTCGTTATGCTATGAAGTTGGAGCATGATTTATTATTGATTGTCTTCCTTTTGAGTGGCGGTCGGGGACGAGCGATGGTATTTTCCTACCAATCTATCCCCCTAGGGTCATGCGTAGCAGTACTTTGCTTTGAGGGCTAATAAACTTTTGCAATAAGTATATGAGTTCTTTATGACTAATGTGAGTCCATGGATTATACGCACTCTTACCTTTCCGCAATTTGCTATCCTCTACGGTACCGTGCATTGCCCTTTCTCACCTCGAGAGTCGGCGCAAACTTCGCCGGTGCATCCAAACCCCGTGATATGATACGCTCTATCACACATAAGCCTTATTATATCTTCCTCAAAACAGCCACCATACCTACCTATTATGGCCTTTCCATAGCCATTCCGAGATATATTGCCATGCAACTTCCACCGCTTCCGTTTTGATGACTTGAGCATTCATTGTCATATTGCTTTGCATGATCATATAGCTGACATAGTGTTTGTGGCTCAGCCACCGTTCATCATTTTTTTATACATGTTACACTAGATCATTGCACATCCTGGTACACTGCCAGAGGCATTCATATAGAGTCATACTTTGTTATAGGTATCGAGTTGTAATTTTTATTTCTTTTGAGTTATAAGTAAATAGAAGTGTGATGATCATCAATTTTCATTATTAGAGCATTGCCCCAGTGAGGAAAGGATGATGGAGACTATGATTCCCCCACAATTCGGGATGAGACTCCGGACATTGAGAGAAAAAAAAAGAAAAAAAAGGAAAAAAAAGAAAAAAAAGAGAGAAGGGGCTTGATAGTTCCACACTTGTGCTTCAAAGTAGCACCATGTTTTTCATATGGAGAGTCTCCTATGTTGTCACTTTCATATACTAGTGGGAATTTTATTATAGGATTAGATGCACACCCACTTAGTTTCCATATTGAGCTTTCATACACTTAGAGCTCTTAGTGCATTCGTTGCATGGCAATACCTACTCCTCACGTTGATATCAATTGATGGGCATCTCCATAGCCTGTTGGTTAGCCACATCGATGTGAGACTTTCTTACGTTTTTGTCTTCTCAATATTTACCCCTATCATGATACTCTATTCCACCTATAGTGCTATATCCATGGCTTGCGCTCATGTATTCCGTGAGGGTTGAAAAAGCTGAAGCACGTTAAAAAGTATGAACCAATTGCTTGCCTTGTCATCGGGGTTGTGCATGATAAATACTTTGTGTTAAGAAGACAAAGAATGACAAGACTATATGATTTTGTAGGGATAGCTTTCTTTAGCGTTGATATTTTGAAAGACATGATTGTTTGTTGGGATGCCCGAGTATTAATGTCTTTATGTCAAATTATAGACTATTGCTTTGAATCACTTATGTCTTAATATTCATGCCATGACTAGATATATGATCAAGATTATGCTAGGTAGCATTCCACATCAAAAATTATCTTTTTTATCATTTACCTGCTCGAGGACGAGCAGGAATTAAGCTTGGGGATGCTGATACGTCTCCATCGTATCTATAA
Organism: Thinopyrum elongatum; assembly: GCA_011799875.1. Lineage (NCBI taxonomy): Eukaryota > Viridiplantae > Streptophyta > Magnoliopsida > Poales > Poaceae > Thinopyrum > Thinopyrum elongatum. The sequence continues at coordinate 331,115,354 of CM022299.1, read as the reverse complement.
TTTTTGATTGTTTCATGCCAATATTATACAACTTTTACATATTTTTGGCAACAATTTATATGATTTATTGGACTAACCTGTTGATCCAGTGCCCAGTGCCAGTTCCTGTTTGTTGCATGTTTTTGTTTCGCAGAAAATCCATATCAAACGAAGTCCAAACGCAATAAAAATTTATGGAGAATTATTTTGGAATATATGTGATTTTTGGGAGGTGGAATCAACGCAAACTGGGGCCCACAACCCCCAAGATACACCAGGGCACGCCAGGGGGTGCCAGGCGCGCCCAGGTGTCTTATGCCCTCCTCGTAAGGTGGTTGGGGCCCTTCTTCTGGCGCAAGAATCATAATTTATGGTAAAAAATCGTGTAAATTTTTTAGCGCAATCGGAGTTACGGATCTCCGGGAATTTAAGAAACCGTGAAGGGCCAGATCTGGGGAACGCGAAACAGAAGAGAACAGAGAGGGAGATCCAATCTCGGAGGGGCTCCCTCCCCTCCGCCGCCATGGAGGCCATGGACCAGAGGGGGAACTCTCCTCCCATCTAAGGGGAGGCCAAGGAAGAAGAAGAAGGAGGGGGGCTCTCTCCCCTCTCTCCCGGTGGCGCCAGAACGCCGCCGGGGCAAGGATCGTGACGGCGATCTACATCAACAATCTTGCTACCGTCAACATCAACTTTCTCCCCCTCTATGCAGCGGTGTAACACCTCTCTTCCCCGCTGTCATCTCTACTTAAACATGGTGCTCAACTCCATATATTATTTCCCAATGATATTTGGTTATCCTATGATGTTTGAGTAGATCCGTTTTGTCCTGTGGGTTAATCGTGCTCTTGGTTGGTATGATTGTATATTTTATTTATGGTGCTACCTACGTTGCCCTCCGTCTCGCGCAAATGTGAGGGATCCCCGCTGTAGGGTGTTGCAATATGTTCATGATTCGCTAATGGTGGGTTGCGAGAGTGACAGAAGCTTAAACCCGAGTAAGTGGGTTGTTGCGTATGGGATAAAGAGGACTTGATACTTAATGCTATGGTTGGGTTTCATGACCTTAATGATCTTTAGTAGTTGCGGATTGTAGCGACCCGACCCGAATGGATCGAAGTCTCTATGCATAAGTGTCATCCCTGGATCGGTAATCCTGACACTAACAGTACTTGAAGGATTTATAACAGAGTGCAATCACACACTTATTACATCGAATGTCTCAAAAGAGAACTTAATACAATAATATGGCTTAAGGCCATCTAAATAAGATAACTGCGGAAGCATCGAAGGTAAGTGAGTCCATCAACTCCAACGGCATAGCTGAGTGCACGATAATGACCTAGCGCACCTTACTCTTCGTCTGAAAAGTCTGCAACATGATATGTTGCAGCCCGAAACGGGTCAGCACATGGAATATGCTGGCAAGATAACATTATAGAGCAATGAACAAAGTAAATGCTATCACTATATGCATATGTGGCTGGTGGAGGCTCTATGGTTATCATGATTTTGCGAAAAGCTAATTTTTCCCTACAACAAAGGAATATATTTTATTTACTACTGAGTTTGTTGAAAACATTGAGAAGGTAACCCCAACTCAATCCCAATTAAAAGTTAATTAGCAACCCAGCAACATTAATTAAGAGTGATGAGATCAACATGATAATCCAAGAACCAGATACTCAAGATGTCCATAACCGGGGACACGGCTAATCATGATTAGTTTGTACACTCTGCAGAGGTTTGCGCACTTTTCCCCACAAGACTCGATCTCCTCCGTTGGATTTCTCGCACTACATGGTGTTTGAGAAACGGATGACCGAGACACAGTCTTTCAGAAGCATTAACTCTAACCCTGGGTAGACAGTAACAACCTACATCCCCTACATCTTCTAGCCTACCACTGGAAGAGGTCATGCAACATACTCAACTATGCTAGAGCCCATAATAGCTTGTGGCTGCACACGGAAGTTTCTAGCATGAATAATCTTATGATCCCTTTGAGCCTGGGTGGCGAACCAAATGGACAGCACTGGTATATCCCCAGGTGCCCGCAACCAATCCATCCAGATGTGTGTTTAAGTAGCCACCTTAAGTTAACCATTAATTAACAATCTCACATCTGTCATGGATACACTCAAACCCAATCCACGTCTACGAGCATAGCATGGCAATATAAGCATAGCGTAGAAGTAACTCCCAAGGTTTGATAATAAAAGGGCAATAGGTTCTACCTCATCATCTACTTCCCAATACCCACAAGTTAATCACATCCTAATCATGCAGTGTTTGAGGATTGTAACTAATGCATAAAAACTGGGTAATGAAGGGATATGATCAAAGTGTTACTTGCCTTGCTGACGATCTGCAAACCCTAGAGACTCGTAGTAGCACGCTTCGCACTCCGGGAATTATATCGCAAACAAACAATAGCATACATAAGCACTCAAGCATAGATGCAAGGGTAAAAATCAGATGAGAAAGATCAAATCTGAAAGTTCAACTGAAAAGCTTCGATTTGCAAAAAGAATCAAATGAATCGGAGCTACGGAACTGAAACTACGGTCAAAAGAACTTCGAACTCAAAACTGCTTGAAACCAAATTTTAAATTGTCAAAATCATGTTTAAGTTGATTAAACAGAAGGAGGGGTTCGAGACGAAGATTTTGGCGTTGGTTTCACTGGATTTGGACAAACGGTTTAGAAACGACGAGGGTTTGAAGATCAGGGGCTAATCTGCGATAAAAATAATTGCGGATAGATCCCTGACCGAAAAGAAAATAAAAAGGAAAATCTATCGGACGAACGTCCGCTAACTGAGACGAACGGACGAACGCGTCCGTTTGAAACGAACTAATGAGCGGGCGCTTGCTAAATAACGAAACCGAAGAAAAACCGAACCGATCTAATAAAAAAACGAACTAGGGTTTAAAAAAACGGCGGTTTTTACCTAAAACCGAAAAAAAAACGGGACGGCGAGATCTGACGGCGGCGGCTCTGATTCCGGCGAGGCGACCGGCGAACGGCGAGGCGGCAGGCTCCGCGGGCGGCGGCGCGGCTGCGCGGGGCGGCGGGGCAGGCGGCGCGCGGCTGCGGCTGCTGCTGCTGGTGGCGGTGGCGGTGGGGCAGGGTGGAGGAGAGGGGGGCGGCTCCTGCTTTAAAGGCCCGGGGGGGCGGTGTGGCTTGCGGGAGGGGGCGGCGCCGGCGGCTCGGGGTCGGACTCCCCGAGTCTGTCGCGAGCACGACGACGGGAGGCGGCGCGGCCTGGCTCGGCTGGGCCTTCGGCCAAGTCGGGCGAAACTTTTTTTTAAATAAAATTCCGTCGAAAGAAAAACCTAATAAAATAAAAAAAATCTAAAAAATGCCAAAAACAATTTTCACTGTCTAAATAAAATATTTAGAACAAAGTGAACATTTTCTTGGCCTAAAATGCTCTTTTTTAAAAAATGCATATTTTTCCTAATTCAAATAAAATAGCAATAAAAATCCAAATAAAATATTTATTTGATTTTAACATTTTTCCTCCAATATTTCTTTTATTTTGGAGAAGTCATTTTATCTCCTCTCTTTTATTTTTGATATTGGAAATATTTTTGGAGAGAAAAATTATTAAAACCAAAATGATCCTCTTTTCAAATTTGAGAAAATTCAAATATGAAAATAAATGAAATCCCCAACTCTCTCCGTGGGTCCTTGAGTTGCTTAAGATTTCTAGGATCACAAACGAAATGAAAATAAAATATGATATGCATATGATGACCTATGTATAACATTCCAAATTGAAAATTTGGGATGTTACAAACCTACCCCCCTTAAGATGAATCTCGTCCTCGAGATTCGGGTTGGCTAGAAAATAGGTGTGGGTGGTCTTTCCGTAGGTCTTCCTCTCGCTCTCAGGTGGCTTCATCCTCGGTATGGTGGCTCCACTGAACTTTGCAAAACTTGATAACCTTGCTGCGTGTGACTCGGCTGGCAAACTCGAGGATCTTGACAGGTTTCTCCTCGTAAGTCAAATCACTATCCAACTGAATTGCTTCCAGTGGCACTGTATCTCTCAGAGGGATATCGGCCATCTCAGCATGACACTTCTTCAACTGGGAAACGTGGAACACATCATGAACTCCTGACAAACCTTCGGGTAACTCCAACTTGTAGGCTACCTCTCCCATACGTTCCAAAACTTGGTATGGTCCTACAAATCTCGGGGCTAACTTTCCTTTAACACCAAATCTTTTAACTCCTCGCAGAGGTGACACACGAAGATATGCTCTGTCTCCGATTTCGTAGACTACCTCCTTGCGTTTTGTGTCGGCATAACTCTTCTGCCTGGACTGAGCTACCTTCAGTCTATCTCGAATCAACTTAACCATCTCTTCGGACTCTTTGATCAAATCCAGTCCAAACAACTGACAGTCTCCAACTGCATCCCACATCAATGGTGTTCTGCACCTCCTTCCATACAAAGCTTCGAAAGGTGCCATCTTCAAACTGGCCTGGTAGCTATTATTGTATGAGAACTCCGCGTAGGGAAAATTGTCATCCCAACTAGATCCATAATCTAGCGCACAAGCTCTCAACATGTCCTCCAGAATCTGGTTGACTCTCTCGGTCTGTCCATCGGTCTGCGGATGAAAGGCTGTACTGAACTCTAGCCTGGTTCCCAAAGTCTGGTGCAGCTAGTGCCAAAACTTTGAAGTGAACTGTGTTCCTCTATCTGATACGATGGTCCTCGGAACTCCATGCAGACATACGATCCTGGTCATGTATATCTTGGCCAACTTCGCACTCGTATAGGTGGTTTTCACTGGGATAAAGTGAGCCACCTTGGTCAAACGATCACTACGACCCAGATAGAATCATATCCCGATCGGGTCCTGGGCAATCCGGTGATAAAATCCATGCCAAGCTTGTCCCACTTCCATTCGGGTATCGGCATAGGCTGCAGTAATCCTGCTGGCTTCTGATGTTCTGCCTTCACTCTCTGACATACATCACATACTGCTACATACTCGGCAATATCCTTCTTCATTCCTGTCCACCAGAAATGCTCCTTTAAATCGAAATACATCTTGGTGTTTCCGGGGTGTATCGAATATGGCGAGTCATGGGCCTCCTGAAGTATTAACTTCCTGATCTCTGCATTATTGGGTACATAAACATGGTCCTCAAACCACAAGGTGTCGTGCTCATCCTCACGAAAACCTTTGGCTTTTCCTTTGCTCATCCTCTCCTTTATCTCGGCAATTTCTTTGTCATCCTTCTGAGCTTCTCGAATCTTCCCCAATAATGTTGACTGAACTTCTAATGCTGCAACAAAACCTCTTGGAACTATCTCCAAACGAAGCTCCCTGAGATCTTCGGCTAACTCCTTTGGAAATCCTCCGCTTACGAGGGTATTGACATAACTCTTACGGCTCAAAGCGTCTGCTACGACATTGGTCTTTCCTGGATGATAATGCAGCTTCATGTCATAATCTTTTATGAGCTCCAACCATCTCCTCTGCCTGAGATTTAACTCCTTTTGCATGAAGATGTACTTCAAGCTCTTGTGGTCCGTGTACACATCACAACGGTTTCCAATAAGAAAGTGTCTCCAAGTCTTGAGTGCATGCACTATAGCTGCTAACTCCAAATCATGCGTGGCATAATTCAACTCATGCGGTCGAAGCTGACGTGAGGCATACGAAACAACTCTTCCGTCTTGCATAAGTACTCCTCCAAGTCCTAAGCGAGAAGCGTTGCAATACACTTGGAAGTCCTTGCGTACATCCGGTAGAATCCTTCACTACAGGCACTTCCTCCTGAACAACTCCTGAGAGGGAATTTACTTGTGTCTTCTTTGGCGCATGCCTGGATACATACTTGATCCTTTTTCCCTCCGGGGTGGTCAGCAGAATTGACCTACTCGCACAGTCAATGTTTCCTCCATACTTCGATAGCTAATCCATGCCTAGTATCACATCCAATCCTTGTGACTCCAAAATTATTAGGTTTGAGGGGAAAACATGGCTACCAATGGTTAAGGGTATCCGGTCGCACCATCGGCTGGCCATATACTCTGCTCCTGGTGAGCTTACTAGCATGGGTGACCTAAGGGCTAAGGTGGGTAACTTAAACTTGTCCACAAATCCCTTTGAAATGTATGAATGCGATGCACCAGTATCAAAAAGAATGAGAGCGGTAAATGACTTAACCAAAAACTTACCGATAACTGCATCTGGCTGCTCTTCAACCTCATCCACGTTCACGTGGTTCACTTGTCCCATGTTGAAAGGGTTGGGTTTCTTCCCAGAGCTTCCATTGCCATTACCATTCTTTGGCTCGGGGCACTCATTGGCGTAGTGTCCAGTCTTCCCGCACTTGAAACAAGTAATGTGACTTTGGTCCTTCTTGGCGGGTGTGGCTGGGTTAGAGCGGTTCTGATTGCTACCTGCTCCATTCCCATTTCCATTCTTGGGGCCACTGTGGTTATGTGAGCTTCCTCCATTGTGGGTATGGCCTCCATGGTTATGGGTATAACCTCCCGAGTTCGGGGTAAAACGGGGCTTCTGCTGAGCTCCTGAATTGTACTTCCCTTGTCCATACTTCCTTTTGCGGCTCTCAATTTGCTGCTGCTTCCCTTCAATCATAAGGGCCCTGTCTACCAACTCCTGGTAGTTAGCAAATGTTGCCACCATCAACTGCATACTCAGCTCATCATTCAGCCCTTCCATAAACTTCTCCTGCTTTGCGGCATCTGTGGCCACATCATCCAGGGCATAGCGAGCTAACTTACTGAACTCATCCACGTACTACCCCACAGTACGATTTCCCTGGCGTAAGTTGCGAAACTCATGCTTCTTCATGCTCATCGCTCCTGCTGAGACATGTGCTGTGCGGAAAGCCTGCTGAAACTGCTCCCAAGTGACATTGGCTATGGGGAAAGTGGCTGTGTAATTCTCCCACCATGAGGCTGCGGGTCCATCCAATTGATGTGCGGCAAAATGCACCTTCTCAGCATCTGTGCAACCTGCGGTGGTCAACTCCCTTCCAATCCTGCGTAGCCAGTCATCAGCAACAATCGGCTCGGCCCTGCTGGAAAACACCGGCGGTTGCAACCTCAGAAAACGAACTAGGTTGTCAACTGGGGGTGGTGGCGATGGGTTGTTGTTGTTGTTGTTGTTGTTGTTGTTGTTGTTGTTGCCTTGGTTCTGGACTAGTAGCTGCATCAGGGCATTCTGCTGTTGGATCAACTGAGTGAGCTCCGGTGGGAAGACAAAACCGGGGTCACGTCTCGGAGGCATCTAATGGGTTTAGAGGGAAGAGATTAGAATAGAGTGAGGTCTAGTGAGAAAGCACTACCCATATGCACATGAGGCAAACACATCATAACACACCACTCAATTCAAACAAGGGCATACAAACGATCTAACTACCGTTACAAAAGTGCTTGGACTATTACTATATACATGGGGAAAATACTACTGATAATATGGTGGTCATCTAGAAGTTTTGATCGGTGGAAGACTCCATGATATCCGTTCCAGCTTCGTCTTCATAATCATCATCACTACTGTCGAGGTCGGAGTCGGTGTCATCGATGATGATGTAGTCTTCAGAACGAATGTCGTCGGGATGGTCGTCATCTCCTCCTGGCACGGGGTCTCCCATGAATACTCCTAGCTTCCTCTTCAGGTCGTCATTCTTCTCCACTAGTGTTGAGATTTCCTCCTCGTATCCATCACGTGTAGACTTGAGTTCCTCTTCTAGCTCCATGTTCCGGGTCATCACCTTCTTCAAATCTATCATGCTTGCGCACATTTGGTTCTCCTGGCGACGAATGTGCTGGTTTAAATCCTGGATGAAAGCTGCAATGGACCTGTCCCTCCTGGTGCTGATCATCTCCCATTGCTCATCTCGGCGCCCACATATCTGGTAGATGGTGTCCTTAAGATCCTCGTGATAAACTTCGCTGATGCGTCCCATGGCGATGTGGGCTGCCATGCTCTTTCCTAGACTCCAGGTTGGTGCATCAAAGGAAAACTCTATGGGCTCAGTAATTGGCGTGAATGTCCTTCCTGGAACTTGAACTCGAATCATCCAACGCTCCTCTTCTGGTAAGGTGGCCGTGTAGGCCCCGGTGAAGCTTGGTATTCCGATGTTCAGGTACCTAGTAACTTCCTTCAAGTGTCGTCCAAAAGGTGTGTCTTCATCCGGTTGTGCAAACTTGTTCCTTGAGTCCGTCATCTATAGAGTAGAAGATGGAGAGAGTCAGAAATGAGTAGAGAAGAGTGACCTATGGCTTTTCTTAGTGGTCGTGTCTTACAGTCAGCGTGTGCTCTGATACCATCTTTGTAGCGACCCGACCCGAATGGATCGAAGTCTCTGTGCATAAGTGTCATCCCTGGATCGGTAATGCTGACACACACAGTACTTGAAGGATTTATAATAGAGTGCAATCACACACTTATTACATCGAATGTCTCAAAAGAGAACTTAATACAATAATATGGCTTAAGGCCATCTAAATACGATAACTGCGGAAGCATCGAAGGTAAGTGAGTCCATCAACTCCAATGGCATAGCTAAGTGCACGACAATGACCTAGCGCACCTTACTCTTCGTCTGAAAAGTCTGCAACATGATATGTTGCAGCCCGAAACGGGTCAGCACATGGAATATGCTGGCAAGATAACACTATAGAGCAATGAACAAAGTAAATGCTATCACTATATGCATATGTGGCTGGTGGAGGCTCTATGGTTATCATGATTTTGCGAAAAGCTAATTTTTTCCTACAACAAAGGAATATATTTTATTTACTACTGAGTTTGTTGAAAACATTGAGAAGGTAACCCCAACCCAATCCCAATTAAAAGTTAATTAGCAACCCAGCAACATTAATTAAGAGTGATGAGATCAACATGATAATCCAAGAACCAGATACTCAAGATGTCCATAACCAGGGACACGGCTAATCATGATTAGTTTGTACACTCTGCAGAGGTTTGCGCACTTTTCCCCACAAGACTCGATCTCTTCCGTTGGATTTCTCGCACTACATGGTGTTTGAGAAACGGATGACCGAGACACAGTCTTTCAGAAGCATTAACTCTAACCCTGGGTAGACAGTACCAACCTACATCCCCTACATCTGCTAGCGTACCACTGGAAGAGGTCATGCAACATACTCAACTATGCTAGAGCCCATAATAGCTTGTGGCTGCACATGGAAGTTTCTAGCATGAATAATCTTATGATCCCTTTGAGCCTGGGTGACGAACCAAATGGACAGCACTGGTATATCCCCAGGTGCCTGCAACCAATCCACCCAGATGTGTGTTTAAGTAGCCACCTTAAGTTAACCATTAATTAACAATCTCACATCTGTCATGGATACACTCAAACCCAATCCACGTCTACGAGCATAGCATGGCAATATAAGCATAGCGTAGAAGTAACTCCCAAGGTTTGATAATAAAAGGGCAATAGGTTCTACCTCATCATCTACTTCCCAATACCCACAAGTTAATCACATCCTAATCATGCAGTGTTTGAGGATTGTAACTAATGCATAAAAACTGGGTAATGAAGGGATATGATCAAAGTGTTACTTGCCTTGCTGACGATCTGCAAACCCTAGAGACTCGTAGTAGCACGCTTCGCACTCCGGGAATTCTATCGCAAACAAACAATAGCATACATAAGCACTCAAGCATAGATGCAAGGGTAAAACTCAGATGAGAAAGATCAAATCTGAAAGTTCAACTGAAAAGCTTCGATTTGCAAAAAGAATCAAATGAATCGGAGCTACGGAACTGAAACTACGGTCAAAAGAACTTTGAACTCAAAACTGCTTGAAACCAAATTTTAAATTGTTAAAATCATGTTTAAGTTGATTAAACAGAAGGAGGGGTTCGAGACGAAGATTTTGGCGTTGGTTTCACTGGATTTGGACAAACGGTTTAGAAACGGCGAGGGTTTGAAGATCAGGGGCTAATCTGCGATAAAAATAATCACGGATAGATCCCTGGCCGAAAATAAAATAAAAAGGAAAATCTATCGGACGAACGTCCGCTAACAGAGACGAACGGACAAACGCGTTCGTTTAAAACGAACTAACGAGCGGGTGCTTGCTAAATAACGAAACCGAAGAAAAACCGAACCGATCTAATAAAAAAACAAACTAGGGTTTTAAAAAAAACCGGCGGTTTTACCTAAAACCGAAAAACAACTGGGACGGCGAGATCCGACGGCGGCGGCTCGGATTCCGGCGAGGCGGCCGGCGAACGGCGAGGCGGCGGGCTCCGCGGGCGGCGGGGCAGGCGGCGCGCGGCGGCGAGCGGCGAGGCGGCGACGGTGGCTGCGGCTGCTGCTGCTGTTGGTGGCGGCGATGGCGGGGCTGGGTGGAGGAGAGGGGGGGGCGGCTCCGGCTTTAAAGGCCCGGGGGGGCGGTGTGGCTTGCGGGAGGGGGCGGCGCCGGCGGCTCGGGGTCGGACTCCCCGAGTCCGTCGCGAGCACGACGACGGGAGGCGGCGCGGCTTGGCTCGGCTGGGCCTTCGGCCAAGTCGGGCGAAACTTTTTTTTTAAATAAAATTCCGTCGAAAGAAAAACCTAATAAAAAAATTCTAAAAAATGCCAAAAACAATTTTCACCGTCTAAATAAAATATTTAGAACAAAGTGAACATTTTCTTGGCCTAAAATGCACTTTTTTAAAAATGCATATTTTTCCTAATTCAAATAAAATAGCAATAAAAATCCAAATAAAATATTTATTTGATTTTAACATTTTTCCTCCAATATTTCTTTTATTTTGGAGAAGTCATTTTATCTCCTCTCTTTTATTTTTGATATTGGAAATATTTTGGGGAGAAAAATTATTAAAACCAAAATGATCCTCTTTTCAAATTTGAGAAAATTCAAATATGAAAATAAATGAAATCCCCAACTCTCTCCGTGGGTCCTTGAGTTGCTTAAGATTTCTAGGATCACAAATGAAATGCAAATAAAATAATATATGCATATGATGACCTATGTATAACATTCCAAATTGAAAATTTGGGATGTTACACGGATGCTTGCTAGGGGTCCAATCATAAGTGCATATGATCCAAGTAGAGAAAGTATGTTAGCTCATGCCTCTCCCTCATATAAAATTACAAGAATGATTACCGATACTTGTTATCGATTGCCTAGGGACAAATGACTTTCTTGTTGACAAAAGCTATCCACTTTTATTACCTTGCAATTTATTTGTAGTTTTATTCTCGCAAAGTACTCGTAGTTTTATTCTTGCAAAATAGTTTCATACTTGTTTTAGGTAAAGCAAACATCAAGTGTGCGTAGAGTTGTATCGGTGGTCGATAGAACTTGAGGGAATATTTGTTCTACCTTTAGCTCCTCGTTGGGTTCGACACTCTTATTTATAGAAAGAGGCTACAAACGATCCCCTATACTTGTGGGTTATCAACCACCACGCGGGAATAGATATGGGCACTCGGTGTCGTATGTATCAGCCGAAGCTCTTCAGACGTCAACGACCAAGTGGTGCGCGCCAGGTTGGACTGTGTAAGCCTACGCTTGTATAAGGGGGCTAGGTCTGCTCACGGGCCGCATACGCAACATGCAGGAGTGCAAAGGGCGATGGGCCCAAGACCCCTGCTTGCTTAGGATGTAGACCGGCGTGCTGGCATCTCTGTTGAGCCTAGTTAGGGCTACGATGTGTTGATCTTCTGAGGCCGGGCATGACCCAGGAAAGTGCGTCCGGCCAACGTGATCGAGCGTGTTGGGTAATGTGGTGCACCCCTGCAGGGAAGTTTATCTATTCGAATAGTTGTGTCCACGGTAACAGGACGACTTGGAGTTGTATCCCGATCTATACACTAGAACTGGATATTGAGATGATTATTGGATATGATGGCTTCGGGATTGCTTTCTCGCAGGGAGTCGTGAAAGGATCTCTGGGCGTTAATGTTACAACATGCTTGCTAATTATAGTATGCTATTCTGTACTCTCCTAAATGCTACAAGATGCTTGAAGATGCTAGTCTTTGATAGGCTAGGCTTTTCCTCTTCTATTCTGGCATTCTGCAGTTCAGTCCACAGATACAACCCTTTCCTTTGATACTGATGCATACTTAGTTTAGATCTGATGTAAGTCTTGCGAGTACTTTGGATGAGTACTCACAGTTGCTTTGCTACCTCTTTTCCCCTATACCCGATTGCTGCGATCAGATGAGGGATCCCAAGAGCCAGATGCTACCACCGACGACTACTACTACTACCCTGAGGGTGCCTACTACTACGTGGAGGCCGCCGACGACCAGGAGTAGTTAGGAGGCTCCCAGGTAGGAGGCCTTGCCTTTTCGATCGTTGTTGCTTTTGTACTAGCCTTCTTAAGGTAGACTTGTTTAACTTATGTCTGTACTCAGATATTGTTGCTTCCGCTGACTTGTTTGTATTCGAGCTTATGTATTCGAGCCTTCGAGGCCCCTGGCTTGTAATATAAAGCTTGTATGACTTTAATTTGTGTCTAGAGTTGTGTTGTGATATCTTCCCGTGAGCCCTTGATCTTGATCTTACATGTTTGCGTGTATGATTAGTGTATGATTGAATCGGGGGCATCACAAGTTGGTATCAGAGCCGACTGCCTGTAGGTAGCCCCCTTTCCAACTCCTTGGCCGAAGTTGAGTCTAGTCTTTAGAAAACTTTTACTAACATTGCTGTGTGGCTTACGAGCCCACATCACAAATGGGTTGTATTAGAATCTTTTATTCCTCGTCCTTACTCTAGGATTCTGTTCTCTCTTCTATTCGGGTTAAAGATTTTGCTAACTCTAACTTAGGTTCTTGTAACTACTTCCTCCCGGAGAGCCCCTCATTCCAGATGATCGCCTGCTTCACCAGAAGATTCTGAATATACTCTTCGATGTTCTCCCGAGAATTTGTACTCATCGCTTTTGTGATTCCCTTCCACCGTCAACCCCTATCGTTATCTACATACACCTGTCGTTCATACTTCAATTCCCAATTGCTCTTGTTATTACAAGATACATCGAATTATTTTCCGACCTTTAAGAATCCCTTGTGCCACTGCATTGCAGTTCCTTGCCGCATGAATGCCCCTACGAATAATTCTTCACACTTATCGAGGATCTGTTCATTCGTAGTTGTTCATGTGATTCACAAGTTACTTTGAAATACTATCCGATCTTCCGATAGTCCTCCGCCAACTATTGCTCTGCAAATACTTACTTGCTTGCATTATGGTTAATTCCATATGTCTAGCAATATTCATTAAAATCCTTTGTGATTGTCATTCTGATCCTATTGATTCAACATGTGTGTGAATGCACGCAACCATTAGTTGCTCCCTGGAAATTGTCCTTCAGGCTCATACGTCATTCCAGATATGAGCTGGTTCCCGACCAATCAAACTGCCGTCGATTGTACCCCTAAGTCTATTCAATTTATCCATCCTTAATCAGAGCGTTTGCTTCTGATCCCTTGATCTAGAAATAATAATTTCTTTTAATTAAAGGATCGAATTATTCAGATGTTTCTATAATTCTATGCCTTTGCATTCTTTCTTCCTCTGGTTGAGTATCGATACTCACATCAGCTCCGTTGTGGATCGCCAGATCCATTGTTGGATTATTAACCAACAGTGTCCTTCATATTTAATCACCTTGTGAGTTTTTTCCTAATACATAATGCCTTTGGTAAATTGTATCCTCTCCTTTTGTGAACCATGCTATGCATTAGAGCTTGTGTTCATTACTCCTGAAGTTCGTGGTATATGTTCCTAAGATGCCCCGATGGGTTGAACCAATGCCTTCCCTGATCTGTGTGAACCCGGAAACATCTATGGGTCATACTCTATTGGTGTTACGCCGGGTAAAAACTTTAAACACTAATGCCATTTTCAAAACGAGAAGTGAATGTAAGGTTGTGCTTTGGAGAAGTGGGAGTCGACCTTGAACTTTGTGTTCATGCCCATGGACCCGATGTGGAACTTATCATGGAAGCTTCTTGTAATAATAATAATCCCCTTGTTGAAGTTCATCTTGTATCTATGCTTGGTCCTTTGCAACCGTGGTTCCGACCATGATTGTTTTTCTTTGATTCCATTTCTCGGACAAATTAAAGCGCTTGTCTTCTGCAGATCAATACGCATGCCCAACTTCGATTCTGCTCTACCTTTGAGTATTACCCTTGGTATCACGAGGATATCACAAAACTATATAACTTCTTATGAGTTCTTCATCAAATATTATTTCTCACCGATCCCAATTTTCCCTGGATTCTGAGTTTTTAGACACCCAAGGACACTGATAACTGAATCGAGTCCGCACTGCGATTGAACAACTCTTAGTCATCTACATTGCTTACGAGTTTGTACTCTATCATGCCAGTCCCAACTGATTGGCTACATCATCATCGTCATGCTAAAGCTTGACCGTGCTACCTATGTCCTTCATTCCCGAAACACAATCCCGATAGTACGCTAAGCTATGTCAAACTTTCAACATCATATTGTTTGTCTTGAAAGGCAATTGCGATTCTGAGCTTGCAATCTTGTTCGTGGTTCCGATAACCTTTCGCTTCATCATTCCTTTTGCTTGATGTCGTCGATGACCGATTACATCTTCATGAAACTTCTCGACAAATGTGTCATGATCATCATTAACATTTTGAACTCTTCGAGGATATCAATCAAATTCCTGATGATAAATACCATCATTGCCCCTCGATGAATTGTGTTATCATCGACACCATTATTGCCTTCCCTCCAACACAAACCTGTTCATGTTATGGAGCTCCTTGCTATCCAGCTTATGTTATGTTCTACCTTGGAGTATTACCATCTTTTACATCAAGGATGTTCTGAGAATTGCACCACCTCTTAAGAATTCTTGGTATAGCAATACTTCTCCCCATCTCTGTTCATATCTTGGTCCCCGAGTTGTTTCTACCCGGAAAACCGACAATTGAACTAGGATGTGTGAATTCAAAACTTCCAGCAACCCTGTTGCTTACAAGTGAATGGTCGATAGTTTTATTCTATGTCTTTTGGTTATTGAATCAACATTCTAACATTGATCGTGTTACTCGGTCCATATTTCCAGGTGCATTTTTGTTCAATGTTTAATTGTGGATGTTCTCCTTGAACATACTTCATTATATACTTTGGTGTGTCCAATGCTATCATCTTGTTCACTTAAATTGTAGAAATCCTTGTTTATGGAAATCTCGATGAATTGTTGCTAAGCTCGTTGGCCACATGCTCATTTTTTCCTTGTTGAAATTGTATGACTTATTTCATAAGTTGTTTCCGATGGATCCTTCGTGTATCCAAAGTCTGACCTTTACTTGATGACCATGTCAATGCTATCTCAAAGCATGTCTGTGATACTTCGATCATGAACAAGAACATTGGAAGCGCAATGCTAAATTTTCTTGTTTAATTATCCAAAGACCATTGTATGGGTAAACCTCATAAATTCCTTGTCCCTTTGTCTAAATGGTTTCGTACTTGGAGCCCTATCATGCATATCATGCTCTGCCTTTCCTTGGGAAAGATATACTCTTGATACTCGGGTATAAACACATTTTCCTTTCTGTTGGTCTGATTAATGTACTAATCATATTTTCTCTTCCATTGTTTTGTTTAACCTTTCCTGTAATCTAACTTATCTGAGCAGAGATAATTCCCTGCTTAGGTAAACACCTCGGAGTACAACTCTGTCAGTAAAACCCTGTTACTATTGTTGATGACATTTCGGTAACCACCGATGGACGAGAACTTTGCCTTTTGGTCCGCCTCGTTTCAACGAGCAGGAAAATGGTTCTCTTCGTCCCTCGCCCTTGGTACAACGCTGTTGCTGACATAACTGACAGGATATCCCCTGACATGCCTTGCTATCATGACCGTGCAAGATGTCAGCGCCCTTTCTACCTTCAACCCACATGGTGGGCCCATAACCCACAGTTCCACAGGATCGAAACCTGACTCTCCTGTACACCCCTGTTTCCAAAAGTTATTCCTCATGCTTGGCTTCATATGTAGATCACGAACCACCTTCCTAGAGATGATCTACTCTAGTATCAAACGCAATACTTATTCCGTTGCTCTAAACCCCCTTCACAGTCTACTTCAGGCATCGAAGGATTGCTTACCCATTTGGACCTTTCGTACCCTCTTATAATGCTCTCGATGTGTCTCAAGTAATCAACTCGAGAGATACTTTATGCTTCTTCCCTAGAGTTAACTGTCCGATGCTCAAGTTTGTTTAAATCCGCCCTTATAGAGTTTCCACCTGTTAACCTTTCGTAAGTGCGGTAAAGATCCAGAAGGAAGAACGACAACTTCATCATGATGCATTGTTGCAGAGAAGTGAAGACATCAACAAAGGAATCAGAAGAGCAACCAAGAACGAGAAGATCCGCTAGAATTTCGTAACCAGAACTTTTCCCCTTACTCCACCTCTTAAATATCGGGACGAGATTTCTTGTAGTGGAGGAGATTCATAACACTCCGAGAATCATGCTACAGTAATCGCATGCCTAATGATGCCATGTCATCATAATTAAGTTGCTTATCCTCACTTTGTTTCAAATCAAAGTCAAATTCAAATTTAAATTGCGAGTGAAATTATTATTTCTTCGAATAGTAAAACTAAAATGTTCGCATTATTCTAAAAATTCCCCTGATCATTGTCATGTTGAAACCAACTTCATTTGACTCACAAATAAATTCCTAGTAATTTAATAAATGGTCCAACAGCAAATAAAATGGCCTTTTAAAAAATAAACAATTATTTATGTAACTCCAATTGCCTCCAAACTTTGTGTACTTGTTGAAAATATAGCCTAGTATTTATGTGCCAATTTTCATACTAAACTAAAATCATCTAATAGTAAATGAAAATACAAAGCAGAAATAAAAGAAAGAAACAGAAAAAGAAAAGGAGAAAAGACTACAGTACACTGTGCACTTGAGCCCACTGGCTACAGTACCGACTCAGCCCACCATCCCTGTCCTCTTCTTGTTCTGTTCATCAGGGGCTGGCTGGACGAGCCTGCGGCGTCCATGCCGCCAATTGGCATGCGTCGGCCATCCTTCCTCCCCCACGACGCCAACTTGACACCCCCGAGCCCCCTCGTCGAACCCTAGCTTGCCATTCCCTTCCCCTCGCGCAGTTTTTCTTCCTCCCGGCCACATGCTGAAGCTCCGTCGCCATGGCCTTCGCAAACCTCGCGCCCACCGTCGTCCCCGCCACCGAGGACTACACCAGGAGCTCCGACGACCTCGTCCATTTCAACTGCAAGCGTCAAATCGAGCTCATCACCCCTCCGTCGAGCGGATCGACATCGTCTTCAACCTCAGTGCCACTGTCGACCATCGTCGGATTCGTCGCTTCTGCTGCTCCTAACCTGTCGTGGGGCCCTCATGCGCCTTTGCTGTGAGCGCCCGCGGCTGCCCCTGCTACTCCGCTCTGCCGCATCCCGGCCTGGCCCGCGCCCGCGTGCTGCACTTGCCGCCGCTGCAGCCGGCCACACCCCGGCCGCCTCCCCCCCATTGCCTGCAGCTCCGAGCCGGCCAGCGCTTCGCCACCCGCACCTGCCCCTTGCGCCGGTCGCCTTCGCCCACTGGCCCCGCTCTCGCTGCTCACCTCGCCGCCGCCTGCAGCTATGGTTGACTCGCGCCGTCACCGCCGCTGCCCACTACACAGCCGCCGGCCCCCTCCTGCGCCTGTCCCTGCTCCCCTGCGGCCGCCCTCACACGTCCTCTCCCGTGCAAGCCGATGACTCTGGCCGCCGGTGCCTCCAGCGCCCGTGTGTGCTAGGCCTCTCCGGCTGGCTGGCTCCCTGCACATGGGGCTGGCCCTATTAGTTAGGCCTAATTAAAAGTTAGAAAAATTAGTGTAGGTTAGTTAGTACTAATGGCATGTGGCCCCTGTATTAGCTTAACCCTCCTTTTTAATACATTGTCTATGACAAGTGGGTCCACTGCTAAATTAATCTAAAGAAATAAATCTGTTGACATATCAGTCAATGACAGACGGGACCCACATCACTCTTCACATTTGACCAGTCAACTGTTGACTGCTGAGTCAACAGTTGACCTGGCCCCACCTGTCAGCCCCTCTGTCCTCTTTGCTGGGTACATTTTTGGGTGTGTCTAGCCATTTCTGTTTAATATATTTTTGAAATTAAACAAATCCAGAAATTTTGGAAAATCATTTAAACTTTAATAAATCATACTCCCTTCATCCCAAAATTCTTGTCTTAGATTTGTCTAGATACGCATCCGTATCTAGACAAATCTAAGACAAGAATTTTGGGACGGGTGTTAGATACATCTGTATCTAGACAAATCTAAGACAAGAATTTTGGGACGGAGGGAGTATAAAATAATCCGTAACTCGGATGAAAATAATTTATAAATGAAAGTTGCTCAGAAAAATATGACGAATCCGAATTTGCCATCCGTTCATCTGTCACATGTCTCTAGCATAGCAAACCTGGATCCGTCCCCTCTGATTCATCTGTCCGAAAAATGCCAAACGCTGGGAAAACTTTCCCGGATGTTTTCCCTCTCCGTTTGTAACATGCATCACTGCATTGTGTCACCCCTAGCACTACGTATTGCCATGTCTTTGCATTGTGATGCTTTTGATTGCTGTTATTTATTGCGTTCCCCCTCCGTTAATTCTTTTCCGGTAGACCCCGAGAGTGCTGTGATCTGATGACCGACTACTTCACCGTCGAGGGTCCGTATCTGTCTGCCGAGCAACCAAGCAAGCAAACCCCCCCTTGATCATTCCGATATCGCCCATTCCATTCTCTCTCATGCTTGCATTAGATTTTGCTACTGTACTTGTTTGCTCCTATTCTGATGCATAGCCTATTTTTGTAACCTGCAATTGTTACCTTACTTGCTTATCCTAAACTGCTTAGTATAGGTTGGTTAGTGATCCACCAGTGACCCCTCACCTTGTCCCAGTTGCCCCCGCTTGATGACCGATGAATCGATCAACGTGATCGACGTCCAGAGCCTGACACAGCACATCACCTTCCCCCCTTTAGTTGTACGACTCTGTAGAGCTACTATCGAGTGCAGAGGGTGATAACTCGTAACACACTCCTGATGATAACTCCATAGTGTAGCTATTCAGTCGTGGTCATCGAGGGTGGTTCCTCCTTCAGCACTCTCGATATGACTCTGTCGTGCAACACCTCAAGCGTGAACCTCGAGGGTGATTCCTCCTAGTTCACCTTGATGATTACATCAAGTGGAATCCATTGAGGGTGATTTCTCGGATTCCCACTTGGTGTTTTGGACACACAGATAGTTTGACTTTACCACAGAACCATGTTGAAGTCGGGTCGGCCCTGAGGGGTACCTGCGAGTTGATGTGTAGTCGGGTTGACCTGGAGGGTACCCGCGAGATTTCTACGTGGCACGACCGGCATTCGGGGCCCTTGACGTAAATCCATGAGACGGGGCGACGGGGTCACATGATCGTGAGTCTCTGCTCGTTACCGTGCGCTCCCAAGACACTAATGAGATTGGGTATTTGATCTGAGTTGGCCACTGGCCTATACGCACTAACCACCACGCGGGAACAGATATGGGCACTCGGCGTCGTATGTATCAGCCGAAGCTCTTCAGACATCAGCGACTGAGTGGCGCGCGCTGGGTTGGACTGTGTAAAACTGCGCTTGTATAAGGGGGCTAGGTCTGCTCGCCGGCCGCGTACTCAACATGCTGGAGTGCAAAGGTCGATGGGCTGAAGACGCCTGCGCGCTTAGGATGTAGACCAGCGTGCTGGCCTCTCTGTTGAGCCTAGGTCGGGCTACAACATGTTGATCTTCTGAGGCTGGGCATCACCAAGGAAAGTGTGTCCGGCCAACATGATCATGCGTGTTGGGTAATGTGGTGCACCCCTGTAGGGAAGTTTATCTATTCGAATAGCCGTGTCCACGGTAACAGGATGACTTTGAGTTGTATCCCGATCTATACAACTAGAACTGGATATTGAGATGATTACTGGA
Source organism: Thinopyrum elongatum (assembly GCA_011799875.1). Lineage (NCBI taxonomy): Eukaryota > Viridiplantae > Streptophyta > Magnoliopsida > Poales > Poaceae > Thinopyrum > Thinopyrum elongatum. The sequence goes on along the minus strand of CM022299.1, from coordinate 331,095,332 downwards.
TATGATGGCTTCAGGATTGCTTTCACAGGGAGTCGGGAAAGGATCTCTGGGCGTTAATGTTACAACATGCTTGCTAATTATAATATGCTATTCTGTACTCTCCTAAATGCTGCAAGATGCTTGAAGATGCTAGTCTTCGATAGGCTAGGCTTTTCCCCTTCTCTTCTGGCATTCTGCAGTTCAGTCCACAGATACAGCCCTTTCCTTTGATACCGATGCATACTTAGTTCAGATCTGATGTAAGTCTTGCGAGTAATTTGGATGTGTACTCACGGTTGCTTTGCTACCTCTTTTCCCCTATACCCGATTGCTGCGATCAGATGACGAATCTTAGGAGCCAGATGCTACCACCGACGACTACTACTAGCCCGAGGGTGCCTACTACTACGTGGAGGCCACCGGCGACCAGGAGTAGTTAGGAGGCTCCTAGGCAGGAGGCCTTGCCTTTTCGATCGTTGTTGCTTTTGTGCTAGCCTTCTTAAGGCAGACTTGTTTAACTTATGTCTGTACTCAGATATTGTTGCTTCCGCTGACTCGTTTGTATTCAAGCTTATGTATTCGAGCCCTCGAGGCCCCTAGCTTGTAATATAAAGCTTTGATGACTTTAATTTGTGTCTAGATTTGTGTTCTGATATCTTCCCATGAGTCCCTGATCTTGATCGTACACGTTTGCGTGTATGATTAGTGTACGATTGAATCAGGGGCGTCACACTGCTCTCCGTGGTTCAAGGCTGGAGCATGACCCGGGATTGATCCCATGAACCGAGGCCGTTGCCTAGCAATGTGGTCATTGACGACCAATGCAGCCACCACAAGCCCTTCGTTATCCGAGGACGAATCATCCGATGAACAAATGAAGTTGTGAAAGAAATACGCATCCCTACTATCCATGGTACGTTGAGAGCAAAGGGTCGAACACCTTGCGGTCTTGGCGGAGACACGGCCGAAAAGAGCACCTCGACCTCCCCTCGCAGGCAGCAAAGCAAGGTTGGCATTGGCGGGGCGGGGGGGGAGGGCTGCTAGAAGTTGTTGGGGTCGATGGGTGGCGCCGCCGGGCGTAGCTTCTCTCGCACCGGCAACAAAGAACCACGAACGCTGGCAAAAAGCTCCTCTGAAATGCGGGCATGGGCCGGCTATGGCATGGCGTGGTCATGGTTCGAACGGCCTTGCAGGAAAGCGATGCGGCCGGGAAAATGTGGTACAGATGGGGTGGCGGCAGCGGTGGCGGGGTCCAGAGGGCGGAGGGAGGGCAGAGGAAGAGAAAAGTGGGTTGTGTCCCCGACGGGTGGGCTAGGGGGGGCAAGGGCATGCGTCCCGCCCGTTCGCGCGTGTCCGTTGCGACACAAACGCGGCCCAAAGTTGGGCCGGAAACGGGTCAAAAGCGGACGAAAAATGAACGTTTGTCCATTCACACCCGCGCGTTGGGCTGTGTTTTATGTCCGTTTACCCCCAAACGGACGTGGCCGGACCATTTGGGGTCGTGCGTTGTAGTTGGCCTAAATTTGCTTGGACATCCGTCCACAGACAGGTGACCAGTTCACGGATACGGCCACGGGAGCCGGCCATTCAATGTTGTCTGCATACATTTCAGCTGGTTTTCAATTAACCTGACGAAATTCATGCAAACAAGGCAGATTTCATCCAAGTTCGGATAGAAAATAGCACAAATCATCCATACATAACATGCAAATAAGTCTAGTACAATAATAGTTCAAATTTAACAAGTTTTTCATGAACCGATCTTGTCGTCCCACATATACTACCCCTTCAGCTTCATCCAATAGTGCATGTGCGTAAAAACTTGCTATCGATCTAGTAAACTTAGCCAAATGCTTAGGGACAATTCCGCAAATCCTACCACCACTTTTCCACACTCGCTATACTAATTTAATTGTACTTTTGTTAGAACATCACCTAACTTTTATTTTCACATTCTTTATTATCTTGCTAACCTATCCCTTTACACCTACAAAGTACTTCTAGTTTCATACTTGTTCTTGGTAAAGTAAATGTTAAGTGTGCATAGAGTTGTATCGGTGGTCGATAAAACTTGAAGAGAATATAAATTCTACCTTTAGCTCCTCATTGGGTTCGACACTCTTATTTATCGAAAAAGCTACAATTGATCCCCTATACTTGTGGATTATTACTTGCTGCCACTGCTCTGCTGGTGGCTCGATCCCTCATCGATTACAGGAAGGAGGCACTCCCTCATATCAATGATCCACCTATGCATCTCGTAGCATGTGTACACGTTCTTGGCCGTGAACTTGAGGTGAGCTTCATCTAGTTTCCGCATCCAGGCCCCGTGCCAGGATGCGGGATTTTTCTTGGCATCCTCCTTCATCTTTTCGTAGTAGGGATCGATGCTGGCCGAGGCGAGTTCAACCAGGGAGTCCTTCTTTGTGCTGCCCCAGACCCTATAGTGGCCATGGATTTCGACAAGCTTCTAGTAGGCCAAGCCCGAAACCTGGAGCGCTTTTACATCATCGGTGGTTTGTACCGTACCAAACTTGTAGTCGGTGCTATTGACAAACCTGGCGAAACGGTCGCAAGGCTCTGTGGCCAGGCAGTAGTGGTAGATGAGGATGCGATGGCGCACACACAACTGGGCAAGGCAACCTTCTGATCTATCGCGGGTTGACCGATAGTGTACTGGAGGTCGATGCCAATCACTTTGTATTTGTCCTGAGCAAGCAAGTGCTCCATGGTGTGGATGTAGTCCTCCACCATGGCTGGGTTGATGGTGTACACCATCGAGAGATCCTTCTTCCTCATGTGGATCTCCACTTGATGCACGCCGAACTCCATTGGAGCACCGCTAGATATCCTCTCTGTATGTGTCGTCGTTATGTTGTGGGGCGCGATCGAAAGGTTGAAGAGACTAAGGTTATAATGGCCGCGGGAATTAATGGGGAAGCCGGACGGCCTGGAATATCGGCACGCCCGGATGGCAGTTTTTGCAGCACGTAACTACATCGCGCCACACGTAACTGCATCGTGACGACGTGCGTGGTGCAACCTCATGCATATGGAGCCCCCAACTGATCGTGCGCCGACCCCAACCGCTGGCATAGTGCGCGCGAAGGATGCGAGAGCAGAGCGTGCAGAGGGACGCGAGCAGAGCGCTCCGTGATGACCCACAAGTATAAGGGATCAATCGTAGTCCTTTGAATAAGTAAGAGTGTCGAACTCAACGAGGAGCAGAAGGAAATGACAAGAGATTTTCAGCAAGGTAATGTCTGCACACACTGGAATTGTCGGTAATAGATAGTTTGGTAGCAAGATAATTTGTAACAAGTGACAAGTAACAATAGTAGAAATAGGTGCAGCAAGGTAGCCCAATCCTTTTTGTAGCAAAGGACAAGCCAGAACTTTCTCCTATAGGAAGTAAAACATTCTTGAGGACACACGGAAATTTCATTAGTCACTTTCATCATGTTTGTTTGATTCACGTTCGCTACTTTGATAATTTGATATGTGGGTGGACCGGTGCTTGGGTGCTGTTCTTACTTGAACAAGCCTCCCACTTATGATTACCCCCTCTCGCAAGCATCCGCAACTACGAAAGAAGAATTAAGATAAATTTAACCATAGCATGAAACATATGGATCCAAATCAGCCCCTTACGGAATAGCGCATAAACTAGGGTTTAAGCTTCTGTCACTCTAGCAACCCATCATCTAATTACTACTCCACAATGCATTCCCTTAGGCCCAAAAATGGTGAAGTGTCATGTAGTAGACGTTCACATAACACCACTAAGGGAATCACAACATACACATCATCAAAATATTGAACGAATACCAAATTCACATGATTACTTATGACAAGACTTCTCCCATGTCCTCAAGAACAAAAGAAACTACTCACAAATCATATTAATGCTCAAGACCAGAGGGGTATTGAATAGCATAATGGATCTGAACATATAATCTTCCACCAAATAAACCAACTAGCATCAACTACAAGATGTAATCAACACTACTAGCAACCCGCAGGTACCAATATGAGGTTGTGATGCAAAGATTGAATACAAGAGATGAACTAGGGTTTGAGATGAGATGGTGCTGGTGAAGATGTTGATGAAGATTGATCCTCCCACGATGAGAGGATCGTTGGTGATGAAGATGGCTCCGATTTCCCCCTCCCAGAGGGAAGTTTCCCTGGGGGAATCACTCCGCCGGAGAGCAAAAGTGCTCCTGCCCAGGTTCCGCCTCAAGATGGCGGCGCTTCGTCCCGAAAGCTCTCTCTTTATTTTTTCTAGGATAATTGGGGTTATATACCAGAAGATGGGCCTCGGAGGCCTTCCAGGCTCACCACAAGCTCGGGGGGCGCGCCCAGGGGGGTAGGGAGCACCCCCAGGCTTGTGGCTGCCTGGTGGGTCCCCCTCTGGTATTTATTTCACCAATATTTTTAATATATTCCAAAATATTTCTCTGTCAATTTTCAGCTCATTTGGAGATGTTCAGTAGAGTAGCCTCCGATATAGCCCCTTTCTGGTCCAAAATTCCAGCTGCAGGCAATCTCCCTCTTCATATTATTCTTGCAAAATAAGAGAGAAAAGACATAAGAATTGTATTATAAAGTGAAATAACACTCCATAATGCAATAAATATCAACATGAAAACATGATGCAAATGGACGTATCAACTCCCCCAAGCTTATACCTCACTTGTCCTCGAGCGAAAGCCGATATCGATAATCATGACCACATGTTTAGAGATAGAGGTGTCGATAAAAATGAAAATACAGACATGAAAGCATCATGGTCATTAACATAACAACAATATATCATCATAAAACTTCTCATGCCAGAGTAACAATCCATTCACACACTAAAGTATGGAACATAAACTCTATTGGAAACTAACAAACTATGTTTTCAATCATTGAAACAATCACAATCCATCGTATTTTCAGAAAGGGTCTATGTAAGAGCTTTGTTTAGCAAGTTCACATACTCAACCATCATTTAGTCTTCTATGATTGCTGACACTCAAAGCGTATTTATAGAGCAACAGTTTTAGTCTGACACATAGAAAGATAGGGGCTTATAGTTCCGCCTCCCAACTTATTTACCTCAAGGGTAATGTCAACAATAATAACCCATGATCACCTACATCCAACTGGATATATATGTCTGGATCTATCTACCACATGATGCTTGCCACTAAAGAGTACATAGAGAGGAATAAGGATTAACACTAATGACTCTTGCATAAAATTAAATACATGAAAGTAAAAGATAGGCCCTTCACAGAGGGAAGCAGAGGTTGTCATGCACTTTTTGTTTTTAGATGTGCAAGCTCTTATTTTAAAGGAACATCATGTTATATTGCCCCTTGTGATAGCAACCTTTATTATGCAGTCCGTCGCTTTTATTTCTTTATCATCACAAGTTCGTAGAACACTTATTTTCCCTTACAATAAAAGATCATACATATTTAGAAGCAATTTTTATTGCCTTATGCACCGATGACAACTTACTTGAAGGATCTTATTCAATCCCTAGGTAGATATAGTGGGCTCTCATGACATGAAACTGGGTTTAAGGGTTTTGGATGCACAAGTAGTATCTCTACTTGGTGCGAATTTTTGGCTAGCAAAAGATCCTAGACAAGCACCACATGTTAGAAGATCCATAACAATATAACTTCTATGTGAATGTAAACAACCATAACTCATTACGTTGTCTTCCTTGTCCAACATCAACTAATTGATATAGAATATTTGATGGGGGCTCACAATCATGAAAGATTTCCAAGATAGTATATTTATATGTGAGACCTCTCTTTCTTTACTACCTTTTCATGGATTGCACCAATGACCAATGCTATGCTTGTTAACTTCCAACAAATTTTACCAACTATACTTCTTTTATGTGAAGTTATTACTCCCAATGGGAGTAGCACATGATCTTTTATTCTTTCATTTTCCATTGCCAAGACTGAAACAAGAAAGCAAAGCAAAACTCAAACTACTCTTTATTATATATCTCACACACGGTTACATAGATAGATAGATCACTAAGCAAACACTGGAAAATAGATCATACTAACACTTTATTCTACTAAATCATGAAATAACTAAGGATCGAGCTAAGATAGATAATGATGATAAAAGTGATGGTGATACGATATCAGGGCAGCACCCCAAGCTTGGCATAAGCCAAGGGGAGTGCCCATACCCATGTACTCAATTTTCTTTCTTTGATGATGAAGTGGTGGGCTTGTCCTCCGGCTTCCATGGCATTGGTTCTCCATCGTAAAAGGATGCATGACTCTCCGGGGTCCTAAAATTTGCAGCTAAACTCATACCTTTAAATGTTGCCTCAAACTCAAAATTTCCTGACGTCTACTATTATTACCAAATGTTTCAATAACAAGTGAATAATTCATAGGCATTTCCTGACGTCTACTAATATTACCAATTCTTTGACATTCATCACATGATAAGACAAACTTACATGCATCCTTGAAGAGAGTAGGACAATAGAAACCAGATTGTAATACCTTATGCGCAGTTTTGTCTCCAGCATGGTGTCCTCCGTAGGCCTCGGAGTGACACTTCCGAAGGATTTGTTCCTGTTCATGCTCAGGTACACAATGTCTAATAATACCATCTACTCCTTTATAAATATGTGGGTCATCCCAAAAGTAATGCCTCAAATCAAAGAAGAACTTTTTCTTTTGTTGGTATGTGAAACTAGGTGGTAAATGTTTAGCAACAAAGTAATTAGCATAGTCTTCATACCAAGGAGTGTTACGTGAAGCATTTATAACAGCTAGCTGCTCATTAGGAAAACTATCATCAATAGGAAGTGGGTCATCAAGAATATTCTCTAGTCTAGACAAGTTATCAGCTACGGGATTCTCAACTCCTTTCCTATCAGTAATATGCAAGCCAAATTCTTGTAGCAATAGAACCCACCTAACGAGTCTAGGTTTAGCATCTTTCTTTTCCATAAGGTATTTAATAGAAGCATGATCAGTGTGAACAATTACTTTAGAATCAACTATGTAAGATCTAAATTTGTCACATGCAAACACAACTGCTAAAAATTCTTTCTCAGTAGTAGCATAATTTCTCTGAGCACTGTCTAGAGCTTTACTAGCATAATGAATAACATTTCATTTCTTATCAACTCTTTGTCCTAGAACAACACCAACAACATAATCACTAGCATCACACATAATTTCAAATGGTAAGTTCCAATCACGTGGTTGAACGATAGGTGCAGAGGTTAAGGCTTTCTTAAGTGTTTCAAAGGATTTGACACAATCATCATCAAAAACATATGGAACATCTTTTTGCAAGAGATTCGTAAGTGGCCTAGAAATTTTAGAGAAGTCTTTAATAAACCTCCTGTAAAAACCAGCATGACCGAGGAAACTTCTTATACCTTTAATATCTTTAGGACATGGCATTTTCTCAATTGCATCAACTTTAGCTTTATCTACCTCAATACTCGTTTGGAAATTTTATGCACCAGGACAATACCTTCATTCACCATAAAGTGGCACTTCTCCCAATTCAAGATAAGATTAGTTTGCTCACATCTCTGCAAAACTCGATCAAGGTTGCTCAAGCAATCATCAAAAGAAGTCCCGTAAACAGAGAAATCATCCATGAAAACCTCCGCAATATTTTCACAAAAGTCAGAGAATATAGTAGTCGTACATCTTTGAAAAGTAGCAAGTGCATTACATAAACCAAAAGCCATACGTCTATAAGCATAAGTTCCAAAGGGACAAGTAAAAATGGTTTTCTCTTGATCGGCTTGTGATACATGTATTTGAGAGAAACCAGAATATCCATCAAGAAAGCAAAAGTGTGTATGCTTAGACATTCTTTCTATCATTTGATTAATAAAAGGCAAGGGATAATGATCTTTTCTAGTAGCTTTGTTTAATTTTCTAAAATCAATTACCATCCTATAACCAGTTACAATTCTTTGTGGAATAAGCTCATTCTTATCATTAGGAACAACGTTAATGCCTCCTTTCTTAGGGACACAATGAACAGGACTTACCCATCTACTATCTGCTATGGGATAGATTATACCTGCTTCCAGAAGTTCTAATGTTTTAGTTCTTACCACCTCCTTCATCTTTGGATTTAATCGTCGTTGATGATCGACAACTGGTTTTGCATCAGGCTCCATATTAATCTTGTGCCGACATAGAGTGGGACTAATGCCCTTAAGATCATCAAGAGTATATCCAATAGCAGCACGGTGCTTCATTGGAGTTTTTAACAATCTCTTTTCTTCATGCTATGTAAGGTTAGCATTGATAATAACAAGATATATCTTATTTCATCAAGATAAGCATACTTCAAAGTATCAAGCAATTGTTTTAATTCAAACACAGGATCACCCTTAGGTGGAGGAGGACCTCCAAGAGTTTCAACAGGCAAATTATGTTTCAGGATAGGTGTCTGACCAAAGAACATCTTATCTATTTCATTTCTTTCACTTATGTGCATATCATTATCATGGTCTAGCAAATATTGTTCTAACGGAACAGTAGGAGGTATGACAATAGAAGCAAGACCAATAATTTCATCCTTACTAGGCAATTCTTTATCATGAGGTTGTCTACGAAACTTAGAGAAATTAAACTCATGAGGTACATCACCGAAGTTAACACCGATAGTTTCTTTAGCACAATCGATCTTAGCATTAACAGTGTTCAAGAAGGGTCTACCAAATATAATGGGACAAAAATCATCTTGTGGGGAACCAAGGACTAGAAAATCCACACAAGACTTCAACATCTCTGACAATCCCAAGTGGTGAGTTAGTATCTCTATTAGCAGACTTAATAGTAACATCAATGTCCTCTATTTCAGCAGGTGCAATATCATTCATAATTTATTGATATTAGGTAAACGGAATAGCACTCACACAAGCACCCAATCACATAGGCCATGATAACAATGATCTCCTATTTTAACAGAGACAATAGGCAAGCCAACAACATGCTTATTCTTATCTTTAGTGTCGGGTTTAGCAATTCTAGCAGCTTCACCACAGAAATAAATAACATGCCCATCAATATTATTGACCAAGAGATCTTTCACCAAAGCAATATTAGGTTCAACTTTAAATTTGCTCAGAGGGTCTAGGTGTTCTAACATAACTTTTATTAACCACAGTCGAAACTTTAGCATGTTCCCTTATCCTAATAGGAAAAGGTGGTTTCTCAATATAAGCAGTGGGCACCACTGGGCAACATTGTAAATAATAGTTTCATCTTTTACTATATCTGGTTCCTTAATCTCTTCTTTAATAGGGGGATGATATTTAAACCACTTCTCCTTAGGGAGATCAACATGAGTAGCAAAAGATTCACAAAAGGAAGCTACTATCTCAAAGTCAAGTCCATATTTAGTGCTAAACTTATGAAAATCATCGGTATCTATAGAGGACTTAACACAATCAAATTCAAGTTTTATACCTGACTCTTTACCTTTGTCGAGTCCCTAATTTTCAGAGTTGCGTTTAATATTTTCCAGAAGATCCCATCTAAATTCAATAGCTTTCTTCATAAAGGAACTAGTTGAAGAAGAATCGAGCATTGTTTGATCATTATGAGAAAGCCGAGCATAAAAATTCTGTAAAATAATTTCCTTTGAGAGATCATGATTGGGGCATGTGTACATCATGTACTTAAGCCTCCCCCAAGCTTGAGCGATACTTTCTCCTTCACGAGACCAAAAATTATATATATAATTCCGATCACGATGAACGAGATGCATAGGATAAAACATTTGATGAAATTCCAATCTCAATCGGTTCCAATCCCAAGCTCCAATATCATCACATAGCCTATACCATGTCAATGCCTTTCCCCCCAAAGATAAAGGGAAAACCTTCTTCTTAACTTCATCTCTGGATATACCTGCAGGCTTAAATAATCCACAAACTTAATCCACATAGATTAGGTGCATATTAGGGTGTACTGTTCCATCTCCTACATAAGGATTATCTAGCAGTTTCTTTATCATACCCGAAGGAATCTCATAATAAATATTTTCAGTAGGTGTAGTAGGTTGAGGAGCAACTCTTTGTGCTTCCGGTTGAGGTGAAGATACCCCGAACAAACCCCTCAAATGATTGTTTTCCATAGTAACAAGTTACCGTAAATTTCAGCACGTAATATAAATGTTTCCTTACCAAATTCAACTCACCAGAAGCGCTTCACTCCCCGGCAACGGCGCCAGAAAAGAGCCTTGATGACCCACAAGTATAGGTGATTGATATGTCTCCAACTTATCTATATTTTTTGATTGTTCCATGATGTTATATTATCAATCTTGGATGTTTCATATATATTTACTAGCAAATTTATATCATTTTTTGGGACTAACCTATTAACTTAGTGCCCAGTGTCAGTTGCTGTTTTTGCTTGTTTTTTACTTTGCAGAATATCAATACCAAACGAAGTCCAAATGCCACAAAACTTTTTGGAGATTTTTTTTCTGGCAAGAAGAGACCCTGGAAGCTTCTCGAGGCCATGAGAAGAGGCCCGAGGGGCCCACTAGGCACCAGGGCGCGCCAGAGGCCCCCGGCGCGCCCTGGTGGGTAGTGGGGCCCTCGGGCACCGCCTTGACCTACCTTCACCTCTATAAATTCTCTAAAATCCCAAAAACCCTAGGGGAGTTGACGAAATACTTTTTTCCGCCGCCGCAAGTTCCAGAACTACGAGATCCAATCTAGAGGCCTTTTCCAGCACTCTGCCGGAGGGGGCAACGATCACGGAGGGGTTCTTCATCATCCTTGTTGCCCCTCTGATGATGCGTGAGTAGTTTACCAAAGACCTACGAATCCGTAATTAGTAGCTAGATGGCTTATTCTCTCTTTTTGATCTTCAATACAATGTTCTCCTCGATGTTCTTGGAGATCTATTTGATGTAACTCTTTTTTGCGGTGTGTTTGTTAGGATCCGATGAATTGTGAGTTTATGATAAGATCTATCCATGAATATTATTTGAGTCTTCTCTGAACTCTTTTATGCATGATTGTTATAGCCTCGTATTTCTTCTCTGATTTATTGGTTTGGTTTGGCCAACTAGATTGATTTATCTTGCCATGGGAAGAGGTGCTTTGTGATGGGTTCGATCTTGCGGTGCTCAATCTCAGTGACAGAAAGAGACATGAAACTCTTGTATTGTTGCTATTAAGGGTAACAAGATGGGGTTTATTCATACGTGAGTTTATCTTGTCTACATCATGTCATCTTTCTTAATGCATTACTCCATTTTTCCATGAACATAATACACTAGATGCATGCTGGATAGCGGTCGATGTGTGGAGTAATAGTAGTAGATGCAGAATCATTTTGGTCTACTAATCTTGGACGTGATGCCTATATACATGATCATTGCTTTGGATATCGTCATAATTATTTGCTTTTCTATCAATTGCCCAGCAGTAATTTGTTTACCCACCGTATGCTATTTTCTCGAGAGAAGCCTCTAGTGAAACTATGGCCCCCGAGTCTATTTCCTATCATATATTAAAACAAAAAATACCTTGATATAATTTTCTTTTATTCATTTTATTTTGTATTTTTGTTAGATCTATTTATCAAAACCTATACAATTTAATCTATCTCTATACCGTTGAGGGATTGACAACCCCTTCACGCCTTGGGTTGCAAGTATTTCTTGTTTGTGTGCAGGTGCTGTTTACATAGTGTTGCTTGGTTCTCCTACTGGATTGATAACCTTGGTTTCATAACTGAGGGAAATACTTACCTTTGCTGTGCTGCATCATCCTCTCTTCTTCGGGGAAATACCAACCTAGATTACAAGTAGCAGGAAGAATTTCTGGCGCTGTTACCGGGGAGACAGCAACAACATCTATCAAGTACCTACGGATAAACTCTCATCTCCCTGCATTTACATTATTTTCCATTTGCCTCCCGTTTTCATCTCCCCCACTTCTAAAAAAAATATCTTGCAAAAACACAAAAATATTTGCCTTTTTGCTCATTTGTTTGCTTTTTGCCTTCATGACTGGAAAACAGAAAAGAAACAAGAAAATTAAATATGGATCATCCTCTTGCTAATCTTTTTAAAAGATCCAATTATGTTGAACCAATTGCTAGTGAGTTGAGTGCACTTGATTATTTGTATGTATTTTTGCTTGAAAACCATGAATCTAAATTTTTTGGGGAAGTGTTGAAAGAGGAAATTTATAAAGTGATTCATGATAGCTCATTGAATGAAGAGCACGATTGCAATGATGTTATGATAAATTCTATTAATGTCAATTGTGCTAATAATATGCAAAGCTACAAGCTTGGGGATGCTAATTTTGCTATGTCCACTACTTATTGTAATGATCATGATTGGGGTGATGCTTCTTATGATCTTGAAAATTTATTTAAGCCTCATGATGAATATGATATTGATAATAATGTTTGCAATAATATTGAAAGTGGGTTTGGAAGAGCATCAACTTTAGGTAAAAATAATCCCACATATTTGGATAGTGTTCAATCTTATGATTTTTTTTATGAAAGTGGGTTTGGAGAGGTCGTGACTTTAGTTGATGTTAATCCCACTATCTTGGAAGATTATAAAACTTTTATGCATGCGGGCCATGAAGAGAAAATTTTATATGATAGCTATATTATTGAATTTGATTCTGATCGTACATGTAATTATTATGAGAGAGGAAAATAAGGTTGTAGGAATATTCATGTTATTAAATTTTCTCTCATTATGTTGAGATTGTCAATGTTTTATTCCTCTCCTTTGCATATGCTAGATATTTCTTGTGTTGATATTTTGTTTGCTTAATTCAGAGAGTTACAGAAGTATGAGCTTAATTCAGTTTTCTATAGACTGTTCTGTTTTTGACAGATTCTGTTTTCGTTGCATTGTGTGCTTATTTTGATGAATCTATGAATTGTATCGGGGGGTATCAGCCATGGTAAAGTTAGAATACAGTAGGTATAATGCAATAACAAAATATGAATGGGTTTGCAATGGTTCTTAAAGTAGTGAATTGTTTTCTTATACTAACGGATCTCATGAAGGTTTTGTTAAGTTTTGTGTGATTGAAGTTTTCAAGTTTTGGGTGAGATCATGATGGATGAAGGAATAAGGAGTGGTAACAGCCTAAGATTGGGGATGCCCGAGGCACCCCAAGGTAATATTCAAGGACTCCCAAGCAACTAAGCTTGGGGATGCCCTGGAAGGCATCCCCTCTTTCTTCTAACGACCATCGGTAATTTTACTTGGAGCTATATTTTTATTCGTCACATATCATGAGTTTTGCTTGGAGCGTCTTGTATCATATGAGTCCTTGCTTGTTTTTCTTTTTCGTTTGTCACAATCATCCTTGCTAGGCACACCTATTTGAGAGATCCATAATGATACCATGATTTGTTAGAATTGTTCTATGTGCTTCACTTAAATTTTTTTGAGCTAGGGAATTGCTCTAGTGCTTCACTTATATATTTTTGAGCATGGTGGTGGTTTAATTTTTGAAGAAATACTCTCATGCTTCACTTAAATTATTTTGAGAGTAAGTAAATTTTGAAGAAGTACTCTTATGCTTCACTTAGATTATTTTGGGAGTTAGTAAATTTTGAAGAAATATGCTCTCAAGCTTCACCTATATCATTTTGAGAGTTGAAAATTTTGAGGAAATATTTATGCTCTTGTGCTTCACTTAATTCTTTTTGAGAGTTAATAATAGTAATGGTAATTTGAACAAGATGTGAATTTGGTCCCAAAGTGATAAATATCCAAGAGGGATATAATAAAAACTTTCATGAGGATCATTGGATATTATAAACTTGATTCCTTGCAATAGTTTTGCGATATAGAGATAGTAATATGTGAGTCATGTTGGTGAGTAATTATGCTTTAGTAAGAAAATTGGTGTTAAGGTTTGTGTTTCCCTATGCAAGCACGAAAGTCAATAGTTATGCAACAAAGTTATATCCTACTTGTGGTGCATTATTCAGTGTTAGTTATGTTTAATGCTTGTTTATGATCGTTTTTGTTCCTTGGTTGGTCGCTTCTCAATCTATTTGCTAGCCTTCATTTGTACTAAGCGGGAATGCTGCTTGTGCATCCAACTCCCTAAACCAAAGTTGTGCCAAATGAGTCCACCATACTTACCTATATGCGGTATTTCCATGCCGTTCCAAGTAAATTTGTATGTGCCAACTCTAATTTTCAAAATGAATTTCCGTTTTGTGAGCCCGTACCACTCATTGCTACTTCTTGAGCTTGCGTTGGTTTTTCCCTTGAAGAGGAAAGGGTGATGCAGCAAAGTAGAGATAAGTATTTTCCTCAGTTAAGAACCAAGGTATCAAATCTAGTAGGAGATACAAGCAAGTCCCCAATCTATGCACCTGCACAAACAATCAAACACTTGCACCCAACGTGATAAAGGGGTTGTCAATTCCTTCACGGTCACTTGCAAGGATGAGATCTGATAGAGATAGATATAAAAGATTACTAAAACATAAAACAAAACAAAAGTAAATAAATTATAGCAAGGTATTTTTGGGTTTTTTGGTTTATAGATCTAAAAATATATGATGGCAAATAGACCCGGGGGCCATAGGTTTCACTAGAGGCTTCTCTCTTAAAGGCAAATAATACGGTGGGTGAACAAATTACTGTCGAGCAATTGATAGAAAAATGCAAAGTTATAACGATATCCAAGGCAATGATTATGCATATAGGCATCATGTCCGTGTCAAGTAGATCGAAATGATTCTGCATCTACTACTATTACTCCACACATCGACCGCTATCCAGCATGCATCTAGAGTATTAAGTTCATAAAGAACAGAGTAACGCCTTAAGTAAGATGACATGATGTAGAGGGATAAACTCAAGCAATATGATGAAAACCCCATCTTTTTACCCTTGATGGCAACAATACAATACGTGCCTCGCTACCCCTACTTTGTCACTGGGTGAGGACACTGCAAGATTGAACCCAAAACTAAGCACCTCTCCCACTGCAAGAAGAACTAATCTAGATGGCCAAACCAAACCGATAATTCGAAGAGAAGTACAAAGATATCAAATCATGCATATAAGAATTCAGAGAAGATTCAAATAATATTCCTAGATAATCTGATCATAAATCCACAATTCATCGAATCTCGAAAAACACACCATAAAAGAATATTACATCGGATAGATCTCCAAGAACATCGAGGAGAACATGGTATTGAGAATCAAAGAGAGAGAAGAAGCCATCTAGCTACTAGCTATGGACCCGTTGGTCTGAGGTAAACTACTCACGCTTCATCGGAAGGGCAATAGAGTTGATGTAGAAGCCCTCCGTGATCGAATCCCCCTCCGGCAGGATGCCGGAAAAGGCCCCAAGAAGGGATCTCACAGGTACAGAAGGTTACGGCTGCGGAAAAGTATTTTGGTGGACGCTTCTGGTCGTTTGGGAATATTTGGGAATTTATAGGCCAAAGATTAGGGTTGGAGGACTCCCGTGGGGCCCACAAGCCAGGGGGCACGCCCCCCCTAGGGCGTGCCCTGAGGGCTTGTGGAGCCCTCGGGACTCTTCTGCCTTCCTCTCGAAGTCCTACGTGTGTCTTCTGGTCCAAGAAAAATCATCATAAAGTTTTATTCCGTTTGGACTCTGTTTGATATTCCTTTTCTGTAAAACTCAAAAACAAGGAAAAAAACAGAAACTGGCACTGGGCTCTAGGTTAATAAGTTAGTCCCAAAAATAATATAAAATAGCATATTAATGCATATGAAACATCCAAAACAGATAATATAATAGTAAGGAACAATAAAAAATTATAGATACGTTGGAGACGTATCAAGCATCCCCAAGCTTAATTCCTGCTCGTCCTCGAGTAGGTAAATGGTAAAAACAGAATTTTTGATGTGGAATGCTACCTAACATATTTATCCATGTAATTTTCTTTATTGTGGCATGAATATTCAGATCCATAAGATTCAAAACAAAAGTTTAATATTGACATAAAAACCATAATACTTCGAGCATACTAACATGGCCAAAGAAAGTTATCCCTACAAAATCATATAGTCTGGCTATGCTCCATCTTCATCACACAAAGTATTAAATCATGCACAACCCCGATGACAAGCCAAGAAATTGTTTCATACTTTTGATGTTCTCAAACTTTTTCAACTTTCACGCAATACATGAGCATGAGCCATGGATATAGCACTATAGGTGGAATAGAATATGGTGGTTGTGGAGAAGACAAAAAGAAGGAGATAGTCTCACATCAACTAGGCGTATCAACGGGCTATGGAGATGCCCATCAATAGATATCAATGTGAGTGAGTAGGGATTGCCATGCAACGGATGCACTAGAGCTATAAGTTTATGAAAGCTCAAAAAGAAACTAAGTGGGTGTGCATCCAACTCGCTTGCTCACGAAGACCTAGGGCAATTTGAGGAAGCCCATCATTGGAATGTACAAGCCAAGTTCTATAATGAAAAATTCCCACCAGTATATGAAAGTGACAACATAGGAGACTCTCTATCATGAAGATCATGGTGCTACTTTGAAGCACAAGTGTGGTAAAAGGATAGTAGCATTGCCCCTTCTCTCTTTTCTCTCATTTTTTTATTTTTTTTTGTTTGGGCTTCTTTGGCCTCTTTTATTTTTTGTAAAGTCTGGAGACTCAACCCAACTTGTGAGGGAATCATAGCTTCCATCATCCTTTCCTCACATGGGACAATGCTCTAATAATGATGATCATCACACTTTTATTTACTTACAACTCAAGAATTACAACTCGATACTTAGAACAAAAATATGACTCTATATAAATGCCTCCGGTGGTGCACCGGGATGTGCAATGATCAAGAGAGACATGTATAAAAAATATGAACGGTGGCCTTGCCACAAATACTATGTCAACTACATGATCATGCAAAGCAATATGATAATGATGGAGCGTGTCATAATAAAACGAAATGGTGGAAGTTGCATGGCAGTATATCTCGGAATGGCTACAGAAATGCAATAATAGGTCGGTATGGTGGCTGTTTTGAGGAAGGGTATATGGTGGGTTTAATGCACCGGCAAAAGTTGCGCGGTACTAGAGAGGCTAGCAATGGTGGAAGGGTGAGAGTGCGTATAATCCATGGACTCAACATTAGTCATAAAGAACTCACATACTTATTGCAAAAGTCTATTAGCTATCGAAACAAAGTACTACACGCATGCTCCTAGGGGGATAGATTGGTAGGAAAATACCATCGCTCGTCCCTGACCGCCACTCATAAGGAAGACAATCAATAAATAAATCATGCTCCGACTTCATCACATAACGGTTCACCATAAGTGCATGCTACGGGAATCACAAATTTTAACACAGTATTTCTACCAATCCACAATTACTCACTAGCATGACTCTAATATCACCATCTTTGTATCTCAAAACAATCATAAGGAATCAAACTTCTCATTGTATTCAATGCTCTTTATATGAAAGTTTTTATTATATCCCTCTTGGATGCCCATCATATTAGGACTAAATTCATAACCTATGCAAATTACCATGCTGTGTAGAGAGAATCTCAAAATAATATAAGTGAAGCAAGAGAGTTCAACAATTTCTATAAAATAAAGCCACCGCCATGCTCTAAAAAGATATAAGTGAAGCACTAGAGCAAAATTGCCTAGCTCAAAAGATATAAGTGAAGCACATAGAGTATTCTAATAAATTCATGATTCATGCGTGTCCCTCTCAAAAGGTGTGTAAATCAAGGATGATTGTGGCAAACTAAAAATCAAAGACTCAAATCATACAAGACGCTCCAAGCAAAACACATATCATGTGGTGAATAAAAATATAGCCTCAAGTAAATTTACCAATAGACGAAGACGAAAGAGGGGATGCTATCCGGGGCATCCCCAAGCTTAGATGCTTGGTTGTCATTGAATATTACCTTGGGGTGCCTTGGGAATCCCCAAGCTTAGGCTCTAGCCACTCCTTATTCCATAGTCCATCAAATCTTTACCCAAAACTTGAAAACTTCACAACACAAAACTCAACAGAAAACTCATGAGATCCGATAGTATAAGAAAATAAATCACCACTTTTTGATACTGTTGTGAACTCATTCTTTATTTATATTGGTTTAATATCTACAGTATTCCAACTTCTCCATGGTTCATACCCCCTGATACTACCCATAGATTCATTAAAATAAGCAAACAACACATAGAAAACAGAATCTGTCAAAAACAGAACAGCCTGCGAAGATCTGAATTATTCTAATACTTATGTAACTCCAAAAATTCTGAAAACTTAGGAAAACAGAGGCAATTTGTATATAAATACTGTGTAAACAATTCAGGGTTGTTACACGCTCCAGTGAATTTAAACAATTCTGTTACTGGAAGCACAAGTTTCTGTTTTTCAGCAAGATCAAATCAACTATCACCGTAAGCCATCCCAAAGGTCTTACTTGGCTCAAACACTAATTAAAACACCAAAACACAATTGCTACAGAGGTAATAATGTGTATTTATTGAAAAATAGAACCAAAAACAAAAAAAACAAAAAAAATAAAATTGGGTTGCCTCCCAACAAGCGCTGTTGTTTAACGCCCCTAGCTAGGCATAAAACATAGATCTAGGTATTGTCATCTTTGTTATGCAATTCCTCAATTCCACACTTATAACCCTTAGGAGATTCATTGGTTTTATCAAGAATCACACTCCTAGGCAAGAAATCAAGAAATTCACTCGTGGCAATTGGTTCCTTAGTAATATTAATAAAGCTAGGGTGAACACTTATCATCTTAAGATCTTCGTTTCCTTTACTAGAAGATTCACCCTTATTTTTAGGAACATAAATAAACTTAGTAACTTTAGTAGGAGGAAAATTTGGAGTAGTTATAACAGAGGCAAAAGTGGATCCCAAGTTGGTAATAATATCTTCTAGCTTGCCAATTCTAGTAGAATCTTGATCTATCTTTTCATTAACTATGGGTTCCTTTTCCCTTAGATTCTTTAAAGTAACTCCTACCTTAGATCCATATTGAGTGATATGATTATGAATCTTTTTATCCAAGTTTTCAACAAGCTCTACGGTAGCAATTTTATTCTCAATAATATCAAGACTTTGCATCACATGTTCCAAAGTTAGAATTGTTTCATTAACCATGAGTGGTGGTGAGCCTACCAAATCTATCATAGCATTATAAGCATCCAAAGTATGGCTCCCCAAGAAATTTCCCCGGTGATGGTATCTAGAACATATCTATTCCAAGGAGTAACACCCACATAAAAATTACGACGGAGAACGATAGTAGATTGCCTACGAGTAGATCTATTTTGAGCATTGCAAATTCTATACCAAGCATCTTTTAAAATTTCTCCCTCCTTTTGCTTAAAATTGAGAACCTCACTTTCCGGGGTACTAACAATGGTAGAAGGACTAGCCATGATAGCAAAACAAAGGATCTAGCGCACGTGCAACCAAAAAGCAAACGAAAAGACGAACGAAAGAAAGGCGAATAAAAGCAAATCTTTTTGTGTTTTTCTAAAAATCGTTTAAGAAGTGGGGGAGAGGAAAATGAGAGGCAAATGGTAAATAATGTAATGCAAGAGATGAGTGTTTATGGTGGGTACTTGGTAGGCTTGATGTAGATCTCGCCGGCAACAGCGCCAGAAATTCTTCCTGCTACTTCTTGAGCTTGCGTTGGTTTTCCCTTGAAGAGGAAAGGGTGATGCAGCAAAGTAGAGATAAGTATTCCCCTCAGTTAAGAACCAAGGTATCAAGTCTAGTAGGAGATACAAGCAAGTCCCCAATCTATGCACCTGCACAAACAATCAAACACTTGCACCCAACGCGATATAGGGGTTGTCAATCCCTTCACAGTCACTTGCAAGGATGAGATCTGATAGAGATAGATATAAAAGATTACTAAAACGTAAAACAAAATAAAAGTAAATAAATTGCAACAAGGTATTTTTGGGTTTTTTGGTTTATAGATCTGAAAATATATGATGGAATATAGACTCGGGGCCATAGGTTTCACTAGAGGCTTCTCTCTTGAAGGCAAATAATACGGTGGGTGAACAAATTACTGTCGAGCAATTGATAGAAAAACGCAAAGTTATAATGATATCCAAGGCAATGATTATGCATATAGGCATCATATCCGTGTCAAGTAGACCGAAATGATTCTACATCTACTACTATTACTCCACACATCGACCGCTATCCAGCATGCATCTAGAGTATTAAGTTCATAAAGAATGGAGTAACGCCTTAAGTAAGATGACATGATGTAGAGGGATAAACTCAAGCAATATGATGAAAACCCCATCTTTTTACCCTTGATGGCAACAATACAATACGTGCCTCGCTACCCCTACTTTGTCACTGGTGAGGACACCGCAAGATTGAACCCAAAACTAAGCATCTCTCCCATTGCAAGAAGAACCAATCTAGTTGGCCAAACCAAACCGATAATTCGAAGAGAAATACAAAGATAACAAATCATGCATATAGGAATTCAGAGAAGATTCAAATAATATTCATAGATAATCTGATCATAAATCCACAATTCATCGAATCTCGACAAACACACCGCAAAAGAATATTACATCGGATAGATCTCCAAGAACATCGAGGAGAACATGGTATTAAGAATCAAAGAGAGAGAAGAAGCCATCTAGCTACTAGCTATGGACCCGTAGGTATGAGGTAAACTACTCACGCTTCATCGGAAGGGCAATAGAGTTAATGTAGAAGCCCGCCGTGATCGAATCCCCCTCCAGCAGGATGCCGGAAAAGGCCCCAAGATGGGATCTCATGGGTACAGAAGGTTACGGCAGCGGAAAAGTATTTTGGTGGACGCTTCTGGTCGTTTGGGAATATTTGGGAATTTATAGGCCAAAGATTAGGGTTGGAGGACTCCCGTGGGTCCCACAAGCCAGGGGCACCCCCCTAGGGCGTGCCCTGAGGGCTTGTGGAGCCCTCGGGACGCTTCTGCCTTCCACTCCAAGTCCTACGTGTGTCTTCTGGTCCAAGAAAATTCATCATAAAGTTTTATTCCGTTTGGACTCCGTTTGATATTCCTTTTCTGTAAAACTCAAAAACACGGAAAAAGCAGAAACTGGCACTGGGCTCTAGGTTAATAAGTTAGTCCCAAAAATAATATAAAATAGCATATTAATGTATATAAAACATCCAAAATAGATAACATAATAGCATGGAACAATAAAAAATTATAGATACGTTGGATACGTATCAATCATGAAGCGACAGGGGGTGGCCAATATTTTTCTTGCTCGGTAAGTTATTCTCAAGATGAGTGTTTATTCACTTGTAATTGCACGAGAGTGTGGTAGGTAATTGGGATGCCCAGTCCCGAAATGAAAAAAAATTATATATGTTGTTCATAATAAATTCCTTGGAAAGTGGTGGTATGGAAGGCACCCGTGGATACGACTAGCCAAGGATTGTGAAAGAATCGTGCAAAGGAAATAAACTTTATTTTATGTTTGGGAACCACCTATGATTTATCTAGCATGGAAGATATTGGGAATTCTCGGTCATTTTCATTGACATGAAAAGCATGCCTCTCGAAACAATTTTATCTCTCAATTTAAGCTATGAGCTCTGGCACCTCTACAAATCTCTGATTCCCTCTGTGAAAGGCCTTTCTATTTACTTTTATGCAATTTTTATTTTTACCGAGTCTCCATCTTATCTTATAAAGCACCAACTAGGGAACACTGTTATCATACTTGTGCATTGGATGTAGCTAATATTTGAGTGTGTTTCATGAATGGATCAATGATTGATCATAATGGGCTAGGGATAGCTTTCTTTAGTGTTGATATTTTGAAAGACATGGTTGCTTGTTGATATGCTTGAGTATTGATGTCTTCATGTCAAATTATAGACTATTGCTTTGAATCATTTAAAGTCCAAATGTCCATGTTACAAAAGAAAATAATATGTGATGAACATGACACTACAAAAAAAAGACACATCCGTGACATTTTGGGCCGAACGGAATTTTTTTTGTCATGCTTATGACACTTCTATGATGATAATTGTGACAAAAGCACATATCATCATAAATGTGGTGGGCTCCTACTTCTATGACAAAAAATCATGACAGAAAATGGGCTTTTCATCCTGGACGGGCCGGGCACGCACCTGCATGACATTCTTTGCGCCGTCCATGACAAAAAAAATCATGGTAGAAGCGAGGGCGAGGAAAATATCGGGGAGTTCCTGGTTATGGTGGGTGGTCGGGGCCGAGCGATGCACGGAGGTTTATGCGTTTCTCTCGTACACGTACGCGCGTGTGTGCGAGGCATTGGGCTCTAACTAAACCCGAGCGAGGCGTTCGCTTACTGAACCCGAGCGATCGATCCCTGGCTGTTGACTGAACCCGAGCGATTCCTTCGCTACTTCTGCTAACTGAAGCCGATCGAACCAGCTGCTGCTGCCTCTTGATGAACAGTGACCGTTGTTGGGGGTTGGATGAACAGTTCCCGGTGGGGGTTGGATGAACAAGACCCCATGGTAGTAGAGGCAGTTGCCGCTGGATGAACAGGACCCCATGGAGGGCCGGTTGAACAGTAGCCGGTGGAGGCCGGATGAACAGTAGCCCGTGGATCAACAATACCAGGTGGAGGCTGGAGGAAGTCGACGGTGGATGAACCGTAGCAGGTGGAGGCTGGAGGAAGTCGACGGTGGATGAACAGTAGCCTGTGGAGGCTAGAGCGAGGCAGTAGATGGTGGATGAACAGTAGCTTGTGGAGTCCCATTTTGCGGCACGTCACACCCCTCCCGATGAACAAGACCCCGTGTTGACAATAGGCGCTCCAACACAAGTCTGTTTCCTCCGTTTTGCGGTACGCCACACCCCTCCCGATCAACAGGACCCCGTTTCGACCGTATAGGAGCTCGAACACAAGTCTGTTTCCTCCGTTCTGCGGTACACCAGGCCTCGTTTTGGCTGTTCCGTCCAAGCCGGGTGGCTCCCGATGAACACGACGCAGTTTCTCCGTTCCGACCCAACCGGTTGGCTGCCGATGTACAGGACGCGGTCACTGTACTCGTTCGAGACCCCGCCCATATGTATGTACGTAGCCGTATTTACTTTCTTACAGCGTGGCTGTAGGTACGTGTACATGATATAGACGGGACTGCCTGAACAGCTACCGCTCCTTACTGGGCCACGGTTCATCGTGGCAGAAAGACCGATGGGCCAGTATGTCCATACACGTTTGCGACCAGAATGACAACGCTACGTACACTTCGACCGGGTGGGTCCCGACTGTCAGGTAGGATAAGGAGGCACTTCCTTGTGTGCGAAGATATTGATGGTGGGTTCGAGCTGACAGGGGGAGGATACTTTTTTTGTGTGTAATAAGGAGGCACTTCCTTGTGTGCGAAGATGTAGCTGGTGGGTCTATCTGTCAGTCTCACCACGTACAGTCCTCTTCTGATGGCTGTCATTCATTGACCACGTTAACCACGTCGCGCAGACAGCACCCAGGCGGTGGACGACTGTGAGGCAGGGAACGACGCGGAGCATGGGAACATGTGGAGGGTAGTACGAGGGTTGACTGGTTCGGCTGCGGTGTGAGGCTGCCGTCGCCGCAGAATAATAGGGGGAGTGGGTGAGTAGAGGGATGGCCTGGCCAGCGGTGGGAGTAGTAGGGGGCGGTGAGGCCTGCGCGGCATCACAGCCGGCCACGGGAGGCAGGAGCACGCGGTGGTTTGGACGGCTGGAGCAAGAAAATCAAAGGTTGAAGAAGCAGGACGACCGTTGGATGTTAACAATCCAATGGTCACTGGTGATAGAATCGTTTGTTAACTAAGTTGACAAAGCCCTGCGTACGCGTCAACTTAATAGGGCCACAAGTCAGCCTCCAAATCTGATGGGCCCCAGCTGTCATGGGGAGCAATCATTATTTTTCGCTTAATAAGGAGGCACTTCCTTCCGTGACAAGATATAGCTGGTGGGTCCCAGCTGTCATGGGGAGGATTCATTTTTTGGGCGTAATAAGGAGTACTTGCTTGCGTGTGGCCATGGACAATGTGGGTCCCAACTGTCAGCCTCTCCATGTACATCCCTCTTCCGATGTTGTCGTTTGTTGACAACGTAGACCACGCCGTGCCGAGAACACCAACGCGATGGACGACAGCGAGACCCAGGAAGGGAAAGACCCGGAGGCGGCGAAGCCACAACAGTGGAGGGATGTGGGTGAGTAGAGGGATGGCCTGGCCAGCGGTAGGAGTAGTAGGGGGCGGTGAGGCCAACGCGGCAGCACAACCGGCCACGGGAGGCGGGAGCAGGCGGTCCTGCCGGCGCTGGATTTGGCGGCTGGAGCAAGAAGATCATAGATTGAAGAAGCACGAGGGCCGTTGGATTGACATCTAACGGTCACTTCTGATAGAATCGTTTGTTGACGTATATAATAAGTAAAAAAAAATCTTGCATACGCGTCAACTTAATAGGCCCACAAGTCAGCCCATTCCCTATTTCTTTTAATAATTTACAGCTCATTCGCAACTTCTTATGCAATTTATTGTAGTCCGTTTTCTTTTTGTTGACCAGGGCCAGGGTTAAAAATTTAAACGAAATTTCGCATATTTTGGTGGGGTCCAAACTATTTTTATTACCGAAATGTCGAGCCAGATTTAAAGTACTTTGAAGATATATTTAAATTATGTTAAAGCCCAGTGAAATTGGAATCTAAAAAAAGTGAAAAAATTCAGAAATTTGAAAGTAGTTGCCAATTTGTCGTGTGTTTTTTATATTTACAGCCCATTTCATATTAGTTTTAAGATTTGCAGCCGTTTTGAAAGAGTTGCAGCCCAGTAGGGCGGAGAAAAATAAGTAGGCCTGGGTTGGGTATGCCTGGATTGGGTATTCTTCAGAAAAAATAAACTGGGCTAGCCATTTTCACAAAGAAAAAATAGCTGGGCCAGTCATGTGGTGAACGTAAAATAGAATCCTGGGCTAGACAGGCCACAACCCAGTTGAAACCCTGCTCCGTCTCAACAATAACAAAAAAAATACTGCTCGGGAAGCTACGTCCCAGGTGTCAGCCGATCTTGTGCTGTTCTCTTGTCTATTGACTATACGCTGACAATGTCGTGGGTCCCAGATGTCAGCAAACCACTAGGAGGAAGCATTTTCTTTTTCTATACGCTGACAATGGAGTATATAAAAAAATGAGGAACTTGCTTGCGTACGGCCATGGACATGGTGGGTCCCTACTGTCATCCTCTCCACGTACAGTCCTCTCCCGATTCCTCTTGTTTGTTGACCATGTTGACAACGCGAGAGGGCGGCGCCACGATGAGCGTACCAAAGCGCGTGGAGGACGACGGCGAGGCCTCGGATGCCGGCGTTAATGATTTAGGAGACGGTGGGGCGGCGATGTGTGCGCGGAGGCACAGCCAGCCATGGGAGGCGGAAGCAGGCAGCCCCGCCGGCGCTGGTTTAGTTTTGGTGGCTGGAGGAAGACGAGACTGAAGAAACATGACAGACTGTAAAAGCAGCTGGAGTACTTAACAACCTTAACTGAAACCAGCAGGGGCACTTAACAACCATTGCTGAAAGAAGTATGAGTAGTTATACTGGTTCAACCGTACAAAGCACGCCTCGAACAATGCTACTTTGCCTACAGTTAACCAAGGGTGAGGCCACCAAGCCCCAGGCGCCACCCCGCGCATCCACAACCTTCTGAAAGCGGCTTCATCTCGCAATGTGGTCAATAAACAGGATATTCGCTTTAGAGCCATGGAAATGCATGAGCATAACCTTCTGTCCTATTCTCCAAGATGGATGGGCCTTCATTATTTGAGACCACCCATGAATAAATATCTTTTCTCCTCCAAGGGAAATGGAGTAGGTCGACATAAACATCATGTTGTGACCAAGTGCAAGTCTGACCCGACCATGGTCAGGCATCTGTATAGGAACAATAGAACTGGGCAATTTCTGTTTCAAGAAGATCACAGCTGTAAAACTGTGTATAAGCAAGAGTTTATGAACAATATATAACAGAAAACAGCTCGTACCATAAGTTTCTTGACATAGTTGGACCTGTTCAACATGTGCACCAGTGGCACACATATCCCACGTGGCCTTCCACCATTGAAACGCCCCACAAGGACCTCAAGACGATCAATAAAGTGTAGGAACTAGTGGATGTCGTCCCTGTCAAGTTGAGTGCCATCAGTAACAATCGAGTTCTTATAGAATAACAAACAAGTAGTGTGCTGAACTTTGAAATAACCTACACGTGCCACCAATTATAAGAAATTTTGGTTAGAAGTAGCATCTTCGTGAGAGAAGGGAATCACATTGTTGCTACTTCTAAAGTCAAATTGTGATTAGTTACACAAAATAGGTGGATTAAGAAGTAATCGAGGCAACATGCAAGAACCAGATACAAAACTAACATGGATGAACTACTGGAATGACGTCGGGGTGGAAGATCATAGTGAAGATGAGACCAGGTTCTGCTATTTCTATCAACATTCGTGCGCCAACTTTCAGTCCGTAACACTTGAGAAAGTTTATCCAAGTTCGGCCATAAAAAAAGCAGCAATCTTCTTGGTTCATGAACCCAACTGGGAACTTATATCCATGGCTTGTCTTCAATGTGACCATTAAACTGGTGTATTCAGTTATGGCAAGGCCGACCATCTTGAGTACATGTGTTCTGGCAGAGCAAGGAATGCACTGTAGGAAAATTAATATGAGAACACAATGTATTCGCTATCCAAATCTAGAAATAATTTCCTCTTTCACGTCAGTGTTGACCATGGTACTAGTACCCTTTATCCAAATATAGCAATCCAAATTTCCAAATTAGCCGACATCATGTTCAAAAAACTATGCGCGTTTTAAAATCCCATGTTAGGATGAGAAGGAACAAGTGTGGCGTCTCGCCGAGGGCGCAGAAACCTGTAGGATCCTCGCACTTTGGGCACTACAAATGAAACACACTTGATTCAGTAGGAAGAAAAATGCATCA
Source organism: Thinopyrum elongatum (assembly GCA_011799875.1). Taxonomy (NCBI): domain Eukaryota; kingdom Viridiplantae; phylum Streptophyta; class Magnoliopsida; order Poales; family Poaceae; genus Thinopyrum; species Thinopyrum elongatum. Next base: position 331,068,306 of record CM022299.1, on the reverse strand, counting down.
ACGGCGGCGGCTGCCATCCTAGGATTACCCGCGACCAAGGGACTAGGATTTATCGGGAATGGATGAAGAATTCGTACCTGGTTCTCCATGAGAAAACCCTATGCAATCACCGAGAGGAGGTTTTCTCTCAACAAGCAGACAAGGGAGAAGGGGATTCAGGCCCAGTGAAATATTGCTGCTTCGTCCGTCCAGCTTACTGCGAAAGCTGGAAAGGTGGGGGTTTTTGTGATTTGACGGTTCATTGGGCATTACTGCGGCACTACGACCGGGATGAGTCTACCGTGCAGTTGTGCACTCTAATTTGGTGCATGGCACGTGGACCCCGTTGCCGAATGCCCCGCATATCAGCGAAAGGAAGTAGAAAGGTAGGAGTAACTAGTTACGCATAAATATATTTTTGATAGAGAGATACTCCCTCTGTAAAGAAATATAAAAATCTTTTATATCACAACTTTATACATAAGAAAAATCAAGCGCAATATATATAACATAATATGGGGGTTCATATGAGAATATAATACTCAGATAGGCTGACGGTTCTGGACTTTGGGCCACAGGCCGGTGGGCCTGCATGTTTGGGGGCCCATGTGTTCTAACTCAACGCATTTCATATTGCAAGCGATCGGTACGGCGCTGGTTTTAGATGCTGTCGCAAGGCGAATACAAAAAATTAAATAAAGCATGGCAGCTGTTAGAATGAAATCGAACGACAGTTCCTAACTAGCAATCAGAGTTACAATTCTTTCACGATATCCTACGTGATAAATAATACTGTCGTACTACTTATACACACATGACACTTGTTTCACCATGCCATATTATTACATCAAAATCTCTCAGAGGATAGATCAGTTCGGCAGTTGCGTGCTGCTACTGAAGAATTTCAAAGTTGATTAGGACCAGCTCTCCTTGCAGAGAAAGTTCGATTTTGACATCATCCCCTACCGCAAGATTTGATAGAGTTTTGAACCTTGACCATCCTTTAGCATCAATCATCATGCGACCATCCTTTGTACTTACGTTATATTGAGCAGGTTCATTCACACCAAGGCTGCGCATGGTAAAAGAAACTTGGCCACGGTTGCCCGGATTATTGAACGACTCCCTCGTTGCTCTAGGAATTCTCTGTTTGCAAACAAGAAGACATACACAAACAGTTAGATCAACATAGTGAATCATGTGAAACAACATGGAAAGAAAAAAGAACGAAGCACTTGGGCTGCCAATGCTTACCAAGAAGGTGGAGATGTCAGTTTTTGTAAGGACTTTGGTATATGCAGTGCGAACTGCAACCCAGTCTGTTGCCGGTGCAAGTGCTGGTTCCATTGCCGCTGCATGGGCCGGAGTAGATGCAAGTGCAACTTCAAGTGTTGGTGCAGGTGCCGGAGCCGTTGCTGGTGCCCGTGCCGCTGCGACTGGTAGTGCCGCTATTGCTACTGGAGATGGTGCTCCTTGTGGAGCTGGTGCCGGTGTCAGAGCAGGTGCCCGTGTCGGTGCCCGATCCTCTGGTAGATCAGCCTGATCCACTGACACGGTCAGTGCCCAATCCTCTGGTGGATCAGACTGAGCTGCTGCCACTGTCAGTGCTAGAGCCAGTGCCGTCGGAGCAGGTGCCGGTGCTCGATCCGATGCTGAAGGTGGTACCGACGTGCGAGACAGCAGCGATCGTCTCTGGTCTGCTATGATTTCATACTTCAGCTTTCTAACTTCACTAGGCTTCGTGACCTTGATCCAGTCTTTTTCTTCACTTCTTTTAAACGCAAGAAGGACTAATTGTGGCATGTTTGTTAAAACAAACTGCAGTTCATCATAGGGCTTCAGATTGTACTCAGACAACAAACTAATCCAATTGTGTCCAGTAATATAAGTGATGGACAGTGCCTTCATGACACGACATAAGAAGTGAAACCTGCAAAAATAACCATCATAGAGCAAACCAAACGGTTTATTCTGTAACGAATGTCACATGGAAAAACCTGCATCGTAAAATTGTAGCAAAAGTAAGAAAACATGACAGTAAATCAATAAGATTTACCTGATGTGACACGAGTGAATCCTTACCAGGATATCACTATGTTCAAGTTGTAAACTGAAGGTTGATTGTCTAATTACGGGTGGCATGCAGGGCCCGCACTTACTCCCACAAGCAGGACAGTCAAAAGGTGGTAGCAACTCGTATGGAGCGAACATCCATGGGACTGGAAATCCCGGTGGGTGCGATAAACCCTGCAATGCATACAGATATTGGAGTGTAACCATAATTGATAAACCGTCCTCACAAAAAAGATGATCTGGATACTTCAAAATATACAGACTGAATTGAGTGGAAATACATTAACATAGACTGTTCTCAGGACTCACCACACAACAAAAGCGGTAGTACTAAACAATACAGGGTTCACACACACAAATCAAGTACTGAAGAATAGTACTTACTACAGACAAGCAAAGTTGCACTAATTAAACTCTGCAGACTATTTCTTGCCACCGACCTACGGGATGTACCCCACATAACTGACTAGGCCATGGACTTCATGAGAGATGTCTACCGGCATCATCGCCATCTCGTCAACCTTGGAAAACCTAACAGAGTGGTCTTTCCACTCATAAACATGACGATGAAGACAGTCTGCATCAGATTTGTCGGGAAGCTTTACAAGAACCACACCCTTCGTAATCGAAGGCACAACTAGGAAATTGTTGTGGTGAAGTACACCCTCGAGAACACGCCCGACAACAATGCTACAGGAAAACACTTATTCACGACATATGGTGACAAGGACACAACAGCTGGATAGTTTACTAGTAGAACTCATCCTCAGGTCTTCCAGTTCACACGACATGACTTTGAGAACTTCATCTCCACCGCGGACCTGGTTCTAATTCAAACATAAACCAAATATTTTATTACTACCTCCGTCTAGAAATATAAGATGATGTTCGATATTTTACTCCATATAAGACTACATATACGCACAGAAATGAGTGAATAAAGACACTAGAACATGTCTTTAAAGGCATGAGAGCAGAGGGATTACTTGCAATATCCATAACACAAGTTACTGAGGCTACTATACTCTCTTCAAATGCATGAGAGCTAAAATCTTGCATTTCCTACAGCTAGCATTGATGTTCATAAAGTAGTTGAAAGTAATCTATAAGAAATCAGTGTTATGTGCAAAAATCATATGTCAACCTCTCGCATGTTTTGGTCAAAAGAGCAATTTAGAACCGTCATTTGGCACACAAAAATCACATGCAAGATCACCCAGAAAGTTGTACTACTAGTACTAGTACTGCGTGTTAGATGAAAAAACACGATCAAGATCGCCAAAAAGATCATCAAGAAGAGATATTACCTGGACTGGCTTAACGAGGGATCCCGGAGTGGCGGGCTTGGACAGGGCAATGGCCTTGAGCTTGTCTGTGGTAGTCTCGGTGGGGTGCTTGCGCTTCTTCGTACCCTGAGCCTCGAAAGTTTTGGCCAGAGCCATAGACATCACTTCGGCCGGTGCTGCAAGGTCCATCAAGAAACTGTCAAATAGAAATAAAATAAAAGAAACCATAATCACAAACCCAACAGAAGAACAGAGAGGGAGTTATAGGATCAGTCACGGGGTTGCAAGACCGGGCCTTGGCGAGAAGCAACACCATTGATGCGCTCACCTTTTTTTCTTTGGGAGAGAAGAACAATGGCAGAAGCGCGTCGGGGTTTTCTTGAAGAAATGAGGAACAAGATGAGGGAGAAGTGAGTTGGGGTTTTCTTCAAGAGAGGAAGATGAGGGAGAAGAGTGAAATGATGGTTGCTTCGTCCGTCCAACTTACTGCTGGAAAGGTGGGGGTTTTGTGATTTGACGGCTCATTGGGCATTACTGCAGCGCTTTGACCGGTGTAGTCTACCGTGCTGTTGTGCACTCTAGTATGGAGTAATTTAGTGCATGGCAAGTGGACCCCGATGCTGGTTGTCCCACACGTCGGCAAAACTGAGTAGCAAGGTTCCCGATGACCGTCGAGGAGGATCCGTGCGGTAGAGCGTGTCCACTTTTTCTGAAGAAAAAAAATGATTACAGCAAGCGTTTCCACTCTTACGATGGAGGAGTGTGAAACACGGCAGCCACTTGAACTTACAGTGATTCATGCGTCAGTACTATAATCTTGTTGCTAGTGTAGTAAGATATGACGATAAAAAATGATGTTGTGCGCATGTCAACTATGAACAGTAATGTAACATGCCCCTTTTTTACTGTCCGGTCGAGAATGAACAGTGAGATCAATGTTAACAGAACTAGGTCTACAGCGCACGGAGAGTACGGTTCTATAGTACTCCACGGAACATGAACCATATGAAGCATGAATGAGTGTTAGGTAGGGTGTATGAAGGGTGCATGGGAGCAAAAGTTCCCTTCTCGACCCACTTTTGGGTGTTTGGCAGAGTGCATGAAGGGTGCATGAGTCCACACTAGGTTAACACAAATACACTAGGAGCCTGTAGAGCATGCATGAAGAGGGGTGCTGAGATGAGCATGCACGAAGAGGGAACAACTATATTGAGATGAGAATGCAACCAAACACACCCGCACGCTTTGTGCTACAGTGACTGATCTGCACCATCTGAGTTTGATCCAACGGTCATGTTGCGCTGAGACATGCCCATGCAGAGGATGCCTAAACACCACCGAAGTCCCTTCACTTCTCGAGGCGCACGATGTTGGTGATGCAGGGTGCCACCGCCCGCAGAGCCCGCTCCCGGTCGACGGGAACCAGCTCGTCAAAGACGGCGTCCAATGGCACGAATGGATTCCGGTGACGAAGCCCTGAGAGGATTCGCCCGGCAACGACGACGGCCACCCGCAACCCCTCCCTGTCCAGCTCCGCCTCCACCATCGCGCGAAGACGGCTCAGCTCCTCGGAGATATAGGTGAAGAAGGAGACCAGGTCAGGAATCCGCAGCTCGTTGGAGTCGATGGGATGGTCGAACGGGTTTAGCCCGATGGCCGACATGGTCACACTGGCACGACGGTAGGCATCGCACAGCCACACCACGTGCGTGGCAACATGGTCCAGCAAGTGGTTGAGGCGATCCTGGACCTCGTCACGATCGGCCCGCTCGCGCTGCAGCTGGCTCGCCTGACCGCCTATCATATCTCCCGCTTTCTGCAGCAACACCGCCGACGCCTCGAGCATCTTTGTGGTGGACGCCTGCCGCTTTTGAAACTCCGTGAACTCCCGCACATAAAGGAGGAGTATGGCACTCCTCTCTTCCTTGAGCTCACGGAGCTCCACGTCCTTGGCCTTGAGCTCCGCATCCTTGGCATGGAGCTCCTGTGTCAGGCGCCTCATCTCAGAGTCCGTCATCTGGTGCACCACCATGGAACCATGTAGAAGCAATGGGGAGAGGAAGCAATGGGGGCGAAATGGCTGAAAGGCAATGCAATCTACGGGAAGGCAGAGGGAGCCAGCTGAGGACCGGGGTGAATATTTTGGTTTTCACCATGGGAAAACACCATTCGACGACTTTTCACTTCAGGGAGTAGTGGGTTTTACAGGCGGAGTCATCATGACTAATTGCTGCCGCGCCTGCTCCCGTCAATCAAAAAAATAAAAATCCTACCACGCCTGCCGCACCCAAAGACCAGTGCAATGCTGCGGTGGATATTTAAATTTACCTCCCGACAAGGAGAGAAAAAAAGGGGTGAAAAACAAATGGGGCGGCGGCCTAGCTACTCAGTCGCACTAGCCCAACTAGCTAGCCACCGTGCTTCACTGATGTACTCGGCAGGAAAGGTGGGCTTTTGTGATTTGATGACTCATTTACTTGCTTCGACGCTATGACCGAGGAGGACCCAGAAAACACGTGGTAGGGCGTCCCATGTATCGGCAAGGAAGAAAATATGCGTGCACCACCCGGGAGGACCCAGAAACCGCGCGGTAGGGTGTGCCACGTCTCGGCACGGAGGAAAAATGTGCGTGTAAAAATAAACTGTATCAAACTACCTATGGTTCGACCTCAGGACCCAGCCAGTCGGCCAAAAACACCCCAATAGCCACACAGCTTCATCATGCTAACGTGGCACGAAGGATAGCTGTGGTTAGCTCTGTCTCGACCAGCCACAACGTCTCTTGTTCTAGGCGATTCATCTATTTTCCAAGCATTTTTTAGTTATAATAACACCACGGCAAGCTCGTGCCGCTCTTTGTGTGTGCCCATGCGCCTAAAGGTTGTACTACTAGATGGAGTGGAGAGAGAGACGGCAGACATGGGACCCACCAGTAAGTCAGTCAACGTTAATGCACCTGTTGACGAGCCACTCCCTCTAATCTACTCAACGTGATACTGTATAAAATCAAGTTATGCGACAAAGCCAACAACCGTCGCGGTTTCGGGTTATCGACGTATGCTTTGTACTCCAGGTTGCCGGTTTGAATCTTGTCCTTCAGATTTGTTAGTTTTAGGTCCAAATTTGATCAATGACAAGTGCGCCTCCTGTGTGTTGTTCCGATATTTCAGTGTAGGAGGGTTTTTTTTGCACAAACACTTTGCGCGGTTAGACAAGTTACGGCACCAGTTACACGTATTTTGCAAGTTTAGGAACAAAAATGACATGGACATAGAATATCACATGCTCCCCGCAGCTTAGATGCTATGGTGATACGAGATTTTACGTCGTTGGATCTGAGATCCAATGGCTTGGGAGTAGTCTTTGTAATTATGCGCAATTTCCAAACTCTCCAAGGGTTTTTTTGCAAAAAAAACCATTCAGTCCTCGTGTGAGCCGCTGGATCTTGGATCCAACGGCTCTCATTAGCTCATATTAGGTGCTTCCCGCAGCTTAATTAGCCGCTACGGTGATACGAGCATCTAGGTCGTTGGATCTGAGATCCAATGCCATGTGCGTAGTATTTGTACTTTCTGCGCAATTCCCAAACTCTTTGAGGCCTATATTGCAAAAACATTCAAACCTCCTACTGCGAGCCCTTAGATCTCCCGGGAACTCGTATCACCATAGAATCTATGGTGTGGGAGCACCTCATATTCCCCCGTGCGAGAAAACATCAGGTGCTCTTGCAGCTTGGATGCTATGGTGATACGAGCTTCGAGGTCGTTCGATCTGAGATCCAATGGCATCTGAGTTGTCTTTGTGCTTGTGGGCTGCGCCCAAACTCTTTGGGGGCTTTTCTGCAAAAAACATTTGAACCACTAAGGAGTCGTCGGATCTCATATCCAACGGCTCTGAGGAGCTTGTATCACCACAACATCTAAGGTGTTGTAGCACGTGATATTCTTAAACACAAGAGAATATGAGGCCTTCCCTCATCTTAGATGCTACGATGATACAAGCTTCGAGGCCATTGGATATGGGATCCAAGGGCATCTGAGTAGTTTTGGTACTAATTGTGTGCAATTCCCAAACTCATTAAGGTTTCTTGTAAAAATATTAAGACATCTTGTGAGCCGCTATATCTCAGATCTACATGCTCCATATAGCATCTAAGGTGTGGGGGCACATGATATTCTCCCGGGGGGGTGCACAACCTATCGGTGTTTGGGAGGGTGGGGACAAATATAATGTTCAAAAAATATAATCTAAACAATCCTAAACAGAGCTTCACAATTTTATCTAAGGTCGAGGGGTTACCCCCCCCCGACAATCTACATAGCTCCACCTATGCAACAGGTGTAGTGGGAGCGTCTAGGTGTGAGAGAGACGACACGAGAAAGCGAGGTCAATCGAGTCATTTATAGAGGGAGAGATCGAGTGAGTGTGGCGTAGCGTACACTCAAATGTTAAAGACGATACACTGAGATATCGTGTGGCGAAGCTGCAGTGAGGGATGGAGGGAGATAGTTACCGAGAGTGGCCTAGATAGACTTTGTTTGTGTTCGCACGGTGAAGGTGTTTTACAAAGGCAACGTACGTGTCTTGAGAGAAAGAGAGAGAGAGGGAGGGTTTGTCATGGAGGGCACGACGAGGTTGTGTGTGAGAAATACATTTGTTGAGAGTGTGTGGGCGGGTGTGACATAAATGGAGATCGAAACGTGAAGAGAAATAATGAGCGCGCGTGTGTCGGATACCAATAGCTCTATTAACAAAGAAATGAAGATCGATTGATACATGAAGTATGTGTGGTGGTTGGGGGGAGGGTGTCGATGGAGAGACCGAAACACAACATTTGCATGTACATAGTACTAGACTTAATATTCATGTTTCAATTTATTGTGCATTTTAAATATTGAATTGAGGACCATGCATGGCTTACATTTTAGTTTTGAATTCGTGTCATACATGCATGGTCATACATCCACGTTGAGATCACTATATCACAAACTCACTCTAATTCAAGAACTCGTCATAAATCAATTACCGTGCCTTTTGGAATGACCAGTTATTTGCAAGGAAAATACAGGCATTGTAATACATATAGATTCATTCGGCAATTTAAAAAAAAGATTCCTTTCGCATTCTCGAATGGTAGCACCCGACGGCATACCAGCCAGACCCGGGCTCGTGTCCTGGTGGTGGCGTGCGTGGTACGCACATTAGCCAACCCCAAGCAAAAGAACCGCGCTATTAAACTTCACGCCTCTACTCGAGCCTCCTTGTTTCTAGTCGAAATATCTGGCGGCCAGAATTCCGGCCCTAGGAAATTCCCCTCATGTCCCTGGTCCATAATGACAACTTATGAACAGTGGAGGGATGCTTTAGTAACTAGCCCACGTTACCTACCGTGCCGAGCACGGTTCAATTCCCTTGGTCGCCGCTACCCAAGATCACCCGTCAACTCCATTGCCTAGTACTAATAGTACTATACCAGGATGAGGACAGAATGGAGCATCATTTGTTGATTTTGTTCGTGCGTTGTTCGTGCCTACTAGAGTTACTATATCAGGCAATGCACTGGTATGGAGGGATTATCTTTTTACTCTGCATATATAACTTGTCTGAAGTCTAACTAAGCAAAATGTTTGACCAAATCCTTTCTTAAGAAATATTAACATCTACAACAGTAAAGATGTATGGCTTGAAAATTTATTTCATGATGTAGGTTATGATATTGTTTCGAATCCTGGATTTTAAATTCCAGAAAATCCAAAATTGACCTGAAATTCATGAAACTGAGCATGGTCACGTGATGTGGCACAAATAGGCTGTCGTATTTTTTTTTCAATTTGAGACAAGCTGTTTATGAAAAGTTGCACAAATGAAGAGCCAAGGTATTTTGGAACAAAGACATGTCACGTTAACGTGAATGGTTTCACTATTTAAACCATGGGCGTTAGACCTACGTGCCGCCACGAGTCCCGCTTCTCATCGGCAGGTGCCGTCCGAGCAAGCTTGTGAGTCGATGGGAGGCGTGCGAGCAGACCGCTGCGTCGGCTGACCGGGAGGCATGCGAGAAGGCCGCTGCACAGGCTCACCGGGAGGCGAGCCCTTTGACCAGGCTCCGCCGCCCACCTTCCTCCCAACTGCCCCCACTTTTAATGGCGCCGGCGCCGCAGTTTAAATCACCCCCGCACTCCCCGGTCTCGCTACAATCTTCTCTCTTCCTCTTGGATTCTCCTGTCGTCTACCTCCAACCAGCCTGACCTCACCATACGCCATGCTACATCACGATGGTCTGCCCTTAGTCTTCCAGTTTCCTGAGGAAGACACCCAGTCGGAGTCTCAAGAACATAAGGCGCTTTGGGAGACAAGCTTGAACTGGCCTTGCGGGAAGACGCCGCGCCTGTCCCCGCTCCCGTTCCAGCTCCCGTAGCCCCGACTACGCCAGCACCCATCCCCGTGGCATTGATGGCCTGGGAGCCGCACATTGTCGCCGAGCTTGAAGCCACGGGGTTCCATGAGGTCCCTGCTGACTTTCACGCGCCCATGCACCTGCCAGCGCATGCGCCTGCGTGTGCACTGATGCGCGCGCCCGTGCCGGTGCCCGTGCACACGAATGCCTCTGTCGCGCCGTTGCCAGAGCCTGTCCCCGCGCCGGTGCCAGTGCCCCCCTCAGCGGCATGGATCGCCGCCGTCGATTGCTTCCTAGCACCAACGCCAGTCGCCTCCTCCCGCCAGTTGACTGCTCCTGGAGATCGAAGTCCAGAACATTATGGCCTTCCTTGAAGCTAGGGCCAACGTCCAGGAGTACACCAACAACGGCGCAAGACGCCACCGTCGCCGCCGATCAGTGCCCCGACGACACACAGAGCATGGCAGAGGAGCCGCTTCCCGCTGCAAGACGACTCCGCCACCGCCGCGTGATCTAAATATGCCATGAAAAATGTTCGGATTGCCATGCTTAAAATCCGAACATTTGGGATCATTTGCGTTTATTTTAGTTCGATCGTGGTATGAATGTAAAGTCGCAGTCAGACTGAATGAAATCTATGGTTTGATCGATTGAATGTTCTGCTAGAGCCATATCCAATTAAATATAAAACGTTATCAAGCGACATGTATTCCTTCTCATCGCAAACATTTCATATTAAATACCACGTCAATTCCAAATATTTTTTTAGGGAAGCCAGTTCCAAATACTTGTAGGGCGCGAGCAGTCCCCTTGTTCGAGCACTATAGGCGATACATCTATTTATCCACACATTTAATTGTTAGTAGATACTACTAGCCTAACTTGTCCGTCACGGTCACTTTTGTTCCTAAACTTGTTACATACTCCAATACTAGTACTAGTATTACGTGAAACTGGTGCCGTAACTTGTGAACGTGTCCAGATTCGGTCAACGGCCACACCGCCAGCGCGTTCTTCGTGTTTGCCCGTGCGTCTAAACATAGAAGGGGAGGAGAGAGAGAGAGAGAGAGCAGACATGGAACCCACCAGTAAGTGAAGTGGAATAGTACGTGCTCACGAGCCGGTCCCACTAATGTACTAAAGTTAATAGTATAAAAACATGTTGTCCATTAAATAGGTCTGTGGTAATATAAATACATTATATCAACAAAGGGGAGTACAACAAACGTTGCTACTATGTTGCCTATTGACGTGCGGCTTGAAGGCCCTGGTCGCATGTTCGATCCTCGTCCTTTTTCGTTTTTAATTTATACTAGTAAGGTACATGTGCATTGCACGCATGAGATTTGGCAACCAAATTATGAATAAATACCACACCATAGCATGTAAGCTTTGATTCATATATGCATGATGTAGATGTTCGTTTAATTCTTATAGTTCATCTCATTCAAAATCAATAAGTTTTATAAAAAAGTTAATCTATTTTAAGATTCATGGAATTATGCATTGTAGAGCATAAAGTAAAAACAAATAATGGCAATTCATTTAGAAAAAAGAAAATTGGGCAATTATGATACAGAAGATTCTAGAACAAAGGAGGAGTTCTTGTGTTTTGAGGTTTGTGCATTATGCTTAAGTTCAACCATGTAGTCTTCTAGATTGTACATGTGGCAGAATGTGGTGGAATATAGAAGATATCCAATGGCCAGTGGTGCTCGGATTTTCCATCTCTGCATCGTCGGATTGGCTTCATCCAACGACCATCCTTCAAAGTTATCGCACACTATATAGGGGTGTAGATATGGGTCCAAATTTGCTCCAAGATAGTTGGGCCCCCCGGTGTGTAGTTTGTAGCACTTTAATTTCTGGGTCGAAATTTGTTCCATTACAGGTGGGCTCCGGTGTGTAGTTTGTAGCTTATTTGTAATAATTAAAGAGAACACCAGAGTTTTTTTGCAAAAATACCATGGTGCGACGTGGAAGGTTAGAAAGGGCATGCGAGAGAGCGGTGACCGATCCAGAGGGAAAACAATTGGGGGAGGGGCGGGGGTTGCAACGGTGTTTGGAGTAGTAGTGGGGCGAATGCTACAAAAATATAATATAAACCCACCGGAATAAATGCCTTCATAAATTAATCGAAGGTTGGAGTCCCCCTCGCAATGTAAATAGCTCCGGCTCTGCGAGGGATGGAGAGGTAGCTTCAATGTGTGGAAGAGACGGCGTGAGAAAGCGAGGTCAATCGAGACATAGATAGAGAGACAAAGTGTGTGTGCCCCGACATTCGTTGAAAAGATATATATGCTGTGGATAGATATTGTCCGATTGAGCTTTTGGGAAGGGTGAGGGCTGGAAGAGAGAGCTTGAGAGATGATCCAGTCACAGACAGGTACACATATCATTTGTGCGTGGGAGGAAGCAAGGTCAATCGATACATAGATAAAGAGAGAGAGATTGAGCGAGTGTGGGTCGTCATGCGATCGAAAGAGTGAGACAGGTTGGAGAGAGTGACCTAGATAGACAATGTGCGTGTGAGAGTATACACTATGAATATGTCGAATTAGGCCCAAACATGGAGATATATCGTTTGTGTGTGAGAAAGAGCGAGGTCAATCGAGACATGCATAAAGAGAGAGAGAGAGAGATTGAGCGAGCGTGGGCCGCCGTGAGGTCGAATGAGTGGAACGGCTTGGAGAAACTGATCTAGATAGACAATCTGCGTGAGAGAGTATAGAGTGTGTCGATCGAAGCCCGAACAGGGTGATATATCATTTGTGTGTGAGAGAAAGCGAGGTTAATCGAGACTTAGATAGATAGATAGATAGATAGATAGAAAGAGAGAGAGATTAAGCGAGTGTGGGCCGCTGTGCGGAAGAAAGAGTGAGACGGTCTCTCGAGAGTGACCTAGATAGACAATGTGTGTGTGTGCGCACAAGAGGGAGGGGGTCTAGATAGGCAATGCATGTATCTACCGAGAGAGGGTGGGAGGGGGAGAGAGAGAGAGCTCGGCATGGAGTGTAATGGCGGGTGTGTGAGAGTTAGAGATCGAAACATCGAGAGAAAGAATGAACGTGCGGAAACCAATAGCTTTATAAGGTGGTTAGGAGAGGAAGATTGATCAATAGAGGAAGTATGTAGTGTGTGTGCCGAGGGGGGGGGGCCTAAAAACAACATTTGAATGTAGATATTACTAGACTTAATATTGACGTTTTAATTTAGTGTACATTGTAAGATTTGAATTGAGGACCATGCATATGGCTTCCGTATTTATTTTGAATTCGTGCCATACTAGGTTTGGAAAGGTTGATATCGACTCGATTGTTGTGGTATTTTCTATGTGTGTGGTCATATGCTTGAATCCATCCAAAGTTTTCTCACTACCATGGTGTTCATCTTATACATATATGATTTTGTATTAAAAAAGTAGCGTGGATACCCTGAAATCCGAAATCCACGTTAGATTTGGAGATCGCTATGTGACAGACACACTCTAATTCAAAGAACTCCTCATTAATTAATTCATAGTATCTCGTTTCGAAGGACTAATTATTTGCAAGGAAAACACGGGCATGGTAATACATAGTACAAGATTCGTTCGGCAATGAAAGAAGATTCGTTTGCATTCTCAAATGTAGGTGCACGAGGCAGACCAGGGTCGTGTCGTGGTGGTCGCGTGTGTCGTACAGACGCTTCCACATTTCGGATTGAAATATCTGGCGGCCACAATTCCAGCCCTGCAAAATCTCCCTTCTCCCCCGTCCCCTTCCACGCCTAGAGCTCTCAAATCCCTAATTCGCCGCCAACCCAAGCAAAATTCGAATTGCCCTTCGTCTCGTCTCTTTCCCCACCTCTGTGCCGGATGACGACGACGAAGACGACGGTCGCACTTCACCACTGCACCGGAGCTACCTCATCTACCCCCTCGTCCACCGCACCGGGTGGTCCACCCACAACGTCGGCCGCCACAGCCGACGTGTCTCACAGACACCGACTTCCACAGCATCAGGTGCGCTTCACCGACGCCGTCTCCCACCTCACCGGGGCTACTCACCGAGAACATCGTCGCACCTCCACCCCCCGACGCCGTTGGTGCTTCACCAACGGCCTCGTCCACCGCATCGTAGCGCTCCGCTGCCGCTCGAGATCTGCATCCATACGCGGCCAGCCAACGCCAGCTCATCACCCTCAACGGTTTTGAAGTGACCCGCACTCTAGCTAGGCGAGCATGCCCAAACGCCGGCCCGAACTAGGTATCCACATATCACTACCTTGTGCACTATTCCGACGATGTTTGGATATCCTTTTACTGCTCTCTTAGCTTACACGCCTATGCAACTCTGACTTTAACTCTTATTTCTTCTGGAGATATCATCTGAAACAGGCAAAACAATTTTTTAGCGAAGCATGACGGCGCTACGGGATCTGGTACACATCCTGCACGCCGGTATAACCTTGTAAGTACCTGTCCTCTGGTACAACAGGAAGGCCGATTCCTCTCATTCGATCAACCATTCGCCGTGTCAAAAATGCAGAGGTGGATGCAAGGAGCACAAGGCCTGCACATCCAAGCAAGTGGTAACATGGACTTGTACATGGAACATCCCAAGCGCAAGCGGAGCTGCAGTGAGCCTGTACAACGAGCAAGTGTAAGTCCCTGGATTTCATTTAATTCGTACTGGCCTATGTGTATGATTTGTGTGCAGTGGCGGATCCATGAATTCAAGTTACCAGGGGCGAAAATTTAACTAAAAAAATACGATGGCACTTGCACTCCGGAAATCAACATAACTTGAGAAATGTGAAGCTACATGCACTTTGAAAACCAGCTAATGATCCAAAGTAGTTCCAGATTATAAAACACTAAATGATGTAAGCACCAAAAAACACAAATTGCAACATGGTGTACAAGGACTACTAACATGGACTGTACCTGCTTGAATTATTCATTCTCTGGCCGAAAATATCCAAGTGTAATTGCACCTATAACCAGTGCACAAACTGCATATCAATATATCTATCCTGCACAAGTATGCCAATAGTTTCAAACAACAGCTTAGAAAAGTATTTATGCTAGGTTGTCATGATACGGGGACTTTCTGGTAGATGGCCTCGACGTTTCCTCAAGCCATGAAAATGTACTATAATTTGCTTGTCATCAATTCCTGCAAATCTCTATCTTTCTCTCAACATAGCAGATCATCATTAGACACTAAATCCTTCAATGAGAGCTTGCAAAATGCTTGCATTAGATCCCTCATTAGACACTATATGTTCATCACCAGGAGCATGTAAAATGTTTGCATCAAATCCTTCATTAGAAGTCTGTTCATTAGACACTTCAGGCTCAAGAACAACATGAGCTTGTATGTTTGCACTGGAAACTTGATTAGACACATCAGGTTCAGTCAGTTCAGTATTGATTGGGGGAGTTATAAAATAAGCAGAAATTGGTTTCATTTTCTTATAGATTCCCTACATACAAGCAGTTTTACAACACCGACAGGTTTAACTATTGGCGAGAAATTGAACAGTTGAATTAGATATAATCAGGGATATGATGTACCTGCTCATTGCGCATGCTGCTCTTGCAAGCTGCAACTGTCCGTTTGCGCACGCTCGATGCCATGCCCGTGTTGCCGCCGCTGCCTCCCACGCAGGCTACACCCAGGGTTGGATCTTCATCTTCCTATCCTTCCATTCGCTTGAAGCCCGGCGACCGGCGTCCAACTAGGGCACGAGGAAGTGCTGTGTTGGTCTGTCCAGCGGCGGCTAGGTTAGGAGCGAACCAGACTAGAGGCTAGAGCGAATGAATTGGGGATTTTTCCTGCTGTCGATCGATATGGGAGGCGCTCATTTGGGCCGCGATGTAGCGCCCAAGATGCGATTCTATCCCAATCACGTGATGAATTCATGATTGGGGCACAATCGCATTTCGAGCGCATAGCATGGTGGATATCATTACAACATACCATGTACTGAATTGATGAGAATACAAGATAAAGGCTTACACTCGCCGCAAGCTACAACATGAATACAACAGTTCATCAATACATAGCAATCACCATACAGAAGAGCAAGATCCGACTACAGAGGAAACCAAACGAAAAAGAAAGAACGACATTCACCCTGCTAATCCCAGGCTCCCGACCTGGAACCTATCCCTTGATCGAAGAAGTAGAAGCAGAAGAACTCCAAAACAAGCAAGCATCACTCTCACGTCAGATCATCGCATTACCTGTACCTGCAACTGTTGTTGTAGTAATCTGTGAGCCACGAGGACTCAGCAATCCCATTACCATGGGTATTAAGACTAGCAAAGCTTAATGGGTAATGAATGGATAAGTGGTGTGGTTGCAGCAAGCACTAAGCATTGTATGGTGGCTAACTTATGAGTACAAGAATAAGAAGAGAAACTACGCATAACGGTCACAAACTAGTAATGATCAATAAGTGATCCTGAACTACTTACGAGTCAAACATAACTCCACCGTGTTATCTTCTCGAACTCACTCGAAAAGAGACAGTCACGGTTACACACGCGGTTGGTGTATTTTATTTCGGATCTAGTGTCAAGTTCTCTACAACCGGATATTAAAAATTCCCATCTGCCACATAACCGCGGGCACGGCTTTCGAAAGATCAAACCCTACAGGGGTGTCCCAACTTAGTCCATCACAAACTCTCACGATCAACAGAGGAAAATCCTCCTCCCGGAACAACCCGATCAAGCTCGGAATCCCGGTTCACAAGACATTTCGACAATGGTAAAACAAATCCAGCAAGACCACCCGGTGCGTCGATACCCCGATAAGAGCCGCGCGTATCTCGTTCTCAGGACAACACCGTCTATGCGAAGTGGACGGTAGCCAAAATACCATCGAGTTACCCCGAGGCGGCACCGCTGACTGCTAGGTAGGTGGACCAACACTCATGAGGAGCACTGGCCCGGGGGTTGATTAAGAGACCTCGGGGGCCGGCAGGTCCCTATGCATGTTTTAGTTGTTATTAGGCAAATGGTAAAACCAATGTTGGGCCACTGTCAAGGGGGGCCCATAAACCCCAACCATGTTAGGAACGCAAAATCAAGGAACATAACACCGGTATGACGGAAACTAGGGCGGCAAGAGTGAAACAAATCACCAGGCAAAAGGCCGAGCCTTCCACCCTTTACCAAGTATATAGATGCATTAATTAAATAAGAGATATTGTGATATCCCATGATATCCATGTCCCAACATGGAACAGCCTGCAACTGCACCTGCAACTAGCAACGCTATAAGAGGGGCTGAGCATAGTTGTAACATAGCCAAACAACGGTTTGCTAGGATGGTGGAAAAGGTTAGAGTCTATCATGGCAATTTGGGAGGCTTGATAAACAAGTGGTGGGTAGTGCGACATAGCGATAGCATCGAGACAACTAGCAAAGCAAAGATAGTAGTGGTATCCAGGATAATGATCATCTTGCCTGAAATCCCACTAGGAAGAAGATCGAGTCCATGAAGAAGACGAACGGGCGTAGTCGAACGAATCCTCACAATCGCAACGGAACCGGAACTATCGAGAGGAAGCACAACCGGAAAGAAGCAAACAACATGGTAAACCAACAAGCATAAACATGGCATGATGCGCAACCAAGTATGATGCATGTCCGGTTTAATGAGGCATGGCATGGCATGGCAAAGTGCAACAAACAATACTACAAATTAAGTGGAGCTGAATATGCAACAAGTTGCATATTGACGGAACTTCACAACAATTATTTAGTTCTCTCTCGTTTATGTACCCAACAATATTAAATGTTGTTAGACATGGCAAGAGGTGAAGCATAATAAAACTACCTATCTAGGCAACTTTAAATGAGGCTGGAAAAAACACACAACAATTCCGGAAAATCCCCATATGCATATTTCGGATTTGGTACTGTTCTGCCCTATACACAATTTTAGTGTTGTTAAACATGCAAAGTAATACCACCATGTTAATCTATGCATTTTTCTAGACAATTTACATATATAGTTTATTTAATTCGAAGCTACGGTTATTTAGTTATGAAATAAATCATTTTAGCATGGCATTTAGCAAATTAATGCAACTAGCAAGTTTAAACATTTTAAACATGGATGAAAGTAGCATATTATGAAACTAGATGAAATTCTAAGCATTTTACATATATAAAACATTTTAATCCGATGCACAGTTTGTGAATTATTAATGCATGAACATGAGGGACTTTTCTGTAAATATGCAGTTTTCTGGATAAATAGAAAATTCGTCCTGGAGGGAAAAAAACAACATCACGGGGCCGAATCTGGGGCGGACTGGGCCTCACCAGAGGAGCTCAGCCCATTCGTTGGAGAAGCTACCAGCTTGGTGGAGAGGAAGCGGCTGGGCCGGTCGCTGCCAGGCTTTCACGCGAATGGGCGCACGCGCACGGTCAACTTGCGCGGCCGGATCGAGCACTGCTCGATGCAGAGGCGGGAAGCAGAGGCATCGGCGGCGGCTTGGCTTGGCGCGGAAGAGCAGGGGCGGTCGACGCAGGCAAGGGAAGCGGCGGGACTCCGGCGCGGCAGGGAGCTCGGTGGACAGGGTCGAGCTTCCGGAGCTCGGGGCCTCAGGTGCGGGAGCAGAGGAGGCCGAGGCACCATGGCAGGGGAACGGCAGCAGTGGCGGCATCTGGTTGGGCTCGACGACCTGTTGGTCACCGGCGGGAGCGTAGTCCGGCGAGGCTCGGGAGGTTGCAGGAGGCGAAGGAGCTCGCGATGCAGAGGACTTGGCGCAGCGACGGAATCCTGCCAGATCCGGCGAGGAGTCGAACGAGGAGGTCGGGGATGGGGCGTCGGGGCCGGATCCGGTGCACCGGAGGTCACAGGCGAGGCGGGGGAAGGTGGGTCGCGAAGCTCCAGCTGGGCGTCCATGGCGATGCAGAGGACGGGGATGGCCTGGAGACGGCGGGTCTGCCTTACGGGGGCGAGGAGACGCGGAGGCGAGAGCGAGGACAGGCTCGGGGTCGAGAGGAGACGAGGACGAGCGTTCCTGCTCGGGGCCTTGGGCAGTACACACTGCGGGCGCGCGGGGTGAGGAGCTCGGGCTCCTATAGGATTTGGGCAGCGGCGGCGGTTGGACAGGAGGGAAAAATCGAGGACAAGGTGGAGGCTGCGAGGGGGATTGGGCGCTGGTGGATCCCGATGTTGTAGACAACCGGGTGGGAGTGTGGCGGCGACGGAATGAGGAGGATGGGACAAGCTGCCTAGATTCTAGGGTTGGACCTCGGGTATATATATCAGGTGGATTTGGTTAGGGGTCACCTTGTCCCTATGATCTAATCAGACGGTTGAGAAAATAAGACTAGAGAGTCCAAAGAAGAAACCGAAGATATTTGGGGGATGTTTGAGGTTGATCCGGACCCAACGGTAATGACAGCCCAGTACGGGTTTGGGGAAGTTTCGGACGCAGTCACGAGGGGGTCTGAGAGAGGTCGACAAAGACAAAGGGGCCTGACAAAAGGTCAACGGGGACGAGGAAGAAGCGGCAACTGTGAACGGCTACGAGTTTTGAAAACAATGACGGCAACGGAGTGCCGATGCAATGCGAATGATGCGATGATGAATGCAACAAACAAATGATACACACAGCAACAATGAAATAACTGGAAGGCATCTGGAGCGTCGGTCTCGGGCTGTTACAACACTCCCCCACTTACAAGAGATCTCGTCCTGAGATCTAAGGATGGCACCGAAGAGAAGCGGGAGAGGAAGAGGTAAAACAAAGTTGCGTCTTTGACAAACGAGTGAAACCACGAACCTTGAGAGGTTGAACAAATTGAAAGAAAGAATACAATGGAGATGAACGAGATTGCAAACACTCCGTTAGCAAAGAGGAACAAGGAACATTACGAGAATCTTGTAGGTTGAAAGGCATGAAACAAGAGCTTAACAAACCAAAAAGAATATGAAACCACACTGGTATAATGAGATAGCCAAGGAACAAGATTGACATAATTTGGACAGCACTCCGGTAGAAAAGAGAAGGAAAACTTGATAAGTTGAAAAGAACTTAAATATAGGACACAACACTCCTGTTAAATGGATAAGCGAGGAAAAGAACATGATCTTGACAAACAAGATGATACTTGACGAGAGCAACAGCACAATGCCTCCAGAAGAAATGAAAGGATGAAATGAAAAGAACAGAGAAAAGAACAACAACTTCCACCATGGATGGTCATGAAGGAGCCTTCCTACGAAGAAGGGTTGAACGAAGTTGTTGGAGAATCAACAATCAAATGATATACTCCTCGTGGACTTAAGAAAACATCTCAAAACTAGAAGTGAGATTCTGCCACTAGCGGAAACAATTGATTGCTTGACAACATCAAAGATATGCCAAATGTCTTCCAAAGAGATGATAAAGAGAAAGCTTGGATCATGGATAATCACCACAAATAGCAACAATCCTTCGGAAGGGCATATAGGTGAAAGATACAAAATAACTCCAAGGAAGAAAATGATGGGTTTAAATATATCAATCCTGACAACTTGTGAATCATGAATCATGAAACATAACACCACCTCAAAAGATAAGATGGAAATGATTGCACTTTGGAATGCAAGATGAAGAATACTTGAGCATGTCCAAAAATGAATCTTGAAGAACTCTTCGAGAATGAATGAAATCTTTGATGAACCACCATGAAAAGAACTTCATGAAGAACTCCGGTAAGAAAAGAAATGGTAGGAAGGAAGTGAAGGTTGAAAAAAAAACAGGATGAAAACCTTGTGATGATTTAAATGGAGCTTCGCGACGAAATGATTGAGAGAGCTTGGAAATCCGTAAGATAAGATGAAGCACTTGAAACCGAGAATTTGATATCATGAACGAACTCCGGAAGAAGGAATTTAGATCACTTGGATGAAACAAGAATAAGAATTATGTTATGCGTATCCTTCACCAATTTAAATTGATGACAAGCAACGAATTTGGCATTCTACTTATTCTCATTGAAAAAGGATTGATATAGCGCAAACTTGGATGGCCTTCAACGCACCACCGGTAGGATTTTGGAAAGAACGAATGAATTAATATGATAACAAAGGAAGAGGAATCTTGAACGAACCACTGTATGAATTGAAAACGAATGAAGAAAAGAACGCTTCACCGGGAAGAATTAGAAATGATTAAAGATACTTGAGGGAATTTAGATACACGAGAATGAAGAGATCATGAGCTGACTAAAGAGTACTTGAATGAAGCACCGGTAGAATATGGAGAACGAGAGCTGAAAGTTGAGAATGAAGAATTCTTCTGGAATGATGGCCTCCGGAGAATCGAGAATGAAAACAACTCTGAAATGCTCCGGATGGGTATGAAAAGAATTCTCGCAATCGAAAACAGTTATGAGGATGGCATGAAGCTAGAACCATGAATCTTCAAGAGAAAGGACCAAGATTTAAGAGGAACTATTCTTCGGTCTTCAAAGCTGAGAAAGACGACGAGGAACACCACCAAAATTGTTGAGACACTCCGGAACAATGATGAATATTAATGTTGAGCCAAAGATGAAAAGAATCTGAAAGCGATCTTGGAGAAGGCAATTGACTGATGAAAATTCATTCTTACGTCAAACTTTGAAAGAATTTCAGAAGAACTCCGGAAAAATTAGAAGACTCAGGTAAGATCCTAGAAAAAGACCTGTGGGTTAGGGCCCACTCAAAAGAGAACACCGTTGGGAATGGTTGCTTGAAAGAGAGATTGCACCGATTGATTTAAATGGCTAGAACGGATTAAGAATGGAAACACGAATCTTCTAAGATATCTTCGGCCCTCCGGATAAGAATAGAGAGAGGTGAATAAACAAGAGAGACTTGGATAAGAAATTCCAACATGGAAAAACCATGTGAATCAAGAGGAAGAGATATGGTCGACACAGAAGCTTGAATTAACTCCACCGGAGAAGAAAAGAGAACGAAGGATGATAAACTTGTAACTCCTGAGCATCTTCACGAGGAATCACCGGATGAAACTTGGAAGAAAAGGTTGACGAAACTTCACATAAATAAAAGGATACTCGATTAAGGGATCGGAGTCCTTGAAGGAAAGGGTGGGATGGTGGGAAAATAAAGGCAACTTGGGACGGATGAAACAGACGAATCCTCAGGCTTCTCAACGGCGCCCATATGGAATAACTTGAAGAGAAGTGCACCATTTGAAAAGGACTGACATGACAATCTCGATGAACAAGAAGGATTAGTATTCACATAGAAGTATGAGAACACCACTTAGGGAAGGTATGGAATCAACACTTGACATTGAAGCAACTCGAATACCACAACTCAAAACAAAACAAAGGATTGGCTTGCAAAAGTAAGCCAGAACAAACATATGATAGAGATTTCGTCCGAAGTTTTCATGGTGGGGCCCACACGGGCTCGATCGTACAACACCATCATGTACAAGGCAGTGCACATGACATACGAAGTGTCCCCGAGCCATAGCAAAGCTATACAGGGCTCATTAAGACACAACGAGACCATTGTAAAACCAACCGTGGACAGGCGGACCACTAGATGTCGAACCCCAATCTCATATCATGCATCTGTCAGAAAATATCCTAGGTAACTACTTGAATTCCCACCTATAAACTCCCGAAACTTTATGGTTATGCAATCTGGTGTTGGGGATACAGGGAGGCACAAATATCTCACACAACTAACAAATCCTACACTCCAACTGTATCCATCCGTCAACACATAACCAAGAAAACCTCAGAAATCATGTACCTCAGACCTTCAAAAACATCCGATATACTAGCTATGGTAATACATCTGATCGCTCTCCCCAGTACTGGGTGTCGTCGAACTACTCTCACCACAAAAAGTATAGAAGCGTTTTTTATGTCGGCGTCCTCTGGTATTCCGGAACTGAAACGATCGCGAATGTGACAAGAACCCCTTGGAGCTCAACTCCCCGAAAGAAGTCAAGTCAGACAGGAGGCACCAAGATAGAATTCCCGTCACACCGATATCGCAGCGATTCCAACAATACCCGTGTGATCCTAAAAATAAATTTGAGTGAAAAAGGAGAGTGGTGGAAACAAAAACACCTACGTCATGATTCCTCACCAGAGCGACGATGGGGATGACGAGTAAAAAGAATTCCTACTCTTCGATATAACTAGACTCAAAATAGTTTTTTTTAGACTCAACAACGGCAGCGGTTCGATCAATCAAGGGGGCTCCTGCGGTCGGTAAGGCTCTGATACCAACTTGTAGCGCCCAAGATGCGATTCTATCCCAATCACATGATGAATTCATGATTGGGGCACAATCGCATTTCGAGCGCATAGCATGATGGATATCATTACAACATACCATGTACTGAATAGATGAGAATACAAGATAAAGGCTTACACTCACCGCAAGCGACAACATGAATACAACAGTTCATCAATACATAGCAATCACCATACAGAAGAGCAGGATCCGACTACAGAGGAAACCAAACGAAAAAGAAAGAACGACATCCACCCTGCTAATCCCAAGCTCCCGACCCGGAACCTATCCCTTGATCAAAGAAGTAGAAGTAGAAGAACTCCAAAACAAGCAAGCATCACTCTCATGTCAGATCATCGCATTACCTGTACCTGCAACTATTATTGTAGTAATCTGTGAGCCACGAGGACTCAGCAATCCCATTACCATAGGTATCAAGACTAGCAAAGCTTAATGAGTAAGAAATGGATAAGTGGTGTGGTTGCAGCAAGCACTAAGCATTGTATGGTGGCAAACTTACGAGTACAAGGATAAGAAGAGAAACTACGCATAACGGTCGCAGACTAGTAATGATCAATAAGTGATCCTGAACTACTTACGAGTCAAACATAACCCCACCGTGTTCTCTTCTCGAACTCACTTGAAAAGAGACAGTCACGGTTACACACGCGGTTGGTGTATTTTATTTCGGATCTAGTGTCAAGTTCTCTACAACCGGATATTAAAAATTCTCATCTGCCACATAACCGCGGGCACGGCTTTCGAAAGATCAAACCCTGCAGGGGTGTCCCAACTTAGTCCATCACAAACTCTCACGATCAACGGAGGAAAATCCTCCTCCCGGAACAACCCGATCAAGCTCGGAATCCCGGTTCACAAGACATTTCGACAATGGTAAAACAAATCCAGCAAGACCACCCGGTGCGTCGATACCCCGATAAGAGCCGCGCGTATCTCGTTCTCAGGACAACACCGTCTATGCGAAGTGGACGGTAGCCAAAATACCATCGAGTTGCCCCGAGGCGGCACCGCCGACTGCTAGGTAGGTGGACCAACACTCATGAGTAGCACTGGCCCGGGGGTTGATTAAGAGACCTCGGGGGCCGGCAGGTCCCTATGCATGTTTTAGTTGTTATTAGGCAAATGGTAAAACCAATGTTGGGCCACTGTCAAGGGGGGCCCATATACCCCAACCGTGTTAGGAACGCAAAATCAAGGAACATAACACCGGTATGACGAAAACTAGGGTGGCAAGAGTGAAACAAATCACCAGGCAAAAGGCCGAGCCTTCCACCCTTTACCAAGTATATAGATGCATTAATTAAATAAGAGATATTGTGATATACCATGATATCCGTGTCCCAACATGGAACAACCTGCAACTGCACCTGCAACTAGCAACGCTATAAAAGGGGCTGAGCAATGCGGTAACATAGCCAAACAACGGTTTGCTAGGATGGTGGAAAAGGTTAGAGGCTATCATGGCAATTTGGGAAGCTAGATAAACAAGTGGTGGGTAGTGCGACATAGCGATAGTATCGAGACAACTAGCAAAGCAAAGATAGTAGTGGTATCCAGGATAATGATCATCTTGCCTGAAATCCCGCTAGGAAAAAGATCGAGTCCATGAAGAAGACGAACGGGCGTAGTCGAACGAATCCTCATAATCGCAACGGAACCAGAACTATCGAGAGGAAGCACAACCGGAAAGAAGCAAACAACATGGTAAACCAACAAGCATAAACATGACATGATGTGCAACCAAGTATGATGCATGTCCGGTTTAATGAGGCATGGCATGGCAAAGTGCAACAAACAATACTACAAATTAAGTGGAGCTCAATATGCAACAAGTTGCATATTGACGGAACTTCACAACAATTATTTAGTTCTCTCTCGTTTATGTACCCAACAATATTAAATGTTGTTAGACATGGCAAGAGATGAAGCATAATAAAACTACCTATCTAGGCAACTTTAAATGAGGCCGGAAAAAACAAACAACAATTCCAGAAAATCCCCATATGCATATTTCGGATTTGGTACTGTTCTGCCCTATACACAATTTTAGTGTTGTTAAACATGCAAAGTAATGCCACCATGTTAATCTATGCATTTTTCTAGACAATTTACATATATAGTTTATTTAATTCGAAGCTACGGTTATTTAGTTATGAAATAAATCATTTTAGCATGGCATTTAGCAAATTAATGCAACTAGCAAGTTTAAACATTTTAAACATGGATGAAAGTAGCATATTATGAAAGTAGATGAAATTCTAAGCATTTTACATATATAAAACATTTTAATCCGATGCACAGTTTGTGAATTATTAATGCATGAACATGATGGACTTTTCTGTAAATATGCAGCTTTCTGGATAAATAGAAAATTCGTCTTGGAGGAAAAAAAACAACATCAAGGGCCGAATCTGGGGCGGACCGGGCCTCACCAGAGGTGCTCAGCCCATTCGGTGGAGAAGCTACCAGCCTGGTGGAGAGGAAGCGGTTGGGCCGGTCGCTGCCAGGCTTTGACGCGAACGGGCGCACACGCACGGTCAACTGGCGCGGCCAGATCGAGCACTGCTCGATGCAGAGGCAGGAAGCAGAGGCATCGGCGGCGGCTTGGCTTGGCGCGAAAGAGCAGGGGCGGTCGACGCAGGCAAGGGAAGCGGCGGGGCTCCGGCGCGGCAGGGATCTCGGTGGACGGGGTCGAGCTGGCGGAGCTCGGGGCCTCAGGTGCGGGAGCTGAGGAGGCCGAGGTGCCATGGTAGGGGAACGGCAGCAGCGGCGGCATCCGGATGGGCTCGACGACCTGCTGGTCACCGGCGGGAGCGCAGTCCGGCGAGGCTCGGAAGGTTGCAGGAGGCGGAGGAGCTCGCGATGCAGAGGACTTGGCGCAGCGACGGAATCTCGCTGGATCCGGCGAGGAGTCGAGCGAGGAGGTCGGGGATGGGGCGTTGGGGCCAGATCCGGTGCAGCAGAGGTCACAGGCGAGGCGGGGCGCGGAGCTCCAGCTGGGCGTCCATGGCGATGCAGAGGACGGGGATGGCCTGGAGACGGCGGGTCTGCCTTACGGGGGCGAGGAGACGCGGAGGCGCGAGCGAGGATAGGCTCGGGTCGAGAGGAGATGAGGACGAGCATTCCTGCTCGGGGCCTTGGGCAGTACGCACTGCGGGCGCGCGGGGTGAGGAGCTCGGGCTCCTACAGGATTTGGGCAGCGGCGGTGGTTGGACAGGAGGGAAAATCGAGGACAAGGTGGAGGCTGCGAGGGGGATTGGGCGCTGGTGGATCCCGAGGTTGGATACGACCGGGTGGGAGTGTGGCGGCGGCGGAATGAGGAGGATGGGACAAGCTGCCTAGATTCTAGGGTTGGACCTCGGGTATATATAGCAGGTGGATTTGGTTAGGGGTCACCTTGTCCCTACGATCTAATCGGACGGTTGAGAAAAATAGACTAGAGAGTCCAAAGAAGAAACCGAAGATATTTGGGGGATGTTTGAGGTTGATCCGGACCCAACGGTAATGACAGCCTGGTACGGGTTCGAGGAAGTTTCGGACGCAGTCGCGAGGGGGTCTGAGAGAGGTCGACAAAGACAAAGGGGCCTGACAAAAGGTCAACGGAGACGAGGAAGAAGCGGCAACTGCGAACGGCTACGAGTTTTGAAAACAATGACGGCAACGGAGTGCTGATGCAATGCAAATGTTGCGATGATGAATGCAACAAACAAGTAAAACACACAGCGATAATGAAATAACTGGAAGGCATCTGGAGCGTCGGTCTTGGGCTGTTACACGCGAGCCTGCTATAGGGCCTGCCTTGCACTTACGTTATTGGCCCATCCAAATTGAAACGTTTTTCTTCATTTTTTACATTGCCTGCTCGTGCGCTGGGACGAACAAAACTAGCCTGGGCCAACCTGGACGACTCAAACTAGGTGCGCACTTTCCAGCCACCCAAGGCGGCCGCCCATACCAGCCCCTACGGTGGTGTCGCCCCTTTTTGCGTGTATGATTGGGGTAGTGAAAAATATTCTAGTGGCGCTTTTGATTTACCCACAGAATGGTTGAATTGCTTGTTTCTATGAACAGAGTTCGCCAATAATGTGAAGGATGCCAGTCTTTTCATCCTATTGTAGATTGCTTAGATCCCGATATGCCAAATGTAATTGCATGAAATATATATACAGTAAATGCCAGTGTGATGTGTGTTGCTACAAGTAGTCTGACAACCCGTCCTCATATAACATATCAAGGACGCGCCATCTTATCAGATTAAATATTCGACTTACCAATGCAGTGTGGGAAGAAAAAAGTATTGGGACTGTGTATCCAAGCAATTGATGCCATGGACTCCTTCATAGAACCTTGTAAGCGAAAAAGAAATTGCAGTGTGCCCGTACAAAGAGCTAGCGCAAGTTTAGTTACCTGCTTCTCCGAATTTTAGTTAGCCACTGATTGCAAAATTGTTCAATTACGTTGCTTGGCTTAATTTAGTTTGCTACTGATTACAGAATGCCATAGCCTGGTAATCCTATTATAGACTGCGCCTATCTATGTGTTTGATACTTACTGTTTAGAATTACTTTATTGCCTAAACTTAAATAGCTACTTAAGCACGTAGATAGCTGGTCATATGTACTTCTAGGGTGCAGCAAAATTCATGTGTAATTTACGTTCCCATACCCTGTTTGTTTAAATGGTTTGTTATTATCACTTCTAGCACTAGTAATGTTTGCATGCTCATAGACAGACAACTGTCAGGTTTATACGAGGGACAACGTCTTTTTAACTTATATATATATATATGTGTCGGAATCATTTTGCTTACATCAAAGATATTTACAGATGTCTGTGTTACTGGTAAACAGTACCGACTTGTTACTTTAATACGTTGCCAAGAACTTGTTAGTTTTACTAGTTCATGTGTAATTAAATACGTTGCCAAAACTGGTTAGTTTTACCAGTTTGATGTTAGTTTCTTATGGCTCTTGCAACACTTTATTTATGATTGCTAACGTTCAAGTTTGCAGGATCCAACTGAAACTCCGTTGGCACAAAAGGTATGTTTTCAAAAACTTCCTTCTTTACCTGGTTTGCTGCTGTAACTTGTTGCTGTAATCATCTTACCAACTTCAAGTTTTCAGGATCCAATTGGAAGTCCAATTGCATAACAGGTACATTTTCAAAAATATATTTGTGTAACAGGTTTGCTGCTGTAACTTGTTGCTCTAAGCAAGTTACTGACTACTCAACTTTTCAGGATCCAAGAGAAACTCCAATGCCACAACAGGTTCCTTTTGCAAAACTTGTTTGTTTAACTGCTTTGCTGCTGCAACCGGTTGCTCTAATCACGTTACTGGCTACTCAACTTTTCAGGATCCAAGAGAAACTACAATGCCACAACAGGTACCTTTTGCAAAACTTGTTTGTTTAACTGCTTTGTTGCTGCAACCGGTTGCTCTAATCACGTTACTGGCTACTCAACTTTTCAGGATCCAAGAGAAACTACAATGCCACAACAGGTACCTTTTGCAAAACTTGTTTGTTTAACTGCTTTGCTGCTGCAACCGGTTACAATGATGTTAATAACTACTTTTCAGCATCCAATCGAAACTCTTTAATTCCTTTTTTGTTTAACTAGTTCGCTGTTCTAACTCCCAGTTGAGATGTTTTGCTAACTTCAACTTTTCGGAATCCAATCGGAACTTTAATGGCAAAACAGGTTAGCCCCATGGACATTGTATCATCCCACAGTAGTGGCACCGACCCAATCATGCATCATGAATTGCTAACTGCTGATACTCTAGAGGCTAAACTATTGGTAGAAAGAGATTTTGCTTCTGCACTTAGAGATGAAGTTGACATGTTGAGGAAGCAAATAGCACAATCACAAGCAGTACTCAAGACAACCATTAAATATTTGGTGGATTTCAAAACGAAGCAAGCTGAGACTGACCGCATTGTTAAGGTCCTGAAGGAAAAAAGGAAATTAAATTCCCACTTGGTAAATCATAGGTGAAATGTTTTTTCTATCATTGAATAACCTTTGTGTTGTTTGTTCATGTAATCGATCAAACTATTTGTTTTAGAGATCATGTAATAATTATTTTTTGTTTTTTGGTTTGTAATTTTGTTTAGCACGAGTCTGTATTAATTGTTAAGACTCTGAGACATTTCATTTTGATTGCTATGCTAGACCTACAAATATGCCAATCGGGTTGAATGTGCATTCAGCAATAATAGTAGTATAGATGGTCCTTAAGTGGCACGCATCTGAAAGGGCCAAGATGTTGCACTAGCTTTGCTAAAAAAATGATGCTCTTCTAGCAAAAAAGTATGTATGTTAGTTGATATTATTGATCCATATAATCTATACGTGTTTATATGTCTGTTAGTTTTGTACATTATTGGTTGATTGACTCAGTATTTTGAATCTTGAGACATCGCTTGAGTACATATCTAAATGGGAGTACACTATATGCTGCGTGTGTCATACATATTACACTTGAGTTGGACATAAAGTGGTTTCAAATATTCGAATTCACCTTAAAGTGGATTCTACCTTCTGAATTCGAGTATCGGCATCTGTAAATCATATTCATATATGATAGTGGAATACATCTTTGTTGTGCTTTTGAAGATATATAAAAAAACATAGAATGATTTATAAAGATTTGTATAAGAATACAAAATGGATTCGAATTTAGTTGCCAGGGCAAACGTGAATGCTTATTGTCCCAAAATTTGAAAGAAGCGGCAAAATATCCACTCCCACGTCAGCTACCCGAAGCCAGTGTTTGCGAGATGGAAATTACTGTCTACCCCTTACACGGACAATCCATCAGCCCGATTTCCACTGCTCTCAATAGGGGTAGGTTAGTAACTTCAATTAGACATGACACAACCGCCTGTGAGCCCATTGAGACATAGTGGGCGCCAAACATGGGCGGCAAAACACATTTGATTAAAGCTCGTCCAAAAGACCTCTGTCTCTCCCTCCATTTCCCCATTCATACACGTTGGGCGGCAAAACAAACTCGACTCGGCCAAAATCGATGTAGGCAAATATTTTAAATAGGGGCAGGTTTGTAACTTCACTCAGACGTGACACAACCGCCCTACCTGTCAGCCCCGTTCATACACCGTGGGCGCCAAAACACCCTCTCCTCGCCCGAAATCACTCTGGGCAAATATTGGCGAGATGCGAGATTACCGTCCTATCCCCAACCGACGAGACGTCCAAATTTTAAACGGAGGCTAAGTTCGTAACTTTCCCATATTTCAGATAGACGCGTCCCAAAAACATGGTTCCCCATACCTCTCCCTCCATTTTCCCATTCATACACCGTCCGCGATAGAACACCATCCCCACACCAGCCTCCTCCGTCCGCCACCCCATCCATTGCCGACGTCCTCCACCCCATCCATCGCCGCCATCCTCCACCATGCCGGAGCGCCTAGCAAGACTGCGTCGTCCACTACTAGAGATGGACGTTTCTCATCCACGGCGACGGACCTGGAGCCTTGCATCGCGTCCTCTCGCTTCATCGGCGTCGTCGTCCTCCTTGCCGGGGCCGCTCCCACGACCTTCTCGTCCACCGCAACGGGACTTATCCCCCGATGCACCCGTCTACCGTCGCAGATCTGCTTCAACACCACCGACAGCCGTCGCACCCCCGATGCCTACACGGCGCCGCAAGAGAGGTGGTACTACTTCATATCTGCTCAACTTTTTTATCTCAACCAGAAAATAGATTGTAACTTGGTTACTATACTTTCTTTTCAACTCTTAGAATTTAGTTCTTAGTTCGAAGCAAACAATGGTTGCTAAACAGCATTTCTGCGGTTTGCAGCTTCAAATCTGCCATGGCACTGTCATGATTGGGTTTAATTGATCATGCTTAGGGTTTCTCCCCTTTTTATGATCACTATACGATCAGCCTACGTGCTTCGTGTCATAATAGCACTGCTCCACCCATCAAGCTAAACAAGCTTAGTTGTTCAAATACGAATCTGATATTATTAAAACAGAGTCATTTAATTGGTCAGATAAATGCTCCTAATTTAGTTTCGAAAATGCATGTACGCAGTTGGGGTGTGGATCTACAGTTTCCAACTGTGGGCCGCAGCCCACATTGGGATTTTGGTTCGGCTCAGACCCCGATTCCCCTCTATTCTGTTGCGCTTTCGATCTCTACTCGCCCCAAGCCACCTGCCTTGCCGGTGACTTGCCGTCCCCGGACGGCATGACTCTAGGAGGAGACGCCAGACTAACAGGAGGTCAGGAGCCGCTCGCCCAACACCGTCACCGCTGCCCGGGAGCGCCATCGTGCCTACCTTCCCAGTCCATTCAGGGCTCAGGCGTGCAGCACCCACTAAGCCAACCTGATTTATCCTGAGATACGTCCTCAACACTCAGCAGCCACTCCTCATCGCCCATTTTCTAATTGATTCATTACTCATTAGGCAGGACTGTCATTAGGGTTTGCTGTGTACTGAGTGCTACCTACACTTAATGGTTCAGATATTTCAGTAATCTTTAGTACTTGTAAAGTTCACAGGGTTTCAAAATTCCGGCCCTAGGAACAGACACTAGTCATGTTGGATTGTTGGTCATAGTGACATTGACCCAGATTACTATTGCAGGCTAGGTTTGTTGACAATTTTACTTGTCTTTCTTACTCATTCGATATGATATCCAATTATTCATGTTGATTAGTTGCAAACAATAAGTGCTAGACCAACTTCTTGATTCAGATTTTGGACGGTCTCTTACTGCAGTTACAATTCTGCATACTTGTCCTATTAAGCTCACAAGTAATGATTGATTCACTACCTCTATGCTTGCCTTGTCATATTTGTTGTCAATATTCTTTTAGGGTGGACCACCCTATTTCAAAATACTAGAACCGCATACATGAGTGAATAGTATTTCTCTGTGTGATCTCTTCCATCATGTGTGGGCAACGAACACTGCATTGTATAGAAAGAAAGTGTCATATCCACCTTTTACATAGACTACGATCTTTTACATGGAATACAATCTACCTACTTGCTTTGTGTCGCACTACCAGCACTCCACCCTTGAAGCTAAACATTATGCCACTCATAATTCCTTAGTTTATTTGTTCATATACGAATTTGATATGATTCTAATGTTCCTACTTTAGTTTTGAAATGTGTATCCGCCTGTTATAGAGACATAAGAGGTTTGTATTTCTGTGTGTGGTCTGGTCAGCACGGCTGGGGGATGAACTTTGTATACGTAGGGGTTTGTAGGGAGATAGTCCCTGAGTTGAATCCGCAATGCATTCCATAGATAATCTGACTACTTTTTTGTTTTCATGAATCTCAGATACTGAACAACATCATAATGATTATGAGCTTGCGCGCATGAAAAGAATAAAGCAGAACAATGCCATGGCTGTCAAACTTGGCATTAAGGGACTGAAATCAAGTCTGGATGCAATGCAATGCAAACGCTCTCCACCTACAGATTCATGCTCAGAATATGATCCTAACAATGATTCTAAGGTAGAGGGAGACCTAAGTCAATGTAGCTCCCTAGTGGAGGAGTCAGAGGCAGATGCCCTATCTTATTCACCCATCAAGGTGCTTGCTCTAACTTTCCAAGGTTATATTGGTCGCACATATCTTGCAACTGATGCTTTGCATTGCTTCTACTTTGTTGCACTGCCATTAGCTTAGTTTACACATGGTGTATGTGAATACGCCCTGCCTATCCATTTTCAGTACATATTCCATCTGTCATCATACCATATTTATCCATTCAAATGCTATTCTTGTGTACCAGACATTCAAAAGGAAGAGGGCGGTAGCTGATCGTGGAGGAGCACGAACAAAGTATTTGGAAAAGGTAGTGACACCTCATAAATCAAATAGCCTTGTAGTTGAAATATCACCAGACCCACAAAACACGGCCCCAACTCTAGCAGACTCTAGCCCTACTACACTGGTCATCTATGATGCCCCAACTCAGCAGACCCCAACTGCAGCAAACAGTATGATGATGCCAGTTGACATAGCACCAGCTCTACGACGCAAAACCCCCATTCCAGCAAAGAGGACAACAAATCCAGTTGCCAAACCCCTTTTCGAACGAGAGAGAGCCCCAATTGCAGCAAATAGGACCCATGTTCCACTTCTTCCCAGTTTAGATGACGAAGCTTATATTGTTGTCAGGAACTTTGTGCGCATCTTTCCTTCATGGAAAGATTATACCACAGACATAGAACAATTTCCAATCTTCCTCCGCAACTTACGTGTACATAATGTACTAATGTTATTCATGGTAATTAGTGCATATGTTTCTGCTGACAGAAGACACAAGATTTCATTCTTTTAAATAGGCGAGGACCAGACTGGATAGTCAGGACGAGCAAGGGTTGGTTGCGCTTTTCAAGCACTCGTTGATGAAGTATCGTTCGTACCTGAGGCAAGCGCACTTCGGTGGCAAACCTCTAAATGAAATTTCTGTAAAGTCTTCGGTGCTACATTTATCAGATAGTGACTGGAATAATCTTGTTACACATCGGTCTCATCTGCAGCGTAAGGTACTGTCTATGATATCACATCACAATTTGAACTAAATTTCTGCATGTGCCTTACCGTCTCACTTGTACGAAAACTGTTTGCAGAAGAACATTCATTCTCAGGGGACCACAGAATCTCGCAACTATACTGCACACTGCATTGCTCTTGTGAGTACCTCTTGCCCTGTATGACCATACTTACTTTCATAGTTGGTTGATTATCACTACTGCAGGATGCTGCTAACGCGACACTATGATCAGAGACCCTTTGATGAAACTGTGTGCGATGCATCAATTGCAAACGGGGATGTAAAAAAAACATCAAAAAAGATGCAAAATGTTTGCGATGGCAGAGACATCAAACATGGTTCAGATTTTAGTTACGTGTGCGATGCGGGGCATACTGTTCAGTTTAATGAACTATTTGTGATGAGGCAGAACAACAGAAATGGGCAGCCAGATGAATGCACGTGCGATATACGGCATACAGTTCACTCTGATAAACTGTTAGTGATGAGGCGGAACACCAGAAACGGGCAGGCAGATGAAGGTGTGTGTGATATACGGCATACAGTTCACTCGGATGAACCATTTGTGATTAGGCGGAACAAAATAAATGGTCAGCTAGATCAAAGTGTGTGCGATAGAGGGCAAACGGTTCACTCGGATGAACTGTTTGCGTTGAGCCAAGAGAATAGAAACGGTTCGATTTAACAAGATGTGTGTGATACGCGGCAAACAGGTCTGTAATCAATCATGTGTGCGAAGACCGATAATAACACAGACGATTGCTGCTGATAAGACGTGTGTTGTGCAATGGGATTGCATATAGAACAACAACATAACCAAATTATAAGGACATGGTTGCATAACCAAATTAAACATCCAATTACATAGGTGGTTACTACACACATGACATATGCACACACCAAAGTAAACTATTACATGCATAATTACATAGGTGGCTACTACACACATGACATTTCCACACACCAAAGTAAACTATATATTACATGCATAATTACCTAGGATAAACGATCATCTGATCATCATCTACTTGTTGTGATTCTTGCCGCTACTGCTCATCTTGTGGCTCGATCCGGCCTTGTCGATTTCGGTAACGAGGCACTTCTTCATGTCAACAATCCGCCTGTGCATCTTGTAGCATGTCTACACGCTCTTGGCCGCGAACCTGAGGTGAGGTTCATCCAGTTGCCGCGTCCAGGCCCCGTGCCAGGATTCGGGATGTGTTCTATTGGCATCCTGCTTCATCTTTTCGTAGTAGGGGTCGATGATGGCCGAGGCGAGTTCAACCAGGGAGTCCTTCTTGGTGCTGCCCCAGACCCTGTAGTGGTCACGGATTTCGACAAGGTTCTTGCAGGGCAAGCCCGTAACCTTGAGCACCTTTACATTGTTGCAGGTTTCCACCGTAGCAAACTTGTAGTCGGTGCTGTTGACAAACCTGGCAAAACTGTCGCAAGGCTCTGTGGCCATGCAGTAGTGGAAGATGAGGACATGATGGCGCACGCACAACTGGGCGACAGCAACCTTCTGATCTTTGCCGGGTTAACCGCCGGTGTACTGGAGGTCGATGCTGACCACCTTGTACTTGTCTCGAGCAAGCAACTGCTCCACGGTGTTGATGTAGTCCTCCACCACAGCCGAATCGATGGTGTACACCACCGAGACATCCGTCTCCCTCGCGTGGGTCTCCACTTTATGCTTGCCGAACTCCATTGGAGCGCCGCTAGATATCCTCTCTATATGTGTCGTCGTGGGTGTGCCTGTTGTGTTATGGGGCGAGATCGAAAGGTTGAAGAGACTAAGGTTATAATGGCCGCGGGAATTAAAGGGGAAGCCGGACGGCCTAGAATATCCGCACGCCCGGATGGCAGTTCTAATTTGCAGCGCGTAACTGCATCGTGCCGCACATAACTGCATCGTGCCCATGCGCCGGCGCAACCGCATGCATATGGGGCCCCCAACGTGACCGTGCGCAGGCCCCAACCACTGGCAGAGCGCTCACGCAGGGACGTGAGCAGAGCACTCTGCGGCGCCTCAACGGCGAGCAACCATATATATGCATACAGCAGTTGAACACGCAAGTAAAAGCTGTCCACAAGCCGAGCACGTGGAGGTACGCGAGCAGAGCACGCCATAGCGCCTAACGGCGAGCACAGCTTGCTGCGGCGCCTATCGGCGAGCAGAGCGCGCCGAGGGACGCGAGCAGAGGCCGGCACTGTGATACGTGGCAAATAAGACGAACTATGCGAGCGATGGCGGAGACATCAAGCACGATGGAATAAGCCGTGTGTGTTGTGGGCAAACACTTACTGGTATATAACCGTTTGCGATTGATGAGTTCATCACCGATGGGTTACCTTGTGTGGTCGGTGTGCGATGTGATATGCTCTGTCTGCACAACATCTATGCTCTGTGTACAGAAGAACAACATATATATACTTATAATAGGACATGATTGCAAAACCAAATTAAACATCCAATTACGTTATATAACAAATACCATAAATATTGCAAGGTTCAAATTCCAGCATTACAACGCCCAAATTCAAAGGTTACAAGGTTCAAACTATTCAGACACATAAAATTCATCTTCTTCAGAATCTTTTTCATGCATTATTTCTGCGAAAGGATCAGCCACCGAGAAGTCATATAGTGGCTTGGTACAGTGGCTTCCGAATAATCTGTCATATGAAGTTACAAACTGAAATTCAGCTTGTGCAGAGCGTTTTCCATTCAGCTATAGACGCCTGCGCTCTTTAGCAATCCATTCACTTCTGCGCAGTAAATATAGGGCAAACCTCATTACCTTGAGCAACCTTGCTTTCTCAACAAAGAACCTGGCAAATTTAATTTCTGGTGTGGTGCCTCGGTACTCGTTAAAAGTAATTTCTGTGAGATGAAGATCAAGGCATTCAATGGGATTGTTATATTCCCAAACATTTTCTACTTTCGGGCCTGCTAGTATCTGCAAACGAAGACAACATATTAGTGCCTAGCAGCAAATTTGAACACTTCGGGCCTCTTTGATTTGCAGGATTTCTAAAATACACGAAAAGAGTGAAACACCTTCAATCTTTCATGATAAACTTTTATCACTAAAGCATGTCGGCGAAGGAATAAAATGCGTACAACACTAGCAACTCAAAAAATATATGTATTGAAATCCTCCAAATTTCCTTTAGAAATCATTCTACATTTGTCATTGTAATCATGGTTAAAAGTAACAAAAAATTGAGCTCCGTTGTGGTTAACAATTAACAGGAAAGGAGCATCACCTCGATGTATAGCTTCTCCGTGCAAGGAAAGCATCTAAGGAATCTAACAACTTCATCCAGATCGAGGCCGACAGATTGTAGTGCCAAGATCTTCACTGTGCACAGAGGCCGGGTCAAGCTTGTGGGAATCATTTTCTAGATGACAGACAAACATATAGATCAACCAAAATTAGATATAATGTGTTGTCCAATAATATATAAGAAGGAGAAGAAAAAGACTATTGTACCTGAACGGATAATGATCCAGTAACAAGTTCGTTGAATTCAGCACACGAATAGCCCAACACTATCAATTTTGGTGCATGAATGACCCTGATTCTTGCTGGACCTAATTTATCAAGTACATACAATCTCTCGAGGAAAGGCGCATTCTCAATGAAAATATCGTGAAACACCTCAACTGACAGCCTTGGGCGGCGCCAGCAATGCACATAAATCGCACGGACATTCATCAAGGTGATGTGGAGGCTACTAAACCCATCCATCGCATGAACACGAAGGTACTCGAGCGCTGTACAGCCGACGAGCAGGCGCTCCAAATCCTCCTTCGAGATGCGGACAGCAATGAGCTCGAGGTGCTTAAGTTTAGGAAGATGAAGAGCACGCGCAGCATCGATCCGGGGGAAAATGCAACGCCTAAATGTAGCGCGGCGTAGCGTGGGCGCGAGGTGGAGCACGGATGGCGGCAGCGAGCAAGGACGCTCGGCATGAAAGCTAAGCTCCTTGAGCCAATCCAGGCCTGGGGATAGGAACCAGTAGTGCCACCTGGGTTCGGCCTTGTTGTGGGGACTGAGCCTGCCGATAGCAAGGCGTCTGACCGGCCCAGGGTGTGTGGCGAGGACGTGGGACAATGCATCCAGGCGTTGCTGCTCCCCGCTGCAGAACTCATGGTCGACGATGAGGTCCAGGGGGTGGAGTGCCAGAGGGGGTGCCACCGCCGCGAGAGGACAGTGGTCTGCACGCCATATTTGATGGGGAGGTGGGATATGATGGTTACCAACATCTCGTCGGGGAGGCTGCTGATGAAGTCCATGTTCGCCGGAGGCTCTTGCGGTTCTGGCTCGACCCGCCCCCGCTTGTTAGCTGGCTAGTCCTCCATCTCCCAGCTGGCGGCGATCCTCGGCGGCGGTGCTTGTAGATGAGAATGGAGGACTATTCTACGTACCTTCCCGAGGCGGCCGAAACAAAAGTCCAAAACCAGCAATAAATTGCAGCGCTCGCGGCGGACTGCTCACAGCCGTCCCGTCTAATCAAACAGCTGCCCGCGGTAGTAAATGGTTAGTTGAACGACCACGGTTGGACTAATACGACCATTTGTGATAATAACATGGTGGCTATTTGTTAAAAATGCCTAGGAAAATCAATGTATAAAAAGGCGAAACGAACCCTAAATAATTTCATATGTTTAGCAAAGTTGCATTTTGCCTCTGTAAAATAAATCATGGCGGGAAGATACAGCGTATGTCGTTTCGCACACAGATCACGTGACCAAGTTGCCTCTCGGAACCATGAGGCTTCTTGATAGAAGCTCCGGTTTGTATGAAAGAAAATATGGGTCAAAGCCGAGTTGAAAAGGGCAGCAATATCTAACCCCAGCTTACAGAAGGTACAAAAGCATGATGATTAATTGTTCATCAGGTTTACACAAAATCCAGATTGAACAGGACAATAACAACTAACTCAACCAAAGTTGTCCTCCATCACTTTGACCCAACAAGGAGGTTTCTTTTTGGGTTGTGTTGCGATAGGAGTATATAGTACGCGCCGAAGAGGGGAGGAGGGGGCCGGGGCAGCACATACTACACACACGTCGTGAACGATCTCGCTCCGTGTGGGGACTTTTCGGTTTTCGAGGCAGGTGCCACAAAGAAGTTGTGCATATTGGGTATTAAAAACATCACCAACACATTGGGCCACGTGCAGACAATGGTTGTCACTCATTCGCCTGCGACTCTTCCCTCCATATATGGGCCCGCGAGGTCGTCGTCCATCTAATATATGACACAACGAGAAAGGTAATTTGACGAACAAGGAGGATTATTTTCGGGTTGTGTTACGGTACGTAGGAGTACATATATATATATTACGCGTCGAAGCGAGGAGGGGGGCAACATATATATACTATGTGTCATGAACCTCGGGACTTAATTAAAGGTTTCCGAGAGGCAGGTGCCACATCAAAGTTCTACATGTATATTAGGTATTCAAACATCACAACCACACATCTCCATACATGTGTTTGGCACACAAGCAAGCGATGGCGGTTGTCCTCTAGCACTCACTCACGGGGTTTTTGGCGAGATGCTTCGTCCATCTCCGTGTGCCCGCTTGGTCAATCACTTCGACCGACAGCGATAGAGGTTAATTTGACTTATAATTAGGAGGGGATTAAATTTTGGTTCGTCTTATACGGTACGGTACATGCAACTATACTTCGAGCGCATGTGTACGCACGAATACCTCCTATCGGGTCAAAGGTGGGGGGGGGGGGCGAGCACGCGACGCATCATGAACCAGATCTGTGTGGACTGTGCGATTTTCAACGCATGCATGCGCCACATCAAAATGTTGTGCTTTGGTATTCAAACATATATGCATGCATCACGCATGTCCATACATATGTTTGGGGCACATACATATGCAGTTGTTGTCTTTGGACACTCTCCCTCGCTTGGTTATTATCATCGACATCCTATATATTCATGGGCCCGCGTGGACGTCCATCACTTCGACCAACAACGCGAGAGAGGTTACGTACGATGGTGGATTCTTCTTCTCTTGGTTCGCGTTACCGTATAGTCGTATGTCGATCATGGTGAGATTCGAGACCTAAGTTCGAGGGCTCGCATACACATGAATCCCTATATATATATAGTATACGCGTCGTGAACCCTAGCTCCATGTGGGGACTTTCCGGTTCCAAAAGCACGCTGCCACATCAAAGTTGTGCATTGGGTATATTCAAACACCACATGATACTTCATACATATGTTTGGGCCACATGCACGCAGTGGTTGTCTTCAGGCACTCCCTCGCATGGTTATCAGCGACAAGCTAGCCTATTTTGTGGGGCCGCATGTGGACGTCCATGCATGACTTTAACCCAACAACAAGAGAGGTTATACGACCAAGGTGGTGATTCATCTTGGTCAGTCTTACAATACGCCTTGGTGAGATGCCCCCTCCCACCGACTCAAAGTGTGTGTGTGTGGGGGGGGTGGGGGCACAATACTACGTTGCACTTGATGAACCTCCGTGGGGTCGGGGATGTCCGGTTAATTTGTGATGCACATGTGTCACATCAAATTTGTGATTTGGTTATTTAAATATCACCACATCATTTTCACACACACACACACACACATCGGGCCACTCGCACGTGTGGTTCGTATGTTGTCTCACCCATCTAACGCCAGAAGAACACATCTGTGGGCCCGCACACGGTCCACATTTGATCGGAAGCAAGGGGGGGGGGTTGACCATGATGTACTCCTTTCGGTTTTGTGTTACGGTAGGGTGAGATGTCAGACCTAGCTATTTGGGGGCATGCGTTCATAGCTAGGATTCCCCCACCACCAACATGAAGTGTGTGTGTGTGTTTGGGGTGGGGGGGGGGGGGCTAGCAATAATAACATGCGCTTTGTGCGACAGGTGCCACATCAAAGTTGTGCATTGGGTATTTGAACATCAAACCACCCTTTTTATACATATATTTGGTCCACATGAAAGTGTGTTCGTGTTCTGACCCTTTCCCGCATTTTTTTCGCCAAATTTATAAACAGCAGACGAGTCGGACGCAGCAACCGTCTGCGATCAGGTATGTAACAGACACGGTTCCCTACGACTACCCGTGTGCCGCGCCCCTGCCCCTGTCACCCACATGATCATAGTAAATTGGGCTCCATGAGGCTTCCCTCCCACTCTCGAAAATATCTACTCCCTCGCAATCTCGAAAATATCTACCTGCCTAGATGGTTTTTCTGTTTGATAGCACACGATTAGTATGTGTGGACCGTGTGCGATGTCTATTACTCCCGCTCTGTTTCAATCAGTAGATCCAAATTTTAAGTAGCCCCGGCATTTTATTCCCGCCTGCATGCCTCGCAATCTCAAAAATATCTGCTCAGCTGGAGTGTTTTTCTGTTTGATAGCACACGATTACTATGTTTTAACCATGTGTGATGTTCGTTACTCCCGCTCCGCTCTGCTTCAATCCCTTGATCCAAATTTTTGGTAGCCCCGCCATTTTACTCCCGCCTAGTAAAATTTTCAGTACCCGCGGCATTTCCTCAAACACCACCTTGGACCCCCTCCACACACGCACCCCAAATCCTTCGCTCACCCCAAATCCCCCGCTCACACACATACACACCACCCCTCCCTCGCTCCAAACCTAGCTAGCTCGCCGCCGCCGCCGCGCCGCTTCCATCGTCAACCTCTGCCGGTCTGCCCGTGCAATTTACCAACCGATATACACATACCCTCGCCGCCCTAAGTTTCTTAGATGACGCCTACGAAACGCCCCCTTTGCCAGAGATCCCCAACCCCACCCCCTCCCCCACTCCAGAGCATCGCAGCCTAAGCCCAGCTATGCTTCCCGAGGAGCTCGAGGAGCGAATGGCCCAAAAGAGCTTTACCGTGGCCTCTTCGCCCGACGTCGGCGAGGTGGCCACCGAGGAAGCTGACGACGATGACTGCAACTGGATTGAGCCTTTCAATCAGGGGGCTAGAGTATTCTCGCATGTCGCGGACGCCGGCTATGACATCAAGGTCGTCGACAGCGATGGCTTGATGCGGGCTATGTCACAGGTTAAGTTGCCCACCCCCAACCCTTCGGGTTCGACAGCCGTCGATCTCATTGATGGCCCTGCCGCTGATCTGCTGTGGCTCATTATGAACAATTTGCAATCCTTCATCACCATGGAGCCCCTTTTGTCATTTCTGAAGGACACGTTTTGCGATGCTGGCTTGGGATCCTCAGCTGGCAAGTCAGACCTCATCGACGGCGACCACGAGGAGGAACCAATCTGTGACAAGTGAGGAAACCCATTATTTGTTTTCTCGAACCCCTTTTGTAGTCAGAACATGTCCAGTATTTATTTCTATATTTGGTTGTTTGCATTATGCCTTGTTTATTTCTACGGTTTATGGTTGTTCGGTTGTTTGTAGTTAGCATATGTCTACTTTCAATTTCCATCTTTGGTTGTTCGTAGTATGCCTTGTTTATTTCAGCTATTCACAGTGTGATGTTCTATATGTGCTAGTATGAACTGTGCAGTTCAATTTCATCAATACCAATTTTTTTCAATAGCTTTGTGAATGACTATATTTGATTTCTGTTAAGCATGTTGTACTCCCTCCGAATCTTTTTAGTTCGCATATAAGATTTGTCTAAAGTCAAGCCTCATAAAGTTTGACCAACTTTATAGAAAAAAATACCAACATTCACAATATGAAATCAATATCGGTACATTTGCCATGACTTAAATTTTGATATTGTATAACTTTAGCATGGTAGATCTTGATATTTTTCATATAAATAAGTAGCATGGTAGATGTTGATATTTTTTCGTATAAATAATGTCAAACTTTATGAAGTTTGACTTCAGACAATTCTTACATGCAGAGTAAAAAGGACCGGAGGGAGTATTTAACATGCCTTTCCATTCGATTTAATAATGGCACTGTTTGGATACTCTAACTTAGCTAGAGGTTAGAGTTTAGTTTCTAGCTCATGATAGTTAGAAGGGAGAGAGAGATTGGTGGAATAGTTGATTGTATTGCTTGAGCCTCGTGGGAATATATATAGGAGTACATGGTCATCTTGGAGTACAAGTCAAGGTAGAATAAATCCTACGCTATCCTACGTTTCCTAAATAACAATGATACTCAACAATGACTAACCCTGAACTAACTTTAGCCAAAGAGGTGTTTGGATGACAGTGTTAGATTGACAATAAATGCACTAGGAGAACTATCCCCAATCAGCACCTCTTGGGTGGGATAGTTGTTTTGGGTAGGTTAGACACAACTAGCTCAAACTAGCCCTCATATTTGGATACTTTAGGGCTATTTGAGCCCAAACTAGGTCAAACTAACTCTAACCCATGGATCCAAATAGGGCCAATAACTAGTGTACTTAGACCTACACAATACAAGTTTGAATGGCTATGTTTGCTTGTTTTTAAATATTAGGCCTGTTGCAGTTAATAACACACCTTTCCACTTCTTGTTTTTAAATATTAGGTTTTTAACAATTTGGTCTTGCACATGTAGGTGATGTTGTCAGAGGTTTTGACCCACTATTCGACCCTTTTTGCATATGTGGAAATGAGTTGTCCATGAATATCAGTCAAGTCAAGAAACTCAAAAAGATTGTTAGGATAAAGAAATTAGCGACAAAAAGCAACAAGATCTTTGTCTGCACAATGAAGAAGACATCAGTTCACTAGAGGATGGTACTAACTTTTATACCTTGTCTTTTTAATTCCTTTGCGCCATTTCAAATCTAGAGAAGATATTTATGCATATCCTTGTTTTTAGACAATTCTTATATGCAGAGTAAAAAGGACCGGAGGGAGTATTTAACACGCCTTTCCATTTGATTTAACAATGGCACTGTTTGGATACTCTAACTTAGCTAGAGGTTAGAGTTAGTTTCTAGCTCATGATAGTTAAAAGGGAGAGAGAGATTGGTGGAATAGTTGATTGTATTGCTTGAGCCTCGTGGGCATATATATAGGAGTATATGGTCATCTTGGAGTACAAGTCAAGGTAGAATAAATCCTACGCTATCCTACATTTCCTAAATAACAATGATACTCAATAATGACTAACCCTGAACTAACTCTAGCCAAAGAGGTGTTTGGATGATAGTGTTAGATTGACAATAAATGCACTAGGAGAACTAGCCCCAATCAGCACCTCTTGGGTGGGATAGTTGTTTTGGGTGGGTTAGACACAACTAGCTCAAACTAGCCCTCATATTTGGATACTTTAGGGCTATTTGAGCCCAAACTAGGTCAAACTAACTCTAAACCATGGATCCAAATAGGGCCAATAACTAGTGTAGTTTGACCTGCACAATACAAGTTTGAATGACTATGTTTGCTTGTTTTTAAATATTAGGCCTGTTGCAGTTAATAACACACCTTTCCACTTCTTGTTTTTAAATATTAGGTTTTTAACAATTTGGTCTTGCACATGTAGGTGCTGCTGTCAGAGGTTTTGACCCACTGTTCGACCCTTTTTGCATATGTGGAAATGAGTTGTCCATGAATATCAGTCAAGTCAAGAAACTCAGAAAGATTGTTTGGATAAAGAAATTAGCGACAAAAAGCAACAAGATCTTTGTCTGCACAATGAAGAAGACATCAGTTCACTACAGGAT
The DNA here is from genome assembly GCA_011799875.1 of Thinopyrum elongatum. NCBI lineage: Eukaryota > Viridiplantae > Streptophyta > Magnoliopsida > Poales > Poaceae > Thinopyrum > Thinopyrum elongatum. The sequence goes on along the minus strand of CM022299.1, from coordinate 331,024,061 downwards.
GGTACTAACTATTATACCTTGTCTTTTTAATTCCTTTGCACCACTTCAAATCTAGAGAAGATATTTATGCATATCCTTGTTTTCAGGCCTTTCCAAAGCAGTTCACAGATGATTACCTCTCAAACCACCTGTATGGTTAGGAGGCGAGGAAGGTATTCATACAACACCCACGGTTCAATATTGAAGTCTTCCTGAAGAGGACGAAGGATGGACAGTCAATCATCCACAGGCACTGGCCTAAAGTTGCAAGACCTTCAACATCAATGAAGGCTCAGTATTCGCCTTCCGCTTCAGCAGTTTTCTAGATGATATTCATCTGTCTATGTACCATCTATGATGCTAATTTCGAAAGGTTATAGATGTTGCATGTGAAACTTGGAGCTGGTGCAGTTGTGTAATGGGGTAGCTGAGTGCTGAAGCTATATGATGTTGTACTCTGATGTATTTCAATTTTGAAATCCTACTTCCTTAATACGAAAATGAAATATATTGTGTGCTTAATATGAAATGTCAATTAATAAATGGATTATTAATAATAGGACAATTAGCCTACTAATGGCCAATTAGCAAACGGTTATTAAGAAAACACCATGGGCGATGACCTCAAACAGCGCACACAGTTTCTAGGAATAAAACGTGTTGGATCAATGAACAATCACACACGACTTCCTCTTGAAAACTGTTTGCGTTAGGCCAACTTGCGCAAACGTTTACCACATAAAAAGTGTGTGTGATGGACAGCCTATGCCACATAGTTTCTTCTACGCACCGTGTGTGATGCATTCAATAACGCAAACGGTAAAATTGTTAATATCGTGTGCAGTGGCAACGCTATCACAAACGATTTAATGGGGAAAATTGTGTGTGATGTACCTGCGAACGGAAACGTTTTCCTTGGAGTGACTGTGTGGGATGTATATACGAACGAAAACGTACTTCTTGGATTAACTGTGTGGGATGTACATACTAACGGAAACGTATTCCTTGGATTGACTGTGTGGAATGTACATACGAACGGAAACGTTTAGCTGGGACTGACTGTGTGGGATGTACTTACGACCGGAAATGATTTGGCATGTATAATTGTATTTTTTTAGCACAACTGTACGTATAACCGTATTTGCTCGCTCGCCCGTCGCACACGACCTCATTTTGCCAAGCGTGTGTGCCAGGAGGCCCTATCCCCGACTGTTTCTGGGTCGTGTGGGAAGGACCCCCCTATCGTAGTCACTCACTTGGTGACGGTTCAGAACGCCGTCGCGGAAAGGTGTTAAAAACCGTTTGTATAGCACCTCACTGTACCAGTGTATATAGCATCACTGCACATGTTAGCCTCATTATCCTCCATTTGGTGGACATTATAAGATCCGTATCGACTCTTACATAAATTTAGAATCAACCCAATGCTTTTTAAGAGGTTTAGCTGTGCAGTCCTCTTGTAAGGACTGAACGCCGTCTATCACTGTACTTACATTAAGAGCTACTCCCTTGTCCCATAATATAAGAGCATTTTGTACAGTACACCATTGTACAAAACACTCTTATATTATGGGAAGGAGGGATTGGTATATTGTGTAGCATTCTGCATCTTATCTCCCTCGCCCACCATTTACTAAAAAATATCAGATCTATATTTAATCATACCAAAAAGTTGAATACACAGACAATGCCAGTGCAGAAGTGTAGCCCATTGCTCTTGCCAGTACATTACTTACAGGGATTGGTAGTTGATTATGTAGCATCAATCTGCATCTTATCTTCATTATCCTCTATCCCTTCCAGTATTATCATATCTATAATTACTCTCTACAAAATGCAGAGTACAGGCAATGCTTATGAAGAACTTTCTGTGCTGAAATTCTTGAGTTATCCTTCCCTTGACATGGAGAAGGGCATTATAGAGCCGGTGTTAACTGTTAATGTAAATCAGTCCTTCTAAAGCCTTTATCCCCAACTGCTGTTTAATTTGCTCATACTCCCTATCGTCAACTACTGTTTAGTTTGCTGCTTCTATCAAAATGCATGTTTGTAACAACTGTAAGTTCCAAGTTTTAGTTGTAAAACCAAATTCCTTATTCATACCATGCACATTACTCAATACTCCCTATATGTATGCTTGTTTTTGTGGATCTATAATCCAGTGTGTGATGAAGCCGCCCACGTTTGCACCTTGTCATCTCCTGTTTTATCTTACTGATGTGGCTGATGATATGAACAACATGCCATGCACATTAACCAAAATAGATACAATGATTGTCTTTGCCCTTCATCTATGCTTGTTTTGTTGACGTGGTAATCCAGTAGTGTGATGAAGCTCCCCGCATTATGAACAATGCCAAATTATGCTATTGATATTTTGAACTGACTCTTTATTTTGTAATTTGAAATTGGATGGAATTGACAGCACAGTTACCATCTTTGTTTATACACGTGCAAAACCTGTCATCTCTCTGCTTGTTTCAGGGTGATATGCCTGATGGCATGCACAAGTCTGCTGAAGGTTGTGAGACAAACCCAACATATATTGCAGCAAAGAAGGAAAAACATCTTGAAGATAGCGAGACAACCCCAAAGTCATATCTTGATGCAGTGTTCAAGTTACTTGAGACTAGCAGTCATATAAGCTCACAAAATTTGCTGTCTAAATTAGTTCGACTTCTTCAATCCCAAGTTCAAGCAGAAAGACATTCTGTAACTCAACTTTGACTTGAAGTCATATATCTAAGGAAGATCGCGGAGAACACCAACGAGAACCTCATTGCTAAATAGCTACAGCTAGAAGCTATGAACGACATGCTAGGCCAGTCTCACAGCCTTGCTCAGCAGCTCCCGCGCAAGGCTAACCTTTCTTAAACTGTGCTAGAAGTGGTCTTGGTTCAGTATTATTTTGTTACGCTGCAATGGCGCCCAGTTTTTGTAATCTGCTTCTTCGTTGCGCTTTATGATCACTGGTGGCGAACTTCGATGCCCAGTGGATGTAATATACCATAAATCCTTTATTGTATAGTGTAGGTTTATTCTAAGTTACTATGCCATAATTTCTTTATTGTATAGAGTAGGTTTGTTCTTAATTCCTACTAGTTACCGTATATGCCATCATTCGCTATCTAAAAAAAACGGCAAAAATCTGATGTAGGCGACCGGGCCGAAACATTCGCCTCTAACGGGCCTGCATTTTAGCAGGCCAGAATTTGGCCGGCCTGCAACTTTCTTGGGACCGAAAGGCCATTGGGGCCTTCACACTTTGCGCACAGGCCCACAACTTACATGGGCCTACATTCGGCCCAAAGTTTGGTTGGGCCTTTAGTGGACCCAGCGCTTAGTTGGGCCCATGTAGCTTCGGACCATTAACAGGCTGAATATTCTTCTGGCCTGTTACGGCCCAGAAGATACCATGGGCCTTTAGCAGGTCAAAATGCATGTTGGGCCTCAATTTTCAATAGTCGTCCATGGGCCTTTAGCAGGCTGAAATGTAGACCGGGCCATTATTGACCAAGTTATATGACGGGCCATTACCAGGCCGAAACATATCTCAGGCCTTAGTTGGCCCACTGATATCATGGGCCTTTAAGAGGCTGAAAGCTTAGTAGAGGCATCAACGGGCCGAATTATACGACATGCCTTTAACAGGCCCAAAGTCACGTTGGGCTGAACTGTTGCCACCTTGATCATGGGCCGTTAGTGGGCCGAATGTCGCGTTAGACCATATATGGCCCATGGGCAGCATGGGCCATTCCCAGGCCGAAAGACACACCGGGCTGAAATGGGCCCATGTCTACATCGGGCCTCTAACAAGTCGAAATGTCACTGGGCCGTAATTGTGCCCAAATACTCGGCGAACAATTAACGGGCCAGATCTGGCTTTGGGTCGTAAATGGGCCATGTTTAAGCATGCCGTTAGTGGGCTGGCCCACTAGTACCTGAGTAAATACTACGGGCCTTTGACTGGGCCGGCCTTTTAAACCTATATGGGCCTCTGTTGGGCCCTGCCACATGTCGACGTATCATAGGCACGTCTCCTCCCTTGGATGGACGACATCTGGCCCACCGAGGAGCCGACACATGTTTCCTCCGGCCAATGATGATTTTACACGTGGAAAATCCCCATTGGTCCTGGCTGTTAACGGGTTATTGGATCCAAACCAGAACCCGATAGCTTAACGGCGACCCGTTATGGTGGATGCCACATGTCGGTTACCCTTGACGAAAGCACTTCCATGACGCGCCATTTATCGTCATGGAAGTGGACACTTCTGTGATGATAATTTTGGTATTGTCATGGAACACTTCTACGACAGCACAGGTATGACTATCTTGATTCTGTCATAAAATCGTCATGGATGTACATGCATGACAGAAAACGTGACCTACTGTGACAAACACGTATCATCATGGAGTGTATTTTTTTTGTAGTGTGATAGGCATCATTCCACATCAAAAATTCTATTTTTATCATTTACCTACTCGAGGACGAGTAGGAATTAAGCTTGGGGATGCTGATACGTCTCGAACGTATCTATAATTTTTTATTGTTCCATGCTGTTATATTATCAATCTTGGATTATATATATATATATTTACTAGCAACTTTATATAATTTTTTGGGACTAACCTTTTAACTTAGTGCCCAATGCCAGTTGTTGTTTTTTGCTTGTTTTTTACTTTGCAGAATATCAATACCAAACAAAGTCCAAATGCCACGAAACTTTTTGGAGATTTTTTTCTGGCAAGAAGAGACCCTGGAAGCTTCTAGAGGCCACGAGAAGAGGCCCGAGGGGCCCACTAGGCACCAGGGCATGGCCTGGTGGGTATTGGGACCCTCGGGTACCGCCTTGACCTAACTCAGCCTCTATAAATACTCTAAAATCCAAAAACCCTAGGGGAGTCAAAGAAATACTTTTTCTGCCGCCGCAAGTTCCTGAACCATGAGATCCAATCTAGAGGCCTTTTCCGGCACTCTGCCGGAGGGGGCAACGATCATGGAGGGGTTCTTCATCATCCTTGTTGCCCCTTCGATGATGCGTGAGTAGTTTACCAAAGACCTACGGGTCCGTAGTTAGTAGCTAGGTGGCTCCTTCTCAATCTTCAATACAATGTTCTCTTCGATGTTCTTGGATATCTATTTGATGTAACTCTTTTTTGCGGTGTGTTTGTTCGGATTCGATAAATTGTGAGTGTATGATCAGATCTATCAATGAATATTATTTGAGTCTTCTCTGAACTCTTTTATGCGTCATTGTTATACCCTCGTATTTCTTCTCTAATTTATTGGTTTGGTTTGGCCAACTAGATTGATTTATCTTGTCATGGGAAGATGTGCTTTGTGATGGGTTCGATCTTGCGGTGCTCAATCTCAGTGACAGAAAGAGACATGACACACATGTATCATTGCTATTAAGGGTAACAAGATGGGGTTTATTCATATGTGAGTTTATCTTGTCTACGTCATGTCATCTTTCTTAATGCATTACTCCATTTTTCCATGAACTTAATACACTAAATGCATCTGGATAGCGGTGGATGTGTGGAGTAATAGTAGTTGATGCAGAATTGTTTCAGTCTACTAATCTTGGACGTGATGCCTATATACATGATCATTGCCTTGGATATCGTCATAATTATTTGCTTTTCTATCAATTGCCCAACAGTAATTTGTTTACCCATCGTATGCTATTTTCTCGAGAGAAGCCTCTACTGAAACTATGGCCCCCGGGTCTATTTCGTATCATATATTAAAACAAAAAATACCCTGCTGCAATTTTCTTTTACTTATTTTATTTTGTATTTTTGTTAGGTCTATTTATCAAAATCTATACAATTTAATCTATCTCAATACCATTAAGGGATTGACAACCCCTTCACATGCTGGGTTGCAAGTATTTTTTGTTTGTGTGTAGGTGTTGTTTACAAAGTGTTGCTTAGTTCTCCTACTGGATTGATAACCTTGGTTTCATAACTGAGGGGAATACTTAGCTCTGCTGTGCTGCATCATCCTCTCCTCTTCGGGGAAATACGAATGCAGATTACAAGTAGCAGGGATCAATCGTAGTCCTTTTGATAAGTAAGAGTGTTGAACCCAACGAGGAGCAAAAGGAAATGACAAGCGGTTTTCAGCAAGGTAATGCCTGCAGACACTGAAATTGTCATTAATAGATAGTTTGGTAGCAAGATAATTTGTAACAAGTTACAAGTAACAATAGTAGCAATAGGTGCAGCAAGGTAGCCCAATCCTTTTTGTAGCAAAGGATAGTCCAGAACTTTCTCTTATAGCAAGTAAAACGTTCTTGAGGACACACGGGAATTTCATCTAGTCACTTTCATCATGTTTGTTTGATTCGCGTTCGCTAATTTGATAATTTGATATGTGGGTGGACCAGTGCTTGGGTGTTGTTATTACTTGAACAAGCCTCCCACTTATGATTACCCCCTCTCGCAAGCATCCGCAACTACGAAAGAAGAATTAAGATAAATCTAACCATAGCATGAAACATATGGATCCAAATCAGCCCCTTACGGAATAGCACATAAACTAGGGTTTAAGCTTCTGTCACTCTAGCAAACCATCATCTAATTACTAATCCACAATGCATTCCCTTAGGCCCAAAGATGGTGAAGTGTCATGTAGTCGATGTTCACATAACACCACTAAGGGAATCACAACATACACATCATCAAAATATCGAACGAATACCAAATTCACATGATTACTTATGACAAGACTTCTCCCATGTCCTCAAGAACAAAGGCAACTACTCACAAATCATATTAATGCTCAAGATTAGAGGGGTATTGAATAGCATAATGGATCTGAACATATAATCTTCCACCAAATAAACCAACTACCATCAACTACAAGATGTAATCAACACTACTAGCAACCCCCAGGTACCAATCTGAGGTTTTGATACAAAGATTGAATACAAGAGATGAACTAGGGTTTGAGATGAGATGGTGCTGGTGAAGATGTTGATGAAGATTGATCCTCCCATGATGAGAGGATTGTTGGTGATGACGATGGCTCCGATTTCCCCCTCCCGGAGGGAAGTTTCCCCGACGGAATCGCTCCGCCGAAGAGCAAAAGTGCTCCTGCCCAGGTTCCGCGTCGAGACGGCGGCACTTCATCCCGAAAGCTCTCTCTTGATTTTCTCTAGGGTAAATGGTGTTATATACTAGAAGATGGGCCCCGGAGGCCTGCCAGGCTCACCACAAGCTCGGGGGGTGCGCCTAGCGGGGTAGGGCGCGCCCCAAGGCTTGTGGCTGTCTGGTGGGTCCCCCTCTGGTATTTCTTTAACCAATATTTTTATATATTCCAAAATAATTCTTCGTCAATTTTTAGCTCATTTGGAGATGTTCAGAAAAGTTGCCTCTGATATAGCCCTTTTCGGTCCAGAATTCCAGCTGCCGGCATCTCCCTCTTCATATAATTCTTGCAAAATAAGAGAGAAAAGGCATATGAATTATATTTTAAAGTGAAATAACAGTCCATATTGCAATAAATATCAACATGAAAACATGATGCAAATTGGACGTATCACTCTGCGCTGCCTCAACGGCGAGCAACCATATGCATATAGTAGTTGAAGACGCAGGGAAAAGCCGCCCACAAGCCGAGCGCGTCGAGGAACGCGAGCAGAGCGCACCGTGGCGCCTAACAGCGAGCCGAGCGTGCCGAGGGACGTGAGCAGAGGCCGTCACGGTGACGTGAACGCGGTCAATGGACAAGGGTGCACCGGCTAATTGTGTGGGAAGACTGATAATAACACAGATGTTTCCTACTAATAAGCTGTGTGTGTTCTTGGCAAACGATGCTTGTTGGTAAATTATTTTCTAGCATTCTTGAGATCATCATCGACCTGTTCCTTAGTTTAATCATTTGCCATGATTTGCTTAGTCTGCACAACATCTACACTCTGTGTGTACAGAGCAATATTCTTTACTGTGAATAGTGTGCTCTGTTGGGCACACGAGTATATGGATCACAGCCTTGGGTGAGCAATGTGCCCGCACGGGTCGTGCTAGCTCGCGATTCCTTCTATGCTAAGTTTCCATTGATTGATGGCATTTTATGAACACGCCACCATTTCCCACCACTTCCTCATCGGTTTTCCGCCGCCACCCAGCGATATTGCGTATAAAGCTAGGCGGCGCGCGACAGACCGAGGCAACAAGCACAACCTATAGCCCCTCTACCTTTTCCAAGCATGCCAACCCACCAAAGTGCCGCCTCTACCATCAACCTCCTCGACGAGGAAAATGAGAAGGCGCCACGGCCTGCCGAGGCCAAGGGTGTGCCCGGCAATGCGATGGGCGACGTCGTGCTGTGCGTCATTGCCAGGGTTGAGCAGACCCTTGGAGCACGGTGCTTCAGCGCCGCGGATCAAGATAGGCATGTCAGCACCGAGAGGCTGCAGCTCGCCGCAAAACATGATCGGTGGTGCGCCACAGAGCAAGCTAGGCACATCCGCGCCGACAGGCTGCGGCTCAGCCGCACAACGAGACCGTTGGACCGCCACAGAGCGAGAGGCGCGGAGCGTCGCACAGCGAGAGCGGATCCATCGGTGCTTGCCTGCTATCGACAAGGCGTCGCAGCTGGGTACACGACCCGTCTATAGCCCCATTCCTTGCCAGGAGTAGGGAGCGACCGTCTACGCCGTACTTTCACCAGAGGCCAGGCACGCCGTACTTGCAACGGACGCCCGCCGCACCGTTCGCATGGGTCGCGCCGTTCGCCTTGTCCGCGGCTCACTCGATGCCAACACTCTGGTCGCTAGGCTCGACCGCCTCCTTGGCCCAGGTGTCCACCTAGGCAGAGTAGAGGAACATGGCCGTCGCATCCTCGAGCTGGTGATCTCCGATGAAATAGTCAACTTGGAGCTCGAGATCGCGCTCCAGATGTACCGCGAGCGTGTCGATCGCTTGGACGAATGCCTGCACGAGTTCAGACAGAGCCAAGAGCTACTGTAGGCAAGGCTGCTGGTCACGGACGCATTTTATTTTGTTGAGTCATTTTGACGTTGATCATTGTGTATTCACAACAATCATAATATTGCTCTGTTTAATGCTCTGTTTCAATGTGTGTACTATGTTTTCTGTTCTTATATATTGTTCTGTTATATATATGCTTTCCATTCTGTATATGTGGATGATAACAGCTAGATACAAATTAGTATACAAAAATAGATGGAAAATGGAATTCATAATATATATTAATTATTCATTAGTTCATCACAAAAAATATATAATATCATCACATATACGTGATGATACTTAACTACTATGTACAATGCATAAAATTGAAAATGAAAACTACTAAAAGTAATAATCCCTCCTTTGGCGGACAGTATTCCGGTAGCCCATCGCCAGTAGCTCCCTGGTGCGCGGCGGCTTCCCAGCGCGGAGCGAGTACACTGCCTCCTCTGCCTCGCAGGGCTTAACGTGCCGATCTGCCTCTTACTGGCAGACGCGCGCGAACGATCTTGCCATTTCATTGGGCGCCCACCAGAGCTCCTCGTCGGTAGCACGCGGGAGCTTATCAGCCCACCTCCACGCAGCGATGAGTCGCCTAACGCCTTTGGCCTTCCTGGAGAAGTATCGGCCATCTTTGTACACCTCCTCCGGACATTGACACGCCCGCCCCCAAAGCTCCACCGCCTCCTTTTCCTAGGAGACCTCATGGGCTTCACGGGCTTCCTAGTACCTGGCTTCCTCCTCCGCCATCTCCTTCTTGAATGCCACTTGCCTGGCTTTCTCAGCCGACGGCGGCGCTTTCCATAGACAAAGATTGTACTGGCCCCAAAACCACTCCATAGTTGGGGGGGGTCCGGCGCAACCTCATCCAGTGGCGCGTAGGGGTCCTCCTCGTCACCGCTCTGCGACTGAACATCCTAGCGGGGGGGGGGGGGGGGGGGGGGGGGGGGGGGGTGGCGCCTCCTCGTCGGCCCGTGGGCAGATCGGCAGCGCCATGGCAAAGTTTTGTGGGTGAGAGGGGGCGAGCGAGGAGAGAGTGTAGATGAGTGATACATCTCCAATGTATCTATAATTTTTGATTGTTCCAAGCTGTTATATTATCATTCTTGGATGTTTTACAATCATTTTATAGCAACTTTATATCATTTTTTGGGACTAACCTATGACATAGTGCCCAGTGCCGGTTGCTATTTTTTGCTTGTTTTTTACTTCGCAGAATATCCCTATCAAATGGAGTCCAAACGCAGCAAAACTTTTTGGAGATTTTTTTTGGACTGGAAGACAACTTGGGAGCCAAGGAAGTACCGGAGAGGAGGACCATGGGGCCCATGAGACACCAGGGCGCTAGGAGGCCCATGCGCGTCCTGATGGGTTGTGGGGACCACGGGGGTCTCCTCCACCGCCTCTCAGCTCTATAAATACCCAAATATTCCAGAAACCCTAGGGGAGTCGACGAAACACAATTCCAGTCGCCACAAGTTCCAGAACCTCGAGATCCAATCTAGAGCCCTATTTCGGCAGTCTGCCGGAGGAGAACACGATCACGGATGGGTTCATCATCCTCATTGGTGCCTCTCCGATGCTGCGTGAGTAGTTCACCATAGACCTACGGGTCCGTAGGCAGTAGCTAGATGGCTTCTTCTCTCTTTTTGATTCTCAATGCAATGGTCTCTTGGAGATCTATTTGATGTAATGACTTTTTGCGGTGTGTTTGATGGGATTCGATGAAGTTCAAGTTTATGATCAGATCTATATCCATGAACATTATTTGAGTCTTCTTTGATCTCTTTTATGCATGATTATTTATAGCCTCATATTTCTTCTCTGAATCTTTGGTTTAGTTAGGCCAACTAGATTGATTTTTCTTGCAATGGGAAGAGATGCTTTGTGATGGGTTCGATCTTGCGGTGTCCTCACCTAGTAACGGAAGGGGTAGCGAGGCACCTATGTATCGTTGCTATTAAGGATAACAAGACATGATCTATTCCTACATGAATAGATCTTGTCTACATCATGTCATCGTTCTTATTGCATTACTCTGTTTCTCCATTAACTTAATACACTAGATGCATGCTGGATAGCGGTCGATGTGTGGAGTAATAGTAGTAAATGCAGAATCGTTTCGGTCTACTAATCTTGGACTTGATGCCTATATTCATGATCGTTGCCTTGGATATCGTCATAATTATTTGTTCTTCTATCAATTGCCCAATAGTAATTTGTTTACCCACCGTATGCTATTTTCTCGAGAGAAGCCACTAGTGAAATCTACGGTCCCCGGGTCTATCTTTTATGATATTGCTTTCAGATCTATCTTTTATCATATTTGTTTTCAGATCTATATTCCAAAAACCCAAAAATACCTTGCTGCACTTTTTCTTTACTTATTTTATTTCGTGTTTTATTCAGATATATTTATCCAATCTCATACAAATTAATCTATCTTTTTACCGAGGAGGGATTGACAACCCCTCTTACGCATCGGGTTGCAAGTATTTGTTCTTTGTGTGCAGGTACCTTTTACATAGTGTTGCTTGGTTCTACTACTGGATTGATACCTTGGTTTCATAACTGAGGTAAATACTTACCATAGCTATGCTGCATCATCCCTTCCTCTTTGGGGAAATACCGACGCAGTCTCAAGCCACGTCAAAGGAATTTCTGGTGCTGTTGCCGGGGAGACATCATCAACATCTATCAGGTTCCTAATCACAAATCTCATCTCCTTGCAATCTACATTATTTGCCATTTGCCTCACATTTTCATCTCCCCCACTTCACAAAAATATTTTCCTTTTTATTCGCCTTCTTTTCGTTTGCCTTTTTCTTGTTTGATCTTTAGTTTGCTTGTGTTGCCATGTGCCTTCTATATGCTTGCATCTTCGCGTGATAAAAATCTATTGATATGGATCCCCATCTAGTTGCTAATCTTTTTAAAATATCCAATCATGATGAAGCAATTGCTAGTGAGTTGAGTGCACTAGATTATCTTTATGACGTTTTGCTTGAGATTTGTGAATCTGAAAATTGTGATGAAGAAATTTATGAAGTGATTCATGATAGCTCCTTGAATGAAAAGCATGATTGCAATGATTTTACTATAAATTCTATTAATGTAAATTGTGCTAATAATATGCAAAACCCCAAGCTTGGGGATGCTAATTTTACTATGTCTACTACTTATTGCAATGATCATGATTGGGGTGATTCTTCTTATGATCTTGAAAAAATATTTAAGCCTCATGATGAATATGATATTGATAATAATGTTTGCAATAATATTGAAAGTGGGTTTAGAAGAGCGTCAACTTTAGGTAAAAATAATCCCACATATTTGGAGAGTGTTCAATCTTACGAATTTTTTGATGAAAGTGGGTTTGGAGAGGTCATGACTTTAGTTGATGTTAATCCCACTATCTTGGAAGATTATAAAACTTTTATGCATGTGGATCATGAAGAGAAAAATTTATATGATAGCTATATTGGTGAATTTGATTATGATATTACATGTAATTATTATGAGAGAGAAAAATATGGTTGTAGAAATTTTCATCTTACTAATTTACCTCTCGTTATGTTGAGATTGCTATTGTCTCTTTCTTCTTCCTTGCATATGCTATATATTTCTTGTCTTGATAATTTGTTTGCTTATAAAATCCCTATGCATCGGAAGTATATTAGACTTAAATGTGTTTGTCACATGTATTATGATGCTCTCTTTGTGTTTCAATTCTTGTCTTTCATGCGAGCATCATCAAAATTATTTATGCCTAGCTAGGGGCATAAAACAATAGCGCTTGTTGGGAGGCAACCCAATGAATAAAATTTATTTTTGCCTTTTTCTTTCTGTTCTTGAGTGTTTGCACAATTATGACTCTGTTATGATTGTGATTTTTATGTTTTAATTAGTGTTTGTGCCAAGTAAAGCCTTTGGGATAGCTTTGGGTGATAGTTGATTCGATCCTGTTGGAAAACAGAAACTTTTGTGTCCAGTAACAGAATTGTTAAAATTCACATAAGCGATGAAAAATTCTGAATTTTTTACACAAGATTGATATACAAATTGCCTCCGGTTTCCTAATGTTTCGGACTTTTTGGATTTACATAAATATGAGTAAAATTTGCATCTTTTCAGACTGTTCTATTTTCTTTGCATCGTGTGCTCATTTTGATGAATCTATGGATTGTATCGGGGGGGAGGGTATAAGCCATGGTAAAGTTAGAATACAGTAGGTATAATGCAATAATAAAATATGAATGGGTTTTCAACAGTACTTAAAACAAAGATTGGTTTTATTATACTAACGGATCTCACGAAGGTTTTGTTAAGTTTTATGTGATTGAAGTTTTCAAGTTTTGGGTGAGATCACGATGATGAAGTAATAAGGAGTGAAAAGAGCCTAAGCTTGGGGATTCCCATGGCACCCCAAGTTAATATTCAAGGAGAACCAAGCAACTAAGCTTGGGAATGTCCCGGAAGGCATCCCCTCTTTCTTCTAACAACCATCAGTAATTTTACTTGGAGCCATATTTTTATTCGTCACATATCATGAGTTTTGCTTGGAGCGTCTTGTATTATATGAGTCTTTGCTTGTTTTGCTTTTTAGTTTTGTCATCATTATCCTTGCTGGACACACCTATTTGAGAGAGCCAAAATTATGCTATGATTTGTTAGAATTGCTCTATGTGCTTCACTTAAATTTTTTGAGCCATGGAATTGCTCTAGTGCTTCACTTATATCTTTTTGAGCACGGTGTGCTTTTATTTTTGAAGAAATTCTCTCATGATTCACTTAGATCTATTTGAGAGTTAGTAATTTTTTTGAAGAAATTCTCTCATGCTTCACTTATATTATTTTGAGAGAAGAAAATTTTTATGCTCATGTTCTTCACTTAAATTTGTTTGAGCTTATCAAAAACAATTGCAACATATGAAACTAGTCCCAAAGTGATAGATATTCAAGGGGGATATAATAAAAAAATTCATGAAGATCATTGGACAAAATAAACATGATTCTTTGTAATAGTTTTGAGATATGTTGATAGTAATATGTGAGTCATGTTGGTGACTAATTATGCTTTAGTAAGAATATTGGTGTTAAGGTTTGTGATTCCCTATGCAAGCACGAAAGTCAATAGTTATGCAATGAAATTACATCCTACTTGTGGTGCATTATTCTATGTTAGTTATACTTAATGCTCGTTTATGAGAATTTTCGTTTCTTGGTTGGTTGCTTCTCAATCTTTTGCTAGCCTCCATTTGTACTAAGTAGAAATACTACTTGTGCATCCAAAATCCTTAAAACTAGTTCAGCCATATGAGTCCACAATACCTACCTATATGCGGTATTTCCGTGCCGTTCTAAGAAATTTTTTTGTGCCAACTCTAATTTTCAAGATGAATTCCCTTTTTGTGTGCCCGTACCGCTCATGTAGCGGCACGGGGTGGCCAAATTTTTCCATGGTAGATGTGTTATTCTCAAGAAGAGTATTTATTCACTTGTCATTGCATGAGAGTATGGCGGTAATAGGGATGCCCAGTCCCGAAATGAAAAATAAATTTACTTTATGTTGTCAAATAATAAATTCCTTGGAAAGTGTTGGTATGGACGGTACCCGTGGATACGACTAGCCGTGGAGTGTGAAAGTATGGTGGAAAAAGGAATAAACTTTATTTTATGTTTGGGGACCGCCTATGATATATCTAGCATGGAAAGTGTTGGGAATTACTCGGTCATTTTTGTTGACGGGAAAAGCATGCCTCTCAAAATATTTTTATCTCTCAATTTAAGCTTTGAGCTCTGGCACCTATACAAATCTCTGCTTCCCTCCGCGAAGGGCCTATCTATTTACTTTTATGCAATTTTTTATTTTTTTAGTCTCCATCTTCTCTTATAAAGCACCAACTAGGGAGCATTATGATCCTACTTGTGCATTGGGTGTAGCTAATATTCGAGTGTGTTTCATGAATGGATCAATAATTGAGCATGATGGGCTAGGGATAACTTTCTTTAGTGTTGATATTTTGAAAGATATGGTTGTTTATTGATATGCTTGAGTATTGAAGTCTTCATGTCAAAACTAGACTATTGCTTTGAACCATCTAGAAGTCCAAATGTCCATACTACAAAAGAAAAGAATATGTGATGAACATGTTAGGCAGCATTCCACATCAAAAATTCTGTTTTTATCATTTACCTACTCGAGGACGAGCATGAATTAAGCTTGGGGATGCTGATAAGTCTCCAACATATCTATAATTTTTTATTGTTCCATACTGTTATATTATCATTCTTGGATGTTTTACAATCATTTTATAGCAACTTTGTATCATTTTTTGGGACTAACCTATGACATTGTGCCCAGTGCCAGTTGTTGTTTTTTGCTTGTTTTTTACTTCGTGGAATATCCCTATCAAACGGAGTCCAAACGCAGTGAAATTTTTTGAAGATTTTTTTTGGACCAGAAGACAACTTGGGTGATACGGGGCTAACCCGGTGTAGGCCGATCTTTCACGATTGGACGGATTCCCATGAAGAACACGAAGACCATGAGGGGGAAAACACAAGGGGAACGAGAGGAAACACTCAAGAACAAGCCCAATCGCACATTCACTAGACTAACAAACACATAGATCCACAAGGTACATGAACAACAAGGGGAAAGATACAAGGTAAAGTTCATCTCCAAGAGGAGGCCTTGAATCCATGACAGATCTTCCCGTGAGTTGCAAGAAAAGGGGTTTATTCGTCCAAGTTCTTCACCATGGGGAGCTCCAATCCTATTTGTGAAGAAGAAGGATGGTAGCTTCAGAATGTGTGTGGACTATCGTTCCCTTAACGAGGTCACCATCAAGAATAAGTACCCGCTACCCATGATCAATGATCTATTTGATCAGCTTCAAGGGGCAAAGATCTTCTCAAAGATCGATTTGCGATCTGGTTACCATCAGTTGAAAATCAGAGAGCAGGATATACCCAAGACAGCTTGTCGCACAAGAAATGGACTGTATGAGTTCACAGTTATGTCATTTGGTCTGACCAATGCCCCAGCATACTTCATGCATATGATGAATAAGGTATTCATGGAATTCCTTGACAAGTTTGTCGTTGTATTCATCGATGATATTCTTGTATTTTCCAAGAACGAGAAGGAGCATGAGGAACATCTTCACCAAGTGTTGGAAAAGCTAAGAGAGCATAAGTTGTATGCCAAGTTCAGTAAATGTGAGTTCTGGCTGAAGGAAGTGGGATTCCTAGGACACGTTGTCACTGGAGATGGAGTAGCAGTTGATCCCGCTAAAGTTGAGGCCGTCACTAGTTGGAAGTCACCTACTTCAGTTGCTGAGATTCGTAGTTTCCTTGGACTTGCCAGATATTACCGTAGGTTCATTGAGAATTTCTCCAAGATTGCTAGGCCTATGACTGAGTTGCTTAAGAAGGAGAAGTTCTAGTGGACCGAGGCATGTGAAGCCAGCTTTCAGGAGCTTAAAGAGAAGTTAGTCACAGCCCCGGTGCTGATTTTACCGGATATTCATAAGGACTTTCAAGTCTATTGTGATGCTTCACGGCAAAGACTTGGAGGTGTACTTATGCAGGACGGCAAGGTAGTAGCTTATGCATCACGTCAGCTTAGGCCGCACGAGCTTAACTATCCTACTCATCACCTGGAGTTAGCCGCAGTGGTACATGCCCTCAAGACTTGGAGACACTATCTTATTGGGAATCATTGTGACATTTTCACAGATCACAAGAGTTTGAAATATATCTTCACTCAGAAGGAGCTTAATCTCAGGCAGAGGAGATGGTTAGAACTTATCCATGATTATGACCTGAGTATAAATTATCATCCAGGCAAGGCGAATGTTGTCGCAGACGCATTGAGCCGTAAGGGACATCCCAACTACCTCACCGCTCATGTTGTCTCACCCCACTTGGTTGAGGAATTTAGCCAGTTGAACATGGAAGTTGTGCCTAAGGGATTCTTAGCCACATTGGAGGTAAAATCCACATTGTTGGAGAGAATCAAGGAAGCATAGAAGGATGATAAGGAATTTGAAAAGATTCGTGACCGAATCCATCAAGGAAAATCCGAGGACTTCACAGAGGATGAACATGGAACACTTTGATTTGAGTCACGTATTTGCGTACCTAACAATGAGGATATTAAGAGGATGATTCTGCAGGAGGCACATGATTCTCCGTACTCTATTCACCCAGGCAGCACTAAGATGTATCATGATTTGAAAGAGCAATTTTGGTGGCCAAATATGAAGCAAGAGATAGCAGAATATATTGCCATCTGTGATGTATGTCAGCGAGTCAAGGCTGAACATCAGAAGCCAGCAGGGTTACTTCAACCGTTACCGATACCCGATTGGAAGTGGGACAAAATTGGTATGGACTTTGTCACCGGTTTGCCACGGACTCGATCTGGATATGACTCCATTTGGGTAATTGTGGACCGCTTGACAAAGGTTGCTCACTTCATTCCCGTGAAGACGACCTATACCAGTGCTAAGTTGGCCAAGATTTACATGACACGGATTGTATGCTTACATGGTGTACCCCGAGAGATCGTGTCAGACCGAGGCACTCAATTTACCTCAAAATTCTGGCATCAGCTCCATGAGTCACTTGGAACTAGGCTTGAGTTCAGCACGGCTTTTCACCCGCAGACGGATGGACAAACCGAGAGGGTTAATCAGATTTTGGAGGATATGTTACGTGCATGTGCACTTGACTATGGTTTCAGTTGGGATGACAATTTGCCATATGCTGAGTTCTCCTATAATAACAGCTATCAAGCCAGTCTGAAGAAGGCATCGTTCGAGGCACTATATGGCAGGAAGTGCATAACCCCTTTGATGTGGAGCAAAGTGGGTGAACGTCAACTCTTTGGACCAGACTTGATCCGAGATGCCGAAGAGAAGGTCAAGTTGATCAAGGACCGACTGAAGATCGCCCAGTCTCGTCAAAAGAGTTATGCCGATGCCAAGCGCAAGGATGTGGAATATGCACCTGGAGATAGAGCATACCTTCGAGCATCGCCACTTCGTGGAGTTAAGAGGTTTGGAATCAAAGAAAAGTTAGCACCACGTTTTGTAGGACCCTACAAGATTTTGGAACGTAGAGGAGAAGTAGCTTATCAGCTAGAACTACCAGAAGCTCTATCAGGAGTTCACGATGTATTTCATGTCTCACAGTTGAAGAAGTGTCATGCAGAATTGGCAGATATTCCTTTGAATGGCACGGTTCCTTTGGGGGCAATTCAGTTGGAGAAGGACCTCACATATGAAGAGAAGCCTATCAAAATTCTTGATACAGCAGAGCGAGTCACCCGCACCAAGATGATCAAGTTATGCAAAGTTCAGTGGAGTCATCATACCGAGGAAGAAGCCACTTGGGAGCGAGAAGAAGATTTGCGAGCGGATCATCCACATCTTTGCTCTAGCTAGCTGAATCTCGGGGTCGAGATTCTTTTTTAAGGAGGGTAGGTTTGTAACATCCCAAATTTTTAATTTGGAATGTTATATTAGAGCATGAGCATTTTGTGTAATTTGATCATCATTTGAATAATTTTAAGTGTTTATGAGTGCTTTTCATTTTAATCATTTTTTTATTATTAAAGTGTTAGAATGGCAACCTATACAAAATTGTAATTTGCGTATTACTATTTAACCTAACAGCAGGAATATTATCCCTATATTGCATTTTGAGTAATTTAATTATGTCCATAAGGCATCTAAATAAGTAAGTGCATGCAAACTAACTTATTAAGTTCTGAGAATATTTTTACTAGACTCCAAATAATAAGTATGTTACGCGAAAATTGTTATTTTATATCTTGTTTAACTTTTCTGCGCCTTTAGTAATAGTAACTTAGTATTACACCTAACTAATTAGCTCACGGGCTAAGCCCAATCCTATTCTAATCACGCATGCGAGCACGTCTCAATTTCATGCATGAAGCACGGCCCAGCAACCCTCTTTTTCTTTTTCCTTCTCCTCCTTCCTCACGACCCAACCTGGGTCGTTCGTCCTCAACCTCACGACCGCTCAGGCAACGAGCCAGCGCCGCATCCATCCCGCGCCCACCCCCTCCCCTCCTCTCCCTCGCCCTAATTCCGCTCTGAACGGACCCCCACTCCGCCCCAACTCCTACTCTTCCAATTACACGCACTAAACCGTGCCCTAATGGCCATTAGAACACCGGAAACGGCCGCCATGAAGACGCCATAATTCCGACGACACCCTGCGTCGTTCCGACCACCCCTGCATCCTATAAAAGCCCCCTTCCCTCACAACTCTCTCCTTGCCCGAACCCCTCTCCTTCGGGAGCTTATACCCCTCCCCATCGTCGTGAATTGCTCACCGGAGTTACTTGACGCCGCTGCTGTTCGTGGAAGGTTCCGGCGAGTTCGAGGTGAAGCAGACATTCTAACTCTTCCATCCTTCATATCTCGATCTTGCGCATCTTATGGACCCTGTTTTCTGTTGAAAATTCGCAGCCGGAGCACGAGTTTCACGTTGTTCGCTTCCGGCCGGAGTTCCGCCCAACTCCGGCGACATCTAACAGCCACCTAAGGACGAACCAGGAGCCGCGTCGTGTTCCGGAGACTCACCTCGACTTCCTCTACTCCGTCCACCTCTCCTTCGTTGCCAAAGACCTCCGCATCGTCGAGCGAGAGCACGCCAAGTTCGCTGTACATCGCCGGCCAACTCCTCCGGTGAGGCCAGCCCTCTTCTCTGTTAAAAAAAAATGAAACGGCATCCTCCTGTAAGAAACTGCCACGTGGCGAGACATTTTCTTATTTCCGTTTCTATTACAGAAATTTAGCCCAACTTAGAAAAATCACATCTTTTAAACCGCTTATCCAAATTTGACAAATAAGATATCCCTGGGTAGCTACGGACCTCTAGTTTATTATAAAAATTTGAAATCTCACTTTTACGCAAATTAAAATTTTGTTTTGATTGAAATGAGAATTTGAGTATTTTTATTATATCTTTTATTCTGTAAATGATATGAAAAAGTTTTACATATGAAAATTGGACCTTGAAACCATACCAATCTGCTAGAAATCATAGAATAATTTTTCAGTAAGGTTTAGTTACTGTTTTAGCACAATACCCTACTTTTGACCTCCTTTGTTCATCCATTAACAAACTCATTAAACTAATATTTGTTTCATTGTTAAGACCATTATATTGATCCGTAGAAAACCTCTCTGATTAGTTGTAGTCATCAGAAAAAAATAGAGTTAGAAAATTATTAATGAGTTTATTAACATGAACTATATGCCATACATAGGAACCGATCAAATTGCATAAACTCGAATCATATGGATATACTTGCTAGGGTTGTTTGGCATGAATTGTGTGTTGGATGGTTTTTCTTGAGCACTTGTTATGTGAATGTTTGATATGTGGAGTGTCTTACTTAAGTACTTTATTGCGTTAGATTGCGATGAGTGCGAAGGCGAATTCTACGAGGAGGTAGAACCGTGTTGCTGCGAATCAGAAGGCAAGTTGCAACCTTGACCATATTTATCCCATGTTTTTATCTTGCATTGATTTTTAAATCAAGTAGTATGCATGTGTAGGGTTTTTATGTTACTATTTTTTTTCTTGCAAATATCTTGCTAGTAGTAAAGCCCTAGGATCCAATGCTATTGGACTATGCGCTTAGCCAAGCTTGTAGTTGGGGTGGACCAAATATTTTGAAAATGCAACTTGTTCCCTTTGGAACAATGATTTAGAAAATCTTTTATTAAAAAAAAAATATTTTCAACTTCTACTTCCTAGGCGGAACGGATGGACGGGAGCATCTACAAGTGGTTGCGCCCATCGAGGTCTTGCAGTGAATGCGCTCGATTGGGGACGTGCACACGGATTTGGTGGGGACCGCCGTCCAGGAGAATGAGATCTTCCAAGTACAGTGTGAAGTAGCTTCCAGTACAGCCACTTGCCATTATGGGCTCTGGCTTAGCTTAGTACTAACGTGAAACCCTTACCTCAGTACCGTCATTGGAGAGGGCTTTCATTGCCTAAGTTGCGGGCGGCTTGGTCAGGTATAGGGGGCTGTTACGGAAAGGCTTCGTCGCAATTTTCTCCCAGTCGTGCACTCAAGTGTGTTACGACAAATGGGGTTGGTTGCGTCAGGTGGGGAACGTGTACGACCTCTGCAGAGGGTTTAACCTAATCGATTAGCCGTGCCCCCGGTTACGGGCAATTTTGAGCAATTGAAGACTTGGACTGAAGAAGAATCTCCCCTCTCTTTTTTCAAAGCTATTTTAAAAAGGGTTAGGTGGAAGTTAAACACAATGGGGTGTTTTACTTCAAACCGTAAAAAAAAAATCATTTTTAGTGAATCTTGGTGCGGATATCCAAGTATTCACTTAAACTCTATGTTTTAAACTAAAAAAAATAATAATGTTTATCAAAACTTGATTTCTTTCTTTATAGTCTAGGGGAAAATTGGCTTTCTGCAAATATACCCTAGACACCTGTCCAGCATGACTATTTGTTATCACCTTTGTTGCAACTTGCGAGTACATTCAAAGTACTTACCTGTACGTGTCATGTGCAGATGATGAGTGACGAGATAGGGCTACGGAGCTACACTCAACTAGCCTTGTGGCGATTGATGGGCTCAGGATTATTATTATGTTATTTGCTTCCGCTATGTAACTCAGCCTTTGGCTGAGAGAGTTGTAATAAATTGAACTTTGGATCTTCGATGTAATAAAATGACGTTTGTGCTCGATATTCATATTTGTACTGGGTGTGCTAGCTTTTGATCCAGGGATAGCACAGAGAGCTCAGAAGATTTGGACCCCATGGGTTCGGATCGTTACAGTGGGATAGGGATACAAGGCCAAAGGCCTGGCACGCACAGGCAGTGTCGGACGTCCGAGGGACGTTGGTCGTACGGTGGCTCGCGGGGGTCCGGACGTCCGGAGGGCGTCGGACTTCCGATGTTATGGCTCTGGACAGGTGGTGCCGGATTTCCGGTAGCGGTCGGTCGTCCAGTGGCTGTGTGTGTCGGTCGTCCGGTGTCATGTCGGTCGTCCGGCCGCTGTAGCGTGCAGTGGCCACGGTTCTTCTGGCTGGCCTGGGCGTGGTTGCGTCGGACGTCCAGTGGATCGTCGGACATCCGGTGGCTGTAGCTTTGCTGCAGTTTCATCTTCTTTCGTCTTCGCTTCCATGCTTCCCTCGCGGATGGTGTAGTCGTTCCGTTGCGCTCGCACTCCTCCTTGTCGTCCGTGAAGCTCCGACAATACCTATGCATGCACACGGGTGGAGTGTCAAGCAGTATACCATCCTCGAAGGGGTCAAGTGAGCACGTGTAAATGAGATGATTCACCTTTATGTATGTGAAGTAGATGTCGCACGTGTCACTTTGCCAAATGGACTCTTGACATGGTGATGTCCGTAGAATGCTCCGCATCATCCCCCCCCCCCCGGAAAGATCCGACCTCAGATCGATAACTAAATCACCATGGGAAAGAGATGGCTTCGCCGTGTAGAGGTGGACGATCACCAAGTACTCATCATCTTCAAGTTCGAAATGGGGACTCTCCAATGCCGCACCGTCTTGGGATTCCTTCAAAAGGAGCAAGGACAACAAACACTTGGAAAAACAAATGTGGTTAGCGTTGGAGAAAAACCAAGCATTCAAGAGGTGATTCACCCAACAAGTGTCGTCATCAAGCATAGCATATGGTTTGACAAAGGATTGTGACATGGCATGTAAGCACATAATTTGAGCGCGATCAAATATATCATGGGGACAAGTATGCAATTGTGAGGTAGTGCTGCAAATATGTGTGACAAGAGAATAAGCATCTACCTCAAATTCATAGCAAGCATTCACAAATTGCTCAATGAAAGGTCTATGGTAGGCATATGAACCATTCACAACACCAAAGAAAATGAAGTGTCTAAACACATGTGGCAAGACAAGCCAAGCATAATGTGCATGGGGTGTAGTGAAAATCGTGTGGTGCTCAACACAATAGAAAGAGCAATTGTTCATCATGTGTGAGGCAATCAAGTCAATCATGTGACAAGCAATGGGACATGGCGTATGTGAAGAAATGACATTGTTGCAACCAAACATATGATAGGAGCAAGTAATCCAAGAATTGTATGCAACACACAAGGCATCTATATCATGATGCATGGAAATGTGAAAATGGCAAGTCGAAGCAAGATCTCTAACATGTGCGCAATCAAGTGGTCCAAGATGACCAATAAGTCTCATGGTGCAAGCAACACAAGTAGTATGATCCATAATATCCATGCTCAAGAAAGATGTCACCTTGAAGGCATGTATTCTTAACAATGCCGAAGCGCAAGCAAATGCGGTGTACAAGCGAGTCATGGTAGAATGTATTAGGCTCGCTCTCAAGAGCTTGAATGGTTAACTCACGTGAAGTGGAAGTCGACACGAAGTCCAAGTATCCTACACATGCACACAACAAAAGAAAGAATGTATGCGCATGGTAGATAAACACATCATCCATCATGATGGTTCTCTTCTCTTGCACACAACCATTAGTAGCGAAAGTGCATGAATAATATGATGCGACAATGTGCATATTCATGTCACTAGGCATATGGTGCAAAGAGGGAAGACAAGCATGCTTCACAAGAATTATGTCAAAATCTCCATATATATGCGAGAATGCTATGGGGGCAATCTCATTAGCAAGACTAAAATCTGGCAAATCATCTAGCATGAGAGAGGCAACATATGGAGATATATGCCAAGAAGCAATAGCAATCATGGGCAAAGCATGTAGATGGTTGTCATCAACCGCATGAAACGAGCAAGTATGAATCATTGGTGATGCAACAAGGCAAGCAATCATAGTAATCAAGTCGTGCAAACTAGTGGAGCGAAGATGCAACACACTAGAGGAAATCATGGCAATCATGTCATGTGAGCAAATAATAGGCATAGGCAATGCACTTGACATATCGCAAGCACGAACGCAAAGCAAGATCATAGTATCATCATTGGAATGGGTCACAAAAGGAACATGGCAATAACAAGCAATATCTCCACCAAGCTTGCAAATACACATACAAGTACTAGAATCATGGATCATGTGAGATGCAAAGCATGGGTCACCAAAGCATGTCATCCAAATGGAAATGAGTATATCATGCAAAGTGAACATGGCAAGATGGGCATATAATATGTAATGGACAATATCCCATAACCATGTGAGGGCCATGTAGAATAAATGCGCGAAGTCTTTGTGCGAAGAGAGCGGTGGGAAAGACAATCCATGGGATCCCAAGTCATCATTGCTCTCTAGAGCTCGTTTCGTCAACTCATGGGCTTGCAAGGTTGATGAGTAAATATGGGGACCTACACAACAAAGACACAAATGAAAGAAATTGTGTGTGTGGTAAATGTACACATCATCCATCATGATGTGTATGTGCATGTGTGAGTTAGGACAAGATAAGCATCGCTCAAATAAATTTGATGAATGGTATAAGAACATGTCATCCATCATGAAAGAATAGTTATTGTGTATAACACGATGGGGACACAAATTGAGAATGCAATTATATGGCACATCAATAGCATTGTTATTCATGGGGAGCATATTGTGCACATAATCATGGGAATCATGCAATGCATGGGGGTGGTCAAAATCTCCTAACATGTATGAGGAAACTATGGGGGTCTCCTCATGAGCAATATTGGAAACATCATATGGATAAAATGGACAACATCCAAAACAATGCATATCCGAAGCTAGGTGATCATGGCATGGCATATGAGATAAATGATGCAAAGTGAGCATATCAATATCATCACAAGAGAAACAAATGCCAATAACCATGGGCTTGTCATCTATGCCATATGTGCAAATTGGGTTCATTTTAATGGCATATGCATAGTCACTACGAAGAGATTGCAAATGTGACATATGGTTGATCTCATTCATAGCATATGACAAGTCAAGCGGATTGTCAAACATGATGTGACCAAGAGAATTATCACAAGAAATCCTATGCAACATGGCATCACAACTAATAGACTCCACATGGCAATCATCAAACTTATCATAAATGGGTAAATCATCGCATGGGAAAGTCGCACTAGCATGAAGCATGTCAATAGGTGGATCAACATCATGCAAGCAATCAACGTCAAGATAGTCCACTAGTAGGACAAGAGTATCACCATCACCTGTGTTACCTTTGTCATTCCACTCATGTGTTGTAGGTGAGGTGGCAAAGACCAAATGGTGGCCATCTTCATCTTGATGGAACCATGTGGGGGGTGCATCATATTCCACCATGGCCATCGTCTTGTCCATAGGAAGGACGAAGTCGTCGAGAAGCGGCGCATCATCATATACGGGACCTAGCACCAAATGAGAAGACACAATAGAGGTAGAGGTCAAGTTGTTAGAAATGCAAATGTCCTCACATGACCTATCAACTATCACACTCTCTCTATGTGGTGGCTCACTCACTCCCTCAAGGTAGGTGCACTCAAACTCACATATGGTGGAGTCACTCATCTCACTCAAGTGGTGGGGGTTGTGGCTCTCCTCACATGGGAATTGGGGCAACAAATCATATATGGGGCTAGTGGTGAAGTCACTCTCACTCTCAATATGGTGGCAAAAGTCACTCAAGTCATCATACGTCGCTGTGGTCGAAGGGAAAATCCCATGCTCAACCATCTCGTCACCGTCGCCGTGGATGATGGCCGAAGATGGCACATCATCACTTTCGCCTCCTAAGATGGAAGCATGATCCTTGCTCGTCACTATGTTGCTCGCCTCCAAAACTTGGCCCTTGATTGGCTTCGTAGTCGTAGTCATCGTCGCACCGTCTTCAAAAAGAGTCATGGTAGACTCGGCATCATCAATGCCACAAATAGGTATGGCGGTGAAGTCGAACTTGGGAGCATCATGTTGGAGCTTGTCGGGCTTGGACATCTTGGTGGTACTACCCTCATGCTCGTTACCGTGGAGCTTGGTCGTCGCAAAGTGAGCTTGGGGGGAAGAAGCCTTGGCCTTCATGTATTCTTTTTCCACCGTGAGAGCACCAATGTAGAGGTCGTCGAGGGACTTGTAGTTCTCAAGGAAGATAGTCTTGGAGATGTCGTTGTTCAATCCCATCATGAAGTGGAACTTCATCCAAATGGGGTCGTCCACACCGGCTCGTCGCAAGGTTTTCTTCATCTCGTGGAAGTACTTGTCGAGGGACTTGGATCCTTGGATGGTGTTCTCCAATTGGCGTTGAAGATGTTCCATGTAGGTGGAAGCCAAAAACTCTCGCTGCATAGCTTACTTCATCTTGGGCCAACTCATGTTGAAGGTCTTCGAAGGTGTATGAAGCCACCATGTCGATGCGTAGTCATGGAAGTTACTTGTGGCGCACTTCACTTGGTCTTTGGAAGGGACTTGATGTAGCTTGAGATAGTCGTCCATCTTGCGCTCCCACTCGAGATACTCCTCGGGGTCTTGAGTCCCATAGAAAGGAAGCTCGTGGTTGGTGTCGAGGTCATAGTAGCTCGTGGAATTTGTGGACTTGAGCTTGGGGAGCTTTTCTTGAGCGTAGTCTTGAGGTGCTTGTAGGCGAAGATGCTGAATGTCCAAAGGCGAAGATGCCTTGAAGTCGCTTGGCAAAGATGCCAATGTAGATGGTGAAGTCATTGAGCGGTTGTTGGTGTTGAGCTCTTGACCTTCACATTCTCGCCGGTGGTGGTGTCGATGCCGATGTGACCTTGGCGGAGATGGTAGCTCGGAAGGATGTGCACTTGAGCGTCTTCTCGAAGATGAGGAAGATCTCTTGTAGGACTTGATGAGGGCTTTGATCTCCTCCATTTGAGCATCCATCTTGGCGTCGAAGAAGTTTTTCGTGGCATCGAACTCGTCGTTGTTGTTGTAGACCGAAGGAGGTGTGCTTTGCCTATCCATCACAAGACTCGAGTAGAGGTGAGTAGGAAATGAGATAAACAATGCCAAGCTACCTTTTCCCAAAGTTGAGGATGTATCCCATTTCATTCAATGTGAAATGAAAGAATAGTGGAATTGGTACCGGACTTGCTCACTCACACCTACAAAGTAAAGCTTATCGAGTGGCTTGGTTAGGACAAGTGGCACAAAAATTTGATGCAATTGTTAGTAAGAGTCAATAATGTTGAAAGAGATTCACAAATTCGCAAATGAAACAAGTAGACCAATAGCAATGGATGGCACACGAAAACGCATGCACTGATAGATAAATAGGGGTCGTGCAACCAAGGGATGAGCACAAAATGTGGAATCCACAGAAAACGCTCGTGTTGCACAACTCAAGAGAGACACTAGCACGATTGCTCAATAGACGGGTACGACACTTGTGCACAACCTATAAGATGCAAAAATGTATCAACTTTCTATCCCAAGTATGCTATTTATGTATGGTTCCTGGTGTTTCTCACACGATGATCCAAGATGATCAATGATGGTATATGATATGCAATGTGGCGATGCTATGGCTATTGCTTACAAGCTCTTTGTTTCTCTTTGCTTAAAAGCTTATTCTTTTTTTTATATGGCCACTATGCGAAATTCACAAACCAAGATAGCAATTGTGTATATGCGGGAACAATCTTGTGACACACGATATGATATGATATGATATGATATGATGATACCAAGATGATATGGTATGTATGCAATGGAAGGTACGGATCACTAATGTGCAGAAGTAAAGTTGCCGGCAATACTCAAATGACTAGTCTCAATAGGCAAGTTACGCAAAATGGGCTAGGGGTTATCAATACAATGACAAGAAGAATGTACAATGATGGGATACCACGATACCAATGTGATATAGAGGTTACCGCTCTTGCTTACGGTTAGGGTGTCAAAATGGTGAAGTGGTCGATGTTGAATCCTTGGCGAAGTTGAGCGGCGGTGTCGTCGATGTCGAACCATTCCTAGTTAGCCGAAACACCCTAGGAAATGGGAAAAACCGCGAACTCAAAATGTCCAAAGGAAAATGTCAAATGGTCATACTGGAATGCAGTGGTGGTTTTGCGGAAGCTCAATGGAATTGCGGAAGTGCAATGATGGGTTGTGCCAGTCGAAGTTGAGGTCACCATCCCTAAGTAGCCGAAACACCTTAGGAGATACAACACACAACTCAAACAAGCTCAAACAAAATTGGGTTAAGTTGAGGTGACGGAAGTGTATGGTGGGCGAGGTTATGCGGAAGGTATGATGGTGGTTGATGAAGAAGTAACCGTCCCTAAGTAGCCGAAACACCTTAGGAGACTCGGAGCACTACACAAGCAACCACAAATGCTATGGTGAACAAAAGGGTTAGGTTGCGGAAGTCGGTGGGGGTATAGCGGATGATGTGGTGAAGGCCCTAGGCAAAGATGCCAAAGTTCCAAAAAATTTATGAAGTCAAATGATGTTGGAAGTATTTTTGTGGAAAGGGGGATGTCAATAGCTTCAAAATGAGCTAAAGAGCGTCAAAATGCGAGTCCGGATGAATTAGTTATGGCCGAAATAAAAATCAGCCGAAGTCAATATCTACAGGTGTCGGACGTCCGAGAGTTGTCAGATGTCCGATGGCTGGAGCGTGGACGGACGTCCGGAAATGGTCGGAAGTCCGAGGTTTCAGCTCTGGTTAGGGGGTGTCAGATTTCCGGTAAGTACCAGTCGTCCGGTGGTTCGGAAGGCTCCGGACGTCCGGAAAAGTGTCGGACGTCCGACGAGTCTGGGTCAACTCGGGATTTCAGATCCGGGACGCGATTTTGGGCGGAAATTGGGGATTTTGGGGTCAAAATTGATGAGATTTCATGGATGGAAGGTGGGGAAACTTGTGGAGATGCTAGATCCACTCGAAATACAGCAAATCCATGGATCGAAATCAACAAAACATCATCAAACCAACATATCCACTACAAAAAAAAAAGACACATCCGTGACATTTTGGGCCGAACGAATTTTTTTCCTATCATCCTTATGGCACTTCTATGACGTTAATTATGACAAAAGCACGTATCATCATAGATGTGGTGGGCTCCTACTTCTATGACAAAAAATCATGACAGAAAATGGGATTTTCGTCCTGGGTGGGTCGGGGACGCACCTGCATGACATTCTTTGGGCCGTCCATGACGGAAAAAATCATGGTAGAAGCAAGGGCGAGGAAGATATCGAGGCGTTCCCGGTTATGGTGGGTGGTCGGGGCCGAGCGATGCACTGTGGTTTGCGCGTTTCTCTCGTGTACGCGCGTGTGTGCGAGGCGTTGGCTAACTGAACCCGAGCGATCGCACTAGCTACGTTACTGAACCCGAGCGATTGATCCCTTGGCTGTTAACTGAACCCGAGCAATTCATTCGCTGCTGACTGAACCCGAGCGATTCCTTCGCTGCTGCTGCTAACTGAACCCGAGCGAACGATCACTGCTGCTCCTTACTGAAGCTGATCGAGCCCCGTGCGAGACGTAGCCAGCCGGTGTTGGGTTGCCTCTCGATGAACAGTGACCGTTGCTACCGTGCGCGCGTTACGTAGAACGAGTTGAGATGTGGTGAGTCAAGCCGGTTGGTTGGCTGTGGATGAACAGTTCCCGGTGGGGGTTGGATGACCAGGACCCCGTGGTAGTAGGCCGTTGCCACAGGATGAACAGGACACCGAGGAGGCCGCCGCACCCTAGCCAGTTGGGGGTGGATGAACAGGATCCCGTGGAGGCTGGATGAATAGTAGCCGATGGAGGCTGGATGAACAGTACCCCCGTGGATGAACAATATCAGGTGGAGGCTGGAGGAAGTCGACGGTGGATGAACTGTAACCCGTGGCGGCTGGAGCGAGGCAGTAGACGGTGGATGAACAGGACCCTGTTTCGACCGTAGGCGCTCCAACAGAAGTCCGTTTCCTCCGTTTTGCGGTACGCCACACCCCTCCTGATCAACAGGACCTCGTTTCGACCGTAGGCACTTGAATAGAAGTCCGTTTCCTCCGTTTTGCGGTACGCCAGACCCTTCATGATGAACAGGACCCTGTTTCGACCGTACACGGTCGAACAGAAAGGCCATTTCCTCCATTCTGCGGTAAGCCAGACCTCGTTTTGGCTGTTCCGTCCAAGCCGGTTGGCTCCCGATGAACACAAACACCGTTGCTGCCGTCCGCTGCCTCTCCATGTACACGAGCCTTGGCCGTACGTATGTGCGAGTAGGCGTTCGAGACCCCGCCCGTATGTACGTACGTGGTCATATTTTTTGCGATCTGGCTGTACGTACGTGTACACAGTTTAGAAGGGACTGCCTGAACTGCTACGTCAGGGGCTCTACTACTACACGTGCCGCTGCTTGCTCGGCCATGGTTCGTCGTTGCAGAGAGACCGATCGACCAGTATGTACGTACATGTTCGCGACCAGACAGACAACCCTACATACGGTTCGACCGGGTGGGTCCCAGCCGTCAGGGAGGATAAGGGGGCACTTCCTTGCGTGCGAAGATATATGTGGTGGGTCCCAGCTGTCAGGGGGAGGAATCATTTTTTTGTGCGTAATAAGGAGGCACTTCCTTGCGTGCGAAGATGTAGGTGGTGGGTCCAACTGTCAGCCTCACCATGTACAGTCGTCTTCCGATGGCTGTCGTTCGTTGACAACGTTGACCACACCGCGCCAAGAGCACCAAGGCGGTGGACGATGGCGAGGCCTGCTAAGGGAACAATGCAGAGCCGAGGAAGACGAGGCAGTGGATGCTCACGCGGAGGGGAGTACGAGGGTTCACTGGTTCCTCTCTGGTGTGAGGCTGCCGTCGCCGGAGAATAACACGGGGTGTGGGTGAGTAGAGGGAAGCCCTGGCCGGCGGTGGGATTAGGGTGGGGCGGTGAGGCCTGCGCAGCAGCACTGCCGCCCACGGGAGGCAGGAGCAGGCGGTCCCGCCAGCGCTGGTTTGGGCGGCTGGAGCAAGAAGATCAAAGGTTGAAGAAGCAACACAGCTGTTGGATTAACATCCAATGGTCCAGCTGCTAGAATCATTTGTTGACTAAGTTGACAAAGCCCTGCGTACGCGTCAGCTTAGTAGGCCCACAAGTCAGCCACCAAACCTGCCGGGTCCCAGCTGTCATCGGGAGGAATATTTTTTTCTCATAATAAGGAGGTACTTCCTTCCGTGCGAAGATTTTGCCGGTGGGTCCCAGTTGTCAGCAGGAGCAATCATTTTTTTTCCGCGTAATAAGGAGGCACTTGCTTGTGTGGGTCCCTACTTTCAGCCTCTCCACTTACACCCCTCTTCCGATGGCTGTCGTTTGTTGACCATGCCACACCGAGAGCACCAACACGGTAGATGACCCATGTAAAAAAAATGCGGTGGACGACGGCGAGGCCCAGGAAGGGAATGACCCGGAGCCGGCGAAGCCACAACAATGGATGCCCATGCTGAGGGGAGTATGAGGGCTGACTGCTCGGTTGCGGGGTGAGGCTGCCGTCACCAGAAAATAACAGGAGGTGCGAGTGGATAGTGGGATGGCCTGGCCAGCGATGGGAGTAGGGTGGGCCGGTGAGGCCTGCGCGGCAGCACAGCTGGCCACGGAAGGAGACAGTAGGCAGTCCCACCAGCGCTGGTTTGGGCGGCTGGAGTAGGAAGATCAGAGATTGAAGAAGCACGACGACGGTTGGATGGACATCCAACAGTCACTACTCTGTGTTGACTAAGTTGACAAAGCCTTGCGTACATGTCAAAAAACAAAATTAGGACAGCGTCATCGTCAACCTAGTAGGCCCAGAAGTCAGCCTCCAAATCTGTGGAAAACAGCATACATCCCATTTGCCATTATTTTTAATAACTTACAGCCCATTTGCTAATTCTTAAGGATATTTTGAAGCCCATATTCTTTTTGTTAGCATTACAGACCATATTCTGGCAACTGCTAAAAAATTCAACAAAATTTTGCATGTTCCGGTGGGGTCCGAACTCTTTAATCACGAAATTTCGAGTCACTTTAAAAATAATTTTATTTCAAATTAAAATACAACGAAATTTTTTCCGCAAAAAAAAACAATGAAATTTAAAACTTGAAATCATGAAAAAATGAAATTTGTATCTAGTTGCTGGTTTTCTGTGTTTTTAAAATTTACAGCCCATTTCTTACTACTTATAGCCCATTTTCTGGGGAAGCCGAATACATTTCCTCATCTTTAAAGATTTGCAGCCCAGCAGGGCTGAGAAAAGCAAGTAGGCCTGGGTTGGGTATTGTCCAAAAAAATAGAACTGGGCTAGCCATTTTCAGAAAGAAAAAAGATATCAACTGGGCTCATCATGTGCTTAAATAAAAGCCTGGGCTAACTGGTCACAGCCCCGCACAACGCAGTTGATAAAACTAAAAAACAACTGGGCGAGCTGCTGGGTCCCTGTTGTTACACTATTTCTCTCTTTAATAAAGGAAATGGCAAGCCATTTGCCTTGTTTCAATGAAAATACGACAGTCACAGGCGAGTTAAAAAGGGCAACAACATCTAACTCAAGCTTACAAATGGTACAAAAGCCAAAGGATTAATTGTTCATCAAATTTAGACAATACCCAGATTGAACATGGCAATAACATTTAACCCAACCACTGTTTTTGGAAATCACAAACAAATGGATCGGTCTGATCCATAAAATCAACATCATGTGCGATTTTTTTTTACTGGAACATGATGACAAGTTGTTGTAAATAGAAGCCGAGCACGTTCAGAAGCCCATTTGTCCACTTGAAACTTCTTTTTTTGCTGTTCAACATATCTATCCGTGAGAAATTTCTTGTTGAAAAACTTAAGCCTCATGGACAATAGTAACCTCGCATTCAACAGGAAGAATGTGACAAAGCTTCTATTTGCCTAGTTGGATGCATATCCTTCCATCGTTATTGTCCTCAAACGAATGTCATGAGAACTGAGAAAATCCTGGTGCTTATTACGCCACCGATTGGTTATATGTTTTTCTCCATGAGTTAGTGCCTAAGTAGACATGAAGATTGAAAACAGTTAAGGTCTAAAAAAAGAGTATGTCGAAAGAGCGACAACTGAACAGTTAATTCTAGTACAATATATATGGGCTTTCAATGTGCATGAAATCATCACCTTTATATACAAATTCTCCAGACATGGAAAGCATCGCAGCAAGCCAATAATTGTGTTCAGATCATAACTAAACATTCCGATATATAAGATCTTGACAGAATCCAGCACCATTGATAGGCTATCCATGGACAAACTCTTCATTGAGCATATAACATAATATTAGTACCCAAAGTGTACTCCAAGATGATATAAAACTTATGCGCACAAATGAAAAATGTAGCTTATGATTACAAATGTGTAGATGATAATATACGGTACCTGAATAAGTGTGGAGCCAAACACCAACTTGTGATAATTAAACAGATCAGGAATTACACCCAAGGTCTCTAGTTTAGGCACAGAGACGACAGTTATTTGCGAAGGTATATAACAATAATGAAGGAGCAACCTTTGAAGTGAAGGGGCATCTTCGATGATGAGCTACTATCCTTCAAAACAAATTCCAATGCTTTTAAGGTGAGGCGACTTTATTTGGAGACAACTGATAGGGATTTCTATTCTCAAAACAATCAGCAAGCGCTCCAGGGCAGGGCAACTAGAGTGGATGCTGTGCAGTGAGGCCTCCGATAGATAAACCACCACAAGAGAAAGTTTTTTTAGCAGTGGGATTCGAAGCATTTGTACCAGATCGTCTGGTAGATGGCACCGGGCGAAGGTGGCGGTGTGGAGAGAGGAGGAAATCCATGAGATGGACAACGATGGAGTGGGCACAAATTCTTGGCCTTCGGTTCGTGGTATGTAATTTTTGTGGTAATGGTAGACCTCAAACTGCTGGAGTTTTTCGAATTCCGGGGATGTCAGCCAGGCGTCCACCTTGCAGGGTATGGACAGCAGGTAGTGTGTTGGGATGCAGAGGCGTTGAACGGAGCCCTGGTGGGAGGAGATGATGGCTCTGAGGAGTTCAATATCAGGAACGACAGATAGCTGACGATAGTCGAGATTAAGGGGCGTGGCGTGCCATAGAGAGCGCCACCAATTTGAGAGGACTTGGGTGCGGCAGCAATCCTTGGTGGGGAGAAGCGAGATGATCTCCCCAAGAATGTCGTTTGGGAGATCGCTGATGCAGTCCACCCGAGATTCTACGGGTTCCTCAGATCCGTTGGGGGGGGGGGCGGGCTCGCCGCTTCTCCCCGTGCTGCCGGGTGCGGGATCTACAACCGGCGTTGCCGCTGGCGGGAGCCTCATCTTCTTGGCGCTGGGTCCAGCCGACTCCATTTTCCTTGCGGGTGTCGCGCCGAGCTCACGGGTTTGAGCAGAGTAGCGAGAGACGAACCTAGTGGCAGTGCGAGTGGGGAAGAAGGAGGGCTGGGGTTTTCTGTAGGAGCAAGGAAGAAGAGGAGCAGGCGTTTTCTGTACGAGTGATGAAGAGGTGAGCGGGGGTTTTCTGTACGAGTGAGGAAGATGGGGAGCGGGGGGAATTGGGGGGAGACGGAAGCGGGAGAGTCCAGCGAGCTGCAGTATAAGTGGAAGCGAGGAGGAAGGAGGGTTTTTCAGGGATCGCCCCCTCTTCAAGAAAAATGGGCTTTTCCTCGCAAAAAACAAAAACAAATGGGCTTTAAGATGGATAGGCTTTTGTATCGTCTTAGTCGGCTGCCCGTGTGTTTCGTACTGGAGGGCCTTAACACTAGAGGCAGCCCATTAGAGACACTCTCCAGCTCTCCAGCTTATTGCCCATTCAAAAGAAAAAAAGAGACACCTCCAGCTTAATTATGGCTCCTCATCGGTAACATTTTTCAACTTGAAAAAAGATATAGCTCCTTCACGGGCCGGCTTGGCATCCACCAAATTAGAGGATGTTGTACTGCATGCAGACACTCACACTGGTCATAGCGCGGCAAAATGAGGGGTCAAATAACATGCCCACAATATACATTGATTATAAAGGTTGACACGCTAGTCAACATTCACACTAAACTAAGCTTCACAAGAGACAGTATGCATACTAGCTAACATTCACAAGCACTTAAGTCCAGCATGTTTCCGCACCTAAATGATTCACAAGACTATAACTAAGACAAAGCTATGAGAAGGTGTAGAAATAAATAAAAAACGATCGATGCTTCTCTGAGCAATGGGCCTCCCTACGCACGCATTAATATCTTGGGCATGCTTCTTTTTGCTCAATGTTGCGTGTACTTTGAGCATGTTGGCAACTCCACAGCTAGCTTGATGGCTCATCTTGCAATTTACGCTGACACATTGCAGCAAACAGAGGAGGCAATAGAGATCACTCAACATCACACCATTTTGTGCAGTTCCACTGAAATCATCTTCATTGTCCTGAATGTGAAAAGATAGGAAAGCACTGTACTTAAACGGTGCCGCAAAACAGTAGCACATATCAATAGCTTGGCATGACAAAACACGATCATCTGGACGAAGGGGATACTGACCTGCGTGAGGAAGATTATGCATAATTTTATAGGTGGTTAGTTGATTTCCACCTTGGGATCTCCTATGATGGCACGGAGGAAATTCTATGCAATCGATGAGCGCAATTCATTCCGTGTGGCTTTAGAAAATTTGTCCGACTAACCCCAATATCTTTTTTGTGCAGTTCCACTAAAATAATGCACCACTGTTTGCATGACCCCTACTCGCCGGCCAGGCCATCAATAACTCGGTCTCTTTTATCTTGCGTTGATGGCGCGGCTGCAGTGCTTGTTTGCTCCTCCACATATGATAGGCTCGTTCCACACTGCAAACAGCAAGTCAACGTACGAATAAGCTTATTTCATCTTGTGTTGGTCATTCTACCTAGTTACGAATGTAGGAATACCTGGAGCACCATGATACGAAAACGATCGTTCTAACAAAGGGTCATATGGAAAGGAGAAACACATCGTCGTGTCAACCATTGTGCAATTAAATTTTGTGCAGTTCAACGGAGATGTAGCTATGTTACCGGTGTCAGAGTTCAGTGTAATGGCCCAAAACACTCTTTATGAGAAATAAAGCAAGACAGAAGCATTTCATAAAACGGTGGTGGCATTGATTCATTTTACCAATGGCAATAGATTGACAGCAACATTACTTAACAACGACATCACATTAACAGTGGCATTGTTTCATTTTACCTGTGATGTTAGATTAACAGCAGCAGTAAGGGCATAGGGACAGTGGAGGCACAAGCATGTTTTACATCCACCGAGGCATAAAGTGGTGAGGCAGAGGTGTTGCTGAGTGCGGCAGACATGCAAAGCATCTCCGGATTTGTGCATTTTTTGTTCTCGTCAGTGATAACCCACAAGTATAGGGGATCGCTACAATTTTCGAGGGTAGAGTATTCAACCTAAATTTATAGATTCGACACAAGGGGAGCCAAAGAATATTTGTAAGTATTAGCAGCTGAGTTGTCAATTCAACCACACCTGGAGATTAATTATCTGCAGCAAAGTGATCAGTAGCAAAGTAGTATGATAGTTTTGATAATAGTAGCAGCAGCAATAGTAACGGTAACAGTGATTGCAGTGATAATGTAGCAAGTGCAACAGTAACGGTAGCAGTAGTAACTTAGCAAGAACAATATGTAGGAATAATCATAGGCATTGGATCGGTAATTTGTTGGATGATATTCATCATGAGACAGTTATAACCAAGGGCGATACGACACTAGCTCCAGTTCATAAATATAATGTAGGCATGTATTCCGTAAATAGTCATATGTGCTTATGGAAAGAACTTGCATGACATCTTTGTCCTACCCTCCCGTGGCAGTGGGGTCCATATTGGAAACTAAGGGATATTAAGGCCTCCTTTTAATAGAGAACCGGAACAAAGCATTAACACACGGTGAATACATGAACTCCTCAAACTACGGTCATCACCGGGAGTGGTCCCG
Source organism: Thinopyrum elongatum (assembly GCA_011799875.1). NCBI lineage: Eukaryota > Viridiplantae > Streptophyta > Magnoliopsida > Poales > Poaceae > Thinopyrum > Thinopyrum elongatum. The sequence continues at coordinate 330,987,144 of CM022299.1, read as the reverse complement.
ACTATTGTCACTCCGGGGTTGCCGGATCATAACACGTAGTAGGTGACTATAACTTGCAAGATCGGATCTAGAACATGGATATAATGGTGATAACATAAATGGTTCAGATCTGAAATCATGGCACCCGGGCCCAAGGTGACAAGCATTAAGCATGGCAAAGTCATAGCAACATCAATCTCAGAACATAATGGATACTAGGGATCAAGCCCTAACAAAACTAACTCAATTACATGATGAATCTCATCCAACTCCTCACCGACCAGCGAGCCTACGAAGGAATTACTCACTCCTGGTGGGGAGCATCATGGAATTGGCGATGGAGAAGGGTTGGTGATGACGAAGAATGAAGATCCCCCTCTCCGGAGCCCCAAACGGACTTCAGATCTGGCCTCCCAATGAAGAACAGGAGACAGCGGCGGCTCCGTCTCGCGAAACGCGATAATTCTTTCTCCCTGATTTTTTTCTGGAAAAACAGGATTTTATAGCGTCCGTTTCAGGGTCTGCGGGGCCACCAGGTGGGGACAACCCACCTGGGCGCGCCTGGGGGGGGGGGGGCAGGCGCGCCCTGGTGGGTTGTGCCCACCCAGGTGCCCCCCTCAGGTGGCTCTTGGCTCCAGAAATTCTCTTATTTTGTATAAAAATTCCTCGCAATGTTTCGTTCCATTCCAAGAACTTTTATTTCTGCACAAAAACAACACCATGGTAGTTCTGCTGAAAACAGCGTCAGTCCGGTGTTAGTTTCATTCAAATCATGCAAATTAGAGTCCAAAACTAGAGGAAAAGAATTAGGAAAAGTAGATACGTTGGAGACGTATCAACTCCCCCAAGCTTAAACCTTTGCTTGTCCTCAAGCAATTCAGTTGATAAACTGAAAGTGAAAAAGAAAAACTTTTACGAACTCTTTTGCTCTTGTTTGCATAAATAAGCTTAAACAACACCCATGTTTTCAGCCAAAATTATAACTAACCATGTCGACAATAACTCTTAAAATTATATTAACTCATATCAATGACATAATCAGCTAGCGAGCAATAATAAGATATCTCAAATGGCAACACGTTATCAAAACAACCATGATATAATATGACAATAGTGGTATCTCGTTAGCCCTTTATGAGACCGCAAAACATAAATGCAGAGCACCTCCAAAGTTTAAGCAGTGACTAAACATTGTAATTCATGGTAGAAAAGATCCAGTCATGATGCACCCAACATTAGCTACACACAATGCATAAGCATGATAGCAGTGCTCTCAGGTTCTGGCGCTTATTTAAGAAGGTGATGACACAACATGAAAGTAAATAGATAGTCCCTTCGCAGAGGGAAGCAGTGATTTGCAGAGGTGCCAGAGCTCAAGTTTTTAAAACAGAGGTAAATGATATTTTGAGACATGCACCCTTCTCATTTACTTCACGACCATCAGCTATCAACATCTTCCATGCTAAGCGCGCTAGTGGCGGTTCCCAAGCGATAAAAGTAAAGGTTTACTCCCCCTCCACCATCAATCACGCTCCACGGCTTGTCCGAAACAACGGGTGCCGTCCATACCAACAACAGTCCCGGGGGAGTTTTGTTTAATTATTTGCATTTTTGAGTTCGGGACTGGGAATCCCTATTACCGCCCTTTTCTCGTGCGATGGCGAGTGAATAAACACTTGACCTGAGAATAACTCGCTTAGCATGGAAGATACCGACTACCTCCTGTCGTTCCGTGAACGATCCAGGCACCCAAAAAGGATATTTATTTGAAGTTTTTAGAGGTGGCACATGCAAATTTACTTAGGACGGCAGGGTAATACCGCATATAGGTAGGTATGGTGGACTCATCTGGAATTACTTGGGTTTCAGGTTTTGGATGTACAAGCAGAATTCCTACTTAGTACAGGTGAAGGCTAGCAAATAGGTTGAGAAGCGGCCAAATAGAGAGCAACAACGGTCATGAACATGCATTATGCATAAGTAACATTGGACACTAGCATGAGTAGGATATGAACACCATGAACATAAATATCATAGAGGCTATGTTGGTTTTGATTCAACTACATGCATGAACATGAGCCAAGTCAAGCCACACGAACGTTCAGAGGAGGATACCATATCATCATACTACATCACAATCATCTTAACGCAATGTTGATATCCAAGATAAATCATTATTCACTCCCAGCTACTTATGCATGGCATGAGAAACTATAATCTCTAATTGTCATTGCAAACATGTTTAATCATAATGGGCTGAATCATGGATACTAGGTTAAACATATTTACAAAAACAGAACAAGTCGAGTTCATACCCGTTTCTCTCTGCCACGGCCAGTTCATCGAATATCGTCATTATTGCCTTTCACTTGCACGACCGAACGATATGAAAATAATAATAGTGCAAGAGTGCCATGGACTAAGCTAGAATCTGCAAACATTTATTCAACAGGAGAAGACAAGGTAAAATGGGCTCTTTATTAGATCAACAATTATGCATATGAGAACCACTCAACATTTTCATCGTGGTCTTCTCCTTGGTACGACTCGAAAGAAAGAAAAGAAATTCAGAGAACCATACTGAAATATTTTTGGAGTTTTTGGTTTTATTCGAGAGAAGCAAATAAAAAGGGAAAAGCAAAAACGAGAAAAATATTTACACGGGAAAGCTCCCAACAAGCAAAAGAAGAACAAGGAAATCTTTTTGGGTTTTCTTTTTAATGCTACAGCTAACTACTCTAGAAAGAAAAACCAAAAAGAAGCTGGAAATATTTTTGGATTTTCTCAAAGTTTTTCAAACACACAAGAAGAAAGCGAGAAAATAAATTTAAACATGGCTAATACAATGAAAAAGTGCGAACACCGACAAATGAAATATGTGAAGATGAATGTAATGTCGGTGAGAAACACGTACTCCCCCAAGCTTAGGCTTTTGGCCTAGCTTGGTAATCAGTCAATAGCCTGGATAGTAGTCGGAGTGGTAGCTCACAGAGGCTCTTGGTTCGGATGTCTCAGCCTGCCATGCAGCCACAACCGCCGCGTTGTGGGCTCGGGCCTCGCTCTCAAGAACAAAATATCTTCCCCTGCTGCGATAATCAAAGAGAGCAGGCGCAGGCAAATATGTGTATATGATGGACTCTTGGTTAAACAAGAACTTGTAGGTGAAATTATCAGGTTTACCCTTAAGGATCTTATGACACTTCACAACATCAAAGTCTAAATATTGCGTGGGTAAAATAGGGTCATATGGTAAAGGTGAAACACCCAGCTCTCTCGCTAAGCGTGTGGCATAAATTCCACCTTAAAAATAACCACTATTAGCGTTGTGCTGCAACCTACGTGCAACAATCGCTCCAAGATTATAGCTTTTGTCACCGGTGAGAGCGGCGCATAAGAGGCTCAAGTCTGGAGCACAAAGTGTACTACAATCTTGTTTGCCTACAATACATTTCCCAGTGAATAATGCAAAGTATTGAATTGCGGGAAAATGAATGCTCTTTATTCTACCTTGCGTCACTCCCCTATTCTCACCGTAGCAAAGGCTAGACAAAAATGTTTCGAACTCAGCTCTTGGTGGTTTGTCAAGCGAACCCCAGAATGGAATTTTGCAGTGATGAGCAAACCTTTCTAGTGATAAGGGAAATGAATTTTCATACAGTTTAAATGACACCCTAGACTCACGGGGATGGAAATTAAATCCTTTGACAAATGATTCAGTGAGAGTGTGGTGTTGATTGCACTTATCTGATATGTTGGGACCGAGGTCGGCATTGTGAACATATTTCTCAAATTCCTCCTTAATGCCCACACTCACCATATAATCATCGCATGGCCATAAGCATGTTTTGGTGGCGGCATCTCGTGTGGAACTTTCACTTGGTTCAACATAAGACCGACGAGCGGAGCTGTCACTAGAAGATGCCCCCGAGGATCTCCTCCTTGAAGAACTCCTTCCAAAGAGGTTCATCATATTCGCGTACAATTTTCTGAAAATTTATTGGGTGACAAAAATTTTGTCAACAAAACTTCACAATATTGGTAACAACTACTCATAGGGATGCATAGAGGCCATAGCAAGCATTCAAACTACTTAGAACTCTAAGAATTCAACATGCAATCTCATCTACAACAGCACCAAGAGTAGCTAATTATTCAAAATATAAACCACTAAAAAAAAACTAATTGGACAAACGGAGGAGTCACATACCAAGCAACAATTCCCTGAATTAGTTTCGGAAACGGAGTTTCGAGCAAAGAGATCGAAATCCGTGGTTTCGGGAGCAAGAACACGAGAGAGAGAGAGCAATGGAGATTTTTTTCTGGAGGTAAGTGACGATGCGGGATGAAGGGATAAGTGAGGGGGCCCACGTGGGGACCACAACCCACCAGGGCGCGCCTGGGGGTCCTGGCGCGCCCAGGTGGGTTGTGCCCACCTGGTGCACCTCCCTCTGATATTTTTTGCACTAGAAATTCTTAAATAATCAGAAAAAAAATCTTATTAAATTTTCAGGGCATTCTGGGAACTTTTATTTTTGGGTCATTTTTTTATTGGACGGGAAAAATCAGAAAATAGACAAAACATGGCATTTTATTTTATTTAACTAATAGGAACAGAAAATAAAAGGTAGGGAAAGAAGGTAGTGCTCACTAAATTCATCAACTTCATACCTCTAAAAAATGATCCATTAATAAGGTTGATCAAGTCTTATTAACAACCACTTTCGATTAGCATGAAACCAAAGAACTTTCATAAATCACTAAGTTACCTCAACGGGGATATGAATGTCCCCAACAATAAGCATTTCATATTTCTTTTTGGTAGTAGGTAGAGGTAGTTGAAAACTTCCAATAGTGATTGTCGAAGATTTTTCAATAACATTAATACCATTCACTTGGAATTGTTTCTTCGGAAAGTGCACCGTATGCTCATTACCATTGATATGAAAAGTGACCTTGCTTTTATTGCAATCAATAACAGCCCCTGCAGTATTCAAGAAGGGTCTACCAAGGATAATCGACATGTTGTCATCCTCGGGCATCTCAAGTATAACAAAGTCAGTCAAAATAGTAACATTAGCAACAACAACGGGCACATCCTCACAAATACCGATAGGTATGGCAGTTGATTTGTCAGCCATTTGCAAAGATATTTCAGTAGGTGTGAGTTTATTCAAATCAAGTCTTTTATATAAAGAGAAAGGCATAACACTAACACCAGCTCCCAAATCACATAAAGCAGTTTTCACATAATTCTTTTTGATGGAGCAAGGTATAGTTGGTATTCCCGGATCTCCAAGTTTTTTAGGTACTCCATCCTTAAAAGTGTAATTAGCAAGCACGGTGGAGATTTCAGCTTCCGGTATTTTTCTCTTATTAGTGATGATGTCTTTCATGTACTTTGCATAAGGAGGCATTTTCTCGATATCAATCAAGCGAGTACGCAAAAAGACTGGCCTCAGCATTTCAGCAAAGTGTTCAAATTCTTCATCATCTTTCTTTTTAGTTGTCTTAGGTGGAAAAGGCATAGGTTTTTGAACCCACGGTTCTCTTTCTTTATCGTGTTTTCTAGCAATAAAATCTCTTTTATCATATCTTGCATTCTTGGGTTGTGGGTTATCAAGATCAACAGCTGGTTCTATTTCAACATCATTGTCTGGTTCTTTATTATTTGTTTGAGTGTCTTCATGAACCTCATCATTATATTTTTCATTATCAGAAGGTGAATGTTCATTACCAGATTGAGTTTCAGCATCAGAAATAGAAACATCATTATCATTATCAGGAGGTTTCTCTACTTCAGGTTCACTAGAGGCATGCAAAGTCCTATCATTTTTCTTTTTCTTTTTCTTTTTAGAAGGACCAGGTGTAGTGGTGTTGTTCCTTTGTGAATCCTGTTCAATTCTTTTTTGGTGTCACTCGGGATAAAGTGGTTCCTGAGTCATTTTACCTCCTCTAGTTGCAACTCTAACAGCAAAGTCATGTATGTTGTTATTCATTTCATCAAGCAATTCTCTTTGAGATTTAGCTACTTGTTCTAACTGGGTTTGTACCATAGAAGCATGCTTTCCCACACCTCTAACATCATTTGAGATTCTAAATAACAAGTCACTCAAGCGAGCAATCATGTCAGAATTGTATTTTAATTGTTTCATAACATTTGCATTGAAGTGATCTTGTTTTCTAATGTAGTTTTCAAACTCATAAAGGCATTGGCTAGGGTGCATATTGTGAGGATTATCATTATCATTGAATTTCATTAGAGAATTTATCTCTACCACCTTAGGCAGTGGTGGTGTATCAAGCCCATGTATTTCTTCAATAGGAGGTAAATTTTTGACATCCTCAGCTTTAATACCTTTTTCCTTCATAGATTTCTTTGCCTCTTGCATATCTTCAGGACTGAGATATAAAATACCCCTCTTCTTCGGAGTGGGTTTAGATGGTGGTTCAGGAAGAGTCCAATCATCATAGTTTTTCAATATGTTATTCATAATTCTTCAGCTTGTCCAATAGTTCGTTCCCTGAAAACACAACCAACACAACTATCTAGGAAATCCCTAGAAGCATCGGTTAGTCCATTATAGAAGATATCAAGTATTTCATTTTTCTTAAGAGGATGATCAGGCAAAGCATTAAGTAACTGGCAAAGCCTCCCCCAAGCTTGTGGGAGACTCTCTTCTTCAATTTGCACAAAGTTAAATATTTCCTATAAGGCAGCTTGTTTCTTATGAGCAGGAAAATATTTTTCAGATAAGTAATAAATCATATCCTGGGGACTACGCACACAACCAGGAGCAAGAGTATTGTACCAAGCTTTAGCATCACCCTTTAATGAGAACGGAAATAATTTGAGAATATAGTAATAGCGAGTTTTCTCATCATGAGTAAAAAGGGTGGCTATGTCATTCAGCTTAGTAAGATGTGCCACAACAGTCTCAGTTTCATAACCATGGAAAGGATCAGATTCAACCAAAGTAATTAACTCTGGGTTGACAGAGAATTCATAATCCTTATCATCAATAAAGATAGGTGAGGTAGCAAACTTAGGATCATATTGCATTCTAGCATTCAGAGATTTTTCTTTATACTTGCATAATAATTTCTCTAGGTCATCTCTATCCTTACAAGCAAGAATATCTCTAGTTGTCTCCTTATTCATAACATAACCTTCTGGTACCTTAGGCAATTCATATCTAGGAGGGCTAGTTCTAGTAGGTGTTCAAGAGTTTCAGTTTCGAGCTCATCATCAGATTCAACAACATCATGTTGTCTTACTCTAGCAATTTGTTCATCAAGAAATTCACCTAATGGCACATGATCATCGATCATCAAGCAAGGTACTAGCATCATCATAAGCATCATTCATAGCAGAAGTAGCATCATCAATAACTCGCGACATATCAGGATTAGTAGCCTGTGGTGGTGTTGCAAGTTTACTTATAACAGAAGGTGAATCTAAAGCAGAGCTGGATGGCAGTTCCTTACCTCCCCTCGTCTTAGAGGGAAAAATCTTAGTCTTAGCATCCTTCAGATTCTTCATAGTGAATAATTGATAATAATCCCAAGTGACTCAACAAATATAGCTATGGTCCCCGGCAACGGCGCCATAAAAAGGTCTTGATAACCCACAAGTATAGGGGATCGCAGCAGTTTTCGAGGGTAGACTATTCAACCCAACTTTATAGATTCGACACAAGGGGAGCCAAAGAATATTTGTAAGTATTAGCAGCTGAGTTGTCAATTCAACCACACCTGGAGATTAATTATCTGCAGCAAAGTGATGAGTAGCAAAGTAGTATGATAGTTTTGATAATAGTAGCAGCAGCAATAGTAACGGTAACAGTGATAGCAGTGATAATGTAGCAAGTGCAACAGTAACAGTAGCAGTAGTAACTTAGCAAGAACAATATGTAGGAAAATCGTAGGCATTGGATCGGTAATTTGTTGGATGATATTCATCATGAGACAGTTATAACCAAGGGCGATACAGCACTAGCTCCAGTTCATAAATATAATGTAGGCATGTATTCCGTAAATAGTCATACGTGGTTATGGAAAGAACTTGCATGACATCTTTTGTCCTACCCTCCCGTGGCAGCGGGGTCCATATTGGAAACGAAGGGATATTAAGGCCTCCTTTTAATAGAGAACTGGAACAAAGCATTAACACACGGTGAATACATGAACTCCTCAAACTACGGTCATCACCGGGAGTGGTCCCGACTATTGTCACTCCGGGGTTGCCAGATCATAACACGTAGTAGGTGACTATAACTTGCAAGATCGGATCTAGAAAATGGATATAATGGTGATAACATAAATGGTTCAGATCTGAAATCATGGCACCCGGGCCCAAGGTGACAAGCATTAAGCATGGCAAAGTCATAGCAACATCAATCTCAAAACATAATGGATACTAGGGATCAAGCCCTAACAAAACTAACTCGATTACATGATGAATCTCATCCAACTCCTCACCGACCAGCGAGCCTACGAAGGAATTCCTCACTCCCGATGGGGAGCATCATGGAATTGGTGATGGAGAAGGGTTGGTGATGACGAAGAACGAAGATCCCCCTCTCCGGAGCCCCAAACGGACCCTAGATCTGGCCTCTCGATGAAGAACAGGAGACGGCGGCAGCTCCGTCTCGTGAAACGCGATAATTTGTTCTCCCCGATTTTTTTCTGGAAAAATAGGATTTTATAGCGTCGGTTTCAGGGTCTGCGGGGCCACCAGGTGGGGACAACCCACCTGGGCACGCCTGGGGGGGGTCGGGGGGGTGGGCCGGGGGGGGGGGGGGGGGGGGGGCAGGTGCACCCTGGTGGGTTGTGCCCACCCAGGTGCCCCCCTCAGGTGGCTCTTGGCTCCAGAAATTCTCTTATTTTATATAAAAATTTCTTGCAAAGTTTCGTTCCATTCTGAGAACTTTTATTTCTGCACAAAAACAACACCATGGTAGTTCTGCTGAAAACAGCATCAGTCCGGGGTTAGTTTCATTCAAATCATGCAAATTAGAGTCCAAAACAAGAGGAAAAGCGTTAGGAAAAGTAGATACGTTGGAGACGTATCAATGAGTGACCTTTCCTATGTGACCACAAGAAATCTAGACGTGCTCATTCTCTATTGCATTGTCGACCCAAGACCCCCCATTTTCTGTCCTCTTTCGACCAAGAGACCGGTGAGGCCAGCATCTTTATTTCCCTTTCCAACCAAGAGATCAGTTCGTTAGCCAGTATCAGCAGTACCTTTTTTCCTCTAATAGTAAAAATTTAGGTGGTGTTCGACTGTTCGACAAGCCGACAGAGCTAGCTACATGGGGAGCTTTGTAATACTAGAAGAATATCCACATGCAGGATGCAGCGACGTGGGGAGAAATCCTAACTTGATGAAAAAAAGGGATGCAGCGACATGGGGAGCTGGGCCATTAGTACAAGGTCGGTTCTAAAATAAGTTATACCTCCGGTCGACGGGATGTGGCGAGGCAGGCGGCGGGATCTGCCAACTCAACGGCAGGGAGCAAGGGTGAGGAGGACCTCCCACGCTGGCGCCAGGTAAGAGAAGACGACGCGCGTCAGCTTCCTCCCTCACCACCGGCAACCACCAGCGGAAGGTATCCAGCCGGATCTGTGTCAACCGGAGAGAAGAGAGAGAGAGAGAGAGACAAAGAGAGTGGACACCGCGGTCTTGTTTAGATCTGGAGAGGGTGAGAGAGTGAGAAGAAGAGAACAACCCTAGCAAGCAAGTCCCGAAGTGGACTAGTGGAGTAGTAATTGTTTTTCTCTCCGTAGCGATCGTTTTAAATTGAATACGCGCGGAGCCATCATTTTTTCATTTAACGTACCAGTAAAAAGAAACTCGATCAATAACCGTGCCACCGCGTTCAGGTCGCACTTGGTATGGCTGACATTTGGTCCCAGACCCCACATTAAGTGGACGACTAGATGTCTCAAATTGTCACGTTACCTGCCTTTTCGTGTGCAAATGCACTCCACCGTGAGTGTACCCGGGCGTGTGCGTGAGGGGAGAGTGAAGTCCGATTTATAAACCTTGAGGTTGTAGAGCTAGTCGGAAACAAACCCTCACCTTTAAATCCTTGAAGTTTGTACCCTGTCCTCTGTAATCCCGGTCATTTTTAACCTTAAGGGCATGTGCGGTTCAAGGGGTTTTAACGGGGATTAACAGGGATTATGGGGGATTAAATCATGTACAAGCCAAATTCCCCTCCATTCCTCTCCAGACCCCTTGGGAGGAGGTTGAACCGAACAAGGCCTAAGACTAACCACAGTGGGAGTAACTTCAAGAGTAACATCGGGTCCAACTCAGCAAATTCGCCTATGAGGCAACTAGTTAATGAGGAGAGAGGTAAATTGAGTAACTTATAGCTAGTTACTCATTCTATGATGAGTAACATCACACATAGCAAAACAAAATGACTCTATAACCTAATAAATGAAGCTTTGCATGACACTACACGTGTGATGACCACTGGAGCAATCCACTCAGGTTGTACGTAAACATGTTTATACTCTTCATTCATGATTTTTAGTACAAATAGGATGCACATGGCGATGTCATCCTCATACCGGCCACTATTGATGGATGGCCATGCAGCGTCGCAGTGCTCACCTGCAACTGCAACCCGAGTTGCGCATGCAGCAACAACGACTGCAATGGAGTACTAGACGCACAAGGCATGTTGTTGGTGATGCTTCATGAGCTACCGAGCCGTCTAGACGAGCGCGCGGTATGAAGGACGTCGTTCTTTCGCCACGTCCTGGCCATCACAAAGGTGGTGACGCACTTTGCGGGGTTGTCAGAGACGGAGTCCGTCGTCCCACTCCAGCGACGGACAGCGCTTGCCCGAGAGCGCAAACATGGACGCAAATTCATGCAAACATGGCCGGATTTCATAAAAACATGACGGATTTCATTACATTTACATTAAATAAGCTGTGCTAGTCCGGAGCTAAAGGTAGAATTATTATACCTAATCTAATTTTTTTCCGACAAAGATATACCTAATATAAATGGTCGCCGGCCGATCTCTTTGTTCTCCTCCAGCATCTGGCTGAAGAAGAATCGTGCAAGACACCGGCTGTTTTCGCCTGTGTCGCCTCGGCGATGGCCTTCATGGGATACAATCGGCGGCGGCCTCCCGTGTTCTACTTCTCCTCGATGATGGCGACGGGCGAGGACGTGCTGGCCGTCACCTCGTCGACATCTGTGTAGCTGCGTCACCTCGTCTACATCTGCGGCGGCTTCTTTCTCTGCCTGCATGGTGCGGCTACGCGCGCGTCGCCGGCGGATGGCGCTGTCGCAGGAACTGGAAGTGGTGTACGACGCGGCGGCGTCGAGGGCAGCGACGATGGCCGTGCCGTCGTGCTCCCCGACAAGCCGGCGTGGAGCAAGTCGGAACCACGCGCTGGCTTAGTGCGGCAACTGGCCCCGATGGCTAGGCGAGGTAGGTGGAGCAGTGAGCTGCCTCGCTCGTAACTGCCGGGCTCGGCGGGCCACCCAGACGACTTTTATGCCGGAGAACTGCTCTTCCTGCTCATTGGATGCCGCCAAAAGAGTGGAGAAAATGGTGGAAGGAGGAGCTTGGCCGGCGTCCCGCTCCTGAACGGACGTGTGTGGCCGGAGTGGGTTTCTCGCATTCCACGCGGGTTTAAATGTAGGTGTTTGAATGTGGCGAGGAGGCGGGTACAGCTGGGAGTGCAGTGGGCCGCATCCTCGGCCGGCGCACCGCATCAATAGCGGACGCAGTGAGAGGTCACGTCCGCCCTAACCCCCTTGACCATGGACCTTGACCGTGTACGTCCGGCTTTGAGGACAACATTATCCTTAATGGACCTTGACGGTGTATGTCACCTTGTGTCCAGATCTGAGATGCCACGTGTACCAGATGAATGACTGCAAGTTCGACCCCTGTGATGCTAGCTGCGAGCCGAGGAACAATGTTGGAGAGAGCCCCCTCATAATTTTCCTACATTGGTCGTTTGATTCATAGGATAGAATGCTATAGGATTTTTTTCCCTATGAAATCATGTGTTAATTGGCAATCTAGCATCCACTCCAACTTTTTTTTCACTTCCTTTGTTTTTCCTGTGTTAAACACTCTGGTTTCTTTTAGGGGAACACTGTGTTAATGCTATGGGATTCAAGTGGACATGCCACTCCAATCCTTTAGTTTTTCCTATTCCTGCGTTTTAAGTTCCTACGAATGAACGAAAAGAAACAGAGAGAGTACTTGCTCTAAATGATGTGCCGCTGCAAGAGCCGCCTATATTAATTAACCATGGTCTAAAAAGGTGGACCAGCTTTGGCTATAGTACAGTACTATAGGTTAGTAGGTGACCTTGCGCTTGGCTCTTCGCCTCTTCCAGAAGTCGAACAATGATGACAGTACTACAGTAGTACTACTGGCAATCTGACACCAAATGAACTGTTGCACGTCCACCGCTTGTAAGCAAAAGTTTCTCCTCGTGCTGCGAGCCACCGCGCACGCGTGGGCGAGGGAGAAGGCATAGTAAGCAAGCTTCTCATCGTTCTGCGAGTTGACGGGACACATCAAAGTTATTTAGTACTCTCTCCAAAAAGGGCCGACCATGTCCATGGCTACCATCCCGTGCTCCGTCATTGAGTACATGCACTATTCACATGCCATCGAGGAGAAAAAATATTGTGTAGTACGTGCCATCGAAATGCACGACTCACTTACGCATTGCTTATTTCCATTTTCTTGTATGACTCGTGCACCTTGATGCTAGATGTCCCGCGTGTTGGCAAAAGGATGAACAAAGCTCACGTAAAAAAAAAGAGTGGAAGAACATAGATTCCCGACGACCAAGAAGGAGCAAGGAACCTCGCGGTGGAGCGTCTGCACTCATAATATTTTATATTATTCAGCGATATAAAATCAACCAAATCTCTCCACATTCCTATACCATTCTATAGTGTGAGAATAACTTTGAATGTAAGCCATTGATTCACTCTATCCAATGGTCAATAGTTGGAAAATCCAAACAAAACCAGCCATTGGATCAACTCTTTAGTACTCAGATTGTTGCCACCTTGCACATCCTGCTGCGACGCAGAAACTACCGCGCTATCTGTGAACCATCCCGAACATTCATGCGAAGCCATGGAGACTTGCAGGGCACGTGCTCATACAACATGTGGGTTCACAACTTCACATGCTGTCGTAGTCAGCTTCCCCATTTCTTTTCTTTACTTTTCTCTAAGAAGTACTCCCTCCGTAAACTAATATAAGAGTGTTTAGATCACTAAAGTAGTAGTGATCTAAACACTCTTATAGGGAGTACAAGCCTGCCCTGCATACATGAATAAATCTTGCTTGCTGCACATACGTACGTGGCAGGACATGGTGTCCAATCACCATTTAGTTACTAATTTTGTGTTACCAAAGAAAACACGTGGTTCATTTTTAAATTGAAGTAGTCAAAACCAGCATGGAGGTAATCAGTCACATTGAACATTCTTTTCTACCGGCAAAAAAAGAACATTTTGTGCTGATATATTTGCAAAAAGATATATTCATAATCTCACATGTTATTGTTGACTACCCAAATGTTAATTTGTTACTATTTAGAGCATGCATAGTGCTTGATAAGACAGTTTTATCTTAAGCCTGTCACGTAATCTACAGGACACATCAGAATATGTTGCAGTGGGTTATTTTTAGTCTTATCTTTGATTACACGATAAATATTTGGTGAGACATATTGTTGCTAATAGATTATCTATTAATCAAGAGAAGACATGCATTTTCTTATGGTCTCTCTCATCCACCTCATCATTTATCCTAAATGGCAGTCCAATGATAAAACCATTATAAACAGGTAAAACCGGTTACCATTATCTTCGTAAGTTGGTTGTAATGTTACCTCCGTGGGACACCTAGTTATAGTATATCCAGCAGCCCGTATCACTTCTCGCTCCTCGTCCTTATAGCCTGCCGACTGTACCTTATATACACTTGCTCTTTGAGCAAAGGCCTCCCTAAGCACGCATTAATTTCCTGGGCATGCTTCTTTCTACTCAATGTTGCGTGCACTTTGAGCATGTTCGCAACTCCACTGCTAGCTTGCTGGCTCATCTTGCAATTGACGCTGACACATTGCAGCACTCCTGCAAGGCCCAGAGGTTAATTTGAGAACAAGTACCTCGAGGTTAATTTGACAGACATGCCTTATAGGTTGACAGAAGTCATATCACTTTTTTTGGAAAGATCTCATGAAGTAACACGATAGACCTTCTTTCAAGCCAATTAACATGTGTTCAAAAAACAAAAATTATCAAAAAGTAACGCGGTAGACCTTCGATTAACATGTGTTCAAAAAACAAGTACTCCTGCAAGGCCCAGAGGTTAATTTGAGAACAAGTACCTCGAGGTTAATTTGATAGACATGCCTTATAGGTTGACAGAAGTCATATCACTTTTTTTGGAAAGATGTCGTGAAGTAACACGATAGACCTTCTTTCAAGCCAATTAACATGTGTTCAAAAAAAATTATCAAAAAGTAACGCGATAGACCTTCGATTAATATGTGTTAAAAAAACAAAAAATGTCAAAAATTACAAAACAAAGACCTCGAGGTTCAACTAATAGGACGGAGCACTATATACATTTAAGCCAATTAAACGTTTACAGTGACCCATCCCATTAGTTTTAACATCGAGTCCACTTCCTATTCGGTCACCCATCTGATGACTACTCCAGCCTCAGCACAGTTTACTTGGGAGTTCTATTGGATGAGCAATCGGTAGGGAAGCTGGTCCTTGCCAACATAGGAAGCCTCTTCGCATCCTTTATTGCGTACCCGGATGACCGCGTGTTGCCGCACAATGGCCAACGCCACGTCCCCCGCGAATGTAGAAGCTTCCCTCCCTCGTCTAGCTGGTTCATGCGCTTTCCCCTGTTTTTTGTGTTGGGAAACGTAGCATACAATTTCAAAAATTTCTACGCTCACGCAAGATCTATCTAGGAGATGCATAGCAACGAGAAGGGGAGTGTGTGTCTACGTACCCTCATAGACCAAAAGCGGAAGCGAAAGCTTAACGCGGTTGATGTAGTCGAACGTCTTCGCGATCCAACCGATCAAGCACCGAACGTACGGCACTTCCGAGTTCAGCACACGTTCAGCTCGATGACGTCCCTCAAGCTCTTGATCCAGTTGAGGACGAGGGAGAGTTCCGTCAGCACGACGGCGTGGCGACGGTGATGATGAAGTTACCGGCGCAGGGCTTCGCCTAAGCACTACGACGATATGACCGAGGTGTGTAACTGTGGAGGGGGGCACCGCACACGGCTAAGATAAATCTTGGTGTCCCTTTGGGGTGCCCCCTCCCCCGTATATAAAGGAGGGAGGGAGAGAGGCCGGCCCTCCTAGGGGCGCGCCAAGTGTATGGAGTCCTACTAGGACTTCCAAGTCCTAGTAGGAATCCCTTTCCCTTTTCGGAGTAGGAGAGAAGGAAAGAGGGAAAGAGAGAGGGAGTAGGAAAGGGCAAGGGGGGCGCCGCCCCCTTCCCCTAGTCCAATTCGGACCCGTGGGGGGCAGGCACCACCTCCCCTTTGGCCTGCCTCCTCTTTTCCCGTATGGCCCAATAAGGCCCATTACTTCTCCCGGTGAATTCCCGTAACTCCCCGGTACTCCGAAAAATACCCGAATCACTCGGAACCTTTACGATGTCCGAATATAGCCTTCCAATATATGAATCTTTACCTCTCAACCATTTCGAGACTCCTTGTCATGTCCGTGATCTCATCCGGGACTCCGAACAAACTTCGGTCATCAAATCACATAACTCATAATACAAATCGTCATCGAACGTTAAGCGTGCGGACCCTACGGGTTCGAGAACTATGTAGACATGACCGAGACACATCTCCGGTCAATAACCAATAGCGGAACCTGGATGCTCATATTGTCTCCTACATATTCTACGAAGATCTTTATCGGTCAAACCGCATAACAACATACGTTATTCCCTTTGTCATCGGTATGTTACTTGCCCGAGATTCGATCGTCGGTATCATCATACCTAGTTCAATCTCGTTACGGGCAAGTCTCTTTACTCATTCCGTAATGCATCATCCCATAACTAACTCATTAGTCACATTGCTTGCAAGGCTTATCATGATGTGCATTACCGAGAGGGCCTAGAGATACCTCTCCGATACTCGGAGTGACAAATCCTAATCTCGATCTATGCCAACCCAACAAACACCTTCGGAGACACCTGTAGAGCATCTTTATAATCACCCAGTTACATTGTGACGTTTGATATCACACAAGGTGTTCCTCCGGTATTCGGGAGTTGCATAATCTCATAGTCAGAGGAATATGTATAAGTCATGAGGAAAGCAATAGCAATAAAACGTAACGATCATTATGCTAAGCTAACGGATGGGTCTTGTCCATCACATCATTCTCCTAATGATGTGATCCTGTTCATCAAATGACAACACATGTCTATGGTTAGGAAACTTAACCATCTTTGATTAACGAGCTAGTGAAGTAGAGGCATACTAGGGACACTTTGTTTTGTCTATGTATTCACACATATATCAAGTTTCCGGTTAATACAATTCTAGCATGAATAATAAACATTTATCATGATATAAGGAAATATAAATAACAACTTTATTATTGCCTCTAGGGCATATTTCCTTCATTTTCCTGCCTGCCCACCTATAGAACCGCCTCACGCCGGCCAATTCCTCTCCAAACACCTAGGGAGGTGGTTGAATTGGACAAGTCTAACTTGTTTCTAGTGGGTACGTTGACGTGGCATCGAAAGGGTGTGATAGCTGACTCTGACAAAATAATTGACTACCACATTGGCATACATGAGCATGGGGCCCACTAGTCAGCGTGCTGGACGAAGGAAGGAACGCAAGACAAAATGGAGCGTGGAAGGGTGCCAATCGATTGGCTCACGTGTGATGACCACTGGAGCAATCCACTCAGATTGTACGTAAAAAAATTTGTGCAAACACGGCCAGTTATACTGTGAGTAGGTGACCGTGCGCTTGGCTCTTCGCCTCTTCCGGAAGTTGAACAATGATGATGGTACTACAGTATATATACTTCTGGCAATCTGACACCAAATGAACTGTTGCACGTCCACCGCCTGTATTAAGCGCACTATCATAAAGCAAAAGCTTCTCCTCGTCCTGTGAGCCACCGCGTGCGCGTGAGCGAGGGAGAGGTTGTACTATAGTAGTAAGCAAAGCTTCTCCTCGTTTGTGAGTTGACGGGACACATCAAAAGTAGTGTATTAGTCTCGAAAAAGGGCTTACCATGTCCATGGCTACCATCCCATGCTCCGTCATTCAGTGCGTGCACGATTCACGTTCCATTGAGAAAATAATGTTGTATATACGTGCCATCGAATAGAATAACTTAATTTAAAAAAAATGCGCCACCGCGTCATGATCGAACTTTGATTCGTTCACGCGTGGTTCCCATGAACAACTACTACACTCGCCAAATTATCACGTGAGCTGCCTCTTCATACAGAAATGAGCTCATAGTGTACCCGCACGTGAGTATTAGGGAAAGAGGCAAAGAGTACCTGCGTCGGTGCCTGCACCTCTTCTCTTCGTGCTCGTATTCCTTTTTTTGGGGTGATTTGTGCACGTACTCCACCTATGTTCATGACCGTTGGTAAGTCTCTCCTACTATACTTAACTCCATTTTCTTGCATGACACGTGGACTGGATGCTGGATGTCCCACGTGTCGGCAAAACTTAGAAGAACGCTTTTCGACGACCGAGAAGGAGCAAGAAACCTCACGGTGGAGCGTCTGGACTCTTAATATTTTTATTCAGCGATATAAAATCTACCCAATCTTCTCCACAATAGACCGAAAGAGTCCGAAACACGGTAGCCCAGTGTAGTTACGTCATACATGGCCCACCCACGCTAGCACCATATATATTGGTCTCCGTGCGACACCTAGCTCTAGTAATCCACCAGCCTGTATCGCTTCTTGCTCCTCGTCTCTCTCAAAGTGCGGCAGGCTGGCGATTTTGCCATCTATTGAGGTCGGTTAACTCATCACTCGCTCCCACATGTTAGCGACATGCCAAGAGCATTCTAAAAAAATTACTGTACTCTATTGTTATGCCAAGAAGAGGAAGCGCTTTGACCGACGGACCAAACGAGACAGGCGTGCTGTGCCGTGAGTGGGTCCAGTTTCTTGTTTTGAACTTGTTTGGTGTAGTAATAACACTTGGTTTTGCACCTTCATAGAATGATGAATATCCCCGCTATAAAGGCGCTTTGCTTTCTGCTAATCCCGTCAACCGTTCTTGTTTTGTGCATTAAATTGTTAAGTGCCATAACTAAGATATAATTAACCAATGCATGTAAAACATTCTTGTTAAGTACTGTAGCACTCCACACGCATGCACGCGTTGCAATTAGTACTACTCCCTTCATCCATACGTATATATAGGGCCTAATGTATTCTTCGAGGTTGCCTTTGACTATTGATAAGATTTTATATAATTTGAAAATTATATCATTAGAAGATCCTTTCACGTATGAAATTGACGGTATGCTGTGAGCAACTTGCATGTCCTATACTGCTCCTGTTTGGATACTCTAACTTAGCTAGAGGTTAGACTAACTCATGACTAACCCTGAACTAACTCTAGCCAAAGAGGTGTTTGGATGATAGGGTTAGATTGACAATAAATGCACTTGATGGAGAGAGAAAAGTGATTTTTTAGTTGGCCCCACGAGAACTAGCTCCAATTAGCACCACTTGGCTGGCGGGATAGAGAGAGAAAAGTAATTTTTCAGTGGGCCCAATGAGAACTAGCTCCAATTAGCACTTCTTTGGTGGGATAGTTTTTTTTGGTGGGTTAGGTGCAACTTGCTCCTATCTAACCCTCATGTTTGGATACTTTAGGGCTATTTGAGCCCCAACTAGCTCAAACTAACTCTAACCCATGGATCCAAACAGGGTCAAAGTTAGTCTCGGAAAACGCATTAAGCCCTATATACATGGACAGACGGAGTACATGATACTAGCAAACGCTCACCATTAGTAGTAATTCATTGGTTGGTTTCAATTTTTGAATTGAGTAGTGCTAGTACACTTTGCTGTGCTGCTACCGTCCAATATTCGCGTGTGGTGGTTTCTAGAATAAAAAAAAGGAGGTAGTACTTACTGTGGGAAAGGTGAAGTGATGGGTGCTTCGCCCGAGAAACTTATTACTCTGGGAATATTGGAGTACCAGCGGATTCAACAAAGAGAGAAATGATGGTTGCTTCGTCCGAGCAACTTACTGTGGCGAAGGTGGGGCTCTGTGATTTGATTGCTCACTAGTCATTATTACTGCGGCGCAATGACTGGGGTGAATCTCCCCTGCAGTTGTGCACTCAATATTGCTGCATGGCAGGTGGAGCCGGATGAAGGATGTCCCACATGTCGGCGAAACAAAGTTGAATTGTTTCCGGCATTGCTGTCAATCTTTCAGGATTTGTTTATATGTACGCATAATTTTCCAGCATAATGAAATTGTACTACAATGCTATGAAGGTTTCAACTTTGGTTCCTGCAGAAAAAAAAGGTTTCAACTTAGGATTCATGTGTCCTCTTGCCTCAAGATTGTCTCATTACAACATTCCATCAAATACATATGAAACTACCATGGCTACTAATGCATCTCAATGGTTCGTAGATCAGCGCCAATATTCACATCACAACTAAAGACAAAGTTGTGAGCAGGTGTACAAATAAAGAAAAATATATAATTGATCGATGCTGTTCGTAGGCATTGCTCCATTTCCTGGGCACAGTGTTCATTGGTTGGCAGCTAGTTTCACGTAGCTCTGTAGCCAAGAAAGAGGTGTATGGAGGACATCACAATCCGATCATTTTGTGCAGTTCCACTAAAATCGAGCTGATCATCCTTGTTTGCAAAGATATTCAGTCGGTGTGATTACAATTATAGTGGAACTAGATGATGAAACATAACACACACAAATAGAAGCCGATCACCTCTGCGATCTCTCTTTAGGACTAACTACTTGTTGGAGAAGATTAGGCATGGAGTTGGATGAGGAGGATAGCAAAACCAATCTCCTTTTCTGCAGTCCCACAGAAATGTAAATTTTTTGCCCATGTGACATTTTGGCGGAACTGCACAAAACGCTCTTAAGAAAAAAGAGATTTGTGCAGTTCACCAAAAGGTCGGAATAGCAACAAGGTGAAATGGATAGCCCTGTTTGCAAAAAGAGGTAGAAAGGAAACAATTACTGCCCTATAACAGGAGTTGAAGACACATACGCCGACAAAAAAGAAGCATATTCCATGTCATAAGGGAAAGATAGCAGCATGGTGGTTTATCAAAAACGGTTTGAGGACGAGATTGCAAGATGGAAAGTACGCCAGCCGAGATATGTTTTAAGCAAAGAACTAAAGAAGATCCACATGCAGGATTTTCCACATGCAGCAACGTGGGAAGATGGGCAGTGGAGCAAGGCTGGAGGAAGCTGTACCTAAGGGTCGTCGGGATGTAACTAGGTGGGCGCCGGCGGCCGGAATCTGCTCATACTGCGTGTCGGTGTGCGACACCTATGGGACCCTCGAAGGACCCCTTCACGATTCGGCAGGGGGAGAGGTATGCGCAAAGAACAGAACCAACGATCGACGCGGGGCGATTTTACCCAGGTTCGGGCCGCTAATCAGCGTAAAACCCTACTCCTGCCTTGTTTTATTATCGGTGTTCTTGAGCCCAGGCTCCAGGAGCGCTCGCAGTGAACAGTACGTTCAAAGAGCAGCTACGCATGCAGAATGGGCCAGAAGATCCTCCCCCCTGTAGCAGTTGCCTTGGGCCTCCTTTTATATCACCAAGGGGTCACCACAGTGGCAAAATGTACATACATTGAGGTGTAAAGTAGCTACAGGGTCATCATACCTAACCCCTGACGGATTAGGACGAACGCATTTAATGCACCGTGAGGTGTCCGTCTAGGTGTCCTCACTTTCTTGGGAATGGAAAAAGGGGCCATCCCATCAGCACCGCTTAAGCTCTCCTCCACTGGCGCGTCACCACGCATCCAAAGAAGGACCCAGAATGTCGGGTTTGTTGCTGTGCCAGAGCGGTGGCACCGCAACAAAATCTTGCCGGGCGCCGAGCCTTGCCGGGCGCCGAATCTTGCCGGGCTTCGCAGGCCACCCCGGCAAGATCTTGCCGGGGAAGCTGGCCTTCGGATTCCAGCCCTTCTTATCTGCTGATCCTCAGATCTTTGACTTGAGGATTTCTTTGGTGGCCTGAGTCAACCTCGAACTGTTCCCCGACAAGCCTTGCCACGAGTATGGCTACAACTGCCCGTGCACAAGTACGGGGTACTAATGGCCCAATACTTAGTACACCGACAGGAGCCCCCGGGCCTAGGCCACACACGAGTGCGAGGTGTTGTTGGGCTAGGCCCAAACAGTGCACAGGCACACGTGGCAGGGGATTAACTGCTCGTAAATATCCCGTTTACTGTGCCCCCCACTACGCGCGCTGAATGCGTGACATGGGAAGCGTGCATCAAAAAGCAGCAACTGCAACGCGCCTGCAGAGGCGCATTCACATTGGGGAGTAAAAGAGGCGGCCCCGCTCCTTCCCCATAAAAAGGAGAAACCGCAGAGGCACAGGCCTATTTACCCCCCTCTTCTTCTCAATCTGGTCGTCGCCATTGCTTTCCTTCTCTCGAGCTCAGAGCAAAGCTTTCCCTCATCCGCTCGTCGCCTCCACGCCCGCTTCATCCCCGGCTTCAGCCCTTGCAGTCGCCATACCGCCCAAGACCAGCAAAGGCAAGGGAAAGGAGACGAAAGCCGATGTCCCGGAGAGCGAGCTAGTGAAGATGCGGAAGAAGTATGTCGTCTTCGCCCCGTCGCTTGATGCGGAAGCTTTGAAGAGGCGGTACCAGTGCATGTGGGCGAAGGAGACGCAGGCTCACCCCGCCACTCGTGTGATTCCAGGTTCTTGCTCCAAGAGTGGGTCAGACAGATACCCCTTTTTTGTCGCATACTTCTATTGCGGGCTCTGCCCTCCATTTTCTGACTTCTATGAAACTTGGCGCTCTCCGTCAAAAGCTGTTCCAGCGCGACAACAAGCATCGGTTGCCGGCAAGGATTGTCCCTCTGTGCAACAACTCTGCCCTGGGGTCAATTATCGCTACCATGCCACTGTTCAATGCCCGCAGTCTCGACGCGACATGGGTTGAGCCATCCGAGGAAGAGGCACAAAAGTTCTTTGATAACTTGACGGAGAGGGCCGTCCGGGAAGAAGCAGACTTCATCCGAGCCACCACCGACGAAGAGGTGGCATACATCGCCACTGGGGCGGAGGAGGCAAATCTTGCCGCGGAGGCTGGCAGCGCCGGCTTCACAGAATGGGAAACCTATGACGCAGAGGTAGTGGTGGAAAAAAATCCTGCCGGGAAGGACAAAGCTGCCGGGGAACAGAGGAGCACAGCCGCTGAGAGCTCGTCCGACGAAGACGTGGCTGAAGAAGAACCGCAAGAAGAGCTCCCAGCCCCGAAGAAGACAAAGCGTGTTCTTTGAAAGGCTGCATCTGGCATCCCGGCAAGCCAACCTTCCTCGAGCAGCGAGGCTCCCGGCAAGAAAGCGGCCGGCAAGACTGCGTCGCGGCAAGGAGTTCGACAGCAACCTGTGCGGCGTGCGAGACCCACATCAGCGGCAACTGCTGAGGCGGCAGGGGTGTCTCGCACTACCGCACCGGAAGCTGAGGTGACGGAAACATGCCAACCCCCGGCGCTTGCTACAGCCAAACGACCTAGGACCCCTCCTCTGCCTCCCCACACAGACACTGCAACGGAGGTCGATTTCGTCATCTCCGGCTTTAGTCCGGAGAGAGAAGAGGAAGATTGAGTACCTTGCCACAGCCTTTATCTTCCAATCTTGGATCAATCTTATTGACTTGCTTGTATTGTCTCTGCAGTGATGCAGAAACCTTGATGGAGAGGATGGCGAAGAGGACAAAGACTTCTACAGGCGACGAGCCTCCGGCAGGCTTCGTGAGCGCGCCGGAAACTACTACCATCAGCCCGGATCTTAGTCCTCGACGCAGCCCCTAGCGTAAGTTCATTATTCTTTTCGGTTGGGGAATGCTGAGGTTCCTATCCTTGCCGCTGATATCTTTGGGCTTGCAGGAGATGGACGGCAACAAAGGGAGTTATCAGGAGATACCCTCGTCGCGCCACCTCTGTCAACCACATCGCCCACAAGCGCGTCCCCGACAAGTGATTACACCGACGAGCTTGTCTTGGTTGAGGAGGAGCCAACATCCATGGATGCTGGCATCTTACCCCCGGCAACCGAGGTTGCCGGGAGGGGCGAGGCCACCTCTCGACAGCCCGATGCAGGTAACCAATTGCCTCAGCGCGCTTGCTATTCTTTCCTTTATCTCTCTTTCTTTTGTCTTCTTGAACTTCGATCTTGATCTCATTCTGTTTCTCCCCCTTGTCCTTTAGAATTCCCTGAGATGGAAGACATGGACATCGACGCTGTCATCGAGGAGACCACCAGGGATGTTGCCGTCGAAGCCAACAAGATCGCTACCAGCGAGGCCGCCATGGATGCCACCGTAGAAGCCGGTGGTGCTTTTGCCGAGGAGGCCGCCAAGACTGCATAGGAGGAACCCGCCAAAGAGTCTACTGAAGAGGGCGGCAAGGAGGCTGGTGACCGTACTGACGGCATTCCTGCCGCAGGAGCGCCAGGCGCTACGCCAGCCACGGAGCCCCCTGCTACTGGTGAGGCGGTTGTTGAGGATCAACCGTCAACATCTGAAGTCCCCTCATCCAGCAAATATCTCAAAGTTGGCGAGAACCTGTTTGTCAACTTGCTAGGGACGGCAAGCATTGGGGCACCAACCGAGAGGAAGTCTTTGATGAAGAAATCATCGCTGCTGCCGGGCTCGAGGTTGTTGATGATCCAAGCGCTAGCAGCGGCAAATCTGAAGAGGATCAGCTCCTTCAGGCCATGGGCGAAAATTTCCGCAAGCTCCAGGCTCTTCATCGCGCCCGGAAAGAGAAAGCGGATTCCAGAATGGCAGTTGTCGAGGCGGCCGAAGCAGATTTTTAGAGGCGCGTCGAACAAATGCAAGTCTGGTACGCCGAGGCCCTCCAAGAGTTGACTGCTGGCCGGGAACAAGTGAGCCAACAGTGGACAGAAATCCTCCTGAAACAATCTGACATGGAGAAGGCGCAAGAGGAAGCTACGCAAAGAATTGCTGCTGAAGATGCTCTCCTGACGGGGCGTCGCATAGCGCTTGATGCTCACGAGGAAGACCTTGCCACACGTGAGCAGGCGCTCGCCGCCAAGCTTCGCAGCAAAGATGAAGATATCGAGAAGCTTGTCGCGCGGCGG
This sequence comes from Thinopyrum elongatum, assembly GCA_011799875.1. Lineage (NCBI taxonomy): Eukaryota > Viridiplantae > Streptophyta > Magnoliopsida > Poales > Poaceae > Thinopyrum > Thinopyrum elongatum. Next base: position 330,962,744 of record CM022299.1, on the reverse strand, counting down.
ACCCAGGAGCTGGAGCAGAAACACAAAGAGGCGCTCGAAGCTCTAACTGTAGATCACACCGGCAAGCTCAAGGAGGCCGTCGATGCTGCCGAGGCTGCAGAGGCCGCCAAGAATGAGCTGAGCGACAAAGTAAAGAAACTGGAAGTGGATCTCGAAGAACACGGCAAGGAGCTCTCGACGCTCAAAGGTGATAGGGAAAAAATCCTCCACACCCTGGCGGAGATGCAAGTTGCCATGTCTAACAAGACCAAGCAGCTCTCCTCAGCAAATGATGCTATTGCCATTCTGGAATTGAAGCTGACCACGTTGGAGAAGTCTCTCGAGGCCGGCAGGGCCCGCGAGAAGGCCCTGCTCAAAGATCTCCAGGAAGAGAGGAACCTGCTCAAGAGAGCTGCCGCCGCCCAAGTTGATTACGAAAAGGGGGTGAAAATCTGGACCAGACATCTCATTGACGCTGCGGAGAAGCTCACGGCAGAACTGTCAACCATGGGCCTGTCAAACTTCAGGTATTCTTCCGAGGAAAGGATATCTTCGAGTGCCAGGTTGACGATGTTCTTCGAAAGCATCATTGACGCCCTGAAGTTGCTTCAGTCTAACCGGGCGACCCAATTGGCCAACGAGTCCCGCCGGCTTTGTCGGGCCGTCCTCCGCAAGGTACTTATCAAGGTGGTGCATAATAATCCTGGCATCGACCTCTCCAACGTGCTTGGTCACCTGCCAAAGGACGCAAATCTCGAGGCACTTGAAGAGCTTGTCGCGCCTATCCTTGAGAAGGTGGATTCAATCAAAAGGGTCGAAGGCCAGCGCATAGATTAACTGCTCCACCTCTTCTTGCCGTCGTCATTCCATGCCAAAGACAATTAAGTCTTAAGTTAGAACTACGGCAACTTATTAATGTAATATAACTTGCTTATGTTTGGGTACATGCATGCTATCTCCCTTGTCTGATTCCTTTATGTATGGAGTTCACCCTACGCTTACTGAAAAACTTGCCGGCGCGCAACCTGCTGCGAGCGCTGGGTGCGGGACTTCAGCAGCCTGCTGGAGGCGCAGCGGCCGGCAAGACTCCTTGGCGTTCTCAGTGCAGCCACTTAAATTGTTGAGTGGACTCGAAACAAAATAAGGGCACAACCAATTACAGCAAGGGTTCCTTCGCGTGCAGATTTTCCATACAAAAGTCGAAATCGTCCAAGGAAATAACTTTGCAATAAAGGAAACTTGTTCTAAGTTTTAGAACTTAGCTTTCTGTCGCTGTCCTTCCTCCGGCAAGCGTCAATTCTAAACGTGGCCAACTGGTACTCATATCTCCCTTCCCCCCCGGCAAATGTGCACGCGAGGAATCCTTCTATCTTTTGAGAAAAAGAAAGAAGAGAAAATAAAGATATGAAACCTTGGCGGTTCGTTAGAACTTACCGGGAGTAAGTGTCATACAACATGTTAGACACACATGCATATATATATGAACATGGAAATCAATAAGGAAATGCACAACACATAAATTTATTCATCTGTGCTTAGGGTCTGCGCCTGGCTTTGTACAAAGGATTATATGCCTTGCCGGCAAGACTTGTACAAAAAAGGGGGGTTGCCGGGGGCCCCCGGCAACCGCGCCTTATGGGTAGAACTTGCGAAGATGTTCGATATTCCAGGAATTGCTCACTGGAACGCCATCTTCGGTCTCCAGGCGGACAGCGCCGGGCCTGGTGACTCGTACTACCCGATAAGGGCCTTCCCACTTCGCGTCAACTTGTTTGAATTCTTGGCCGACTGAATCCGTCGAAGAACAAGGTCGCCTTCCTCAAGGCTTCGGGCATGAACTTTACGGCTATGGTAGCGGCGCAAAGCTTGCTAGTAGTGTGCAGCTCGCACAGCAGCCTGAAGACGATTCTCCTCAAGGAGCACAGCGTCATCTTGCCGCAGCTGCTCTTGCTCAAGCTCATCATAAGCGAGCACTCGAGGTGATCCGTACGTGAGTTCTGTGGGGAGAACTGCTTCCGCTCCGTAGACCAGAGCGAAGGGTGTCTGGCCGGTGGCTCGATTTGGTGTCATTCTGATTAACCAAAGAACCGTCGGCAACTCATCAATCCAGCGTCTTCCGCACTTTTTCAGCCTGTCAAAGGTTCTGGTCCTGAGACTGCGCAGCACTTTAGCATTGGCCCTCTCCGCTTGGCCGTTGCTTCTCAGGTGAGCAACAGAGGCAAAACAAATTTTGCCGCCAAGGTCTTGGACGTACTGCATGAAGGTGCGACTTGTGAATTGCGTGCCGTTGTCGGTGATGATCCTGTTGGGCACACCAAAATGGCAAACTATCCCTTTAAAGAACTTGACGGCTGATTGTGCTGTCACCTTCCTCACTGCTTCCACCTCCGGCCACTTTGTGAACTTGTCGATAGCAACGTACAAGTACTCAAAGCCCCCGGTAGCACGGGGGAAAGGGCCCAGTATGTCGAGCCCCCAGACCAAAAATGGCCAGGAGAGAGGGATTGTCTGAAGAGCTTGAGCTGGTTGATGCGATTTCTTCGAATGAAACTGGCACGCTTCACACTTAGTTACTAGTGCAGTTGCATCCTGGAGAGCGGTGGGCTAAAAGAAACCTTGCCGGAATGCTTTCCCGACAAGTGCTCTTGATCCTATGTGAGAGCCACATATGCCTCCATGCATTTCTGCCAAGAGCTCTTGTCCATCCTCCTGAGGAATGCACTTCAATTTCACACCGTTTGGTCTCTTTCTGTACAGGACGTCATCGACGAACTTGTACATAACAGACCGATGGGCTACTCTTTCCGCTTCTTCCTGTTCCTCCGGGAGTTCTCCTGTTTGAAGGAAATGGACAATGTGCTGTGCCCATGCTGGAGCCTGGGGCTCGACAACTAGGACTAAAGGCCTCTCCTCCACCGGGGGAATATTTGTCTCGACAGCGAAAGCGTGAGGTTCCACTGGAGCCTGTCGTTCCCTGGCAGGTTTGTCGTTGATCCCGGCAAGTTCCTTGCCGGCGGCTCCGGGGAGCTCTGCCGGAAAGTACTGTCCAGTGTTCAACTTTCTTCTCTTTTCTTGTCGTATTGATGGCGCCACAGATGGTTGAGTCAAATGGAGCATAAAAGTTCCTAGTTCCACAGGCAACTTGAGGGCAGCGCGCTTTGACAGGTCGTCAGCAATACTGTTCTCGGCACGAGGGATGTGCTTCATTTGCAGACCGTCAAAGTGCTCTTCCATTTTTCTCACTTCATCCATGTAGGCTTGCATCAATGGACTCTGATAACGCTTATTAACTTGCCTGACGACAAGCTGTGAATCGCCTCTGATGACGAGCTTCTTGATACCAAGGTCTGCCGCGATCCTGAGACCGGCAAGCAAGCCCTCGTACTCCGCAGTGTTGTTCGTCGAACTCTCCCGGGGAAAATGCATTTGGACTACTTACTTGAGGTGCTCTCCGGTGGGTGAGACAAGCAGCACGCCAGCACCGGCACCTTGCAGCGAAAAAGCCCCGTCAAAGTACATAACCCATTGCTGGTCAATTTCCTTGCCGGGGAGAATTGTTTCTTGAACCTCCTCGTCTGGCGTTGGGGTCCATTCCGCAACGAACTCTGCCAAGGCCCTGCTCTGAATTGTCAAAGTGCTTTCAAACTTGAGACCAAAGCTCGACAACTCCAACGCCCACTCCACAATCCTGCCGGTTGCTTCTGGATTTCGCAAAATCCGTTGCAATGCCCCCTCGGCCACCGCGCTTCTTACCGAATCCGTCAGCACCGTCATGGGCCTTCTCCTTATCTCGCCTTTCATACTCAGCCCTCTGTTTCTCGGCAAGCTATTCAACTTGCCGGCAGTTTTGGAGATCGTGGTCCTTGGTGCGATGGATCTTGCAATACTGCTTGCCGGAGCTTTCCAACTTGTCGGCCGCCGCCAAGGCCTGACAGGAAGAGCACCCGGCAAGTTCCTTGGCGGGGTGGTTAACATTGGCCTTCTTGGCAGCGCTGGGGTTGCCGGATTCCTCGACAGCAAGCACGGCCTTGCTTCTGCGTTTCTTGTTCCGCCGCCGGCCTTTTCTTGACGGGGTCGCAGCGTTTTCATCTTCCGATTCGCCCCCCGTGCCAACAGCCTCGCCAGGGAGTTTCCTCCCCTCTTCAGCTCGAGCGCATTTGTCGGCCAAAGCGTAAAGCTTGGCGATACTCCTGACTTTGTTCATTGCTAGCTCTTCCCGCATTTTGCGGTTACGCACGTTCTGATGAAACACGCTAACAATAGCGGCAGGGTGAACGTCAGGAATATTGTACTGCACCCGGCTGAATCTCTGGATAAATTTGCGCAGGGATTCGCCCTCCTTCTGAGGGATGATATGCAAATCACTCTCTTGGCCAGGAGCTTGGTGGCCTCCAACAAAGGCGCCAACAAACAGATGGCACAGATCTGACCAAGAAGAAATAGAATTCTCCGGCAGATGCATCAACCACGACCTGACGTTGGGTTTGAGCACCAACGGGAAGTAGTTGGCAAGTATCTTGTCATCTCGGCCCCCGGCAGCCTGCACTGCAATGGTGTAAATGCTCAGGAACTCCGAGGGATGAGTCTTGCCGTCATATTTCTCAGGGACCTCTGGCTTGAAGGTTCGGGAATTGGGCCACTGGACTTGCCACAGCTCACGGGTAAACGCTGGAGTCCCTACCTCGTAAGGCAAGTCTCCTGCGTCCCCCGGCGCAGGCTCGTCAATAGCCAGCCCTGCGCGCTTATCAGACTGATAGCGCGCTTCCCGTCGCCGCTCGATGGTAGTTCGAGCATCCTCTTTGCCTCGTTCCTGGAGAACTTGACGCTGGTCGCGGCACATCCGTGGATCGGACGACGCCGTGGAATCATCATCACGATGATCGACCTGCTGGGTTGTCGCCCGTCGCTGGTGTCGCAGAGGGGAGTGCATCGTGGTTGCACCACCTCCGGTTTTCTCCACATCGGCTCGCGCTGAATCGATGGGCCTTCGCTGTGAGGGCCCTACCTCTTGTGGCCCATCTTTGTTGGCGAAGCCGATAAGGCTCTGGATAGTAGCTCGCCACTCCTCCATCTTCTCCGGAGCAGGAGGGAAATCGAGGAGCAGCTGCGCATGTGCCAAGGCTTCCGCTGGTGTAGGCGGCGGTGATAGGTGCGAGGTACGTGAGGTGCTCTGACTCCTAGCCATGTTAGAAGGAGCACCGTCACGGTCACGCGACTGCGCGCCACCTCCGCCGGCAGCTCGGTGTGCATGCTGGGTTCACGCATCTTGGGATCGATGCGCAGAAATCTTTTCATGGGGACGCCCTGAACCACCAGCGCCATGACGTCGCTCGTCGTGCACGACCTGGGTAGGCCGTGACGCTTGCGCCGGCGCGGGAGCTCCAGAAGGCGTCCTCCGATCTCTGGAATTCGTTGTGCCACCCGTAGGCAACACAGCTCCGTCTCTGGATTCATCGGTGTGTGGGTTGCCGCTGCCACTGCGAACGACGCCGCTCGCCTAGCTTGGATCACCGGAACGCCGTGGAGGCTCTAATCCTCTTCCTTCTGCACCCATGCCATCGCCCGTATGCGAAGGCACAGGCAAAATGGACGTGGATGGTTGCGCCGTTGCAGCGCTCTTCTTCTTGGGTGGCATGATGATGAAGATGATGAAGAAACTAAGGCGCCGATCACTAGATCAGGTTCACACACCCTACAACCCCCTACCTGGCGCGCCAAAGATGTTGGCGTGTGACACCTATGGGACCCTCGAAGGACCCCTTTTTGATTCGGCAGGGGAAGAGGTATGCGCAAAGAGTAGAACCAACGATCAACGCGGGGCGGTTTTACCCAGGTTCGGGCCGCTAATCAGTGTAAAACCCTACTCCTGCCTTGTTTTATTATCGGTGTTCTTGAGCCCAGGCTCCAGGAGCGCTCGCAGTGAACAGTACGTTCAAAGAGCAGCTACGCATGCAGAATGGGCCAGAAGATCCTCCCCCCTGTAGCAGTTGCCTTGGGCCTCCTTTTATATCAACAAGGGGTCACCACAGTGGCGAAATGTACATGCATTGAGGTGTAAAGTAGCTACAGGGTCATCATACCTAACCCCTGACGGATTAGGATGAACGCATTTAATGCACCATGAGGTGTCCGTCTAGGTGTCCCCACTTTCTTGGGAATGGAAAAAGGGGCCATCCCATTAGCACCGCTTAAGCTCTCCTCCACTGGCGCGTCGCCACGCATCGAAAGAAGGACCCAGAATGTCGGGTTTGTTGCTGTGCTAGAGCGGTGGCACAGCAACAAAATCTTGCCGGGCGCCGAGCCTTGCTGGGCGCCGAATCTTGCCGGGCTTCGCAGGCCACCCCGGCAAGATCTTGCCGGGGAAGCTGGCCTTCGGATTCCAGCCCTTCTTATGTGCTGATCCTCAGATCTTTGACTTGAGGATTTCTTTGGTGGCCTGAGTCAACCTCGAACTGTTCCCCGACAAGCCTTGCCGCGAGTATGGCTACAACTGCCCGTGCACAAGTACGGGGTACTAATGGCCCAATACTTAGTACACCGACACTACGGCAGCGAGCAAGTGGCGAAGGCCCTACCACGCCGGAGCTTGGTCAGAGAGAACGGCGGGTAACACAGATTGGGACATGCTGCCTCGATGCCGTCGAACGGAGAAATGATGCACATCCTCCCTTTCCACCGGCGGACAAGATGCGGCCGGATCTGTGACCAACGGTGAGAGAGAAAGGCCACCACCGCCTTGTGTGAGATAGTGTGACGAGAGACAAACCCCGACAGGCAGGCTCCATTGTATATAGTGGAGTAGATTTCTTTTTTCCCGATGACAATCGTTTTATATTCTGGACGTGCCATTGAGGAATATAACTTTATTTAATATTAACGCGTCAAGTCAAACTTTGTTCCGTGTACGCGTGGTACATGACCCTCCTTCGAGTAAACAACCGCTACACGTGTCAAATTATCACGTGGGCTGCCTTTTCGTACAGAAATGAACTCCATCGTGTACCCACGCGGGTGTGGCCAGGAATGAGACGTGAGTACGTGCGTCGTGCGTGCACCTCTTCTTTACGTGTAGGTACGTACGTGGGTGGGTGTGAGAGAGATGGTTTGTGCGAAACAGAGGCAATGTGTCGATGATATCTCAAACAAAAAAATGTAACATATGCAATGTGTGTGAAACAGAGTCATGGATATATCATATATAGAGGGAGCGATCCACAAGAAGAGAGTGGAGAGTGGAGGGATCATCAGCATGAGATATCGATAGAATCGAAAACAGGGATGAAGTGTGTGGGTGCGCGATCGATAAAGAGTGCCATTGAATTTGTGTTTGCCCACGTCAAAGATACAGGGCGGCTGGCCTACTAGAATGTGAGAGGGCAGAGGTGCAGTTTGTCTCTGTGGCATGGATACCTACCTACAATGTTTGACTATTGGTGTGTGTGTGGGGGGGGGGGAGGGGGCTGAGACCTAACTATAGAGAGGTAGATTGACTGGTATATGTGTGGAGAAGGAGAGAGACCTAGCTATGTATTGAGGGAGATCGATCAGCATCCATGCATATGTGTAGCAGAGGAATAAGGTTGGGAGAGAGACAAAGGTAGAGTGTCGGAGGGTTGGTGGTGGAGTTGCTTCTCACAAATGGTGGGAGAGGCCTGCTAGACAAACGGAGGGTACGAGTGCAATATCAATAAGATAGGGGATGTCTGCCTGTCTATGCACGTGCGTGTGAGAGACGGGTCGGGAGGTATGCAAGGATGATGAGGGGGGACAATATGGTTGTGGTAAGCAGACGTAACTACATAGGAAGATCAATCATCGTGTGTCGGAGAAAGGGAGAGACATAACTAGTGAGGTACGTCGATCGGTGCGTGGGGGAAAAGACTTATAGTCGACCTAGCTATATGTAGGGAGATCGGTAGGTATACATGCATGCATGTGTTAGAAGCAAATAAGGTCCGGAGAGACGGACAGGGGGAGAGGGATGCGGCTAGGAGGTGGTGCGAGAGGCCTACTATATCGAGGGGAGAGGAGTGTGCGAGTATGAGATCGATGAAAAGAGGGGCGGGAGTGTGCACCTGTGTGGAACCGTATTGGACATAGGGGGGCATGGACGGTGAGAAGAGAAGAGGGAAAGTGTGCGTTTGTGGTAGGCACACTTGGCTAGAGAGGTATATCAACCGGTGTGCCTACACACACCGTGGGTGAACGACCTAAAGAGAAATAACGAATGTGCACGATGGAGGGGACACTGAGGGAGGGTGAGAGGGGGCGGGCTTGTGTATGCACAAAAGAAAGTTAGCGCTAGCTACAAAGAGAAGAGGATTGTGTGGATGTAAAAGACGAATAGAGATCATAATTCATTATAAAAAAGTGGATTTGGATATTTGAAGAAGATATCATAGTGTTTTAAACCGAAGCATGCATGGATATATATAATGGTGGTACGCATGGTGTGGTTATGAACATGTTATACTACATATAATATATAGAAAAATTATTTTAATTTGTGATAATGTGTGGCTTTTGCAGCTCAGGGCTAAATACTTGTCATAATGTAGGGGGTGGGGCACTATACTTTGTGTGATAAGCACAGTGTATGTATGAAACATGGTTTAGATTATGAAGATCTAGTTAGTACATCAAGTGTACCATTATTTGGAATCAACATCAAGTGTATTCAAAGTTTTGAATTCGAGTTCATATAGTACACATAGTTCATATCTATCTCTATAGTAATCATGTGGTGTGTTGTTAAGATAATATACGAATGATGGTTTAAGTTGGCAACAATCATGATTGTAGATTCTTATTCAAATAGAGAAACAAATTCAAATTTAGTTCGAATTGTAGCGGTAGTATAGACAGTTGGAATGCACTAAAATGTTCGTATGAGTAGGTTAAATGCATTATAGAGCCAGCGAAAAAATTTAATTGGACATAACATGAATTCATAGCTTTGAATAGCATTTGTACAGTAAAACGGGACAAGACTCTCTCTTTGTGTGGTGCGAATAGTTTTATTTTTTTCCTTTTTTTTGTTGAGGGAAGTGCAAATTGATTTGGTACGTACATAATTACACGTTAGGCTTGTCCCTAAAATTCAACCCGCGCCTTGTTATCCCGAAAATTCAGATATCGTGCTCCCAAAACTCACGCCTTCACAACCCGCGCCTTGCTATCCCAAAATTACAACGCGCGCGAAAATTCCCTCCAGCTGCCAAATCCCGACACGCGAAATCCACCTTCTAACCCTGAGCCGAAAGGGCCGCTAGTTCAAATCGGTGGGGGTACTTTTGTAACACACCCTACATTTTGGACAAGCGCGTCCCTAAGTCATGGTTCCCCCCCTCCTATCACCTCCTTTTCGCCATTCGAAATCCCAGGCCGCCATAACCTCTCTGCTCCAGCCGCGAAACCCCACCTTCTCTATCCGCCACCCCACCGCTGCCCAGCCGGAGCCTCTTCCCCAATGACGTCGTCCACCGCAACAGCTCGACGTCCCTCATCCACCTCCTCGGATGAGTTCCATCGTCGATCTCGTCGTCCCGCCGGTTCAGCCGCCCCGTCCTCCACCTCCAAGGAGCCGCTCCGACGATTGTCTCGTCTATCGCGGCTGATCCATCCCCACAGCGCCGCCTTAACCTGCTCCACCGGACCCGCAGCATCCTCACCGACTCCTCGGACGAAGCCGAGGCCTACTCGGCGCCACCAAAGAGGTTGTACACTCATCGCATCGCACCTTCTCCTTAACTCGACCTCCCAGCTTCGACGGTGCTCGATCCCGCACCCCCATGGCACGGCTACCTCGAAGCCGGCACAGCGGGTGACATCTCCATGGCGGCTCTCCCCCAGCGTGAGGCTCCTTCGGCGGCGGCGTCCATACCAACCGGATCTACTGCTGCTACTCCGGCTCTCGCTCGTTCACGCTGCTGCTACTCCGTCTCTCGCTCGGTCGCGCTGCTGCTCTGCTCTCCCCCTCGCTCATGCTGCTACTCTGCTCTTGCTCTGGCTCGCGCTGCTGATGCTGGTACACGGGCTGCTACAGCTACACGAGTTGCTGCTCTGGCTCTAGATCACGCTGCTCCTCCAGGCGCTGCTGCTCCAGCTGCTATCTGCTACTGTGTTCCCCGTCGATCGCCTGCTGATTTAGATCACTGTTTCTCTACTACTAGTGCTCGAGCGGCCTAAACTACATGTGAAGTGCCTCTCTGCTACCAGTGCGTTCAATTTTGATAGTAACATTCAGATTCCACAGTAAATTTCAGTTTCGACAGTTAAGTTCAGAGTCAACAGTTTTTACCTCATCTGTTGTAGTCAGGTGTTTTTTGGTAATGTAAATTTTACATCTATCACTTTTTGGTAATGTATTTTACATCATCTATTGGAGATGCTATTAGAATCCCACTTGAGATTAATGATGTCTGTCTTGTACTACTTCAGCCTCGACATCTTACGGCTCGCCGGAGCTGCTTCAACGACGGAACCATCCATCACAACAGAGCAGTGCCCTGGACGCTGTCTACAGATGCCTCAGATCTTCCTCCACCCCTTCGACAGCCACCTCTGCCACAACTTCTTCATTGACCAACCCAATGATGCTGAGGTCGACACGGCTATACCAAAGAGGTTGTACACTTGTCGCATCACTTATTACTCTACATTCATGTCGATCCATTAGGGCTATTTTGGTTCAAAGGAAAAAGTGAAGGAAAAACATAGCAATAGGAAATTTTCCTATGGCACTCTACTATTCAATTATTCATGCATTTCGTTGAAAGGAATGGAGCAAAACATCCACCTGGACCTACTTTTCAAAATCCTATGCATGAAAACAAGACTAAGTGCATTAGTGGCAGAATAACATTCTAAATGTACACACTTTCATATGGTTTCACTTTAATTTGGCCATGTTTCTTTGCATTCCTCCGCTCTTCCAATTCTTGTGAACCAAACACCCAAGTTCACAGAAATCCTGTGTTTAGAAATGCTCTGTTTCCCACACGCATTCTTATCCTATTCCGGTGTTTTTCCTATCCCTGCGTTTTTAGAATCCTGCAAGCCAAAGGAGCCCTTACAGAATTACTTCAGTTACAGATAGGTGTCGAAGAAAACTTTGTGTGGTTTGTCCTGCTCCTGCCGCGACGTCGTCCACCTCACCTGAGCTGCTCCATCGACAGAAGCATCCACCATACCAGACATCATGACTCCTGGCCGTCTTTCGCCGCCTCAGATCTCCTTCCCTGCCGCTGGCACCCACCGCAACTGTATCACCATCATCGACTCAGCAGATGAACCTAAGGAGTACACGGGTCCACAAGAGAGGTCGCACTCTTTCGTTTCTGCTTATGTAATGCATTGCTTAATATTACCTGCTACTTTATCGTCCTGTTCACCTCTTAGACTCCAAGTCAGGTCCAAATTAATGTTCAAACTTGAGTTTTAAAATTACTTGTGGGGCACATATCGAGGCAGTAATGAATAGTATCTCTGTCTATTATCTAGTTCACCTAGGGTATGCCCATGTTGTTCATCTTGGGTGGGAAACAAATAGTAAAGCAATCATCATCTGTCTTTTTATTAAATTAAAGCTATCATCAGCCTACTATCATTATTTTTGGATCCATCCACTGGTTGTTACCATCACTCTAGATTTCTGCATGCTCTCCTTACATAATCTCACTATATTTTTTTTGTATGCATGTCAGATATTGTACACAGTCATGCTGAACATGTAGAGAAAAAGAGAAGAGTTTTGCGCGTTAATACAATGTCATGCAGACATTGCTCCATGGTGGGTTCAATGGCAAACCCTCCCCGCCCCCCTCCAGATTGTAATCTAGAGGAAGATATCTGTTCTGAGGTGGATTCAGACGCAGCTGACCACTCCTATTTACCCCCCAAGGTGTTTTCTATAACTTGGCATGATGATGTTGGTCATATCATGCATATGTTGCCTTGCAGTGCCTACTTTCGACATCATATATGTCATCTGCTTAGTTTAGACATGTTCTATAATGCCACCTGTTTAGTTTCTATATCATATATGAGAATTATGCAATCTCATCTCTTTTAGCCAGCCTTAATATATGTGAAATATGCAATGCCATCCTGTTTAACCAGGCATCATATATTTGAATGATATCTTGACAATCCTTTTCTTCATTACATTTCCATTTGTCGACAATGTTTGTACATTCAACTACTCTTCCTGTGAATCAGCCATTTGAGTGGGTGATGGAAAAATCTGGAGTGAAAACAAGGTCTTTAGAGTAGACAGATCTACCTGTCGAAGCAGATCTCTTGCTGGGTCCCGATAGCTCCTTAGAGATGGATTCAGAGACAGATGACTAGTCCTATTCCCCCACCGAGGTGTATTCTCTAACTTAGCACGGTTATACTGCTCATATCATGCATATGGTGTCTTGCATTGCATAGTTTAGACATCATATACACAATATTCAACACCATGTTCTTAGTTCAGACATCATATATGTGAATGCCATCTGCTTAGTATATAAATCACATATGTGAATTAAATCATGCAATCCTGATTACTTAGATAACATGTATGTGAATTATGTCATGCGAACCTGTTTACTGAAGACATCATATAATTATCTCATGCCATCCTGTTTAGTTAGTCATCATATCTTTGAATTATGTCATGCTATGCTATCCAGTTTAGATAGACATCATATATGTGAAATTATGTCATGCTATCCTTTTTAGTTAAACAATATACATGTGAACTATTTCATGCCCTCTTTTTTCCACACTATCTATTGCATCTGTCTCTCATACAAGGTCTGTACATTCAACTATGTTTCGTGTTTATCAGCCATTTGAATTGGAGGGGGTGATGGCAGTATCTAGCGGAGTAAAAACACGGTCTTCAAATAAAACAGTGCTACCTCTTGGTGGAGATAGCACCCCGGTTGTACATGCACGAGAACCAGCCCTACCACACATAACCCAGACTCTCACAGATTGTACCCCTACTGCGATGGATAGAGAACCAGCTTCACCCAATCTAACCCCAACCCCAGCAGATAGTAACCCAGTTCTTATTAAGACAGCACCATCTCCACCATAGAGCTCCCAAACAAGAGCAGTTAGTAAGGCAGCTCCAGTGCCCAAAGCGCCAGTACAACCACGGCGAACCCCAACCCACCAGTTAGTACACCTATTCCTATGGAGGAAGCACAACCAGCGATTCATAGTTTAGCATCTATCGCATTTGATGTCGTTAAATCCTATGTGCGTATCTTCCCATCATGGAAATATTGTACTGAAGATGAAGGAAAATGCCAGTTGCAGGTGTTCGTCTAGGAGTTATGTGTAAGTAATGTTATTCCTGGCAATTACTTTGCTTTGTCCCATACATTCTACCTCCATGATGGTTATAATACAACAAATGTTCCCATTTTTCTCTATAGAGACTTACCGATTTGGAAACTCAGGATGAGGTAACCTGTGCTAATATCTCTGCTATCTTCAAGAATGCTTGGTGGCAGTATCGGAATTACCTGAAGAAAATGTACTTCACTGGCTAAGAAACTCATCAAATTCCCTTACGTCCTCCTGAGACATATTTACGGGACGATGACTAGGAACGCCTTGTTCTGTACTGGTCCCGAACCAAGAATGTGGTAAGGTCTATGAGCTCATTTTTTATTTTTAAGTACTATATGCCTGCGTCTTACTGTACTCTGTTCGTGTAGAACAAGTGCTTAAACCTGAAGAACAACTGTTCTCATTTAAGATTCCATTGCTATCGTGCATACTGCTTTGCTCTTGTATCACTGTATTTACACATACAAACTTATTTTTAAATTGAAAGATCCAATCGAAACTCCAATGGCACAACAGGTATATTTAAGCATGTTTGTTTAACAGGTTTGCTCTTATAAATAGCTCTGTTGATTTCAATTTCAATTGTGTATACAGTTGACTTCTCATATCATGCTCATTACTAGCATCACAACAGAGCCAATAGTGTTGTTGTACATGTAGACCCATGGTACCCATCTGAAATCTTGTTGTGCCGTGTAGTTTCCCACGTTTTGTATTCTTTCAATGCTGCTTTGTCTTGAACTGATATGCTTTGAACTAAACCTGTTATGTGTCTGCTTGTTTCTTCTTTTAGAATGCTGAGAGAATATTGGGGAAGAGTACCTTATTAAGCCATGGTAAAGGAAGTAATGTAGATAAGGTTCAGGATAGTGAGACATCCTTGTTGGTCTCCAACAAAGCTGATAAAACAGCTAAGGGAAACTATCTTGAAGACAGTGAGACAACCCCAAAGTCTTGTCTTGGTGTAGTGTTCGAGTTACTGGCCACTACCGCTGGCACAAGCTATTTGAACTCACTGTCTGAATCAGTTCGGTTTCTTGAGTCTCAACTACAAGCTGACAGACATCGATCAGTTGTGCTGCGACAAGAAGCTGAAGGACTGCGGAAGTCCCTGGAGAATTTAGATGCATACTTTCTGGTGCAACAGCAAGCGTTGGAGGATTTTAGCACCAAACACGAGAAAGCTAATAAGCTTGCTAAGCTTACTGCCAGCATGGTGGATACGTAGGATAACGTTTCTTGAGCTCTTGTGAAGTTGTTTCAGTTATGGACTTGTTTTGCTGCCGCGTTTATTTGCACTGGTGGCCAATTTAGACGGCCACTGTATGTAATATGCTGCTTTGTTCCCTATATTTGCACTAGTGGCGAACTTTGATGCCTAGTGGATGTAATATGTGTAATAGCCGTAATAGCCAAGCGTTAGTTGCTTGCTTTTTTATTTCCTGATTGTCTTGTTTAGTTGTTTGCTTGTAGTCACTGCAGTTATTTTTCCGCGTTTTTCTAGTGGCCACAATAACCTATTTTTATAACTAGGCTACAATAACCATGGCAACATACGGACCGTTGTAACCATGGTCCTGCTACCTGCTGTAGTGACCATGGGCCTCCTACGGGCCGTAGGATCCATGGGCCTTCTACGGGCCATATAATCAATGGGCCTTCTATGGGCCGTATAATTGTTTGGCCAAACATGGGTCATACTATTCGTGGACCAATAACGGTCCGTACAATGGGCCGTAAACGGGCTAGAGTGGAAGTCTGTTTATGGCCCGACCATAACGGGCCGTTAATAGGCCGTATTTGATGACGCTATGAAAACAGCCCAACGGGTTAACGGGCCACAAAAGGGGCTGACTGTAACCACGGGCTGAATTTGGCCCACAAGCGGAACAGGCCAGTAATAGACTGTAAGTAATCGAATTTTGGAAATGAGCCCAAGAATAAATGGGCCCTTAGAAGGCCGAAAGTTAACATGGGCTGGAAACGGCCAACGGAATAATGGGTCGTTAATGGATATAAAGGGATACACTGTTCATTATGGGCCAGTTTCACCTCGGGCCTTTGATGGGCCCAGAGTTACAAAGGGCCTCGTATGGGTCGAAAGACGTCATGGGCCATACATGGGCCGGAAGTTACAACAGGATGGAATCATATTGGATGGCCCAAATGACACTACTGGGCCTAATTCAGATAGGCCATAACGGGCCGTGAGTTAGCGGGCGGCAAATGGGCTATATGCGAACAGGCCGTTAACAGGCTTTCCATGGGCCGGCCCGCTACGTTTTGACCAAGTCAAACGGGCCGGCCTTTTCACCGAAATGTGCCTCTGTTGGGCCATGCCACATGTCGACGTATCATAGGCGCCTCCTGTCCAATGAGTGGATGACATCTGTCCCAACGGTGAGCCGACACATGGTTTCTCTGGCCATTGAGAATTTTACATGTGGAAAATCCCCATTGGTCCCGACTGTTAACAGGTTATCGGATCCAAACCGGAACTCGATAGCTTAACGGTGACCCATTATTGTGGATGCCACGTGTCGGTCACCCTTGACGAAAGTACTTCCATGACACGCCATTTATCGTCATGGAAGTAGACACTTCCGTGATGATAATTTTGGTATTGTCATGGAACACTTCTACGACAGCACATGTATGACTATCTTGACTCTGTCATAAAATTGTCGTGGATGTACATGCATGACAGAAAACATGACCTACTATGACAAACACGTATCATCACGGAAGTGTATTTTTTTGTTGTCATCACAAAAAAATTTGGGGCTATTTTTGGTGGGGATTTTCGAAATTTAGGACGAAATCAAACAAAACAAGGCTAGAAAGTGGGGGTAGGGACTCCAAATTCGTGATCAACGTGGCTCATGATACCATATGATATGGGGCTAACCCGGTGTAGGCCGATCTTTCATGATTGGAGGGATTCCCACAAAGAACACGAAGAACACGAGGGAAAAAACACTAGGGGAACGAGAGGAAACACTCAAGAACAAGTCCAATCACAAATCCACTAGACTAACAAACACATAGATCCAAAAGGTACATGAACAACAAAGGGAAATGTACAAGGTAAAGTTCATCTCCAAGAGGAGGCCTTGAATCCGTGATGGATCTTCCCGTGATGGGCCTTGATGATATCCCATAGGATCTTCTCACATGGAGGGCTTGAACTCCATGGGAGTGATAGTCTCTCTCTCTCTCTCTCAAGAGTAGAGTGGAAGGAGCAAAGCTCACCTAAGAATGAGCTATCATATTTGCTAACCCTAGAAAGGAGGTGGAGGAGGTCTATTTATAGTCTAAGCCACGAAGGGGTAAGTGGGATAGGGATACAAGGCCAAAGGCCTGGCTGCGCACAGACAGTGTCGGACGTCCGAGGGACGTCAGTCGTCCGGTGGTCGTGGGGGTCCGGACGTCCGGAGGGCGTCGGACTTCCGGTGTTTTGGCTCTGGACAGGTGGCACCGGATTTCTGGTAGCGGTCGGTCATCCGGTGGCTGTAGTGTGTCGGACGTCTGGTGTCATGTTGGTCGTCCGGCCGCTGTAGCATGCGGTGGCCACGGTTCTACTGGCTGGCCTGGGTGTAGTCGCGTCAGACGTTCGATGGCTGTAGCTTTGCTGTAGTTCCGTCTTCTTTCGTCTTCGCTTCTATGCTTCCCTCACGGATGGTGTAATCGTTCCGTTGGGCTCGCACTCCTCCTTGTCGCCCGTGAAGCTCCGACAATACCTATGCATGCACACGGGTGGAGTGTCAAGTAGTATACCATCCTCGAAGGGGTCAAGTGAGCACGTGTAATGGAGATGATTCACCTTTATGTATGTGAAGTAGATGTCACACGTGTCACTTGCCAAATGGACTCTTGACATGTTGATGTCCGTAGGAGGCTCCGCATAATTGGGAGCCAAGGAAGTACCGGAGAGGAGGACTGTGGGGCCCACGAGACACCAGGGCGCGTCAGGAGGCCCAGGCGCGTCCTGATGGGTTGTGGGGCCCACGGGGGTCTCCTCCACCGCCTCTCAGCTCTATAAATACCCAAATGTTCCAGAAACCCTAGGGGAGTCGATGAAACACAATTCCATCTGCTGCAAGTTCCAGAACCATGAGATCCAATCTAGAGCCCTATTCCGGCACTCTGCCGGAGGGGAACACGGTCACGGAGGGGTTCATCATCCTCATTGGTGCCTCTGCGATGATGCGTGAGTAGTTCACCATAGACCTACGGGTCCGTAGGCAGTAGCTAGATGGCTTCTTCTCTCTTTTTGATTCTCAATACAATGGTCTCTTGGAGATCTATTTGATGTAATGACTTTTTGCAGTGTGTTTGTTGGGATCCGATGAAGTTCAAGTTTATGATTAGATCTATATCCATGAATATTATTTGAGTCTTCTTTGATCTCTTTTATGCATGATTATTTACAGCCTCGCATTTCTTCTCCCAATCTTTGGTTTAGTTAGGCCAACTAGATTGATTTTTCTTGCAATGGGAAGATGTGCTTTGTGATGGGTTTGATCTTGCGGTGTCCTCACCCTGTGACAGAAGGGGTAGCGAGGCACATATGTATCGTTGCTATTAAGGATAACAAGATGGGGTTTATTCCTAATAGATCTTGTCTACATCATGTCATCGTTCTTATTGCATTTCTCCGTTTCTCCATGAACTTAATACACTAGATGCATGCTGGATAGCGGTCGATGTGTGGAGTAATAGTAGTAGATGCAGAATCGTTTCGGTCTACTAATCTTGGACGTGATGCCTTTATTCATGATCATTGCCTTGGATATCGTCATAATTATTTGTTCTTCTATCAATTGCCCCACAGTAATTTGTTTACCCACCGTATACTATTTTCTCGAGAGAAGCCACTAGTGAAATCTATGGCCCCCGGGTCTATCTTTTATCATATTGCTTTCAGATCTATCTTTTATCATATTTTTTTCAGATCTATCATTCCAAAAACCCAAAAATACCTTGCTGCACTTTTTTTTTACTTATTTCATTTCATGTTTTATTAAGATCTATTTATCCAATCTCATACAAATTAATCTATCTTTTTACCTTGGAGGGACTGACAACCCCTCTTACGCGTCGGGTTGCAAGTATTTGTTCTTTGTGTGCAAGTACCATTTACATAGTGTTGCTTGGTTCTCCTATTGGATTGATACCTTGTTTTTGATAACTGAGGGAAATACTTACTGTAGCTGTGCTGCATCATCCCTTCCTCTTTGGGGAAATACCGACGCAGTCTCAAGCCACGTCAATGAGAATGCAGGCGAGACGACGTGAACATGGTAGTATTTATTGCCGGCCGGAATCTAGACCGACGGCACGCTGGTCACTAGAATTTACGAGTATTGTACCTTGAGTTGCACACGATTCCCGCAGCAAAAGCCGTGTGTGAAATTAATCATTGATCGTTTCTAATACAGAACCGCGTCTGATTAATAACCCGCGCCAGGCGCCACTCACCTTCCAAACCTCGAGGCAGGAAATAGAGTGCCAATCGTGTGAGGCCCGATTGTCTTGCCAGATATTTACATTTTCTTTCCAAATGAAAGGCACGAATGCTTATTTTGTGTTACCATGATATTATTGTATAATGTAATGTAATAAATCTCCTAGTTAATGTTTGGATAAATTTGTGGGAAAAATGATAAACTCACAATACCACAAACTTGAAAAAAAAAACTTCACAAACTGACCTATCTCATATGAAGATCAATGACTTTCAACTAAGATGACCATACCCATGAGCATCTTCATGGCATAGTAGATGATAACTTGACCATTTTTGGAACTAACAAGGGTATTACCATTGAGAGCAATAATTCCACAAAAATATTGAAGATTTGGTTAATAAAAAAATTATTTTCCTTTTTTCTAGTGCCTTACATGACTTTTTTTGTGAAGCAAGTGCCGTAAACAATATTGTAAAGTGTGCCCTTACAATTTTCACCTGAAGTATATCACATGGGATTCTAACTGCCAATTTTTCATGAATTCCCGAGTGATATTGCCATTTTTCATTGATTTATCAAATTTCTGGCATTTTACATCAAGTAAATCAAATTTGAACTGCAAGTGTGCTATAGTTTGTTCCAATAAATTCTAAAAAAATATTTTCACGTTCCACGTTACGAATGTAGGCATTATTCACAAAGAAAACTCAAATTCCCAACCATTTTATATGATTAGTCATCCATGCAATTTTGGGAATAATCTGAGAAAAAATATAGAAAATGAAAAAGGACTCAAAAATTGAAATCATTTTGCATGGGGGTCACTCATGTGCAATGGCTTGTGGGAAAGATGATAAACTCACAATACCACAAACTTGAAAAAAAAACATTCACAAACTGATGTATCTCATATGAAGATCAATGACTTTCAACTAGGATGACCATACCCATGAGCATCTTCATGGCATACTAGATGATAACTTGACCATTTTTGGAACTAACAAGGGTGTTACCATTGAGAGAAATAATTCCACAAGAATATTGAAGATTTGGTTAATAAAAATTTATTTTCCATTTTTCTAGTGCCTTACATGACTTTTTTGTGAAGCAAGTACCATAAACAATATTGTAAATTGCACCCTTACAATTTTCACCTGAAGTATATCACATGGGATTCTAACTGCCAAATTTTCATGAATTTCCGAGTGATGTTGCCATTTTTCATTGATTTATTGAATTTTTGGCGACTTACATCAAGTAATTCAAATTTGATCTACAAGTGTGCTCTAGTTTGTTCCAATAAATTCCAAAAAATCATTTTCACCTTCCACATTACAAATATAGGCAGTATCCACAAAGAAAACTCAGATTTCCAACCATTTTATATGATTAGTCATCCATGCAATTTTGGCAACAATCTAAGAAAAAAATATATAAAATGAAAAAGGCTCAAAATTGAAATCCTTTTACATGGAGGCCTCATATGTGCAATGGCTTGTGTGAAAAATGATAAACTGATAATACCACATAGTTGATCAACAACATTGGAACTTCAACGATGAACATAGCAAACTTAGCTATCAAGAGAATGCAGGTAACATACACATCTCGAATCAACAACATTGGAACATCAAGGATGAACATAGCAAACTTCAGTACATAGCGACAAACAAACTAAAAGTACATGACAACTCCAATTACACAACTATGGGCGACTACTCATCCTCTGACTTTGCTTTGTACATGATAACCCCTAAAAACATCATCGTTGTCTTCGCTCATATTCTTTATGACGTACGAATACCTATCCATCTCTGAATATTCATCCTCGTCCTCCTCCTCATCGACGGATAGAGCAGTCTTTGATAACCAATCCTCATCCTCCTCCTCATCCTCAACTACCATTTGCTTGTCTCCAGGCGCATGCCTTTCGATGGTTGATGCAGAGCATCCCACGGTCATCCCCATGGATGATACACCAACTAACCAAGCACCAAGTGGACCCATGACAAGAGCTCGTGCACGTGCTATTAAATCCGAGGTGACATCTCTCCTACTTGAGCTCCCCTTACATACGGATGAGATATGGTCGCTACCTCAAGCAGAGGCGCTGTGTGTGATCAGGTACATCGATCATCCCAAAGAAGGAGGAGAAACAGCCAGCATCAAGACTTGTGCAAAGTTTCTACCAAGCCCAGACCTTCCGGCCTCAGCCCGAAACCTCCAGCATCTGAATCTTCCGACCTGCCCGGAACCTCTGGCCCTCTACTCTCCAGGCGACGCCCGGACGTGCCAACTCTCAGTCTAGCCCGGACCCGGCCCGGAACCTTCGGCCTCGAAACCTCCGGCCATCCCAAAACTTCCGGCCCCTGGAATCCAGAGCAGCCTCGACCGTGCCAACTCTCTATGTACCCTGGAACTTGGCCCGGAACTTGCCGGC
Source organism: Thinopyrum elongatum (assembly GCA_011799875.1). Classification (NCBI taxonomy): domain Eukaryota; kingdom Viridiplantae; phylum Streptophyta; class Magnoliopsida; order Poales; family Poaceae; genus Thinopyrum; species Thinopyrum elongatum. The sequence goes on along the minus strand of CM022299.1, from coordinate 330,941,501 downwards.
AACTTCCGGCCCTGCCTGAAACTTCTGACCTGCCCGCGTGTAGTGACTCTGGGCCGATGCCCATGTACCCCTTCGCCCCCTAGACTATATATACTCTTATCCTAGCTATGTTTTAGGTTTAGCAAAGGATTAGCTTAAGATTGAGATAGAGCTTTGCTCATCCACTTACATCTACTCCCATGGAGTCCAATACCTCCATGTGAGAAGATCCCCCAAGTGGATTGAAGACCCCCTTCTGGGAAGATCCTCTAAGGATTCAAGACCTCTCTCCTTCAAGGATTGGGATGAACTAGCTACCTTTGTACCATCTTTTGTTGACTTTGGATCTTGTATCTCCCTTTGTGTATGTGGATCTAGCACATGTGTGATTGGATCAAGTCTATTTGAGTGTTCATCTTGTGTTTCTCTTGATTAGCCTCTCCTCCCCCTCCAAGTGTGAAAAGATCAACCATTAGGGTTCCACCCTACATAATCTTGGATCAGAGCCACGTGGATTCACACCTTGGAGTTCTTCCTCTCCATTTTCTAGCCGCACTTTTTGTGCGTTTTTGCCCAATTTCAAAAATCCCCACAAAATAGCCATACCATTTTTTTGTGATTTGTTGGTTTTGATGATGTTTTGTTGAATTTGATCCATGGATTTTGTGTGTAGCATGTAGATCTAGCTTCCCCACCTTTCCATCCATCCAATTTTTCTTTTTCCCTGTCCGATTTTGATTTTTCCCGAAGTTTTTCCGCCCAAATCCCAAATCTGAAATACCTTGTTCATCAGTTTTTCGCGACCCCCGGAACTTGCGACCCGCCCGGACCTTCCAGCCACCAGACCTTCCGGCCCCGCCCGAAACTTTCGGCTACCGGACCTTCCGGCCTCCACCCTGAACTTCCGGCCTTGGCAGACAGTTTTCCATCGCCAACCGCTTCCGCAAGCTGGTCATCTTTGACCACGGTGCAGTGGCATCTTCGCCAATGTACCGGAGACCATGCACGATGCCTTCGATAATACCATCACATCAATCGTCTACACACTTGACATCGACAATGATCACATCACCATTTGACGCCCCAACCGTAAGCAAGGATAGTAACATTGATGACATCCATTGTACACTCCCTTGCCATTGCATTGTGAACCCTGAGCCAAACTTTTTGTGTTTCTTTCCTATTGGGACTAGCCATTTGAGTTGTTGAGCAGTGTTACTTGTGCACTTTAGTGATACCCGTTCCGCATAGCTATCATAGCATCCATATATCATCGTATCATCTCTTGTGTCATAATTTGTTCCCGCATACACTTAAGTGCTATCTTAGTTTGAGCATCTCGCATAAGTGGCCTAAGGAAAAAATGTGAAAAGAGAGAAACGCTTTTAAGCATAAGAAAAGATAGACAAAACAGCTTGTACGCAATAGCCATAACATTGACATATTGCATATTGGACATATTTGATCATCTTGGATCATTGTGGGAAGACTCACCGGAGGACATACATGCATAGCATAATCGGGATAGAAGTCATTACATTTTTACTTTTGTAGATTGTGTACAAGTTTTGTATCCGCCTATTGACCAATCGTGCTACGTCTATCTTGAGTTGTGCAACATGAGCAATTTTCTGTGGATTCCACATTTTGAGCTCAATTATTGGTTGCACGACCCCACTTATCTATCCATGTGTGTGTTTCCATGTGCCACATATTGCTATTGGTCTACTTGTGTTACTTGCAAATTTGTGAATCTTTTTCAATATTATTGAATCTTTCTCCACCATCCTCATTAAGCTCCTCCAAAATCTTTACTTGTGTAGGTATGGGAATAGACAAGATCTGTTACCAATTGTGTTATTTCTATAATACCAAATTGGATGATCATTGATCCATCTTCAACATCGGATAAGGTACATTTGGTCTAGTTCTTTCCTTCTTCCACTCACATATTTGCTTGAGATGATGGATAGTCCGAGTACTTCTACCAACCCTCTCTTCGATGAGCAAGAAGAAGAGCCAAACAACTACGTCACCAAGAATCACCTATTTGGTGCGCAAAGAGCTTTGTATCAAGCTAATGAAGCTTTGAGCGACCACGTCGAGCAACTCGCAACCGACTTGAGGCACTCCGATGCAGGAACAAGAAACTACCTCGATGAAAAGCTATCATCACAAATCGATGAGTTTCGCGCCTTGATGGTCAACCATTCTTCTACAACTTCATCATCATCAAGACGGTGCCACTCAAGCCGACATTCTTCGGATACATCTTCGGACACAAGTCAACCATGAGTTCATTGGCATCATCGCCAAGAGCATCAAGATCATCAAGCTTCCGACAATCCATTCCATGGAAATGGTTTGCAAGACCGCGTTCGGGAGCATGAATGAAACCGCCGACAAGAGCAAGCTCCACAACGCCGAGAATAAGAAAACCAAGACGGCGATGCTCTACAACAAGAACGACAATGCCATGAGGAACAAAGCCTAGAAGCTCAACATGCCCTACGAAAAGCCACACGAGCTGCCAACGACCGCAACCACCATGTGCGTGAACAAGACGAGGCCTTCCGACGGTGACAAGAAGAAGCTGCACGCCTTGAGGAGCGCCAAGAGTTGACGAGCCGTTCAAGAATTCCATGCCCTCAACGTCAAGCTAATCAAGTAGAGCACGAAGATAAAGTGGTTAAAGACCCTCCTCCATTACAAGAGCGTCATTGCCATCATCGCCAACACAATGAAGAGCAACGCTACGACAAGCTCAAGTTCAACATGCCAAAGTTCTCCGGTAGCAACGAACCTGAGGACTACCTATCATGGGCATTGAAGGTCGACAAGATATTTCGCCTTCACAATTATGAAGCAGAGAAGAAAATTGCCATGGCCTCACTTGTGTTCCAAGATTATGTCCTCATTTGGTGGGAGCAAATCATTGAGAGGCATGAAGACAAAGGTGACCCACCCATCACAACATGGAATCAAATGAAGGAGGTCATGAGAGCGCGCTTTGTGCCTAAATACTATAGCTGAGATCTGTTCAAGAAATTGCAACATCTCAAGCAAGGCACCAAGTTTGTTGAAGAATATTACAAAGAAATGGAGATTGCCATGATGCGAGCCAATGTCACGGAAGATGAGGAGAAAACAATGGCACATTTCCTGAATGGGCTCAACCATCCAATCAAGAAAATTGTGAATTTCCAACCATACAACAACCTCCTAGACCTAGTGCACCAAGCTACCAAGGTGGAGCGACAACTGCAAGATGACTACAAGTATGTGAAGCACTCTTCCAAGACCTGCGGTTCATACACTCAAGCTTCAATGACTACGATGCCTTCTACCTCGACAAAAGCTTCACCAAGCAACGACGACAAGTCAAGTTACAAGAAACCTTTGACATCTTCGAGTCGTCCTCCTATTACAAGCAACTATAAGCCGAGAGCTTCATCATCACCTACTCCAATAGATGAGACCTTCAAGACAACAAATGCTTCACATGTCAAGGCCGAGGCCACAAGACATTTGAGTGCCCAACATGATGAACCATGATTGACAACGATGAAGACACCTATGACTCTATGAGCAAAGAAGAAACGGAAGCACTTGAGCACGTGGCCATCCACCGTCAAGTGAATGAAGATGAAGACAATCAAGTCTTTTGTGACAATGATTCGAGCCCCGCTCTTGTTGTCTCCAAGGTCTCGACACTTTAACACCAACAAGACGAAGACCAACATTGCCATATCTTCCAAACCAAAGCGGGCATCAATGGATGTTCCGTCAAGGTCATCATCGACGGAGGAAGTTGCCACAATTTGGCAAGCGACAAGCTATGCTCCAAACTACAATTGGCCAAGAAGAAGCACCCTCGCCCATACAAGGTCCAATGGTTGAGAGACCCCGGCACCATTCGAGTGGAGCACACCATTCAAGTGTCCTTCAAGATTGGCGTATACGAAGACACCTTGGAGTGTGATGTGGTTCCCATGTCCGTATGCCATCTCCTCTTAGGACGACCATGGCAATTCGACCATGGCGTCATCCACAACGGACGGACTAATCACTATAGCTTCAAGATGAAGGGCAAGGAGTGCATTCTTTAACACACGTTGCCATGTCAAGTGATCGCCGACAAGCAGGCTTCAAACCATCATGGAGAGAATAGTGAGCGAGCGAACAACCAAAAAGAGAGTGCGCACCATAATCCAAAATTGAGCAACTCCATGATGAGCGACAAGAGAAACTTAGTGCTTTTAGCCACCAGAAGAGACACGAGGAATGTGAGTGAGAGCCCATCAAGTGTTCTTCACGTTGTACTTGTGTGCAAAAACGAAGTGATACGGACTAATACGTCACAACATCTTCCTTTGGTTTTGTCTAATTTATTGCAGGAATTCGTGGATGTGTTTCCCGAGGAGCTACCTCTCGGACTTCCTCCACTTCACGGAATAGAACACCACATCGACCTTATACCCGGCGCACCTCTACCGAACAAGGCACTATACAGCGTCAACCACGATGAGACCAAAGAGATTCGACAACAAGTCCAACATCTCATGGAGAATGGGTATGCACGCGAGAGCTTAAGTCCTTGTGTCATTCCGGTTATTCTTGTGCCTAAGAAAGTCGGTAGTTTTCGCATGTGTTCCGATTGTCATCCCATAAATGCTATCATCGTTCGTTATAGACACCCCAATCCACGCCTTGATGATATGCTAGATGAACTTAGTGGAGCCAGCATTTTCTCAAAAAATGATCTTAAAAGTGGCTAATATCAAATTCGCATTCAAGAAGGTGAGGAATGGAAAACGGCTTTCAAAACCAAATTTGTCTTGTATGAATGGTTAGTCATGCCTATGGGTTTATCCGAAGCGCCGAGCACTTCTATGCGTGTGATGCATTATGTTCTTCGCAAATACATTGGCATATGCGTTGTGTTATACTTTGACGATATACTTGTGTTTAGTCAATCTCTTCAAGATCATGTCATCCATCTTAGGGACGAATTGCAAGTTCTTAGAAACGAGCGACTTTATGCTAACATGAAAAAATGCACCTTTGGTGTTGATAAGCTTGTTTTCTAGGGCTTTGTTGTGTCTTCTAAGGGTATTCATGTTGATGAGTCTAAAATTCACGCAATTAAAACTTGGCCACAACCAACCAATTTGCAACAAGTGCGTAGTTTCCTTGGCCTAGTTAGTTTCTATCATCGATTTGTTCAGGATTTTAGCACCATTGCATTACCATTGCACGCATTGAGTAAGAAGAATGCACCATTTGTTTGGGGACCTTCCCAAGACACTGCATTCCATGACCTTAAAAACTTGCTTACACATGCTCCATTACTTTCTTTACCTAACTTTGATAAAACTTTTGAAGTGCGTTGTGACGCTAGTGGCAATGGTATAGGTGGCGTGTTGATGCAAGAGAAGCGACCTATTGCTTACTTTAGTGAAAAACTTTCTGGAGCACAACTTAACTATCCCATTTATGACAAAGAGTTGTATGCTTTGGTGAGAGTCTTGCATGTTTGGGAGCATTATCTTCATCCTCATGAATTTGTTCTTCATACGGATCATGAAACACTTAAATACCTAAAGGGTCAAATGAAATTGAACAAGTGACATGCCAAATGGAGTGAGTTCATTAAGTCATTTCCTTATGTGATCGAGTACATCAAAGGTAAGGAAAATGTTGTGGTGGACGCTCTCTCCCACAAATGCATGATAGTAACTAGACTTGAATTAAATGCCATTGGATTTGAGCATATCAAAGACTTGTATGCGCATGATGCTTTATTTGCTATTCCTTATGCCAAATGTCTAATGCATAAAAACTTGGGAGCGATATTATATAAAATTTGGTTATCTTATGCAAGCTAACAAGCTTTGTATCCCCGAGTCTTTTCTTCATTTGTTGCTTTTGCAAGAGGCTCATGGTGGAGGACTTAATTATGGGACACTTTGGATGCGACAAGACATTCGCTATGCTCTCCAAGAACTACTTTTGGCCCAAGATGTTTCGCGATGTCTCACGCTACACCAACCGATGCTCTACATGTCGCAAAGGTAAGTCTAAAGCTCAATCCCATGGTCTATATATGCCACTTCCTATTCTATATCACCCATGGGAAGATATTAGTATGGATTTTGTGCTTGGTTTTCCTAGAACTCGTAATGGCAAAGATTTGGTATTTGTTGTTGTGGACCGTTTCTCTAAGATGGCACATTTCATTCCGTGCAACAAGATAGACGATGCTTCACATGTTGCAAATCTCCTTTGTAGGGAAATCTTGAGATTGCATGGTGTGCCAAAGACAATTGTATCGGACCACGACGTTAAGTTCCTTAGCTACTTTTGGAAGACACTATACTCCAAGCTCGAAATCAAGCTACTCTTCTCATCGGCATACCATCCACAAACCGACGGCCAAACGGAGGTCACTAACCGGACGCTATCTACTCTCCTAGGTGTGTTGATCTAGAAGAACATCAAGGAGTGGGAGGAATGCCTACCCATCATTGAGTTCGCCCACAACCGAGCAAGACATTCTACAACTGGCAAGTCCCCCTTCGAGGCCATCTATGGATTAAACCCATTGTCCACATTGGACATTCTACCGCTAATACTACAAGAGCGCATGAACATGGATGTGAGTGCATGAGCAAGCTATCTCAAGAAGGTGCATGAAGATACAAGGAACACAATCGAGCGCCAAGTACAACGACTTGCGACCTAGGTCAACTACAACAAGCACCCCATGGTGTTTACACCCGGAGATCTTGTGGATACACCTACGCAAAGACCGCTTCCCCAACGAGCGTAAGCCCAAGCTACTACCTTGAGCCGATGGACCTTTCAAGGTGCTAGCACGCTACAACAACAACGCCTACAAAATTGACATCCCATGCAACAAGTACAACATGAGTGACATCTTGAACGTCACGGATCTATCTCCCTTCCATTGTGATGAAGATTTTGATCTGAGGTCGGATCTTTTCGAAGGGGGGTGAGATGATGCGGAGCATCCCACGGTCATCCACATGGACGATACACCAACTACCCAAGCACCAAGTGGACCCATGACAAGAGCTCGCGTACGTGCTATTCAATCCAAGGTGACATCTCTCCTACTTGAGCTCCCCTTACATACGGATGAGATATGGTCGCTACCTCAAGCACAGACGCTGTGTGTGATCAGGTACATCGATCAACCCGAAGAAGGAGGAGAAACAGCCAGCGTCAAGACTTGCGCAAAGTTTTTGCCAAGCCCGAACCTTCCGGCCCAAGTCCGGAACCTCCGGCCCTCGACTCTCCAGGCGACACTCGGACGTGCCAACTCTCTGTCCAGCCCAAACCCCGCCTGGAACCTCCAGCCATCCCCAAACTTCCGGCCCCCGTAATCCAGACCATCCCTGACCATGCCAACTCTCTGCGTACCCCGAAACTTGGCCCGGAACCTGCCCAGAACTTTCGGCCCCTAGAACCTCCGGCCCTGCCTGGAACTTCCATCCTGCATGCATGTAGTGACTCTGGGCCCAGGCCCATGTACGCTTCGCCCCCTGGACTATATACTCTTCTCCTACCTACGTTTTAGGGTTAGCAATGGATTAGATTAGGATTGAGTTAGAGCTTTGCTCATCCACTTACCTCTACTCCCATGGAGTCCAATACCTCCATGTGAGAATATCCCCCAAGTGGATTCGAGGCCCCCTTGCGGGAAGATCCTCTAAGGATTCAAGACCTCTCTCCTGCAAGGATTGGGATGAACTAGCTACCTTTGTACCCTCTCTTGTTGACTTTGGATCTTGTATCTCCCTTTGTGCATGTGGATCTAGGACATGTGTGATTGGATAAAGTCTATTTGGATGTTCATCTTGTGTTTCTCTTGATTTGCCTCTCTTTCTTCCCCTCCAAGTGTGAAAAGGTCGACCATTAGGGTTCCACCCTACATCAATGATCCTCATAAACTCCTCCACATTATCAGGCATAATTATCTGTAGAGACATACCAGGAGGAGGCTGCACATATCTCACCCCTGGAATAGCTGCATGCTCTCGCTTGACCTTTTGATCTGGCGGGCCACGTCGACACCTGCATGAATACCAGCGAGCTCATTGACAAGGATCCGGCGACTCCATTGCCTCATGCATCGCCTAGACAAAAAACCAAATACATGTCACCCCATTGACTCAGTCTGGAATTATTCGCCCGATCTCATCAGGCCTCACATCTATCAACAATTGCAACGCATGCTCCACCAAAGCTTTCATGGTAGGAAACCAAGAGTGCATCTCCATGCACTTCTCCAGTAAGACAGCATAATAGGTGCAGAACACCTCCAACAGCGTCGTCATCACCGATGACGACCGCTGGATAGGGGGTGGGGAAGGTGGGAGGTAGAGGTGGGCTGCTCGGGCTGTGGGGGGTGCGAAAGGAGAGAGAGATATATTTCGATCCCCTTTTTTAGACAAATGACCCAGCCGTCCACCAACCGGTCCCACATGTCAACATCTCAGGTCGGCTCCACACGCCAGCACCGACGTAGTGACAGTCAAAGGCACTGTTCAGCCTTTTGGGAGGCACGGGCAGATGGAGGAGGGCAAAAGTGAGCACAGTTAGATGGCGGGGGAAAACTGAGTAGAACAAAGGAAGTAGGGGCACGGAAATAGAAATCGGTTGAATAAATTATTTGCAGATTTCAGCTTAGTCCATGACACCCGTGCACTATTATTTTCATATCATTCGGTCATGCAAGTAAAAGGAAATAATGACGATGATTTGATGAAGTGACTGTAGCAAAGAAAGTCTGGTATGAACTCTTCTTGTTTTTGTTTTTGTAAATATGTTTAACTTGGTATCCTTGATTCAACATATTATGAGTAAACATGTTTCAATTATAGATTATAGTTGCTCATGCCAGGCTTATGTAGCTAGGAGTGGATAATGATTTATCTTGAGTGTCAACATGCATTAAAATGGTTATGATGTAGTATGTTAGAATGGTATCCTCCTCTGAAGAATTCAAGTGGCTTGACTTGACACATGTTCACATATGTAGTTGATTCAAAACCAATGCAATCTTTATGATATTTATATTCAGAGTGTTTTATCCTACTCATGCTCATGTTCAATGTTAAATATTGTAATGCATGATTATGCCCGTTGTTGCTCTCTAGTTGGTCGCTTCTCAATCTATTTGCTAGCCTTCGCCTGTACTAAGCGGAAATACTGCTTGTACATCAAAAATCCTGAAACCCCAAAGTTGTTCCAAAAGAGTCCACCATATCTACCTATATACGGTATTACCATGGCGTCCCAAGTAAATTTGCATGTGCCACCTCTATTCAGTCAAATAAACATCTATTTTGTGTGACCGTACCGCTCATGGAGCGACGGGGCGGTCAATATCTTCCATGCTAAGCAGGTTATTCTCATGATTGGTGTTTATTCACTTGTCCTTGTAGGAGAGAGGCTCGTAATTTGGATGCCCAGTCCTGTTAAACAAAAATAAAGAAAAATAGAATAAAGCAAACTCCCCCTAGAAAGTTGATTGTTTGGAGGGCACATGTGGATTTGGCTAGCCATGGCTTGTGTTTGTATGGTTGGGGGAGTAAATCTTTTTTCTGCCTGTGAACCGCCAATAACAGGTTTAGCATGGAAGATGTTGAAATCCTTTGCCGTGACATTGACAGGAAAAGCACACCCACTAATAGGGAAAACCTTATACACAGAACCTTACCAGCAGCGCGGTTCAAAACTAGGCGCAACTGCTACTTATCAGTAGCGCGCTTAAAAAAACAGCGCTACTACCATCCTCGTAGCAGTAGCGCGTTAGAAAAAAAATAGCGCTACTACTACAAATGCCACGACGTTGCCGCCGGAGTAGGTTTAGTAGTAGCGCCTGTTTTCTAAGAGCGCTACTGCTATTGATCTTAGCAGTAGCGATTTTCCCTAAAGAGCGCTACTGCTAAGGCAACGCGGTTCTTCTCCGCCCGGCCGCCCGCCCCGCACTCTCTCCCCTCTCCACTCCCTCCTCCACCCCGTCGTCCGCCGCCGCCGCATTGCTGCCAGCTGCTGCCGCCGTCGCTCCTGGACGTCATTTGCGTTCCGACGCTTCTGCCCTGCCGCGGGGGGAAGAAAAAGGCCGGGTCGCCGTCTCCCTCCTACATCCCCTCCCTCCTCCTCCCGCCACCCTCTTCCCCCGCCCCCCCCCTGCCTAGCTCCCTCCCCTCCCTCCACCTTTTGCCGCCTGTTCGCCCCTCCTCCCTAGCTTCCTCCTCCATCCCGCTGTGTCGCCCCCCCACCCCCCGCCGTCCACCGCCACCGAGGTAGCTCCTCCTCCCTCCCCCTCTTCCCGCCTCCTCCCTCCTCCTTCCTCCCCCTCCTCCCTCCCTCCTTCCTACCCCTCCTTCCTCCCTCCTTCCTCCCTCCTTCTACCCCTCCTCCCTCCCTCCCTTGTCTCTGTTCTGTAGAATGTAGGTAATTTAAATGTAGATTTTAGAATGTAGACATTGTAGAATGTAGGTTTTTTAATAGAATAATTTTTAGATTATTTTAGGTGTTTTGAATAGAATAGGAAATTTTAGGTCTTTGATTAGAAATTTTATTTATAGTAAGTGCTTAATATACTAGTTTTGTTTATAGTAAGTGCTTAATATACTAGTTTATTTATAGTAAGTGCTTAATTGAACTAGTTATTTATAGTAAGTGCTTAATAGGACTAGTTTATTTAATAGTAGTTAATAGAACTAGTTTATTTAGTAAGTGCTTAATAGAACTAGTTTGTTTATGCAGAAATTAAGTATTTGCCCCTGCCTCGTCCCCGCAGTCGTCCCCATCGCCGACCCCTTAAGACCTCTAGGTGAGAATAGCCAAATCCCCATGTTGTTGATATAGATGATAATGTGTTGTAAATGTCGATGATGAAAATGCTAGTGCTAGTCGCCATGTCTTGATGTCGATGATGATGCATTCTGAATATAGATGATGATGATGCATTCCGAGTGGCCTATGTTTTGCCGGAATGTTGATTCGTTTCTGTCCCGGCAAATTTCAGGTGCTCGATATGTCCTGTCTTTAGCAAAGTCATGCCGAAATTTTTCATGAATTTTAGCATGACTTGTGCTACAATGTTGGGCATATCGAGTGCTTGTGATTGCCAGAATGGGAATTCAATATATTTCGGCAAAACATAGGGCATTTTTTCTATGTCATTGCTCGATATATGGAACGTGTTGACTTTAGGTCTGTTTCAGCTCCTTGTGTGTCTTTCAGTTAGGGAGAGTGTCCACCATATTATATTTGAGAGAGGAAGAATGCCGACTGTTGTCGTGAGGGTCCTTCTCCTTCTTCTCTTTGTGCTAGACCTTTGTTACACACTAGGGGAAGAAGGAGTAGCGACCATCATTGACGGTCGAAATGGTGAGGAGTGTCCACCATATATGAGAGAAGAAGAATGCCGACTGTTGTCGTGGGGGTCGCTTCTCCTTCTTTTCCTTGTGCTAGATATTTGTAATGCACTAGGAAAGGAGGAGTAGCGACTATCACCGACGGTCGCAATATCAGAGAGGGAGTGCCCACCATATCGTGAGATGAGAGTTTAGGAAGGAAGACTCAGAACCTAAAGTCAACCCGTTGCATATTGAGTAATAGTGATTTGTGTGTGGAGTTTCCTGGTAGTTTCCTTCAATCGATTTTTTATTAATGTTTCAACTATGAACATAGGAAATGTCTGACGATGAAAAGGATTTCGGTATGTGTGAATACTGCGAAGACGAGCGTGGCCTGTGCGACAGAAATTTCTTAGTTGGTGGTAGGCGCTTCAGCATCAAGCTGGATGAGACCTTCGAAGTGGATACAGTAAGTCACAACGACAAGTCTTTTTTCGTAATTAAGCATGACTTCTGCTTCTTTTGCTTCAACTTATAATTTTAATTTTTACTATTCTACTATCATATCCCCTGCCATGCAAGAATTTATGTCTTGGATAAGATTGGTTTCAGTCCTATGGAAACTATGGAGGTAAAGAGAGTTCACTTGAGGACCGAGCATGGTTATACTTTTGCCGCAAAATTATACAATGCAGACACCTACACCTATTTTGAATGCAAAATTGGAGATCACTATGCAAGGCTTATCATTTGAGCCTGATATGCTTATCACCTTGATATTCGTCCGAAAGATGATTTGAAGGTAATATCGACATCTGGGTCGATGTGCAGACGCCTCCAGTTCTACCATTATGTGAGTTTCTCAACCATATTTATGTCTTGGATATTGTTTTTCAAAAATAGTTGACAACTAATTTCTATTGACAGCTTATTTATATTCAAGCAAACATGTCCGGCGCTTGGTAGACATGACCTACTACTGTCCCGGGGCTGAACTAAACTGCGAGGAATAAGTCATTATGTTTCATGGCTTGAGGATCTTGATAATGTCAAGACAAATTATTTTCCTGGACTTGAAAATCTTAGTACTCAAAACGTGCGACCACTAGCGTGCGTATTGAACTATGGTCACATCTATTTAGGAAAGATGGTTAGATTTTTACTATTTGTCCTCAGTGCATCTTTTGCATACATTATTTTTTAAGCTAAACTTCATTGCTAAGTATGTTACTACGATGTTCTTCAACGGGACTCCCGATGATAGTTTGTGTCTCATTGGATCGAGCCTAAAGGTCGCATGGCAATGGTTGCTTACGGCCAAGACATCCTACATTGCACATGAGTGCATTCAGGATTTCTAAAAGCGAGCAAGTCTTAATAGTCAAGCTGGAGCAAAATTGTGAAGGATCGCAGAGAAGTACTAGGGGCAGCATCAGAAGCGCAGCCCACAATTAGGAGACAGGTTCATCTGCATGCTCCAATATGATGAAGTAGGAGTGCTACACATGTTCTATGCTATTTTACCTGAGAGAGCAGCAGGAGTGATTAGCTAGCTAGAAGAGTTTGAAGATGATGATGTGCTACACTATGACTATGATTATTAATAGATTTGTTGGTGGTAATGACTATGATGATTATTATTAGCTAGTGTTGGTGGTGATTAGATAGCTACACTATGACTATGATGATTAAATAGTGTTGGTGGTAATGACTATGATGATTATTCTAGTGTTTGTTGGTGATGATAGGATCAAGAGTTTTTTATTAATATGATGATGATGAGTTATTATATCATTGGGTGAAAGAACCGCGGATTAGTTTCAAGTGGATGGACCCAAGTGACCAAGTCATGGATTATCACGATAATCCATGACTTGGTCACTTAGGGTCCTCCACTTGAAACTATCCGCGGTTCTTTCACCTAGTGATTTAATAACTCATTATAATGTAAAAACAATCTCTAAATTGCAACTGTATGAAAACTTGTATAAAGTGTATGAATATGACATAAAATAAAAAAGAAATAGAATACGGAATAATAGTAGTAGCGCGGGCATTGGGACGCGCTACTAGTAATTACCAGTAGCGCCTTCTGGAGGAAGCACTACTACTAGTGCATATAGCGTAGCGCGGGTTACCAACGCTACTGCTAACCTTTAGCTATAGCGTCGTAGCAGTAGCGTGGTCACCCATGCTACTGGTAAGCCAAAAACCCCCTACTGCTAGGCTTTTCCCTAGTAGTGACCACTCAAAATTGCATTCATCTCTGTTTTAAGCTCTGAGCGCTGGCACACATGCAAATCTCCATTTCCTCTTTCAAAGGGCCTTTCTATTTATTTTCATGTTATTTACTTTTATTGTTGAGTCACAACCTTCTCATTCAAAGCAATCAACATAGAGAGAACTATTGTCATTCTTAGTTTTACATGCATTGAGGCTAGTTAATATTGGGAGTGAGCATGACTGGATCTCTTCTACCCTGAATTACAATGTTTAGTCACTGCTTGAACTGTAGAGGTGCTCTGCATTTATGTTTTGTGGTCTCAGAAAGGGCTAGTGACATACCATGTTATCATATTATATCATCATTAATTTAACAATTTGTTGACGTTTCAGATATGTTATTATTGCTGGCTAGTTGATTATGCCAGTGATGTGAGTAAATGTAGGTTCTAAGTGTTATCATTCACATGTTAGTTCATGATGTTTGTTGAAAACTTGGTTACTACTTAAGCTTCATATGGATACAAAAACAAAAGAATTTGTAAAAGTTTTCTTTGTCACTTTTAGTTTATCAACTGAATTGCTTGAGGACAAGCAATGAGTTAAGCTTGGGGGAGTTGATATGTCTCCATCGTATCTACTTTTCCAAACACTTTTGCTCTTCTTTTGGACTCTAATTTGCATGATTTGAGTGCTAAACCCGGACTGACGCTGTTTCAGCAGAACTACCATGTTGTTGTTTTTGTGCATAAATAAAAGTCCTTGGAATCATATGAACTTTGTAGAGATTTTTTATTAAATATATAAAAAATACTGGAATAAAGATCCACCAGAGGGGTGAGACGTCTCCGTCATATCTATAATTTTTGATTATTTTGCCAATATTCTACAACTTTCATATACTTTTGGCAACATTTATATTATTTTTAGGACTAACATATTGATCCAATGCCCAGTGCCAGTTCCTGTTTGTTCATGTTTTTTGTTTCACAGAATATCCATATCAAACGAAGTCAAAATGTGATAAAATTTTACGGAGAATTATTTTGTATATGTAACACCCCAGTGGTTAACTACAGTAATCACCCTTTTGATTATGCCATGTCAGCATGATAACAGTGCATGATCATCATTAGCATCATATGCATTTCAACTCCTAAGTCAAATTCGAATTTAAATGAAAGTGGAAAATAGAAGTTATTCAAATCATAAACTAAATGTCAGATAAATAACAAACATTCCAGAGGCACTTCTAAATTGAAACCAACATTATTGAAAATGGATAAGTGGCTTGCATCCTCAAACAGTGGCTGAAAATAATATTTAATGACTTTTAATTTATTTAAAACAATAAGAAATGATGTTTTGTCCAAACTAATTTAGGTGTTAGGGAATAAGCACTGGTATTTATGGACCAGGTCACATGTTTACAAAATTCAATTTGAGCCCTAACTATTTACAAAACAGGGGTATGGATAAATAAAAGAGAAAAGAAAAGAAATAAAAAGAAACCCCCCCCCCCGTGCCCAACTGGGCCCCAGCCCAGCTGGCCCATGCCGCCCCCCCCCCCACTCCTTATCCCCTCGGGCCGAACCCTAGCCGCCCCCACCCCCCCTTCGCTCACTCCCCCCCGATCCAGACGGGCGCAGGCCACGACGCGCCCTCGACGCCGACCGCGCCGACGCCGCGCGCCCCGTCGCCGCCGATCCCCCTCGCCAACCGCCCGCCGTCTCTTCCCCTCCCACGACCGCGCCCGCCGACGCCCCAAGCCCGCGCCTCGTCTCGGACCCCCGCTTCGCCCCGACCCCGCCCCGTCGCCGCTCGACGCCGTCGCCTCTCCACCACCATCCCCGCGTCGTCCCCGCGCCGCTCCCTAGCCCTACAGCGCCGTGAGGCCCTCCGGCCTCCTCCTCCTTCGCCCTCCCGCTCACCTACGGCTCGCACGCCCCGCGCTCGCCGCGCGCAGCCCGCGCCCCCCCCTCTCGCGCTCAGCCCTCGTCCGCGCCGGCCGCGCCATCGCGGCTACCGCCCCTTGCGCGCCACCCTCCCCCCCCCCCCCCGCGCCGCCAAGCCACCCCCTCAGACCCCCTGGCCATCTGCTCGCGTGACCTCTGCTCGCCGTCCGCCCCCCCCCCCGTCCGCCCCGCGCGTGCCATTTGGGCACCGGACATGTCCGTCCAAATGGGCACGCTCCGGACATGTCCGGCGCCCAGACGTGCACGCCGCGGACTGTCCGCCCAGCCCACTGACATAGGGGCCCACGGCCCAGAACGAATTAAAAAAAATAAAAATAAAATAAAAATAATTAAACTAATTAATAATAATTATTAATTAATCCTGATTAGGTTAATTTAATTAAGTAGTTAGGGTTAATTGAACAGTAATTTAATTAGTTATCACTAATTAACCTAACAGCCTAATGAGGTGGGACCCACTGGTCCTGACGTCATGCTGACGTCAGCAAGACACTGTTTCGGATAATGTTAATTTAAATAATTATAAATTCCAGAAATTAATAAAGACTTAAGAAAATCATATAAAATAATCCGTAGCTCAGATGAAAATACTTTGTACATGAAAGTTGCTCAGAACGACGAGACGAATCTGAATACGCGGTCCGTTCCCGTCACGCGTCCCTAACTATCCGAACTTGCAACCGTTCCCTCTTATCCTCTGTCCGATAATTCCAAAGACCCGGAAATATCGTCAGATATTCTCCCGCTCCTCTGTTACGTGTGATGCTGCGTTAGACTACCCTAGCACCGTGTATCGTATTTGTCATGCCATGTTTGCTATTTTTATACTGTTTTCCTCCCCTCTTCTCTCTCGATAGCCCCGACCCCGACGTCGTCCCCGAGACCGCAGCTCCGGAGCCCGAAGACACCATAGACGACCTTGCCCTTGCCGCCGAGCAACCAAGCCCCCCCTTTTGATCATCCCGATATCGCCCATTCTAATTCCCCTGCTTGCATTAGAATTGCTGCTGCTGCTGCTTTCCTATTCGATGCATAGCCTGTTCATTGTAACCTGCTGTTGATAATTACCACATATCCTAAACTGTTTAGTCTAGGCTGGGTAGAGACCTATCAGTGACCCCACTTATCCCGACTGCCGCGCTGGATCGTCAGAAGACCCGATCAACGGGATTGAAGACCAGGCCCCGACACCGCACATCCACCCACCCCCCCTTAGTTGTAACGACACTGCAGCGTTACTATGAGTGTCCAGGGTGAAACCTCATGTAGCACTTCTGATTTAACTCGTAGAGTAGTTATTCGGTCATGGTCATCGAGGGTGATTCCTCCTTCACCCGCTTCCGATAACGACGCTGTCGTACAACACCTCAAGTGTGGACCCAGTGAGGGTGATTCCTCCTAGTCATCTTGACGGATACATCGAGTGGGATTGCAGAGGGTGATACCTCGGATTCCCTGTTATGGACACCACACGGACTATTGGACTTTACAATGTTACTTGGAAAGGCGGTCGACCCTGAGGGGTACCGCGGTGTGATGTGAAGGCGGGTTGCCAGTGTGGTGCCCTGGAGTGTGAATACGAGGCGCGCCGGGCATTCTTAACCCTTGCCGCAAGTCCTCGAGACGGGGCGACGGGTCACATCTTTCGTGAGTCCTGCTCGTTTTCCGCAAGCCCCTAGCGACTTACGATTTGGATATTGATCCGAGCAGGCCTCTGGTCTGATAGCACTAACCATCACGTGGGCATAGTATGGGCGTTCGCATCGCTGCATCAGCCGAAAGCTCCTGTCAGACGTCCAGTTCAGCACTGCGGCCGGGCTGGGCCGGCCACCATCCTGAGGGGTGGAGCCTGGTTCGCCCGCACGCAACGACCCGGAGGGCGAGGGCGATGGCCAAGACCCCTCTTGCGCTTAGGAGTAGACCGACGGGGACCTCTCTGCGGAGTTGTAGGTAGGGTTGCGATGTGTCGTTTGGCCGAGGGCCGGCATGACCCTGGAAAGTGTGTCCGGCCGGAGTTAATCGAGCGTGTTGGGTAAGTTGGTGCACCCCTGCAGGGAAGAAGACCTTCTATCGATAGCCGGTCCTACTGTAAGGACACTCGGAGTTGTTTCCTGATTGATACAATTTAGAACTGGATACCTGTGATGAGACCTGTATTATGGCTCTGGGATGCTTCTCGCAGGGAGTCGAGAAGGGATCTCAGGACGAGGTTGATGAATGTATGGCTCTGGGATGCTTTCTTGCAGGGAGTCGAGAAAGGATCTCTGGGTGAGGTTGATTATTATTATTGCTACATTATATGGTATTGTTCTACTCTCTTCTACGCTGCAAGACCGCTGAAGATGCTAGTCTTCGATAGGACTAGGCCTTCTCTCTATTCTGGCATTTCTGCAGCCCAGTCCACATATACAGCCTCCCCTTGATAATGTTGCATATGTAGTGTAGATCCTTGCTTGCTGAGTACTTCTGAGTACTCACGGTTGCTTTGTTTTCCTTTTTCTCCCCATATCAGTTTGACGTGACCAGAGGACGGAGCCCCCTGAGACAGAGCCCCAACGATCGTTACTACTACTACCCGAGGATGGATACTACTACGAGTTGACTGACGACGGAGTAGGATCGGAGGGTCCCAGGCAGGAGCCTTCGCCATTCGATCGTAGTGTTTTATTTGCCCCGCCGTTCTAAAGGCCTTTCTGTTTCTATTTCATATCTGTACTCAGATATCTGATGCTTCCGCTGACGCTTGTTCGCAAGCTTATGTATTCGAGCCCTCGAGGCCTCTGGCTTTGTATATAAAGCTTGTTATGACTTTATTTATGTTTTAGAGTTGTGTTGTGATATCTTCCCGTGAGTCCTTAGGCTTGATCGTGTGCATTTGCGTGTATGATTAGTGCACGATCGGGCCGGGGGCGTCACATAATATATGTAATTTTTGGGAAGCGGAATCAACGCAAGACGATGCCCGAGGGGCCCATAAGCTCAAGGGGCGCGCCCCTACCCAGGGTGCGCCTGGCAAGCTGTGGCCACCCTGTAGGTCGGTTGGAGGTGTCCTTCGGCTGCAAGGAAGCTTATATCCGGATAAAAATTGTGTTGAAATTTTAGCCCAATCAGAGTTACGGATCTCCGGGAATTTAAGAAACGGTGAAAGGCCCGAAAACAGGGACGCGAAACAGAGAGATAGATCCAATCTCGGAGGGGCTCCCGCCCCTCCGCCGCCATGGAGGCCAAGGACCAGAAGGGAAACCCTCTCCCATCTAGGGGGAGGTCAAGGAAGAATAAGAAGAAGGAGGGGGCTCTCTCCTCTCTCTCTCGGTGGCACCGGAACGCCGCTGGGCAATCATCGTAATGGTGGTCTACACCAACAACTTCGCCACCATCATCACAACTCTCTCTCCCTCTATGCAGCGGTGTAACACCTCTCCCCCCTGTAATCTTTACTTAAACATGGTGCTCAATGCTATATATTATTATCCAATGATATGTGGCTATCCTATGAGTGTGAGTAGATCCGTTTTGTCCTATGGGTTGATTGATGATCGTGATTGGTTTGAGTTGTATGTTTTATTATTGGTGATGTCCTATGGTGCTCTCCGCTTCGCGCAAGCATGAGGGATTCCCGCTATAGGGTGTTGCAATACATTCATGATTCGTCTATGGTGGGTGGCGTGAGTGACGGAAACACATACCCGAGTAAGTGGGTTGTTGCGTATGCGAGTAAGAGGACTTGATACTTAATGCTATGGTTGGGTTTTACCTTAATGATCTTTAGTAGTTGCAGATGCTTGCTAGAGTTCCAATCATAAGTGCATATGATCCAAGTACAGAAAGTATGTAGCTCATGCCTCTCCCTCATATAAAATTGTAATAATGACTACGGTCTAGTTATCGATTGCCTAGGACAAATACTTCTTGTCACAAAAAGCTCTCTACTAAACCTAACTTAATTGTTTGTTTATTTATCTAAACAGTCCCTAGCTTTTATTTACGTGTTCTTATTATCTTGCAAACCTATCCCTTACCCTACAAAGTACTTCTAGTTTCATATTTGTTTTAGGTAAAGCGAACGTTAAGCGTTAGCGAAGTTTGATCAGTGGTTGATAGAACTTGAGGGAATATTTGTTCTATCTTTAGCTCCTCGTTGGGTTCGACACTCTTACTTATCGAAAAGGCTACAATTGATCCACTATACTTTTTTTGACTGTGAACTGTAGGGAAAACCCCCCACAGCATTTAGACTTTATTAATAAAAAGTTACAATGTACATGGATTACAAGTGGTAATCAATAAAACTAAAAAGAGAAAATAAATAAGGAAGAAAACTAGCTAACCAATAAAGAAGAACCTCAAGGAGGCAGAAAAGAAATCCATCTCAGCAACTCATCTCTAAATCTATGTTTGACACTATGTTGCATTATAGTGATATCATGGATGAAAGCACTTCTCCATTTATTAAAACTAGGCCTTTCATCCAAAACATCTTTGCCATTCCGATTATCCAAATGTTCCAGCATGCAACAAAGACCACTCAGTGAAAAAAGGTTTTGCAAAGTCTGGTCTAGCCTACATACAATGGTGGTCATATCATCTCCCTGAGACCATGAGATTTGAAGATAATTCCATACTCTCACACTGAAATTAAAGTGGAAAAATAAGTGATCCCTGGTTTCTTTTGTCAACAGTGGACAAAAACACAGTTCACTCATCATCCAGATGCAATGCCTTCTTTCAACCATATCCTTGTTAAGCCTATCCATGGTTAACATCCAGGCAAACACTTTAATTTTCAATGTGCAGGATGATTTCCAGATCCTAACAGCAGGGGGTTGAATGACAAGTTCGAATGCATGAAGGAATAGAACAACTTGGGGGTGTAAACGCATTGCATGTCCCTTGCCAAAACCAGATATCTTTTGCATTCACATCTCTGCTGTAGTTGGCCATCCAAGTCTGGATTGTCATATATTCCTGATATGCCAGTTCAGACAAAGGTAGGTGAAACATCTGAGCAATATCCTGTATTGGAAGGCTTCAGACACTATTATCCAAGGATCCTCACATAGGAAAATAACCTTGGAAACCTTGATTGCAGAGGGGCCATAGAACACCAATCTTCCATTATCAGACCAAAACAGAGCTGAATCCCCAAGTTGATTTGTACCCATGTTGTATTCCTGAAATGATCAAGCAATTTGCATATATCCTTCCACCAGAAAGAACCACAGCTGGCTGTACCCTGTGGCACTCTTGCATGTAATATGTACCCAAATAAGTGAAGCCCATGCAGATCCATCCTATTCAAGAATTTATGCATATGCGTGAGCAAAAGAGCAATATTCTGGACACCCAGATTCAAAATGCCCAATCCCCCTTTGCTTTTGGGTCTACAAATTAGGTCCCAGGCTCTCCCTATGCTTCCTCCACAAACATTGCCTTTGGTTTCTCTCAATGCTTTAAATTTCCAGGAGGAACTAGTAGACTGCCAAGATAAAAAATGGGCATGGATGACAGAGCAATTCAAAAACTGAAGTCTTTCACCTTGGTTAGGAAGGAGGAACTTTCTGTCATTCTTCTCTCCATGAAATCAACAAGAGGCATGAAGTGAACCATTTTGGGCCTAGTAGCACCCACAGGCAGCCCTAGATATGTAGGGCATTTTGCCAACTTGACATCCAAAATCAGCAGCCAAACCAGTGGTTGTATCTCTCATCAATTAATGGGCACCATGGAAGATTTGTGATAGTTAACCAGTTAAACCAGTTGAGGTGGAGAAAACTGAAGCATATCTTTTAAAGCAAGCAAACTGGGTTCTGTCTGCTGGCAGATTAGGAGAGTATCATCTGCATATTGCACTATTGATAATCTTGGTCATGACATGGTGTGGTGCAACAACCCTGGGTCCATTTGCACGGATGTGCACAGGCCA